>CM033476.1:260438368-261129017 GCA_019447015.1 Hymenochirus boettgeri | reverse complement strand
TGTGAAATACATTGAGAATGTCTGAGCTCAGTTAGGGTTTCCAGATTACCTGCTGATTGTAGGACTCTCTTAATAAATGCAGTTAGCAGGGCTGCACTGATTGCATTAAAACTGCATTACTGCTGTCTCAGCTTTGCTGCATGTGATTTTAATAGGTGTCCTGATTTTTCACTGATCTGGAAACCCTAAGCTCAGTGAGCTTAGAGGAGGGGCTAAACCTTCAGGAATTTCTGTACAAAATCTTAGTGGGATCATTGGTTCGGGTCACAAAGCCAAGTATAGGGAGCAGATAAAATGTATCGGCCCAACGAACAATCGTCCTGTCTAATGTATTGTTCCAGTGAATTTGCACACCGGGAAAATTCCGGATCAGATTCTGATGTAATTGTGAATTTCCCTCAACTACAAAGGGAATGCTAGGGGTTGTAGTCTTCAATACATCTGGAGGCACACTGTTTAGGAATCCCTGGTTTAAATTAATTTATTTGTTTTTGTTATGTACGAGGAACAGGAAAACATCAGGTTACATAAACTAAATAATTTCTCTTGGCGGTAGATAGTTCATTCAGCGGACCACGACTGCTGGGCTTTCGTCTGGTCCGACTCAGGCTGCCTGGATCCTTTTATCCCCTCCCACTGGTAAACATGCGTCACCGGGTCTTCTCGATTGCTCATTGGTTAATTTGCATGCGCAGCGTTGCCTGTCACAGTACCTCCGCCTCTTCATAGCCTATTGCAAGAGGGTTGCTGGGCTGCGCGGTTTGTGGTTAGCCTATCAGAGCCGGCGCACCTGACAAGGGCCGTCAATCAGCTGGGTATCCTTCACGCACTTTCTACACTGCTAGATCCTGGCAGCTGCTGCCTCAGATGCGCAGACCTGGAGGAAGAGGAGGCGGCGGTGGCAGTGGAGGTTCCTCGCGGAAGCCTGCTGTCAGCCAGGCGGCCTGGGGGAGGGGGAGAGGGGACGTGGGACTTGTTTCCTGAAGCTGTCGCGGAAGTTGTCAGCGCGTTAAATAGGGCGACTTGGGTGACAAGGTTCTGTATATAGCGCCTGTGTTACAATTATCGAGATCCCACGGAAAGTGTCACCTGCAGCGTGACAGGTAAGTGGGTTGAAATGTCTCTTTAACGGGGGACTGCATTGCTGGATTGGAAGCCGGGGGTGGTGAGAGCTGTAGTTCAGCTAGGAGAGATTTCCATTCATTTACTTTATAGAGAATGAAAAGACTAAATAATGGCAATAATACATGTACTGTACTGCTATAGAGCAGATTGGGGGGTGGTTACTAAGTGTGTTATCCCCTTGTGATATGGTGTAAGATGGAGAACTGACCAAATCGTGCTAACTACATAACAATAGCCACTAAGTTACCTTATAGCCACCAAGGAACCTGACCCATTATCTTGTCACCAAGGTTAGCCTTCCTGTCACCTTATAGCCACCAGGTTACCTATCCTGTCACCTTTTAGCCACCAGGTTACCCGTCCCGTCACCTTATAGCCACCAGGTTACCTGACTAGTCACCTTATAGCCACCAGGTTACCGGACTACTCACCTTATAGCCACCAGGTTACCTGACTGGTCACCTTGTAGCCACCATGCTACCTGACCGGTCACCTTATAGCCATCAGGTTACCTGACTGGTTACCTTGTAGCCACCATGTTACCAGATTGACCACCTTATAGCCACTAAGTAACCTGCCAGGTCTGTTTAGAGCCCCCATGTTACCTGACCGATGGCCGCTTCCTCCTTTTTCCAATCGGCCCTTTGAAGATATGGAGCAATCAGTCGGAAAGAAACACATTAGGTTAGATGGATAATCTTCTAGACTGAAAGCTGAAAATTAATGTCATTCAAGTTTTATTCTGGAGAAATTTCTGCTATTAGGCTTCTTTCACACAGATTTTTATCTGAGCGGTTCCAGATGTTTGCCGCTAGAGAAACTCTAGCTTTTTGCGAGCGATGACTGTCAGGGGAACACTCCGAAAACTTTCATAGAACAGCAACCTGCCGTCCATGTGCAACAAGCTTCAAACAGATGAGTAATTTCCCCCTGAAGTTCAACTGTGAATGAGTCAGCAGAAATCTCTACATAATGTTTAAACACAACCAGTACATATCCAATTGTTTTACTACAGTGTTAACATAAACAGTAACAAATTAACACATTTCAGAAATCTTTAAAGGTTATGTCTACCCTCCAACTAATTTTTGCCCCAATGCTGAGCCCACTGTCTAGTGTTAAATGACCCTTACCTTTCTCTTCTACTGCACATGGTTCTCCTGCATGGCTGCAATATACGGTAGTCCAAGAAACTGAAAAGTTTTCCTGTTATCCATTTCCACCTCTAACTTGTTGTCCTAGAGGTTTCTGGCATGCATAGTGGGGTTCCCCTCACTCCTGCTGCTGCTCTGTGCACACATTTTTATTTTGCAAAAATCTACAATTGCCCTAAGACTCAGCCTATCACTGAGCATCTGCTGGTCTGGCCCCTTCTGCTGCTTTGGCGAAATGCAGCAGGAGGCCGGCACTACGAGGGTTGGTAAGTAAGTTTAGGATTCGATTTTTGGCATATAGTCCTAGCAAGAGCTATGTAATCGCCAATTGCAAGGACAATAGCCGATGTTTGTGTGGGGGGGGAGATGCCTTTTAACCCTTTCAGTGCCAGCAAAATTTCATTATTTTCAGGATTTTGCCCTTAATCGCTTTAGTAGGAAATCTTACAGTAAGAAACCTTGCAATAAATCAGGAATATTATACATTGTTTTTTTCAGCACAAAGTGTACTTTAACACAGTAACAGAATTTTGTAAGTTTTCTGGAAATTTTACTGGAATTATGGGTAAATTGTGTAAAAAAAAAAATGTAAAATTTGCACATTTTCATGGATTTTTCCCATTTTTATTTATAGTTATTTTAAGCTTACACACAAAAATCTTACCGTTTCTAAAAGCTCAGATACTCCCGAGTACAACGATACAAGATATATGTAGGTACCCCACTTTTCCTGTACAGGAGACCCCCCCAAACTAAAACAACACCTTCAAGAATATTACACTAAATTGAAATGTATAACCACTTCTGACAGTTAACATAGAATATCTTCCAAATTAACTAAAATATCCCCACAAGTGAGATATTTTTAAAAACTACACACCCGCAGGATTTTATGTGTGAGGTAAGTTTCAATCAAAATGCAGATACCCGGGCGCAGCTCTTCGTCCAATTGTAAGTTATTTTCTCACATTTTCCTTTTTTTCCTCAACTGAAAAATCAGAGACAAAATCAAATGTGAATTTTTGCTAAAAATTAAGGTTAAGGAAAAACATCAAAAGCTTATTAATTTTAAATTAAAATAACAATTTTAGTAGATAGGTGGTGCAGAGAGAAATGGCTTTCTATGGTTTATAACAAGCATGCTGCTATTCCCATCTTCTCTATTTGTCGCTTGTGCCCTTAACACAAGAGACTCCCGAATGCACTGCAAAACCATTATTTTTGTGTTTCTTCCTGTATTACTTTTGGCGTACAGATTTGCTGTTTCTTTATCTCTACAGTTGACTGAATTATCAGGTAGGGGGGGTGATTATATATAGACCTAAAACTTTGTTATGCTAATACACATCTTAAAAGCAAATCAGTATTTCTGTATATTGGTCAGAAATATTCTAAAGTAACTTTGCATTCGCCAGCAAGCTTGGTTTCCTATGGACTGCGCAATCTTTTGCGGCGAACTCGGCCGTGGCTACTTTCACGGTGACTTGCTGGTCGATAGCGACTGGTTAGCTGGGGCGAAAATCTGCCAGTGTGTACCAGCCCTTTAGGGTAAACATGTTCTTTAAACATGCTTGTGAAGGTTCTCATTCATCCAGGTCATGGTATATTTGTTGTATTCAATTAGATCAACTGGACTTGAAGTTTAGTTCTTGAAGACGTTACGCTAGTCATCCGACTGGCTTTTTCAATTCAGAAAGAATCTTTGGCAATTATGTACCCTGGAAAATCCCAATTAGCATATCACAGCCAAGTGTTAAGTGCGGGATTGCATAGTGGCTAAGAGGTGTTATAGGAACACCCAGGGTAAGGTGTCAAAACAGCATTGTACATGGCAGACAGTTGGTGTCGAACCCCCCCACCTCTATTTAGGCTTGGTTTCTTTATTTTCACATAAATGGCCTCCTTAACACCTCTCTTGAACCAGTCACGTTCCTTTGCCAATATGTTAACATTACAATCTTCAAAGGACATACGGTACCTTTAAAGATTGTAATGTTAACATATTACAATTATCCAATGATCATTCGTAACAATCTTCTTTAATGTATGTACATAGCCCTTAAATCCTTACAGGGTTTGGGTCTTCAAATGTATAGCTAACCCTTTGTCATGCCCAAATTTAATAATACATCAAATTATTTTATGAGCCAAGTGTGTTTTAAAATTTGTTTAGGAATTGATCCTGGAGCCACCAATAGTTACCGTATATAGTCGATTTATAAGTCGATCCAAGTATAAGCTGAGGTACCTATTTTTACCTGAAAAAATTGTAAAAACTGATTGACTCGAGTATAAGCCGAGGGTTGAAGTTATCACCACTACTGTCTTCTGATTCAGTATTTTGTGGCTTGATTTGCCCTTTAAATACACAGCGGAATTCCCATACATTAATCCCATACAGTTATAGCCAAATCCAGTACCCCCAATTCCTTGGCACTCCAAATGTTTGGAAACTACAACTCCCAGCATGCATTAGTTGCTGGGAGTTGTAGTTTCTAAACATGTGGAGTGGCAAGGTTCAATAAACTTTTAATTAAGTTTACCATCATTTACGATTCTCCTGACCCCCATATAGTAAAGGGCACTCTCACCAATAGTTAAAAATGTCACCTGAGAGTTGTAGTTTCAAGCTGTCATTTGCATTGAACTAGCAGCTGTTTTTTGCCCCAAACTGAGGAGACCCATCAGATTTCCAGCATCCAGATGAGCAGTGACAGCGCTGAGTGAGTCAAGCAGCCAGACTACAGGAAGCAGGAAGGAGTGTAAAGGCAGATCAGCTGCTCCTGTAACTTTCTATGCAGGTGAAGGAGTTTTTTTTTTTTTTTTTAACACAGCGCCACCTATACTATCAGCAACTGCAGCATCTGGATCTAAATTAGGGCTTGACCCGAGTGTAAGCCGAGGTTAGGTTTTCAGGCTAATTTTAAAGCCTACACTCGTGTCAAATAAACTTGTTATAATAGCTAAGCTGTACATTACATTAGTTTGACAACTGTACCCTGGGCTTTATTCTTACAGTATGTTAATAACTGTAACTTATGAGTAAAGAAGAAAATGTTAATATATTGTATTTTTTTTTATTAAAATATGTTTTTTTTTACAGATTGCAGAATCAATAATGGCTTATGGTACCCAAAAATTGCTCCAACTCTGAATCTGCAGCCCTGTTTTGCTCATGAAAACGTAAGGTTTCGTACACACACTAAAATTGTGAGTGAGGTACGATCCCCGTTCCTCGCTTTCAACAACCTGGCGGATCATTCCTCTCTCACAAATTGAGTGTGTGTACGAACCTTTAGAAATAACCCATGTTTAAGTCTCCATGTTTATAAGTTTAATTAATTTTAAGACAACTTTTGTCTTTTTTTTTTTTTTTACATATTTATTCACATAGCATAATTTCTGGCTTGGATTTCATTTTAAACTTACAGTATTTTTTATTTTTTTTGCAGACCCATGCATGGTAGAGGACTTAAACGCAAACTGAATGAATGCGAAGAGACAATGACCGACTTTCCTAGTGCCTATGATTGCAATCGCAGTATGCCATACAGTCATCAGAGGCAAATGGTGCTGAACATGTGCCTCAACAAACTGCAGAGCTACAAAATGTTAGTGGAACCAAATCTACACCGATCAGTTCTCATAGCAAATACAGTAAGACAAATTCAGGAAGAAACAAGACAAGAGGCCAGCCAGCTGGCTGGGATTGTGTGTAGTGATATTACTTCTAGTAATGTAATATATGCAGGAAATGATTCTATGGAATGTCCTATAAATTTGCCTTGTGGAGCAAATTCAGTCTATGGTCGTGATTCATGGCCATTGGAAAGTCCTCCTGACAGTTTAATGGAAGTCAGCGATGACGATATGTCTTCAGCCATTTCATCTATTTTAAAGGATCTAGATTTTGTGGAAGATATTAGCCCATCTCAAACATTGGGCCCAATTTCGGAAGAACAGCCAAAGCCTGTAGAAAGTGGTTCCAAAGCTGGTGATAAACAGGACTCAAAGGAATGTGTTTTTGGTTCCTTTGAAATTACAAGTTCTATAAGTTACTTAAAAGACTTATCTGTAGATGACATTTTTGATGACATTGATACATCTATGTATGATTCAGATGTCAGTTTCTCTTCATTAATTTCTACAAAAGTCCAGCCTGCTGATGACCCTCTCCGAGTGTTTACAATGTGCAACACCCAGTCAAACAACAATATACAGGTTTGTAGAACAGATTTAAATGACTTGGACCACATAATGGAAATTCTAGTTGGATCCTGATTCACTAGATCAAGAAACAGAAGATGGGAATTCTGTGAATATTTATCTGGCTTTGAGGCAGCATACCCTTTAATTGCTGTAATTGAGTTGCAGATCAAAGTTTTTTAAATTAGTAGAAGAAAAAAAAGTCTTAAGTCATTGAAGAACTATTACACAAGGTGCACAGCATGCAGACAATATTAGGCTATATCTTCTGATATAACTGTTTGGTATATTTTACATGTTTTACAGGCCTAAAGAATCCAGACTGCCAAGACACAGATTTTTACAGTGTTATGCATATGCTTTCAGCTGAAAGCAGATAAAGAAAAAAGACAAAAGTCGCCCATTTTCAAAAAAACAACTATTTTTGTAATTGTCAGTCTTTCTAAATTTTCTTACTGGGAAATAACTTAACAGAGCCAATACTGTATATCAATTCTTGTACATAATGGACACTACCTCTTTCAGATGAAGTGCTAAGATCTAAAGCTGTCCTGTATATGCTATTTATTTTTTATCCCATTTTTCCTTTTAAGCAAAATCTATTTTTTTTTTTATAAATGATGAATAGTATTCAGTTTTTGTGGTAAAATTTAGTTTCTTTATTTTATTTGGTTGGTATAGTTTAGCCTTCGTAAAAAAATAAAAAATAAACGAGCAATGTACTTATAGGCAGTCTGGAAATCATACCTGGAAACTAAAGGCTCGTACACACGTGCGATCAAGGCATTTTATCGGCCGAAACGGTTGTTTGTTCGTGGACAACCAACTTAGCGGATCTCCGAACGTTTGTTCGTACACATCGTGCATCGCGAGTTGGGACCCGCGATCGCATGTGTGTACGAGCCTTAACAAAGCTGATCTTGAAACTTTACAAGGCAACTATTGTCAAAAAGCCCCCCAATATATTTCCATATCACTTAAATGCACCTGCGTGGGTATCTCCTGTAACATTAGAGACAAGGTAGCTAGGCATAGGTCACACCAGCACATCTCTCGTGCATTTATGATTGCATTTTACAGCCACATGAACCTTTGTTTATCCGATGATAATGTTGGTTTTTGGCTGCGGTTAGTTTAGTTTGTTTATAATCCTCTGGTATCGGTAAATATAAGGCTGCATCTATATTTTACAACACTTCTCTAATATAACACCACAGTTATACAATATACAATTCACTAGAAGTATTGTACAACTGTGGCATTATTTCACAACCACTTCATAAAAAACTGCAATGTGGTTTCAACAGTTTATACCGTGTAGTAGTAAAATACCATGCAGTATTGGTATTTTACAACACAGAACGTATTTTATAATTGGTTGCAAAATAAAAGTGTGGTTGTAAAATCATGGTTAAGGTCCGAAATTGCTATCAGAAAAGTACCTTCTAATAACAGAGCAGTAAAGTATCATTTTAGGAATGAATCTGAAGAATGAAAAGAATTATCCAAATCCCAAAATTTTATCTGAATTATATAATAATGTTGTTAACTAATTCAAATACAGCTGCCTTTAAAAACTGTATTATCAAAAATATACAGAAAATAAGCTCCTAACAGGGTGTTGATCTGCAATCCAGGGGCATATTTATAAACCCAGAGTATCAGAAAGGTCCGATACCACGTGGTCCAAAATATAGATGCCATTGAAAAATATTGATTGTTATGTTTGCAATGCCACGCTTTTGTAAATATGGCCCTCAGTCGAAGTTAAATAGATTCAATGTCCAGATTTGGGACCTAGATCTAAAAAATTCAAAGGTGTAATCTATTGCAAGAGTGGTTGTTAAAACCACCAAGCAAGTATTGGTATATATTCGATCTACAGTAGACATCTGTGATGTCTATCCTTTAACATATGCAGTGGCTTGATTAAACTGTGAGAGAGTGCAAGACTAATACACTAATTAATACATGCACTGATCCCAGTCGTAGAATCCTACAATCTGCATTGACAGGAAAAAATGGACAACAATCCGAAAAGTATCAAAATATTCTGATATTGTATAACCGGGATTGGTGTGTGTATGGCCTCCTTAAAGATGGCCTTACACAGAAGACTAATATTATTGGCCGATATCAATCACGCAAAATAGGAGACTTTGCAAGATTTTGCTGGTGAACACCACACACTGAGCGATTAACAAAAGGGGGCAATTAATGTATTTGCCATTTCGATCAATGTCTTACCATGTAGATTTAATGCCTAATATTTAATGTAAAATTCTTGCTCCAAAACTATGGCTAGAACACAAACATGCCTTTGAACTATTTAAGTCTCCCAGTGTAGCTTGTTTACACACGCTAGGTAAGTGTGGTTAGGAATGATCATTGGATTGTTTTAACAACAGTTTATCCAACAATTCCCATACAAACAAGCTGCTCAGCATGAGGGGGAGCGACTGAACGACCCCTGCAATATGGAAGAACAAAGGCCATAGCTCCCCAGCATAAAAATCTTGCAAGTCAGATCACTTAATGTCAGAGTGTGCCTGAAAGCACACTAGGTTTTTTCAGCCGCCAATTATCTAGTGTGTGTACAAGACTGTTCCCAGGTATGATAAAGATTGTTTTGCACCACTACCTCAAATATCTGTAATTTATTTATTTTCTTGTATGTTTTTCATGTTTAATTTTTTTTTTTTTTTCATGTTTTAATTTTCTTTCAAGTCCTCTATTTAAATCTATGCATTTGTATGCGCTGTGACTGTAATAAACTTGCACTTTTACTTTTATTGTAACTATTAAAAAAAAAATATTTATGAATCCAGTAAAGGAATGTCTTGCACTAAACACTTTTGGAAAAAACATTCTTGGGGAGAGCAAAAGTTAACTAAACCACAAAAACTCAGTACAGTATATGCTTGTGAAGGTTCTCATTCATCCAGGTCATGGTATATTTGTTGTATTCAAATAGATCAACTGGACTTGAAGTTTACCGTATATACTAGAGTATAAGTCGAGGTTTTCAGGCTGTGAAAACAGCCTGAAAACTGAACCTCGACTTATACTCGAGTCAGTCACTTACTGGTGAAGGAATCGGCTGCCGCGTCCACTGATGGTCGCATCCACTGACGTCACGACTCGGCGCGCCGGAAATTAGACCGGCGCCGAGTCGTGACGTCAGTGGATGCGACCATCAAGATCAAGATGTCGGGGGCCCGGACTCTCCTGCAAAGGTAAGGCATTAGTAGTAGTGTAGTGTAGTGGCAGGGTGAGAAGATGGTGCAGGAGTAGAGTAGTGTAGTGTAGTGTAGTGGCAGGGTGGAGAGATGGGTGCAGGGAGTAGGGTAGTGTAGTGTAGTGGCAGGGTGAGAAGATGGGTGCAGGGAGTAGTGTAGTGTACGTAGTAGTGTAGTGTTGTGGCAGGGTGAGAAGATGGGTGCAGGGAGTAGTGTAGTGTACTGTAGTAGGTGTAGTGTAGTGGCAGGGTGACAAGATGGGTGCAGGGAAATAGGTTTTATTCCTGGGGCTGGAGGGAGACTCTACCCTCGACTTATACTCGAGTCAATTGGTTTTACTCATTTTTGAGTTAAAAATGGGTACCTCGACTTATACTCGAGTCGACTTATACTCGAGTATATACGGTAGTTCTTGAAGACGTTTCGCTAGTCATCCGACTGGCTTTCTCAATTCAGAATGACTTGTACAAGAATCTGTGGCAATTATGTACCCTGGAAAATCCCAATTAGCATATCACAGCCAAGTGTTAAGGGCGTGATTGGATTAAAGAGCATTTAAAAATGTTTACAGAAAACCTGCCCTGAAATCTCTGATTTTTAAGCTGAAACAGGATTGGCTGTTATGTGTGGATTATGGGAGCTGACCCCTAGTTCACACAGGTTCATTTTATAAATCACCCAGTAGCCAGAGCTTTTTTGTATATATGTTAATGTACCCTGTCTATTGTCTGGAGAGTTTAGTTTCCCTTTTATTAAAACTTTTAGCCATGAATGTACATAACCGGTACAGATCCTCCTTATTTATAGTTAATATTTTTCTGCAATTATTCAACCACAATTTCCTTAGAATATTTTATTATATATAAGAATCACATTTCAAATCACATTTGCAAAAGTGAACATCACAAATATTTTCTAAATAGTATATATTTATTTGCATAGTATATTTAACTTAAAATATTTTTTTCCTCAAATCCAATTGAGGTTTTTAGGTCACACTTGTTTCCCCCCAACATAAAAAAAAACCACTCAACCTACTTTAGCAAACTGGCATTTCTTAAAAGCAAAATAAATAATAAAATTAGGCATAGTGGTTTACTTGAGGATGGATTACCTTAGTGCAGAATATCAGTCTAGTCAGAACATCTTGGTGAAGATCTGAAGATAATAACTGTACCCATTGTAAAGACCCAAAGTGGAACATTCAATTTCAATGCATAGAATAATCGAGTAATGACATACCAAGCGAAAGGGAATAATCACAGGTAAACCTTGCATCAGCTTATTTTTGGAGTGCACCTATTATATTTAACAAACCACATTAAACAGATTAAAGCTGTTAAACATTTAAAGCCCAGTGTTAAAGGACATCTATGCTCATATATAAGTATGCTTTAAAATAACATAATAGTAAAATAAGTTTCCAGCATCTCTGTTTACACTTCTTGAGTGGCGACTCTCCACCAATTGACATTTTACAGAGCCTGCCCAGGGGAAGAAACAAAAGAGGGATAAGAGTGCAAGTGAAGCTGAACGGACATGGAGAAAAATACCAGTTTGTGCAACACAATTTAAAAAAAAAAAACTTTACACACACTATGGTTCTCCTTTAATTATTCAACTGATGTCCAGTTTGGACATGGGCCAATGTTTCACATTCTTAAATACCACGGGAAACATTGTTTTAATCTCACCATTTGACTAACCCCACTTTATGTATAGCACCATTGCAGATGACAACATGTTTTACTGGGTTCTCACTATTAAAAGCCAGTGGCCCTGAAGGAAACAGCAAATTGTACTATAAAGGGTAGTACTTTCTGACATGCTTTTCCACTGAGGAAAAATTGATCTTCCAAAAACCTCAGAAATGTTAGTGTGCGATCTTGAAGTTTTGTGAAAACCTTGTTTAAGCTGGATACACCAAGCTATATGGTCCTATATGGGCTGCACGATCAGTGGTGGTTCTCCCTGCGCGTCTAATTCTGACGGGAACGGTCGGCCCAAAAAAAATCTAATTGTTCAGGCCGATTGACCAATGGTGTTTACCCAGCCTTAATTTACTGTGTATACATTTGCATGGAGGCACATTTGGAGAGAAACAATAATATTTTTTACAGCTCCAGAGAAAAAGTGCCCATAGAGGAATATTATAAAGTGCAAAATTATATAGGGCAATAACTATTTTTGTTCTAAAATCTTTCCATAAAACATGTCGATATTTGGCTCTGTATTAAATCATTCCCTGTAACATAAACTAACCAATATTTACAGATCAGTCAATTAAAGGGTCAATAACTTGCACTAAAAAAAACTCTTCTTTCCGGAGAATGTGAGAAAAGGCAGGACTGGATGTGATTCTGTCTTCAGAAACAGCTGATAAGAGAAAATAGATCCCTGGCGGGAGTCTGGTGCCACCTGCAACTGAAGGAAAATATAATAAATAAAGCAACTGTCACATTCACCAAAATATATATACAAAAGATTCCAAAGGCTTCACCAAAATGTATTTAGTATATGCCGGACATTTACTGCACGCTAATAGAGAATAGTTTTTACCTTGTAATTGTTGTTTCAAACACAATACTGTGCCAACTCTCATTAGCAGAAGAGGGATTAGACAAATTGAGGGGAATTTACTATGGGCAGCAATCGCTCTCCCCTGCTTCTGAAATACCAATTTAATATTACAATGGTGAACAATTCACTGTTCAGTCACACTGATGAAAATCCGAGTCCGGGTCATGATATTGCATAAAAGCTTTTATTTCTTATCAGTTACAACATAGTGAGCAAACATAAGATAGGGGTCAGTGCCTAAGTGTGCAGTTCCTTTCTTTCCCATGTATTTTTCTATACTTTCAGCATGAAGCATAAGCTAGGAAAAATATTTGAACCCAAAGTGTCATTTTCCTAGTTTTCACATGTAGTCCAGGTCTTAGGACTTTGATCAGGACTTAGGACTCTTATAAGATCTAAGTTTCTGAACACAATGTTTCATATTATTTTGAATTCTGTACTATATCGGGTAACAGGAAATTTTGTGGTCATAAGATTTCTTAATATCCTTTTTCTTAGTCTCTCCATATAGTAACTGATTTCTATCTTTCTTCCTCACAATTTCCCATCCTTATATTTGTATGCATGTATGTATAGTTTATTTATAAAGCGCCACTTGGGGATGCAGCATTTAGATTTAGGGTTTGTTCTTTATATCCTCACTTCCTTAATCCCTCTGGCAGTTCCCCATATGCTTTCTCAAATGCTATCTCGGTGGAGCAGTCTTGCCAAATTCTGGTGAACTGTGCCACGGGTATGCCATTCAGGTAGTGTTTGGGGTGGCAACTCATGCTCAATAGAAGTGTGTTATGTGTCACTTCTGTTGCTGGGTAGCTGGGTCCCCAGTTTGTTTAAGGACTAGAAAATGGATACTATTCCTATCCTGTGCAACTGAAAAAAACAAATAACATTCATTATCATT
Source organism: Hymenochirus boettgeri (assembly GCA_019447015.1). Lineage (NCBI taxonomy): Eukaryota > Metazoa > Chordata > Amphibia > Anura > Pipidae > Hymenochirus > Hymenochirus boettgeri. The sequence goes on along the minus strand of CM033476.1, from coordinate 261,115,812 downwards.
TGTGTAATTCACAAAGTATCTCAACTGAAGATTGTCAATTTAACATCCAAACCAAATTATCGTATTTCTAAAAGGATTACTATCTCCAAAGATGTGGGACTCCTATGCACCCATGAACAAATGATCAAAGGCCGAAGCAAAAACTACACCCATCGCTGTCCCACATCCCTTTAGACAGGAGTCGATCCAATATGACATTCAATTGAGGCCAAAATTAACTTTTGTAGGCAGAGCTGAATCGAGACCAAATGGAGCCCAAGGCATAGCTTAAATTTCTGGCCCCCTATCCTTCCTATTACCCAAATAATACTGTTTTTACTGGGATATTATTTGTACACTTAAAAGGGGAACTTCAGCATTAAAGGGGGTATTTCAGTGACTATAATCTGCCCATTCAAAGACTGCTTATAGTGTGCAATATGGTCTCAAGGTTAATTCAGATGATCAGTAGAGCATGTTTAACCCATCCATCAGCCAATCAGTAGAAATTAGTCTTTAGGAACATTCCAAGAAAATGGTGCATCTTGGGAAGAAGGACTGTTACAGAACCTGAAATGTCAGCTCATTACTGATCACAGCAAATCATAACAAAGAAATTGATTTTCAAAGAATTTTTTTACACAGAACCAGCCCTTTAAGGTAGCCCGTTTCAAAGAGATCAGTATAAAACGTTGCATTGGCTACAAGGATTTGTTCATTCCTGTGATAGGATACTTAAATTGTAAACTCTTCTGGCCAGTGTAATGTGAATGGGTAAACGAATTGTACAGGACTAGGTTATATGCTTAGTGCTACATTAAAGGCGCAGTTCCCAAGAAGCCAAAATCAAGAAATTAGTAGGAAATTCCTTCCCATACAATGCAGTTTTCTCTCATAAAATCCATAAACCATTTTCGTTCCCAAACAGAAACACATTTAACATCATTGGTGTAACTAGATATCACTGCCCCCACCCCCATTTCAAAACTATACCGTAGCTGTTTTAGGCAAAGGCCACACTAAGCACGAGCAATTGCATGCACTTCGTGCTTGTTGGTCTCTGCTTGTGTTGCGATCCCTGTCATTTTTGAGAAAAATTGGTGATTGCATGCGCTGCATTTAACAGATCGCAGCACAATGGTCCCCAGTGCACAGATTGTGGCCAGGACAACAAACAAGTGCTAATGTTGGCTTGCCCATAATCCAGCTCTGTTAGTAGGGCTACTGAATAGTTAGATTGCCGTTTCCGATACCATTCTACTGCCTTTGGGCCAATAGTTCTATAGAATATAATGACTTAACATCTAATGCAACCCATCTGTATTCAGGATGCCATTCTATCCTTTTCACTTTCTTCAAAACATCTTTTGTATCTTGTAAATATGAATTGAACAATTTGAATAATGTCTGTATGTAGAATAACTTTTCCTAAATTCTTTCCCAAAGATCCAATACTGGCCACCCTCTGGGTTCTCCCAACAGTTTATGCATTTTTGGAGATAATGGAAAATTGGTATAATAGGATCTTCACATTTTACAAAATGTTGTGGATAACACTTTAAAATATGCTGCTTCTTCAATCAAATGATCAAGTTCCTTTTTAAAACATTTGTTGGGTCCCCTGCAAATTTACTATAGGGGTTTTCAAAATTCAGTTAACAATATGCATCCCTAATGTAATCCTGGGCTTTAAACCACTACTACTCCACCTTTATCTGCAGCTTTCATGGTTTAACTCACAAACTTACTTATTTCCCTTAGAGCCCTTCTTTCCTCTTCTGTCGTATTCCCTATTCTCTTGGGTTTCTGTTCCTGTTCCACTTTCTTTTGTAAATAAAATTCTATTTCAATATCCTCTTGGAATTGATCAATATGCGTAGTTCTAAACTGAAAAGTACATGGGACAGGGATATAGGGCTGTTAATTCCTAACTTCCAATATTGTTCTGTGTAGAGCACCAGCCCAAAGAAAACTGATTCTGCCAGTCTTCCTCATGGCTCCTCAGCGCTATCTTTAATACAGGAATAGTCCAGGACTAACCTGGCAAATGAAAAAGTATAGATATCCTTTAAACCACTAATCAGGTAATTGATTTTTTTCTCATTGATACCTAAAGTTGAAATCAGGAACACCATCTTCCTTGTTATCTCAGTTTCAGTTATTTGTCGCATAACTTCTATATCCCTTTCACCATTAAAATCATTATTTATATCATCACACCTAATATCGTCCCTAAAAGAGAAATGTAAGACGTGTTTTCACACCTAATATCGTCCCTAACAGAGAAATGTAAGATGTGTTTTCCTACCACTTGGTTACATATGAAATAATTCCAATCTAACAGTAGTTAATAAGTGTGCTGAAAGTACAAAAGTAAGTCCTTTCGATTATGAGACTTCTGCCTGTGAAAGTTCATTATGTGATAGATTTACCACATTGTTCAATGTGTCTCCACTCCTTTTTCTCAGCGTGTATTATATCCCCTCACAAATGCCTCTTTTTAAGGGCATAACACATCTATCTTTGATAATTTCTCTATAATGCTAATTCTCGGTCTCATTTTCAGTTTAGTTGCCCGTCTCTTTATTATTTCTAATTCGTTTATGTCCTTTATGTCAACTGGTGGCCAAAACTACACTGCATACTCAAAATGAGGCCTTACAAGGGCTCTATACAGAGGCAGAAGTATGCCCTGCTCCTTTAACGCTACACTCCTTTTTATACACATCTAAAATGTTCCAGTCAACAGGTAAATGAGGCGAACTCCACGTCTCTAAACAGCACTCCTGTCCAAAGCATAAATTAAAGGATATGTAAACTGGTGCAAATCATTTTTTGACTAATCACACAGTAATTAGGATTAATTACCACCAACTTAAATCTGCTTTTTTTTCCTTCTCTGACCTTCCTATCCCTTGTTTTTTAGCTCTGATAGTTTTACTTTTTAAAGGGCATGTCCACCCCATTTAAGGAATTTTGCCCAATATTAGGTTTCCTTCCCCCAGCCCCAACCACCATAAAAGATTTTACAGGAACTCACCCGATCTTTACCTACCATACCTCTTTCCCATGGCGTACTGTACCGGCCCTCTGCTTGCATGGAACTGCATGCAGGGGACGGGAACAGCAGCCGCGTCCGTGATTGGCTGATTGTGCGGGGGGCTGGGGGAAGGATAGCTTCTATTTGTCAAAGGGTTTTAATGGTAGGGGGAGGGATTGCAAAACAGGAGGGGGGGGGGGGGGGAAGAGGCCTGCAGTGCGCAGGACAAAATTCCCCCTGAAGGAGAGACAGGAGACAGAGTCCTATATGGACTCTGCTATCCTCCTGGTGTCCAGTTTTTCAGACTTTGGGGGTGGAATCCAGGAAAACCATTTGGAGCTGGGATGTAAGGTAAGGATTTTTATTCACTACACAGTGGGGCCATTAATGTGGGGGGGGGGGGATTATAGTTTTGGTATGATAAAGGCACTAAACTAAAAAAAAGGACTTCCCTTTAACACAAATAGATAATGAACGGAAATCAGGGAGCCAGCAAGCCTGAATGCAGATATGCGATTTATTGCAGTCTACACAACATGTTTCGGGTAAAACTACCCTTTGCTCATTTTATACAGGAAATAACTTAAATTTGCTTAAGCAAACATTACTTAGAGCTTATAAAGGTGCGCATACATAAGTACTTACCTGCCAACAGATCCAGCGACATTCAATCAATTCTTCCCGAACCGCTTTTCCCATTCTTAACGACCTACATACGATTGCAACTGAATGAGCCGGACAGGTCCACTATGTTGGTCGCGAAGAAGAGCGGGAAAGGTGGTTCCAGAAGAATTAATTTAATGTCTGTGGATCGGTAAGCAGGTAAGTTCTAATGCATGGGCACTTTTAGTCTTTTGTCCACAATAACTCTTAAGTCCTGCTTTATTAAGTCAACTCTATCCCATTAATTGTATAACTAGCTTTTATTTCATTGACATTTCAGTTAAAGGGAAACTGTGGTCTTCTTACAAGTGACCTTTATTAAAAAGGGCACACTCCTACTGTACCTTTAAAATGACTCAAGGATTATGCTTCTAGCTGCAGTCTATCCTAAGTTACAGCAGTATAAAGGCTAAATTTTCATTCCATCCCCAAAACTATATTTTAACCCACTACTGGCCCCATTGTGTAGTGTTATCAAATCCTTACCTTACATCCCTGCTTCAAGTGACTGCAATGTCTGTTTAAAGTCCCAAAAAACGAAGTGCAGGAGCCTGTCTGTGTCCCAAATGGTCAGTATAATGTATTATTCGGTGTAGCAAACTTTATTTAGACAAAACACGTGTGCAACATGTTTGGGACCCATTGGTCCTTTCTCAAGCAGTGTGTTCCAAATGGTGTCTGCCTCCTGTCTCTCCTCCGGGAGTGTCTGTCTCCCTCTCATTTTTCTCTCCCCCCCCCCCCCCCCCCCCCATCCCTTTCTGTAGTGTAGGGCTCCCTCTCCCACCCCCAACCGCTGTAGTAGTTTGTCAAAAATGTAAGCCGGACTCTACTTAAACTGCCTCTTTCCCCCGGTGTTCTGTACTGCCGGAAGCCACATCTGTGATTGGCTGCCTCTCAGCCAATAACGGACGCGGCAGCCGGTCCGGCCCCCTGCTTGCAGTTTAATGCAAGCAGAGGGCTGTGACTGAACCCTGCGGGAAAGAGGCAGTGTAAGTACAGATCAGCTTACATTTTGACAAACTACTATAGAGGTTGGAGGTGGGAGAGGGAGCACCACACTACAGAAAATTTCCACCCCCCAGATCATTCTAAATCATTTTTAAAGCCTGAAAATAACTTTTACTCTGCCTTAGGTTTCCATAATTAGAGGAAAGGACAGATAATGGTTGCAGGTCTGTAACTAGCTTCAGAAAATATTGCTCTTTGGGACTGGGGCTTATGACACAGCTAATAACACATGTCTGCCACACAAAGACACAGAGGCAGGGCAGTCTCGAAAGTATAACTTTACAAGCTGATAACTTAAGATCCAGAGAATCTAGGCTAGACTGAGAGATCTCTTTTCAATAAAGGGCACTTGTATGGAGACCACAGTTACCCTTTAAAACAATAAGTGTTAGGGGTCATCAGCTGTGATCCTACAGCATTATATATGGCCTACCAAAACCTCAAGGGATGTGACACTAAACACAAACCGACTTGCTTTTCATACGATAGTACAAAACTAGCTTTAAAAAATAAAGTTTTATACATATTCCTTATATAGATTCCTGTAAAATGAATTTTTATGTGAGAACTGAGGAATTTAATTCTAAGGCACACTACATAGTAATACTGTCCCTTAAATACCACAATAGTTAATATATCTGTTGTATTCAGTTAGATCAACGGGACTTATAAAGTTTAGTTCTTGAAGATGTTTTGCAAGTCAGCCATTTATGTGAAAATAAAGAAACCAAGCCTGAAAAGAGGTGGGGCGGTTTGACACCAACTGTTTGCCATGTACAATGCGGTTTTAACACCTTATCCTGGGCAGTTCCTATAACAACCTCTTAGCCACAATGCAATCACACCTTGCATTCAGAAGGTCCCCAACACCTGGCTGTCATATGTTAATTGGGGCTTTCCAGGGTACATAATTGCCTACAGATTCTTGTACAAGTCATTCTGAATTGAGAAAGCCAGTCGGATGACAGGGTCGGGGCACTGCGGCGAAGGAGAGAGGGAAGGTAAGTAATGATCGGGGGACTTTCTGAGACTATAATTATAGCAGTTGGGGCTGGGATAACCTGGGCTATAATATACTAAAAGGGATTTACGCTAGGGGGAGGGAAACCAAAGCGGGTGGGAGAGGGAGGGAGAAGGGCTGCAGTGCGCATGCCAAACTTCTCTCGGAGGGGAGACAGTAGGCAGAGTCCTATATGGACCCTGCTATCCTCCTGGTGGCCAGTTTTTGGGACTTTGGGGGGACATTACAGGAGAACCATTTGAAGCTGGGATGCAAGGTAAGGATTTTATTACACTACAGAGTGGGGCCAGTAGTGGGAGGGGGGGGATTATTGTTTTGGGGTGGACATGTCCTTTAACAAATACTAGATAAGCACAAACATTCTAACTCTACCGATTGCTGAATAACAGGGTTGTTAAATTCCAACAATTTACTAATGATCAGCATTTTGCGGTAACTATAGAGCCTTTAAATATGCCCGTCACTTACTGTACTGTGGAAGTATTTTATCTTTAATGTTCAAGGACAGAATTTATTATCAACCCAAAGCAATCTCTATTTTGCATCATATTTTGAATATTCTATACCCAGGCTTAAAGGTAGGAATTTATTCTAAATCTGCACAATACAATCATTCTGCTTCATTCTCTTTTCATTGCTTTGGTATAAGTGGAGGAAATTAAAGAAGAACTAAAAATACCTTCACCGTCAGAACAAAAAAGAAAAAAATAAATCACACCCAGTAAAACATATAGAGGGAGATGTAAAAAAAAAGGTAAATGGTGCTAATTTTGCCCCAACCAATCAGATGCTTGCGTTCAAACGGTAAATAACATCTGATATTATAAGAACTTTTATTAGATCTCCCTGTAAATTATGTAAAACAAACAAAAAAAAAATGAAAATATACCTTAGTCTGAATGAGTGCTTTATTTCCAGTGGAATGTGAGATTTCATTCATTGATAGCTGTTCATTTTTAGCTAAACTGCATTCCTCGTTCCTTTGGTTACCATCTACACACTAAAATAAAAAAAACTTTGTCACTTTTAGACAAATAAAACGAAAAATTATTTTCTATACAAAAGTTTAAAGCAAAAGTTTGTACATCTTTACAGGAAGTGCTAATTTTGCCCCAACCAATCAGATGTTACTTACCATTTGAAAGCTAACATCTGATTGGTTGGGGCAAAATAAGCACCATTTTTAACAATAAGAACTTTTATTACATCTCTCTGAGAAATGTTACTTTTTCTGGAGAGTCAACACCAAGCATCATTAAGAGGTTTCTACATCCCATTGATTTGTTCCAGTCAAATCTGTGTACAGTAGAATCTGCATCATCTTTCTCTAAGCTGTCCCAATCAGCCCTGAAAGAGAGGAAGTGCACCACCTTGTTGAGATACTGCATACGTGATAATATAACCTTATTTTTCATGTTGTAAACACAATGTAAAAGCCAGGACAAGTAGCTAAAGCTATAAATATGGACAGGGTCAGACAAGCCAACCAGGACACCGTGGAAAAGATAGTGGGCTACTGTCCAACTCGTGAAAGCAGACACAGTGTTAAAATACAGAGGCAAATAAGTAAAACAATAAAAGTGAAGGGAAAAAAAAGTAAATACAGAACATCAAGAGAACAGAGTAAGGATTGGCTGTGATATCAACTGTCAAATCCATAACTGACAGTTACTAACTGGAAGAACCAGGAAGCAGAAACAGGGGAAACAGGACATTGTGCAGGATTTCAGGTTAGACTTATATATTTCACATTTCAAACTATTACCATTTAGGGTTTTGGTGGGTGATTTACCTGTATGTAAGTTTTCATTTTGGGGCTGGACTTGCCCTTTAAGGTGCCCATTGACTACATTTAACCTGCCAGGGTTCCCATGACTTTTCGGACAACTGCCCAGCCCGATAACTTTACAACCAATGTTACATGTGTTACATGGATTTTAAGCCGTCATCTATGTTTGATCTGATTCAATGTTAACTGGATCAAACAAAATATTGTCTGTGACGTCTGACCTAGTCAACCTTTACCATGCGACATTCCAGTGATGTCCCTGGGTGGAACATGCTTTCCAAATGACTTTAGGTAATGTTAGTTGCAAGTGACCGTGCCTGGCAGGTTGGGGAAAGTTGTGGCAAGGGACGGGAGGTATAAAAAAAATTAATACACACTACAGGGTGCCTTCCCTTCTTTTCTGTATCTGCTAAAGAAACATTGCTCCTAGATTTCAATGGGGAGTATGTCTGTGGGTGTGGAGGACAATGTTTCCTCTATACTGTCTATATCAACCGATATAAAATTAGGTGAAGAAGAATAGAAAATGGAAACCAGGGAGCATTTATAAATGGATTGTACATTAGGTAAGGAAAACCTTTCACACAGCACAGAGGTCTTGAAAATGTTGTTTCTTATAGATTTTTAAACATAGTAGCAGTAGAGCTTAATACGATTTCAAAATAGAACTCCAAACTTAAAGACATTTCACTGGCAAAAAGCCAAGATTCTACTGTATTCAAGTAATTCCAAACCAAATGTATGGAGTAATCTATTCTAGCACAGAAAGTCCTTCAGTCACTGATCTTAGAAAAGCTCATGGGCAGCACGGTGACTCAGTGTTTAGCACTGATGCCTTGTCCCGAGTTCAAATCCACCCTTGGACACATCTGCAAGTTTGAATGTTCTCCCCGTGCTTGTGTGGGATTCCTCCAGGCACTCAGGTTTCCCTACAATCATATAGACATACTGATAGGTTGTATGTGTCAAATAAATGTGCTTAGATTGTAAGCTCATCTGGGCAGGGTCTGATGTGAATTTATCCATGTAATTGTAAAGCTCTACAGAAAATATGTTGGCGCTATATAACTCCACAATAATAATAATAATATAATGTTCCCAGGAAGGAATTGCAATGTCAATGTAAAACTGAATGTGAATAAGAAGACCATAAACACTTCTATAACACCAGATCATCATCTATGGTAACCAATGAAAAATTCAGAAATGAAAAAAAAACAAAAAAACGCATAATTGATATATTGCCTAGTAATATTTGTATGTGTACCTAACTTGAAACTTTCTTTTGCTGATTTCAAACAGATAATATCAGAAATTACATAGAAAGTGATAAATTCATTTTATCAGATGTTTCTGCCCTATATGTCAGGGTAAAATGGCTTTAACCTTGAGTTCTCCTGTTATTCAGGACTTTACAGCAAATGCTAACACCCTAAATTTTCTCTGTCAGACCAATTAAGTATGTTTATATTTACTATCTGATGGTACAGCGCAAAGTAATGTACACATGAGGGAGAGTTTCCATATGGGAATAGTTGTATTGCATTTAGCTTTTCCATATAACTGGTCTGGAAGAGCAGCTGGGCTGAATAAATGGTTTTAAAACTGTAAACAACTATAATCCGGAGATTTGCCTACCAACATACAATAAGGAAGTGGCCAATGGCATAGAATTATATGTGACCTGCTATTTGTCTAACCATTTCTTTTATATGTTACCATGCAGTGCGTTGTGCTGCATTGTGCGCGGACTGTGGGCTGCAGAGAGGATGTTATATGTTATATGAACATATGGCAAACTGTTCAATGTACTTCAGGTGCATATTTCCGCTTTTCTAAAAGTCACATATTAAAAACATATTTGACCTGTATCTAATGGACTTGAAAAGCTATAAACAGCATTAGGTTTCTGATATTAAAGGGCATGGCCACCCCCAAAAGTAAAATTTAACCCACTACTGGCCCCACAGTATAGTTTAAAAAAATCCTTACCTTACATTCCTGCTCATTATGGTTCCCCTGTAGTCCATGTCCAAAGTCCAGGAAACTGAAGAATAGTGGTTGTCTTCCTGTCCAAACTTCTCTGCCTCCTGTGTTGCCTCTGGGAGGAATGGTGACATGCGCACAGGAGCGCTTCCCCTCCCCTCCCTCCCGATCCCCTTCTTGCCTCTTTCCCCCTAGCATTAAATCCTTAATCGGTATTGTTAGGCATACCCTCCCACCCCCAACCGCTAAGTTAAAAGATTGACCCCAAACAGTACTTACAGCTCCTGATTCCAGCGTCTTCTCATTGCTGGCAGCTGCGGCTGTGATTGGCTGCCTTTCAACCAATCACAGCCGCGACTGCCGGTCCGGCCCCCTGCTTGTATTTACGACAGGCAGGGGAGCCGAACCAGAGCGACGCTGGAACCAAGAGATGTAAGTAGCGTTTGGGATCGATTTTCTAACTCTTAACTTAGTGGTTGGGGGTGGGAGGGTATACCCTATAATATGGATAAAGGTTAATATGAAGGGTGGAGATGCCCTTTAACCAAAAGAAAGGCATGTTAATCAGTTAAACTGACCATACACTGAAAATTTACCTCCTGCAGAAGGCAAACAAATTTATAGGGATTTCAACTTTTGTTGGGTTAAAAAACACACACACACACACACACACACACACACACACACACACAAACACACAGCACCACAGGAAAAACAATAGAAATGTCATTCACCTGAGCTGTATGTTTATGAATTCACCAATGTTGATTTCGCTGTTCGATGCAATCAATGGGCTTTGCAGGCTTTTAATTTCATCGGTACATTTTTCAACCTGAATATCTGGAAAGTGTAAGCTGAAAGCTTGCCGATATTCATTTATATCCTAAAATAAAAACAGAGAAAAGAGATAAGGAGCAGGGTTCATTTATTTATTGCTGCTTAAAACTTGTCTGCTTCTCCAGCATTATATACCACAATGAGGACTTAAGCCTCGTACACACGTCCAACGCACGACCCCTGAGCGCATTCACGCGTGTGCCGTTTTGGGCAATATTCGCTCGTGTGTATGCATTCGTTGTGCGTTGTTAGTTGATCCACCATCAAATGCATACACATATGCGACTTTCATCCAGAACAGCCATTCACCGCACCTGTTTTGCGCTCAGGGGTCGTGCATCGGACTGTAAACTCACCTTTAAGTCTTGTACACAGGTCCGATGCACGATCCCGGAGTGCATTCACACATGCAACAAACTGCCGTTTTGGCTAAAAACCACACATGTATGGCGCCTACACACGCGTGTCTATCAGTCTGAAATGGCCATTTGTCGCGCCTGTGATTTTCGCTCAGGAGTCACACGTTGGTCCATGCGTCGGACATGTGTACGGACCTTAATCCTCCATCCAACTATAGGTATGGCACTGATCCTTGAAGGATTTTAATCCAGGGCAATGAACGAGGAGGCAGAAAACAATGGGGGTTATTCAATAAAAGTTCTTATCGTTTAAAATGGTGCTAATTTTGCCCCAACCAATCAGATGTTAGCTTTCAAATGTTACAAAAGTTCTGATTGGTTGGGGCAAAATTAGCACCATTTTAAACGATAAGAAATTTTATTGAATCTCCTTGCATATTTTAACAGTGCTGCAAATTTAAAAAAAATAAATTTACAGGGAGATGTAATAAAAGTTCTTATTATTAAAAATGGTGCCAACATTGCCCCAACCAATCAGATGTTATTTACCATTTGAAAGTTAACATCTGATTGGTTGGGGCAAAATTAGCACTATTTTTAACGATAAGAACTTTTATTACATCTCCCCGCTAGTATTTTGGGGAGAGAGTGAGGATCTGTGTGAGGGGAGATTTAACAAATGCAGCATCTCGTTAAACATGAGTAAACCTTGAGTAAATCAGCAAGAAAATTGCAAAGATTTGTTATTTCTGCAATTCAACGGTTATTCCCCCCACCACCCCTTTTTTTTCCCTCTCAGGCCTATCTTGCTTTGTACTAGCACTTTTCAAGATGATCCTTCCCTGTGACTATATATACACATTTGAGCCTTTAGAGCCTTTCAGCAGGTCATTTGAACACCATTTCCTTTTATAAAAATGGCAACTGCTGAATTTCCATTGCGCACAGTCTACTGCCAGACTGAACATGCTGCAGTGTTTAGAAATGGACAGACCGATTACTTTCCCATTGAAAGATAAGGACCCATTAAGGACTGGAACTTTTTGTTCCATTCTTAAGTTCAATGTGCCAGAAAAAGAAAGTGCACACTCACTCACTGGCATTAAACAACGGGATCACCAAAAATCATGTATTAGTTTATATAGTTGGTAGGAACCTAAAACCAAGAAGTAAAATCAGGGATTAAAGCTAGGTACACACTTACAATTGCAACCACGACCCGCAACACTCGAAAAACGGATGCTACGGTCGATAGTTGGTTTTTGTGTGTATGGGCATTTGGTTGGGCGTTGTTAGAAATCTAACCTAGCGGATCATCAATGACACCCAACCGAATGCTCATACATGTCATCCACATACATGTGCTCATACATGTCATCCACAACGGCCGTTTGACGAGCAGTCAGGCGTCGAAGGTCTTAGCTGCATAGATCTGCCTGCTAGATACCTGGATCAGCTCTTTTTAAACAGCTCATCGGGCACACCTTTACCAAGTTTTGCGGGATCAACGTTTTAAAAACAGTTGATCTCGGTATCTAGCAGGCAGATCTATAGTTACCGTATATACTCGAGTATAAGCTGAGGGTTGAAATTATAACCACTACTGCCTTCTGATAATGTATTGTTCTAAGGCTTTAGTTGCCCGTTAAATGGACAGCAGAATTCCCATAATGTAATCCCATACAGTAATAGCCAAATCCATTATGGCTATTACTGTATGGGAAATCTTCTGTCCATTTAAAGGGCAACTAAAGCCTCAAAACAATACAGAATCAGAAGGCAATCTTTTTAACAATAGATACCATCCTCCTGATTCTGTATTGTTTTGAGGCATTAGTTGCCCTTTAAATGGACAGTAATCCCATAGAATAACCCCCAATTCCTTGGCACTCCAGATGATTGGAAACTACAACTCTCAGCATGCTTTGGTTGCTAGGAGTTGTAGTTTCTAAACATCTCTAGTGGCAAGTTCAACAACAATATCCCTTTGCACCTGCATCATGGTTGTATTGTTTTAAAGGCACTCCAGATGTTTGGAAACTACAACTCCCAGCACACTTTGGTTGCTGGGAGTTGTTGTTTCTAAACATCTGTAATGGCAATTTAAACAAAAAAATCCCCTTGCCCATCTCTGTAACCCATCACTGTAATGTTTTGAGGCACTCCAGATGTTTGGAAACTTCAACTTCCAGCATGCTTTGCTTACTGGGAGTTGTAGTTTCTAAACTTCTGTATTGGCAAATTACACAAAAAATACATGTAACCCCCACAAAAGAATAAGAATACTGTAAAAGGGCAGCTTTAACTCACCAGTTACACAGGACCGGGCAGGAGTTTCGGGGGACTCGCTCACTCCTTCCCTGCTCCTACATCGCAAGACATCAGCGCAAATAATCAGAACTTAAGTAACTTACGTAACATCATGCCTGCGCCGAACGTCTCCTGCAGCGGCTGTGTGAGCTCCGGCCTAATGGATAAAAAAATGTAAGTGATGGCTTACCATACTTACAGTGCTTGTAGCTCCTGTGCCATTTCTCTCTGATGGTATTCCTTCGTTTGTTAGTTTACCGATATGACCTGAGTATAAGCCAAAGCAAGGTTTTTAGGCTTATTTTTAAACCTCGGCTTATACTTAAGTATATACGGTAAGTCACTGCTTGGTACTGCAGAAATGGGACTAACACAAATGGATAGCAGTGTAGTAAGGCTTGGATGTATTCACCACTGTAACAGCTGATCGCGTATCTAGCCTGGTGAGGTATGACAAAGGGCCTTCCATTGGAGTTGGCCATTCCATTACCACGCCAGAAGAGCAAGGTGGGCGTTCCACATTAGTACGTGATCACGCCATAGACAGAGGTCCCAGTCCAAAACAGTGTGCTTCACACCTTTTTCCTGCTGAGACCCAGCAAGGAAATGTGTCTCAGAGTCCCAATCCTGCACCTGCTAAGTTGTTTTTAAAAAATTTGGCCCACCACTAAGCCTGTCGTTTTGATGTTGGCCCCTTATGTGATTGAGTTTGACACCCCTGTTTTAGTACAAGCATACATCAGATCTTACATTTGAAATCAGTATAACAATGTCATACAGAAAATATACTTGTTGAGCTCTGTACACCTTAGATTTTTAGTCGGCCAATGGGTGAGGAAAAGCCGCTCAAGCTAAAAATCTAATGTTTACACCCATTGGCCACCACTGTAAGGAAATCCATCAAGATGTTGGGGAGCAACAGGTATTGTATTTACAAGACGCAGGAGGTCTTCTGATCACTTCCCTTCATAGTATAGAACTGGTCTCTTACCACAGACAAGCATTAGAGAATAATTAGATAAATCCTATTTGGATAAGGAATGATCATTTGTACATAAGGGTAGGTGTAGCTGGATTAAATCAGAAGCACTGCGGACATTGAAGTATAATGGATAATATACAGTTTAATGTATAACATTCGAGGTCCCAAGGAGTTCCCTAGCCATATAAAAGCACCAGGACAAAGGTTAAGTGCTGGTATCTCTTTTAATGTTCAATATTTCATGTTTAGCTTTTTTACTTCCACTTTCTACTAAAAATGCATGTTTGTATAAACCACATACAGTATGTTATATACTTACCTCTGGTAATTGAATGAGAGTACTCCACTCAGACTGGTCAAGTTGGTCAGGACCGAAACCTTGCGTTGAGGAAGTTTGGTCACATTTGACTATATCATGCTTTATTGCATCTTCAAGTTCTTCTTTGTAGTAAAATATTTCAGATTCAGAAGCAAATTCACTAAAACCTTCAAATTCTCCCCATGCTCCACTGATTTCTTGTTGAGATTTATTTTCCCAACAATCTTGGCACAAGTCTTTACATTTTGCAACACCATTCACTATGCAAATATCCTTACTAGGTGCAAAGAAGTCTGGGGCTTTGAATGTTTCACTATGCTTACTCATTATGCCATTAACATTCTTCATTTTTCTTTATGTGGTATTATGATTATTAATTGACAGTTGTCAGAATGATGATTCAACTGACTGCTTAAACTGAATGTGTAATGAAAGCTTTTTCTTTGAATGCTAGAAATTGGTATATAAATCTTTATCTTCTGATTTTGTTTTCTTCAACTTCTAAACCTTCTATCTGGGAAAGAAGAAAACATATAATATTAATAATGTTCTAAAATAAACAGTTGAACTATATATCATTAGTTTCCAGCTAAACAACAAACGGTGTTTTATTAACAAATGTGACATTTCGGTGTCAAGATGGCACCTTCTTCAGACATAACCAAGTGCAAAAGTCTAAAGAAGGTGCCATCTTGAGACCGAAACATCACATGTGTTAATATGATGTGTGTAAAACTGATATTTTGGACATGTTTGGATGTATACACCTGTGGCTTAGGTGAATCAGTAGCACCCAGCACAAAGACTCAAAAGTGGATGTGGATAGTGTGTGAGACAGCCGACAAATTGACTTGGATCTTCCCATTGGTCTGGTGCCATACTGAGGGAGGGGACAAACCAAACCGTGTTCACAAGTTTAGGTAAGTTTTACAGGCTTACTTGGGTAGAAGAGAATTGTACAGTGTATCATGCTTCAAAAGCTTGCATTTTCAGTCATTTTCGTTAGCCAAAAAAGGTCTTGTTTTATATCCGAAGCTTACTGGGGGAAACCCAGCGCTGAGGGCCTAGCATTTAGTATAATTCCACCTTAAAGGGTATCTCCACTGCCCTAATATTATTTAAAATAAAAAATCATTATTCAATTTAAAGGAATTGTTCACTGAAAAAATTAATTTGCCTCATTTCAATCTATAAATGAAGACAAGTAAGCAGCACTTACTCTGAGGTGTGTGTTGCTGCACAACTTCAATCCAGTACTTGTTTTGCTCAAGCTCAGTTCCCCAGCCCCCTGCCAGACTATCTGAATCTTTGTGAGGGCAAGCATGCTCAGTAATCCCTATCAGGGAAAACTGGGAGAAGGAATTTCCCACCATGCAGTTTACGTACCAGCTGTCACCATTCCTGCTACAGCAAAACTATCCATAACAGAAGAGTTTATGATACTAAGACACTTGATTGACAGCTGAAATGTAAGATGTTTCAGACTGGCTATCTAAAGAAATAGGGGACAGATCAACAAAGAAACGGTACAGGGATAGTTGGGAAGAATTATAGTTTCCAGAAGTGGGCAATTTAAAAAATCAAATTTCCCAATGTACATATCCTTTAATTGAAAAAAAGGAGCTATGTCCCAACTACATCCACGCTTCCTTGCATTGTACGCACATAGTACAAGGTAACGTAGATGATGCACCTCTCAGAGGAAGCACCGGAAGAGTGCAATGGCAGCTTCAATACTGGCACCTGACGCATTAATTGAAGAACTGGAGGTAAGACATAGCTTCTTTGATCTCCTGTTCTTCAATTGAAGTGTAACTACCAGGGGAGCAACCACAGGGGGGCCAAGGGGACCCATCTTCTTATTTTCCCTATAACATATATAGCCTCCTCCCAGAAAACCACTGTGAATGAAGCACGGATAGGGGCCACTACCAATCAGATATTGTCAAATGTTTACTAACTGTAGTAGACCAGTAAAAAGGAATCATCTGATTGGTTGTGGTAAATTAACAGCTCAGTCCCATTTTTACACCTTTTATTAAATAAGCCCGATTATATTACTTATTTATCTTAAATTCCTACCATGCAACCGGACCTGTCTAGACCTACTTTTTTAAAACTTCTTTTTTACTTTAAAATTCTAAGCTTATTGGAGAGATGACAGGTGCAATCGCTACACACTAACACTATCCCACATTTGCAACAATTTATCAAAAGTTATAGTGATTTTTAGAAGGGATTTGCAGCATCTGCATCTCTTTGTGAAATTTGATTTAAAATCATCACATTTGTGGCTATAATGTGTGACAGGTATTAGGTCCACAGATCAAAATAAAGCCGAGCTGTGGCCACACTGGGAGATATTGTGGCTCTCAGTATATCTCTGTAACACTGGTTACTGCGCAATCTTTTTTTTGTGTGTGGGCTCAGAAAGGCTGCTGGGAAATATCTGTACAAGAAATCTCATGGCTTTATTCATGTTTTTCTCTCTATTGCACCTCACCCAATCTTCAACAGCGTCTAGATGGTGTAAAGGTAAATAAAATGACACACACTTGGCAGTATTCGATTTGATCATCAGAGAACAATGTTGTCCTTATTTGGGCCTCTTAAAGCCTTGAAATGTAATCTAAAAACTGGAAGAATTATCTGGTATTAAAATCCCTCCCCACTATATCCCACAATTCCTCAGTTGTAGTGTTTATTTAGCACAGACTTTCTTTTTAATGTGAAGATGATTCCAAGAGATGCAACTGCAATACATTTACCAACATGCTTTACTGCCATGCCACCAGCTATAGTCAGCAAGTGAATGGTATTCTGCTTGCCTAGAACCTTCTGATACCGATATCGGTGGCACTACAGTGACCAGTCAGAGGTTCTGCACAGATTTAATTCACTCAGGGGGATTTACGGGATATATGGATTTAAAATCACGCTAATCGGTTCGCTACCTTCATATTAGTGTTGGATATGTGGGTTACAGTATATAAAAGACTTTATATAAAACACCCGTACATCCGGCGCTAGCGATTCAATATCGGGAACTTGTACTGGTTATGTGCCAAAGGTATTACACAGACAGAAAACCATGTATGCCTGGATCTTCTTTATACTTGGGTTTAAAGGGCATGTCCACCCCCAAAACTAAAATGTAATCCCATACTGGCCCCACTGTATAGTGCAAAAAAAAATCCTTTCCTTACGATCTCCAACTGGTTTCTTCTGCTTTCTCCTGCACTGAGCATGTGCCAACCACAGGAGGAACTAGTGATTTCTTCATATCTGGGGGGGGGTGCAGCACATAGGGTGGCTAATTTTATAGGTAGGAACCTGGACTTTTATTTAAAATCAACTTGTTTGGAGACCACAGTTCCCCTTTATGTTACCGTAGGTGGCTTGGGGAGTTAAAATGTTGGTGGGAATAGGGACAAGGCTACAATTTTAAATGCAATGGGGGGGGAAAGGAAACGTATGTGTTATAAGAAATAATGCAACCTTTCACATTATAATATAAGATATAATACGCTACCTACAGTGTAATATAAGGATATTGCGCCACCGAGGAGTTCCATTACCATAGCCGGAGTGCTTTATACAGGGCAAGGAACTCCAAGGTGAAGTAAATCCGTTTATTACACTGTAGGTAGCATACATTTCTTATAATACATAAGGCCAGCCAAAAAAAAAATGTAAAAAACCCTGCACAGACACACTCTCGCCCTACCCTATATAGGAATCCCTGTTTGGAGTATAAATAATTAATTACCTTTCCTATTAAAAAGAGAAAGAAGGACCGAACATTGGCTGAAAACAATAAACAGGGATTCCTATATAAATGACTAATACAGGGAGGGGGAGAGTCAGGGGGAAGGGCAGTGGAATACAAGAAGTCACTCAGTGACTTCTTGTATTCCAGTTTCCTGTCCAGTATAAATACACTCGGCCTGTGGCCTTGTGCTTTTATATGGTCAGGAAACTCTTTGGTGGTGTAATATTCTGATATTACACTGTAAGGGGTGCATAATCCCTTATATAATATTCAGTATGTATATTAATTTCCCAAACAAAACCACATTTAATACTTAATGCTGCCATGGATGAAGGGTAAATACTTAACACTGTATTCAATGCCCTTAGAAACTGAAAAGTTGTCTAATCTCCTCAAAGCTAATTGCAAGATATGTAAAGGGGGGTATGGCTTTTACAATGGAAGAATCATACACAATGCAATTTGGTATCTGCTAGTGATCAGCAAATCATGAACCAGGAATAACCAGAATACGGGGAGAACAATTCCAATGTTTCCCGATTCCTATAGAAACTAAGTGTATTTATTTTGTATTTATATAAACATTTTACTGGATGGGGGACATTTACCGGTTTTTATACCATCTGGAGAAACCTAATTCAGATTCCTTAAATCACACTGTTTATTGCTGTAGTGCAGAAAAAGTCCAATCTGTTGTCCTAAACCTGGTACTAAACTGCACCAGTATCAGAACAGCTGAGGGATTTTAATTAATGCTGCAGAAATTTGCCTCCTAAAAAGGATTCAAAGATTATCAGCACTAAAACTTCCTAATCTGAGAGCAAAACCGCCAACTGCGAAAACACAAGCAAGAAATATCACCTGGCAACCTGAAACAGACTAATTGTCCCACGGGGCTGCTTGCTGTGATCTGAAGCCAAACTCATTTTACATTTACCTTGAGACAATATTGAAATGATGCAGGAAGGTTTGTACCAAAACAGTCGATCAATTTGATTACATTTAAAACTGGCTATTTTTTCTTCTTAATGCTAAAACTACCACAAGGATATTTTATAGTTGGGGGATTTAAAGGGGGACTTACTAAAACAAAATGTACTCATATTCTTATCTTAAAGATGCACTACCATTTACAAAGGGTAGCATGACTTTAAGAAGGGAATTGTTCCAGCAGCATGGGTTTCGTAAAAGACATCTATGCAGCCACCGAAAAAGACTTAATATGACGGTTTCGGCTCTTTTAATGTGAAAAAATTGTAATTGTAAATATTCACACTGCATCGATCTTTTTCTAATCTTATTACATTACATATTATCATATATAAAGTAAAGAATAAACAAAAATAAAGATGGAGAACATCTGAAAATATATTGTACAACATATTACAATATTCAAGATTACCATTACACCATATTCCGCATTAGATACAAATTCATGTGTTTCCGGATGCTAGATATAGTGATGAGATGCACCCAACATTATATCTAGCAAATAAAAAAAAAATAAAAGTAACAATACAGACAGTCCTTTAGGTTTGTTCTTAAAGGAATAGTTCACTTGAAAAGTGAACCATTCCTTTAATGTATTAATTGAAGACCAGGTGGTTAGACCGGGAGGTTAAGGGAGGTTAAGCCTAACCTTCCATTCTTCAATCAATTGACCAGGAGCGATGGACGAAGATAATTACTTTACATACTGCATAGCTCCTTAACCTCCCGGTCTTCAATTAATACATTAAAGGAATAGTTCACAGTGAGCTATTCCTATAAGTTGAACTTGTATGTAAGTAGGAACAGGTAAATGTAACTATTAAATGAAACTTAGATGTTTGCAGCATTTTTTAAAAAGGCGTTACCTGATTTGAACAGCTGCTTCCGTTGCAGCACAAGGTGGGTAAAGGGAAGGGTTGGAGGCCCATTAAACAGTGGTGGGTAGCAAACCACCAGTCGAGCACCTGGCTGTATGCTGCTGCAGACCCCCATTTGAAGCAGCTGTACTTAAAGGACAACTCCACCCTCATAAGAACATATTTTAGAAAGAATGTGTTGATATATCATAGTTTGTCCTATGAATTCATTACTGTATGCCTGCTATGCTTCTGGATGCCTCATGGAAATTGAGCAATTTAGAAAACTGTACTGAGCCTGGGCATGCTCAGAAGAGGCAGACAGTGGATTGACATTCACTCATTGGCTGTGATGTCAACTGTCAAATCCATAACTGACAGTTTCTAACTGGAAGAACCAGGAAGCAGAAACAGGGGAAACAGGACATTGTGCAGGATTTCTGGTTAGACTTATATATTTCAGATTTCAAACTATTACCATTTAGGGTTTGGGGGGTGATTTACCTGTATGTAAGTTTCTGTGGTCTCCAAAGTTATACAAAAATTCTTGTTGTACCTTCCATTGCACGTGACATTGCATTCAAATGTGACAGGACCTGCTTTTTGCACTGCACTCTGATCAGCTATCGGAGCGCATACAATCACCATTTTTGGTGCAAATTGCGTGTGCGGTGATAACAGAATATTTGGAAAAAAGCAGAAAAAGGCGTGAAACGCACTGCATTTCAGTCACGCTTTTCACGCCTATTTCTCTGCATTGTTAGTGTGGCCTCACTAGCCACATTTCTGAAAAGTTATTGCAGAAAAGGTTCAACAATAAAACTTTCTAAACAAGCTGCTTGAACACAATTTTCAACAGCTTGTAGTATGTGACTAGCTTGTATTCATCTGATCAGTCTCTGTCTGCATTAATAAGCCCCCTCCCAACTATCAAATTTTTTTATGCAGGAACTTTCTGTCTTTCCCAGCATCAAATCTTTAGTATACATGCTCAGACACCAGGGACAAGGAAGGGGCAGATGCTCAGGTGAAGTCACTCAAGCTACATGAAACAGGAAGTTTGAACATTCTACAAAATATAATTTCTCACAGGCTGCAGACAGATATGCGACCCAGGGCTTATTTAAAGGAAAACTAAAGCCACGGAACAACACTGAACCAGAAGGCAGTACACCTTTATATAAAACTAGTACTCTGTGTCTTACCTCTCATTTTGATACAGGTGCTGGGAAATCTACCTAAATAACATATGGTTTGTGCTTTACTTGACAGCATTCTAGTATCGCAGTTTGGTCAACGACCATTATGTTCTGCACATGCTCAGTCCTTGCTATGGCAGAAACTTGTTGCATTTGGTCACACCCATTAATAATCTTTAGCCAATCCTTTTACAGGACAGATAAAGCAAGGAAGCATGTGACTGAGGTCAGGAGGTGTGGTCTGACATTGCACATACACACAGATACTTCATCCAGTTCTTAACAGGCTTACATTTTACTGAAGTGGGATTTTATAGCTTATTGGTGTTTATAGGGGGGTTGTTTTCAGATTCTGGAGTATAAAAAATTGTGTTGAGTTCTCCTTTAAAGTATAAACCGAGGCAGTAAAAGTGATTGACTCAAGTATAAACCGAGGGTAGAAATTATGACCAACTGCCTTCTGATTCTGTATTGTTTTGAGGCTTTAGTTGCCCTTTAAATGGACAGCAGAATTCCCATACAGTAGTCCCATACAGTTATAGCCCAATCCAGTATGGCTATTACTGTATGGGACTGCTATATGGGTATTCTGCTGTTCATTTAATGGGCAAGTAAAGCCTCAAAACAATACAGAATCAGAAGGCAGCAATAGATAACATTGTCCTAATTCTGTATTGTTTTTAGGCTTTAGTTGCCCTTTAAATGAACATCAGAAGTCCCATACAGTAATAGCCATACTGTATTTGGCTACTACTGTATGGGAATTCTTATGTCCATTTAAAAGGCAATTAAAGCCTCATTCCTTGGCACTCCAGATGTTTGGAAACTACAACTCCCAGCATACTTTAGTTGCTGGGACTTGTAGTTTCCAAACATCTGCAGTGGCAAGGAATAGCCACTGCAGGAATTACTGTGCCTTCCCCACTTCTGAATCCCCACAGTTACCTTCTCCTACCTTCTCCACATGTTCCCCTGCAGGCTGCTCTGGATCCTCTTCTAAGCTCCGGCGGCCGCATGCTCCACTTTCCTCTGCTGGCTGACGTCACTACTCGGCACCGAGAAGTGACGTCAGCCAGCAGAGGATGCGGAGCGTGCGGCCGCCGGAGCAGGTAAGTCTTTGACTCAAAGTATAAACAGAGACTCGATTTTCAGGCTATTTTTTTAGCCTGAAAATCTCGGTTTATACTCGAGTATATACGGTACCCATAACTTGTTCAGAGACCATAGTTGCACTTTAAATCCCACATTTGTCATCTTGACTTTAGATATGTGAGAACTGTAGATTCATCAATAAGTGCAACCCATAGTTTGCTCTTCACTGTGTTAGAAGGACCTGCAGTTTGTTATTTTACAGGTTGTTCATACTAGAACAATGCTAATCAACAAATAAGGAACTAGACTTCAGGTTTTATGACTTTCAATAGTAAAAACATAAACACATTTTTTCATACAGTAAGGGCTGGGCATTTCTCATACACTTATGTGCACATTTTTCTATCCATTAAAGTGTAATAATTGCCTGCTAGTGCATTACAATGTGCATATACCAGTATAGAGTCCAGGTAGGAAAAATAAGAGGTGCACTCTGTAACCTGTGTTACAGTTAGTAAGTAACATATGCAATAAAGATAGGGAGAGGCACTCATTTACAACCTCAATGTGCTCCTATTCTTAAGCTGAAAACCACACGTTTCAGGGGGACTATGCCCCCTTCCTCTGGTGCACTTGAGGTTTGCCCCCAAAACGTTGTATGGTTTTCAGCTTAACAATTAAAGCACATTGAAGTTGTATAAGAGTGTGCCTCCCCCTATCTTTTTGCATTATAATGTTGGTGGCCACGTTGAATTTGGATTACCCAATTCGAAGTGCAAGCGGACGATGATGTGCAATAAATCTGCTACATTGCAACTGTGCATTTCGCACACCTTACCAGGTGCGTTCAGTGTGGCCGCAGCGTAATTGTGTCCCATTTGTTAATTACAGCCTTGTTCACTCTACCAATCAAAATGCTGCATTTTAAACTGCAGTGGCACAATATTCATATATATAGAACACAACAGTATTCCCACTTGTGCAATCCCTTTGCAGCACAGTACAGTTTCACTGCTGCACACATTCCTATCTGAAAACGCATGGGCTTCTGTTATGGAGATATGAATTTAAAGCTCAAACACAAGGAAAAAAGCACAAAAAAACAATTATATAGGTTTGTTTCCTGTGCGTTTTGATTAGGATGTAGAGTGTACCTAAACTGATATTTGTTAGATTTCAAAATAAAAATACATCAAATAGGTATGCAGTGACTGCGCATATGATTAATCACAAACTAGCATCCTCCTTTCCTATATTCTGTGGTTGATGTGAGTTGCTTGGGAAACAGGGACATCCTGTTACAATCTCAATCTTCCTCCTCCTGAGAAACTTCAGCTCTAGAACCCAGGCACTTCTAATCAGGATTCCAATAATCTGAGGCTATTGAATCATTTAGTTGATCTCTCTTACCTTGATCCAGAGTTTTCCAACAGGATCAGCAAAACATATAGCCCAACTCTGGTGTTCAGCAAAACATATAGCCCAACTCTGCTGTTAACACCGAGAGAAATCAGTGTCAGTACTTCCTCCTTAATTTGTATTGCAGGTCAAAGAGGTGTGATCACTGGCTGAGAGCAGGTGGAGCTTGAGCTGTGACTGACTGGTAGAAAGGGTGATTCTCTTGCTAAACCTGTTCTTAAACTTCAGTCTCACAGCCTATCAGATTATTTTGTTTTCTGAAGAGTAATTGTGGGAAACAAACAACACAAACAGATTGTGATGACGACCTAGATTTTTAGAAACAATGTATTTGCATGCTCTCTGTGTGTCACGTGTGTAGCCTGAGTAACTGCACTTACATCTACGTTCACACTGCACAACAAAAAAAAAAACGTGAAAGAACAGCAGTAAATTGCATTGCGTTTTTGAAATGCGTTTTTCAATGCGTTTTAGTGCGTTTTTGGTTTTTTTTCCTCTTCTCATCAGTTTAATTAGCAGTGCTGCAATATTAACAATGGAGTTTTTATCCTTTTTTGTCATCTTTTTTTTCTCTGGGATCTACAGTAGTTCTGATTTCTTGCTTTCATTTCCCACTTATTTGCCAGCTCCATTAGAATCTGTGGACTTTCTTACAACATGTCACTTAGCTTAATGCTGTCATACATTAGGATTTTTACCCCCCCGTCTTTCCATTGGTGTTTGGGCCATGTTTTGATCACAAATGAATGGGCCAGGATAGGGAATGTAAAACCACCAGGAAGTTAATGGTGGCCATACACTGACCCAATGTTATGATGATTTAACTTTCAAACTTACAAGAACATCAAATCAAGTGTACAACATTGGGTACAGCAGTGGTTTTACCTGGTCTGATCATGCTTTGCAATTGACATTGCACCATAATGTTGGTCACAATGTTGGAGGTAATATATCTGTGTATGGCCAGCACAAGACTTTAGGCATTAGATAAATTATCATCTAATGGTGATTCTATCCAATGTCATACAGGTTCATGGCCAGCACCACAGCTCATTATTTTTTAGTTGGTTCTCTCCCTCTAACTCCTGCCAATCAGCTACTTAAAGGGCAAGTACATGCAAGACCTCAATAAGGAATAAGTTGCTACCATTCTCAGTGCCTTAATAAAAAATTGCTGTCTCCTTTTAAAGCTGAATAAACTCTTTATGAGCTTGCATATACGCAGAGTGGTTGGCTCTGAGCAGTATTCATTCATTGGTTGTGACATTATCTGTCATCATGACTGACTGTTTCTACCCAGGAAACCCAGAAGGCAGTAAGAGTTCATGTAAGTATTGCTATTTTGGTGTTTGGGGGTTATTTAGCTGTACACATTAATTTTATGTAGGGTGGTACCTGCCTTTTAATGTAAGGTACAGGAAAATGTGTCTATCCTGTGACCCCCCTTGCCATTAAATGTATCTTACATGTTCCACAAAGACAAAGACTGTCTTCTCTTTGGGCTGCAGGGGTGGTAGCAAGGTCACAACTGTCCTGAATTTTGCATGATTGTACAGCTATTCCCCATATTTCAGCTGTCCAGCAGCTGAGGAAATCCCAGGTTATAGGTAGAGATCAATGTTTTTTCACAAGACTGAGTTGTGAGTGCCTGTCTGTCTGTGTGAGTGCGTGTCTGTGTGTATGTGTGAGTTCTTGTATGTGTGTGAGTGCCAGTTGGTGTGTTGGAGTGGCTGTCGATGTGTGTGGGTGTGTGTGGGGCTTGTAAGTATGTGTGGGAGTAGTGCCTGTCGGTATATGTAGGAGTAGTGCCTGTTTTTGTGTGTGGGAGGAGTGCCTGTCGGTGTGTGAGTGCCTGTTTGTCTGTGTGAGGGTCTGTCGGTGTGTGTGGGTGTGCCTGTTGATGTGTGCGGGAGGAGTGCCTGTCTATGTGTGCGAAACGAGCACCAGTCGATATATGTGGAAGGAGTGTCTCTTGGTGTGTGTGGCATGTGCGAGGAGTGCCTGACAGCAGGGCCGGCCTTTAATGGGCGATCTGTGCGACCTCATGGGTTGCATTACCAGGGGGGGGCGACAGCTGGGAGTCTTAGGCCACGGACCTGTAGCTCAAAGTTGTGCATCAGTGCCACAGCCCCTCTAGTTATAGTCCTCCAGATCAAATATATGTATCAGCACCTCACCACATACTAAGCCCCAACACATATAAGCTTTACTTAAGATGTCTGTATGCTGTGCTGTTCTGTCTTTGCATTTAGTACAGTAGACAGTAAGCGCAGGTGGGGTACTTGATTTGAAGGCAAGCAGCATTCAACGGAATATTGTGTGTGCCCGGGGGGGGGGGGGTGCTAGGCGTCAGTAACAAATCTTGCACAGGGTGCTATTTATCCTACTACCTGACAGTACGTGTGGGATGAGGAAGGAGTACCTGTCAGTATGTGTGGGGGGTGCCTGTCAGTGTGTGTGTGTTTGCCTGTCTGTGGGTGTGTGTGGGAGGAGTGCCAGTTGGTGTGAGGAGGTGTGTGTGTCGGTCTGTGTGTAGGAGTGCCTGTGTGTGTGTGTGGGAGTGCCTGTCAATCCAATACTGACATACCTTCTGTAAACTCTGAACGCCTAAAACATCTAGATAATCAGATGCTTTATATCACCAGAACACAAACAATACAGAGCAAAAGTTAAATATAAAGTTTCTTCCTCTTAATAGTCATGGAACTCATTTTGACAATATCTAAACAATAAACGGTACATTATCTTTTATATAAAACAATTGCCTTGCTCATTCTTTATAATGGTAGCTTTGATGTATTTTCCAAATAGGTGGAGTAAAGACATGTAATGTGAGGCTTATTTTTGAGTTTCATATATAATAGAAGAAAAGGTGGTGTGATCAAATAATGTGATACTAATGTTTCTTTTTATGTTGACAATAAATTCCTGTAACCAGTGAAGGGTGGACCTAAAAGTTCTTGAAAATTTTGAAACTGATTTGAAACACTATTTTCTTTTAATTAAATGCTCCAATTGGGCAAATTGTTTGATCTTAGTTTCAGAAACAATAAATCATATCACATTAAATAAGCAACTCACAAAATATTGGACACCTTTTGTAACAGCCACAATAATAATAATAAATAATTAGCAGCACCATCAATGGGCCAAAAAGGGGCACTCAAGGTTGCCATCAGAATTTTAACCTGTGTTTGTCCAGTTCACACAGCGTAAAGAATGTATCTTCCTAGTGGAAGTGAGAGGGGAAGTCTCTATGCACTTTAATTGCCTAAATGAAATAAGGTAAAGGATATATCATAATCATTGTCCCAATCATATGAGCATGATGCATGCAGAAAAGTCTTTACTGATATTTTTTGCCCAGAATGTTTTTTAGACCTATTTTCAATATTCAAAAAAAAAATGTCAATGTATTTCACATATATCTATTACAAAGCGTAGAACTTAGTACATGAATTAGCAGCAGGTGGATCCTAAGTAAACTTACTCAGAGCCATGTGTGGTCTGGGTGCCTTGCCGCAGACCCTTCTCCCAATTAGTCCCACTGTATCAGTCTATAGTTTATACATTTTAAACAATGAACTCAAGGGAGGAATTTAAGTATCTTAATGATCTTAGCTTGGATAATCGTCTGCAGTGATTCCGGAGTGCATTCAAGTTTCCCCCTTTCTTTCTGTTTGGTGAATATCTCATTACAAAACATACCTTACTTTGTAAAGAGACATGTTCAGTGGGTATAGAAGAAATGAGTATCGAAGAAATAAGCAGCCATACAGAACTCTAAAGTCACTCACAGTAAACCCAGTGTCCTAACAAGCAATGGACAGAGAAGGAGCTTGGCCTAGATCAGTGTTTCTCACCCAGATCCCTGAAAGGTTGATAGGGGCTAAGAGAGTGAAAAACTGTATGGATCCACCCTTGTGATGAATTTGAGTGCATATATATTGATAGATCTATCTATCTTTGTAATTATTTATTTTGCAGAATTTTGATGAATGAGAAAGACAGAGAAGTAAAATATATCATTTTTCTGTAGATGTTCCCCATGATGACATAAAAATAATTCAGACATATCCCACCCTGCCAAATCTGACTTCAGGGTAGGGTGGGGGGAAGGGGGTGGGACAGGGGGCACGGGACTTGTATATGACGTGGAAAACATCATCAAAGGTGCCAGGTTGGGCGCAGGGTGGTGGTGTTTCGGGGTGGGTGGAGGCATTCTGTGGCGTGGCTGAGGCATTCAGGTGCGTGGCAGGGGTGTTCTGGATGAAAATGGGGTGGAGAAAGCAGATAAGTTTGGAGTGGTCTCTCGGGAGTGTGAGAGTCCACCACAAAATCCAGGAGACTCCCGCGACTGCCATGAGGGGTGGGGTGCCTGATTATAATTATAAAAAGTATAAGAAATACTGACCTAGCAGCTGACTGACAGGAATACCAGTTCATACAAGTACATACATGTATGTTTCAACAGCAGAGAGAGGCTGTTATATAAATGAGCCACTAATTATACTTCTCCTCCTGTACTAAGGGGTGATGCAAGTAGCTTGTTACTTATTTACATGTTAGGGGGGAAATGTGTTTTTGTATGAAGATGCAGGTACAACATTGCCAGTAATCAATAAAACAATGACAGAGTATTGCTCCAGAGTAATATGTCTAAATATACAAGTTTCAACATCAAAATTTTGCTTTAATTTTATGTCAACTGTCAAGGTTTCATAACCTCCCATAAACCCACCATTGGAATGAACCACAGGGGTTAGTGCATCTCTAAGGACACACTATTCACACACGTTAACGACTGTCACAGTGCAGCACACATAACTGCATTTGTGCTAAGATTTTGTCAGTAATCTATATTATCAGAGCGCAATCGATTTGTATAAAAAATGGAAATCGCATGTGCTCGGAAGCATGTGAGAATTGCACCAGTGAAGCCTAGCCCTTTGGGATATGTCTATATACAAGCATGAGCAACAGTTAATCATACTGATCTAATGGTTACTTAGTAAATTAAATAATAAAAACAATAAAACCAAATGCAGCAGAACCTACTGCTCCTAACTATAAATCCAAACACCAGTATACAACAAATGAAATCATGTACATTATATAAACAACCTTGCATGGCATCTGACCTTGTAATTTTATGCTGTCAGAACTAATCTGTGATTTACAATATCATTCTTTCTATTAGAGTAGTGAGTACATCCTGCTCTCTGCTGTTAACAGAGAATTATCGTCTTCTGTTACTATACTGTAGTTTGCAGGACCTCTTGTGGTCATATTTGAGAATGCTTTAGCCTTGAGATGATGCTTCTTTTTCTTTTAGTTTAATGGTGTAGAGGATATTGATGGTGTAGAGGATATTGATGGTGTAGAGGATATTGATGGTGTAGAGGATATTGATGGTGTAGAGGTGTCACAGCATCCATTGTGATATTATTTCAGCCTGGCTTCTGATGCTGAAATGGAAATAGTCAAAAATGTGGTTCGTTTGGCTAAAATGTTCCATTTAGTTAATATACAAAAAGGATCTGAAATAACATTCAAAGGAGGCTAAAATGTCCTTGTGCACTGGCAAATCATCCAAGGTTGCTGTTAGTGACTGTATCAATTTTTGATTGGTTGAATCCTTGTTTAGCTTGGTGTACTAGGGGCATGGATTGGAGGGTGAAGGAATCTGTTCTATTTGTTGGGTTGGAGAGGCTGGATTGGTTGAACTTGATGGGCTTTTGTCCTTTTCCAACTGTTATCCAAGATAACTGTTAAATACAGTAATTTGAATCCCTGTAACAAGCTAAATACCATTTAGGAGACACAATCACAACAAAAAAAATGTGATAACCGGTTTCTGCATATGGGACACTATAGGGAAGGGCCTCTATCTCTTTAACTTCTTTACAGCAAGTTTACTTTCCATCTTATCCTTTTTTTATGTGTAAGGGCTATGCCACACTAGTGGGCTTTAAGCATGATCCAATTGCAATTTCAAAAGCACACTAGTGCACTCCGATTGCACAACATTGCACAATCGCAGAGAGTAAATGTGTGCACGTTTTCCGACACGTTACAGTGTGGCTTCAGTCTAAGGCCTGTGAAATGCTGGCGTTAAAATGTCCAGCTTACATTTTGCAATTCCTTGCTTGTTGCTTTCCCCTTTAAACGGCATGTCAACCCTCATCATGAACTTTTATCAGCAGCTTTAACCCCCCGACACAATTACCAACCAAAAATGTTTTATAATTACTTTTATAAAATAATGAATTACTAAATAATTTTATTCTATAAAATTTATACTTTATAGGAGTTTGCACAGTCTAGGTGACCAAATGGGGGTTAGTGAGTTAGTGGCGTGTCACAAATACAGAGATTATTTACAGGGTGAAATGCTGTACAGGTGAGGCACAAAATGGGGTTATCTTAGTGTAAGGGACACATGCAAAGTGATGAAGTGTTGGGTTAAGAGGAAATGCAGGTTTCAACACCTTCTGGTTTGGTAGAAATATCAGGTATTTCACCCCCCCCGGCAGTGGTCTCCTGCACTCCTGAGAGACCACCCCAAACTCCTGCTACTGCACTTACCTGGATTCTCCTGCCACCACACCCTGGAATGCCCCCCCACACACACCTAACCTTGTCTTCACCCCACCTATTAGATGACATATTCCACGTCAGGTCCATTTCACGTCCCCACCATGCCCCTTCTTCCCATCCTACTTGGAAGACAGATTTGGCAGTGTGGGATGTCTGTAATATCTTTCTTTTTCAATTGGTACTTTTAAAATGGCCTTAGCCCTGCCCACCCAGAAATGTTAAAGATCTGCATGTAGAATCCAAATATTTAGCTTAGCGGACAAAGAGCATGTGTTCTTAATGTTCTTAGTTATGAGCCCAGGTCGCTACATTTTAGGTTTAGATTGGCAAACACACAACCACATACAAGTTATTGCTACAAAAAGAACTACTCTATTGAGATCTGAAATATTACTATGGGCCATATTTAAGAACACATGGTATTGCAATTTAGCGATACCGCACATTATCGATAATGTACAACCACGGCCATAAATGTACGGTCAAGGTCATACATTTACACCCAACATTCATTAATTAACTAACGTCATAGAATACCATGCGGTATTAACTACCACAATGGTATTCTATGGGGATTATAAATCTATAATCACGTTATCGTAGATTTCCGATCATTATTGTTAAAATTGTTACAATCGTAAAAAGGAGGGCGAAAAGGTTGGACTTGAAGGACGTATGTCTTTATTCAATCTCAATTACTATGTAGGCGGTAAGGCTGCGGCGAGACTGTAAAGGACGGTAACGTATGTGAAAAGTATGTGCGCAATGCAAAGCAATTCGCTTGCGTTACCTTCTGTTTGCGATGCCCTTTCTGGTAATAGTCCATAATTGGAGCAAATGCAATTCGCAAAGGGAATGCAGAGCATTGCGCACAATGAGGCCACCCACATTGTTATATGCTGGCATGCGCTTTTCATGCACTAAGGGCTAGGCCACACTAGTGCTTTTTTCACATGTTTGCGCATGCGTTTTTGGTGCGTTAGTGCATGCATTTCCTTAACGGGAAACGGCAAAATCACATGCGCAAAACCACGCCCAAACGCACAATAATCATGCACACAATCGCGTGTGATAACGTTCGCGATTGTGTGCGTGTGGCCTCAGCCTAAGGTCGAAAAATGCAATCGTAATTGTGTGAAAACTGGCTAATGTGGCCTAACCCTAAGTGTCTAGTTTGAACAAAGGTTTGACCAACATCAGTCAGTCTTGGTATAAAAGCTACAGTCAATATTTCAACCAAATAAAATATCAGTCAGTCAGGTCGAAATCGGACATTGTGTACCCAGCTGTAGCAATCTTAGAGTGCTCCACATGCTATATGCAAAATTCCCTGTGTGTGGACTTTTGTTAAAGTGACTTTTGCCACTGTTAACACCAAGGGACTCTTTTCCATGGCTATTTGAGGTAAATTCGAGCTTGGCATTGATTTCAAATGAGCTGTTTGTAGACTAGTAATAAAGAAACCATTTTATAATTTCTGGTAACAGTAGTAGAACTAAGAGGATTTGTTTGCCATCCAAGTTGTCAGGGATGATTTTTCCACTTTTTTTTACAATGGAATCAATTGTATGGCCAAAACATTAAAAGCATGAAATGTAGAAACCAGCTTGTGGCGAACATACAGACACTCTGAAATGCCCACATGCATTTGCATGTGGGGGGGGGGTTTACTTTAGTTACATGGTCCAATATCAGTACATGAAGATAGCCCTTGTGCAGTCTCTCTTCCTGTATACTACACTACTCCAGAGAGGAGTAGTGATGGACCCGAACCCAAGTTTGGACCAAAGATTATGAGTTTGGACGAATTCAAACTATCCGAACTAGTTCAGGTTTTCAGAACTTGCAGACTTAAAATTCTCAAAACGGTAACCCTTGAATGTAGTGGTCAATTTCAGTAATCCTCAAATGTAGCCTTCAATTGTGGTAACCCTTGAAAGTATCGTTTGGTAACACTCAAATGTAGCGTCCGATTTCGGTAAGCCTCGAATATAGTGGTCAAATTCGGTAACCCTCGAATGTAGCGGATGATTTTGGTAATCCTAGAATGAATTGATCTGTAACCCTCAAATTGGCTGTAACCCTCGAATGTAGCATGCGGAAACCTGACAATTGCCTGATCGTGGGGGAAAGAAGTAAGAAGAAGTAAGTTACCATTGTTGCTTTAACTGTAATTTATCCAAACTATTTCCTCCGATTGACTTTAATAGGTTCTTTTCCAAACATCCAGAAACTAAACAAACTTTCGGATGTTCAGCCATCTTTAGAGAGAACAAATAAGGCAGAACAAAAATGCAGTATGCTTAAATACTGTAGCTTATAACTTCAAACATTCTGGTTAACCCAACTAGTGCAAACTCTGGGATTACTGTGTGTGATTTAATTGTTACAGATTATTAGTAGTTAATTGCCTACTGACCATTGCTACATTATTGCAAACAGGTAAGCATGGCTTTAAGAAGCAAATCAGAGATGGTACTTCTTGATACATTCAATAGCAACACCAATGGTATGTTACACAGAATCATAAAATAACATAATAAATGTACTTTGTGCCTTCTTAATGGGCCAAAATCATTATTTTACATTTTTAACACAGTTTTATAAATACCGTCCATTTGGTGATATTTATAAATGATCATAATTTGTATTGTATTTATAGTATCCTTGATGCTATATCTGATTCTATCCACTCTCAGTTCTTTTTGATCTTATATCGCATGAGTAAGATATTAGCTATAATTTCTTCAATCGGAAAAAGAAGACCTTTATTTTTTTTGTTACCGATATATTTAAAACTCCTTAATAAATTGACTTCTTCCTTGATCAGTTTGACTTGACAAAAGTTTTCTCTTGTCTACAGACAAGTCTTAACATACAATGTAACTCTAATATACAGTAATTATGTCCTGATTTCGGAACGCCCTAAATTGGCATCAGGTGCAGAAATGTCACTGCTTCAAAGCCTTACAAGCTGCCCTGGGGTGTCTATTTTATGTACTATTCGCCATGCCTGAGTGTATTTTGAAAGAACCTTCTTCTAAAAGGACATCTATACTTACTGTGCCCACTTTATGTGCCGCCATTATCAAAATATTAACTTTCAGTATGTCCCCACTGGAGCTCAGTTCCTTTTCTTTAAACACTGTCTCATGACTCCCCCCTCCCATGGTAAGCAAAATATGGTTATCTTCGGTAAGCCCTGCAGGTACTTTTACCATTCTCCTCACTACTCAAAACACAGGAAAGCCTCTTGATCATTCGCTGATTCATCCATCACACGCTGAACATACCTGAGCTAGTGACTTGGGAAAATGGAGGTTATAAGTAATTAAAGAACTTGACATCTTATAGTTGTAGCTCCAGTTGAGGACTATAGGGATATGACAATCAGATCTTGTGTGGAGAATCTAATAACAATTTTTTCCCCATATCAGACATGGTGGAATAGTTTTCTTATACCAAAAACAGTTGTATGATATCAGGATCATTGTATGATCAGTAAAGGGGAATTGGTTAGAGGGGGATTAGAGGTGCCCAGAATTCCCCCTCTTTTGCTGGCACATGGTTCCTGCTGTACTGGCACTACAGGTATTGATATGATAATTTCCCTTATACCCTTTACTGGTTCTCCCTTCTAGCAACTTGATAAACTACCTGGTCATCAGAGAGCAGCACACACAGTGAGGTCTACTATCCTCAATTTACAAATCGAGGATGCAAAAATTGAGTGCAAAACAGGGAAAAATCTTGTCAGTAGGGCCTAGTCCTACTGAATGGCCCATGTGGCCTATATGATGTTAATATGTAGGTAATTACAATAACTCCAGTTGCTTCATGAAATACAAAAAAGTCTAAATTTCAGCCAAGTTTCAGCTACGAATTAAAGGGACACTATACTAAAAAAATTACACATCTTAATCTATAATTGAATACATGTAAGTAGCACTTACTCTGAGGTGTATGTGTTGCTGCATGCTTTCAATCCAGCACATGTTTTTAACCACTCCCACTTCCATTCGACCTGACTTTTTTCCCACAAACCAACTGTCAAGCTTGCACACAGCATTCCAACTGTCAAAAATCTTCACCATTCCAGCTACAGTAAAACTGAAGAATGTTTTTTGAGAGCAAGGAACTTTATTGACAGCTGAAATATAAAAAGTTTTATATTAGATATCTAAAGAAATAGGGGGCAGATCAACAAAAAAATTATACAGTGGTGGTTGGGAAGAATTATAGTTTTCAGTTATGGTCAATTTAAAATAACCTGTTTTTTGGTATAGATGCCCGATTGCAGGTGTTTTATGGTAGTAGTTACTTGGGCATCAGTTACGAAATGACCTTTTGCTATATTCCCATTTTAACTTGTGTAGCCACATAAGATGTCAATGCAGAGAGAGGTGAATGCCTTGTGTGGACATTTATGGTCACCAGCTCCCTCCAGTCTTATTCAGCACTGTGGCGAACAGTCAGCCAAGCCGAAGAATCTCACCGTGTGTACCCAGCGTTAGTGCGTTACCGATAACCACAATAGAAATGTGCCCCAGATGCTAACAGTTAACTCTATCATTTCAAACTGCAGATGCAGCCACTGTGGGCTCTATCACGTACAGCACTATTGGCCTCATTCATAGCACACCATATATTCGCTGCTGTTCATATATACATGTAAACTGAGGTCTGGTGATAATCATCCACATTTTAACTCCACTAACTGTGAGGCATTTAGTTTCTAGAGTCTGGATATTGTAAGTTTTAAATGTTTTTCCCAGCACCATGATTGGAGAGAACAAGGTGTTCTAGCTTCCACGGCAGCTGCCAGGAAACTATTACATTCAGCTCTGTACAAAATAAGAGAATCAATTTCTACGTACCATAGAAATACAAGGAACCTTGTAATGTGTTGTGAAAGACACCCAGCAGTTTATAGAGGGGGCATTGGCACTAAACACACAGCATTGGTGAGATATCCCAGTTACAAAGTCCAGGGGGTAGAATATTCTGCTGGTTTCTACTGTGCTCTCCCAGCACCTAGTGGTCCATGGTACCTACTGTAGCAGAGACAGATATTTCTCAAAGTTTATGTTATCAGTGGAAACGATTGTCTCCTAAAATGTCTTGTATTTTCAAAACTGACTTTAGTAGCTGAAATATTTTAATGGTCTAATGAAAAGAAAGCCCAAGACCTGGATTTGAATGGGTACAATAACATATAGTAATGCACATCTAATTCTCAGGTTAGGTCTGATCCATGTTTACATGGAAAGCTGGGTGCATCAGGGTGTTTGTTTTTTTTGTTGTTGTTTTTTTTTTTAATAACTCATTTATGAAACAAAACAGATTTCATGAAATGCAGTAACGCTGAACATCTAACATCCCAACACTACAATGTTACAGTATTCAATTGTATATTTAAACCCCTGTGATGTAAGAATAGATCAAATCCAAAATATTGACATTGTAGAACACACTGGGAGGTACAGAGAGCTTCAGTGACATTTACTGACTTGCACATTCCTAGCTGTCCTACTATATTGTTAGTGTTGCAGCTGTTATCTGCAGCAATATAAATCATACATGGTTTTGTGTGTTCTGACACTTGCTTCTGACAGTGACTCCTTTGTCATTTTTTATCCATCCATCCTCCTGTTGTAATTCCTGTGTACTTATTCCCTATCCTCCTGCTTCTGTGTCATTTTTCTTAGTTCTTGTTCTTAGCACATGTATGTACAATGCATTTCTAAATGGTGCACCTGTTTAAAGATGAATATTGGAGGGTAAGAAGAGTGTTTTAGTTTATGCAGAATCTCCCCAAGGCAGCCACCCTGCTGCATCAATGTTATAGTATATGTATGCATATCCATCGACATTTGCCTTGTAAACTTTACAATACATTGCACATTGCACAAGCATGCTCATGTTCACTTTCATTACCCCATGATTTACATTATGTTATTTGTATCAGTGTACCATTTAAAAGGGGAATGGAGGTAGGGTTGTCACCTTTCCCTTTAAGACCCAAACACACATATACATTAGAAGCATGACACAGGCTGCTTAGATTTCAGTGTAGCCATACAGAATTATGTATGTACTATGTATTATGTATAATTATGTATGTATTATGTACAGGAACTGGTGCTTAGTCTTGCAGCATGAAGATACTAATTAATCATTTACCATATGCAGTTTTGCATAAAGTTTACCAATTAAAGGAATAATATGTAGGTATGCATATATATTCTGTACAATTAATATAGGAGGGCTAGGAAATTTTGCATGAACAAAAACTCTTTTCCTACCCTCCAACCTGGGTTTCCAGGATTCGTATTATCGTTTGTTCACAGGTGTTACAGTGTAACTACAGGGGGGCCCAGTGATTCCTAGTTATGCCACTGTTTGTGCATATTCATCTCTGGATTAGCCATCCAGTCCGTGAGTGCCCAGCTTTCGCCTGTGTCATTGATTCTCATGATAGCCATCAATATGGGTGTGCCAAGCACTTGTACCTATTAATCATTTATTTTGTTTCCTTTCAGAGTATTGATTTAAGCAGACAAAGCAATAGCAATGTTCTTGAATACATTCTCTTCTTACATAATGCTGTATTGCCGCAGGATAGAAAATATGAAGCGGTGCCAGGATATCTGAGAACAGTGAGAGCATTTCTCTTTGACTTTACTTTATGCTTGTTACAGGAACTTATTGATTTCAGTATGTTGGGATTAGAGCCCTACAGCTTAGAAAGAACTGCAGCATGTTACTGTTTCAAAAAAGACTTTTATCTGGAGCTTGATCAGCACTGATTTTGCACCTTGTTCAACGCATTAAGACATGGCCAAGATGGTGGCCAAGACTGGAGGATGCAATTACCCCATTCAATTTAACAGTAATAACTTATTAAACCTTTGGGTTCTCTTTCTTGTGACCTGATGGGCAAGGGCAAGCGCACAAAAAACGCAGCAGTGTGGGCTAGCCCTTAACCTAGGTACACACCTAGCAATTTTTCCTCCTGACCGACCGTTCGATACTTTCGACCAGTCGGCCAGGAGGAAGGACTGTCGGTCGCGGCAAAAGCAGCCGTGTCCGACAGTTACCGCGACCGATCGTGCGGTCCACAGAGGACCGCACGATCGGACGATGTTTTCCACCATGTCCAACCGACCGTTAATCCGAATCGGACTAAAGGTCGGTTGGACATGGCTACATTCAGATGCGATAATTTTGGTTCGATCGACCTATACACTAAACTATCGGTCGATCGGACCGAAATATCTCATCGTGTGTACCCAGCTTTACTCTGATTTGTGTGTGTTGCTGCATGCTTTCAATCCAGCACATGTTTTGTTTAGGAGCAGTATCCCCCCTCCCTCTTTTAACGACTCCCACTTTAATCCGACATGACTTTTTTCCCCACAAACTGTCAAGCCTGCATACAGCATTTCAACTGTCAAAACTCTGTCAATATTCCAGCTACAGCAGAGAAACACCTTCTTATAAGAGAAGGTATCTTGCAGTCTCATGCTATATGAGTAGCATTGCCCACAAAGCCTAAGAAACAAGAAGCAATTTCTTACTCCCATGTTTCCCAGAGTAAGGGGCTGAGATATGCAAAACACTCCTTTATGTCCCTTAGCTAATGCATGTGTCCAGAACCAATGGCTAATAACATGCAATAAAGCTTAATATATAGAGCCAATCATCTGACCTGCAGACACAACGTGCTTCGATCTTGTTAGATCTCGTCAGTGCAAGATACAGATTCATGGCTCTATGGGGTAGGAATTGGGTGTACAGTAGAAAAGGCAGCTAGAAAGCTTAGGGAGAGAAGGGCCAAAAGAAGCAAAAAGCCCTTCACTGAGCATAAAAGCAGAGAAACACCTTCTTATAACAGAAGGCATCTTGCAGTCTCATGCTATATGAATAGCGTTGCCCACAAAGCCTAAGAAACAAGAAGTAATTTCTTACTCCCATGTTTCCCAGAGTAAGGGGTGGAGATATGCAAAACACTCCTTTATGTCCCTTAGCTAATGCATTCCAGCTACAGTAAAACTACTCACAGAAGAATAGTTTTTGAGAGCAAGGAACTTGATTGACAGCTAAATTATAAGAAGTTTTAGATTGGATATCTAAAGAAATAGGGGGCAGATCAACAAAAAAATGATAAAGTGGTGGTTGTTAACTGTTATAGTTTCCAGTTATGGTCAATTTAAAATAACCTATTTTCCAGTATAGATGCCCTTTAAAGAGTTAGAATTAGACTGGAATGAGTAGGTGAAAGAACATCAAAATTGAACAGTAAGGAGAGAGAAAAATAGACAGGAATTAAAATGGGAAAGTTTAAGTATAAAATTAGAATTTGGCTTGAAAGGATGCTTAAAGCTGTATTAAAGGACAATTATACTCACCTTCCCTCTGCTCCTCTTCTTTGTTAATTAGCTTTTACCCAGGGCGAAGACCTGAA
Source organism: Hymenochirus boettgeri (assembly GCA_019447015.1). NCBI lineage: Eukaryota > Metazoa > Chordata > Amphibia > Anura > Pipidae > Hymenochirus > Hymenochirus boettgeri. The sequence goes on along the minus strand of CM033476.1, from coordinate 261,077,123 downwards.
CTGCTAGGTCCTCACCCCTGGGTTCGCGTAACCTACAGCAGAGTCTTAGAGCAACGCTGCTCTGGTAGGCTCCGCCCCCTCCTCCCTGTCGGCGACGAGGCCAATAAGAAGGCACGCTCTGGTAGACTCCGCCCCCTCCTCACCGACGGGGAGGAGGGGGCGGGGCCTATCTGAGCAGAGTTGCTCTAAGACTCTGCAGAAAGTTACGCGAACCCAGGGGTGAGGACCTAGCGGTTCAGGTCCTAGCCCTGGGTAAAAGCTAATGAACTAAGAAGAGGAGCGGAGGGAAGGTGAGTATAATTGTCCTTTAATGTGAGTATCTGTAAATTTTAGAATCTATAATCTAATATCACTCCCAGCACCACCGTTGTTATAATTGATAATGTACCCCTACTGTAAATTATAAGGATATTAAATGTTACCAAGGAGTTCTGTTACCATATAGAAGAACAAAGATCCAAACGAGGGAGCACACTATAAGTGTAGAATCAATACTTTATTGTGAACAACACACGACGTTTCGGGACTGCAATGTCCCTTCCTCAGGTATAACCAGTGCACAGTGAGTTACAAACATATATACCCTAAGTCCCACCCTTTAGGCCATGTGGCATTGTGACTGACAGGCCAGGGCATCAAAGTGAGGCTGTACAAATCAAGGCAAACAAAGTGCAAATGCTTACTTAATCTAGTGAATAAATACAATAATACTTTTAAAAATCTCTAATAAATATCAGTCACAATATAAAACAGTGTTCATAAATTAAGTGTTAAACATTATCATATGGTGTACTAAAAATATAGTATTTTATAATAGACCAGTGTAAAATATAGTGTGAACATAAAAACATTAATTTTAAAACCAGCCCTACTGTAAATTATAAGGATATTAAATGTTACCAAGGAGTTCTGTGACCATATAGAAGCACTAGGCCACAGGCAAGGTGACATCTGATATCCATATAATTTAAAGTACGGGGTACATTATCTTTTATAATGTACCCCTTTTACCAAATATATCTGTGTCCCAAATTGGACTTACAGTAACTAGTCACTTACACACACACATATATTACCTGGTTGGCTCCTTTTCTGTTTGCCTATTCTTAGCTCAGCCTAACAACAGCTTATAACTGTAAAGATCCAGGTTGCGTTTGGTTTCTTACCCATTCTTAATCACATGATGCTCCAAACCCCCCCAAACACACACCGTTTTGCCGCCATCCGTTTCTTTACCCTTCTTTACGGCACTTCAATGACTTGTTCTTAACTCTTGCGCAATCACTCCTCTTCTACTGCAGGAGGACAGTAGTCATTGCGCAACCTGCAAAGTAAATGTAAGGACTTACATTGAGTGATCGCGCAAGGTTTAGTACAAGTTATTGCAGTGCAGGGGAGGGTAAAGAAATGAGCCCCCTATCACAAATATAAATTACAATGTATTTCATCACTAAAAAGGCCCAATAAAAAAGTTTAAAGGGACAGTTCAGTGGAAATGATCAATATTTGTTAAATTGTTAGTTTGTGTAATGCCTTCTTAGTTATTCTACATATTCTCTCCCATTTTGAAAAATCAGTTGATTTCATACCCTTTGCTGTTCCCTGCTGTTGACATTAATGAGCTGCCATTTCAGGTTCTTCTTCCCAGGATGCACCACTTCCTTGGAATGTTCCTAACAGTCATTTCTACTGATTGGCTGTTGGATGGATCAAAGATGCTCAGATCTCTACTGAGCAACTGAATCAACCCAGACGCTGGGTCAAGGGCGAGACCATAAAGGTCTCTACTAGGGGTCCTGCAAACAGGAAGTCAGTATTTCGGTTGCATTTATTTATACACAGACAAAATGCTGAATGGGCAGATTAAGGTCATTGGGATGAAAAAATACTGCTCTTTTTTCTGAAAAGTACATGTATTTCCACTGATCTTCCCCTTTAAGTATCCAACATGTTTGGGCATACCCGAACCTTTTAAGGACACTTGTCAAACACAAGGCCTGCAGGCCAAATCCAGCCTGTGACTGTATAGCAATCCAAGACTTACTGCACTTCCATTTGAACAGTCCTAAGCATTGGCATAACAAAAGATCTGACTGCAAGATACCACGATTAGCTGTTTTTAAATAGCTGATCGCACACACCTTTACTAAGATATGTGTGATCAGCTGTTTTAAAATGCAGATCTACAACTACACTGCTGCTTTGGACTGTATTAATGGGACTAGCGTGATCGGAACGCAATCCCATTGTGCTTAAAAATGCAGTAGTGTGGCCTATCCCTCCAAGAGTATTGGCATTAACTCTTTTAGTGCCAGCACTTCCCCAGAGTATTGCTATTAACCCTTCAGTGCCAGCAGAGTATTACTTTTAACCCTTACAGCTGCCAGTATTGACATGATATACAGTATGTACCTGTTTTTCATATATATCCTCCACTGAATTGTTCACTCCTCACCCACTCTAAGTTCTAATTGGGGAATTGGGTGGAAGGAAGAAAGAGGCAGGGATAGGGATCTCATGGCTGCTAGTCACAGGGGCCACTGTTATAAAGTCTGCAGCAGCTTTACCTGGAATTTTAGAACTGCTCTCCTCAGTACGATTAGCTGAGCTCATCCTCCCCCCTCCTTCCTTCACCTTCAGTTCATTTGCAATGTTGTTTCCAAGTAGAGGGAGCTGAGTTCAGGCTCTCTACTCACTACAATGTTACAAATTACAGCAGCACACGGAAAGCAGATCTAACACAGCAAGTAAAATCTGGCAGGGAGATTCTAGGGAGAACACTGGGTGCCCTGGTTTAACATAGGCGCCCTAGCACTTTGCCTAGGTGGCTTATGCCTAAAAACAGCCCTGGGACTTACACAAATGGATAGCAGCATAGTAAGTATGGCTTGGATGCAGTCACCGATGTACTAACCAGGACTTTCAACCATTCTCAGGTGTTACTCATGTTATCTCCTGCTATCACACCCCTTGAGGATGTCTTTTCACCCGGCTCACATTCAGTCACAATTCTCTGAGTAAGACCTATGCTAGTCTCAGATCTTTTCCAGCAGCATCCCGGTCAATATCATCAGCTCTCTAGCATCTCCAAATTCTCTCAAGCCACTGTGTGTTTCTCCCGTCTATGTCTTCACCACAGTGATAGTAAGAGAACAGGATATATCATGAGTAGGGATGGCCGGTTCGCGGATCCGAACCCGGATCCGCCGCGGATTTATCCCGTTCGTGAACGGCAGATTTTTCCGGATTTTCCGCCTTCCGAACTTCCGATTCGCGGATTTTTCGTATTTTCGAAAATTTTCAAAAATACAAGGATTTCTCTTATTTCCATACATACATATTTTCGAAAATACATGAAACCTCGTAATTTCGAAAATTTTCAAAAAATACATGAAACTCGTATTTTCGAAAATTTTCGAAAATACGAAAAATCTCGTAATTTTGAGGGTATTTTTAATTTTAATGGGTCCGCTCGCAGATTTTAGAATTTTTGAATTTTTGCGAAAATTCGCGGATCCTCGAGCGGACCGGATTTTGCAAAGTTCGGACATCTCTAATCATGAGTAACACTGGGCAGCGGCTGGAAGGCCCGATAAGACTGTGTTTTTGTTACCAAAATGCATAGTTGCATGGATAGTCCGGTCTTATGAGACAACGAATTGAGCTTCGCATATTAAAGGGCATGTCCACCCCCAAAACTATAATCCCCCCAACTACTGGCCCCACCATGTAGTGTAGTTTAATCCTTACCTCACATCCCAGCTCCATATGGTTCTCCTGTAGTCCCCCTCCAAAGTCCCAAAAACTGCCCACCAGGAGGCTAGCAGGTCCATATAGGACACTGCCTGCTACCTGGCCTCCCGGAGATCTTTGCCATGCGTACTGCATCCCTTCTCCCCCCTCCCTCCCCCTCCCTCTCCCTCCCGTTCTGCTTATCCCTCCCCCTAGCTTAAAACCCCTTTTATACAGTATTCCCCATGTCCCCCAGCCCAACCGCATATTTTTATTTTTAGAAAGCTCCCAAATCTTTTACTTACCTCTCCGCTTTCCAACGCGAAGTGAGCTGCCGGCAGCCGCGTCCGTGATTGGCTGCCGCTCAGCCAATCACAGACCGGCTGCCGGTCCCGCCGCGATCCCGCGGAGGGCCGGAGCGCGGCGCAGGAAAGAGGGGAGGTAGTAGATTTTGGGGGCTTCTAAAAAAAAAAATGCGGTTGGGGCTGGGAGCCCAGGGGGGATCGTATACAAAAAAATCGAATTTAGGGTGGACATACCTTTAACTTGCAAAGCCTATAACATAGTTATGGATGTTAAATAAAGACATATGTCCATCTAGTCCAACCTTTTTATCCTACTCTTACCTAGCAATTGATACAGAGGAAGGCAAAAAAAAAAAACATCTGGGAAAAAAAAATTTCTTCCGAATCCAAATGGCAGTGGGAAAGTATCCCTGGATCAACCAGAACTACAGTATATGTATTAATACCAGTAGTTCTCAATATTATTTAGTTTTAGAAACTTATCCAGGCCATTTTTAAAGCTATTCAATGAACTTGCCATTACCACATCTGCTGGAAGGCAGTTTCACAGTTTCACCATTCTCACTGTTAAGAAACCTTTCTTAACCCAAAGATAAAACTTCTGTATAATTAGTTGCCACCGAATGGATCCTTTGTTGCAGGAGACTATTCAGCCAGGACAGTTTCAATATCAGCCTCAAATGTAATCTAGTATTAGGTTCGGGGACACCCAAACATGGTGGATACATATTTGTTTTATTGGGCCTTTTTAGAGATGGGATACATTATCATTTATATTTGTGATAGTATTGTTTTGAATTGTGGATCATGTTTTATCTGTGTTAATAAACAGTAAGTATAGTATGATGTAAAGGGGACTATTTATGTGGGATCTGAGGGACAACATTTGGCCCTGTTTTGTTGAGTTTTATAACTTGCGCCACAGGCAATTAAGACAAGAAATAGGCACTAATTAGGACTGTTCAGTCCAAGAAGGCGCATTTGTCAGGGTGGGGATGTCTTACTTGTTTGTAGACCACAGTTCCCCTTTAAGCAGGTGGAAGAGAAGCAGCATGAAATGAGGAAATGAAGATGGAGGAAGTGGAGGGAGGGAGAGTGTGAATTACTCTTCCTCCCACAGATACAGCTCTTCCAGGAAACCACAGTGAATGGAGCAGAAATGGGTGATCCAGTATAGCTTTGCTGATGGATCTAGGGCTTTCTGGTATATGGGACTGCATATACAGCTGCAATCATATTTTTACTATGAAAAAAACTGTATGGAACTGTACTGCTGGTTTTTAAACATGCCCCTTTATCTATGGCTACATAATATAAAATAAATATTGTCAGACTTGTTAAATAGTTAGAGGATCAGCCTAACAACCTCATCTTGCCCAAAAATCATTTAGCCTTTTAGCAGAACAGATCACTATATGTAGCTGAGGGGAGCCTCTGCACAAGTTAAATGGTCAGCTGAATTTGTCATTTGTTGTTGACATTTATCGAATGTGTACTTTGTCATATGTTCTCCAATGTCTGAGATGGGAGAATCGTCATTTACTGCACTAGAATATTTCTCTTTAAATATCATATTTGTGTCTTTTGGCACAACTACTTAATTTCAGGAAATAACTGCCATTGGAGTCATGCAGGGGTAAGACCTGATTGGTCCACTGTGTTATGGGATATATGCAGCAAAGACATTTAAGCTGGAATGTTTTTATTGGTTCTTTGACTGCAATATCTACAATGGAAAATAATATAAAAATGAAGTTTTATTTGCCAACCAATGTTATAAAACTTAGGCCAACTTACAATACCATCCATCTTTAAAATTACACTTTTATTTTCAAGCAAAATATTGGGTTATGACTCATATATGACATATTTTACATTTTTCTCCCAAGAATATAAGTTTCAGATATTAATGATCTACAATTAATTCTATATTTTTTTTGTTACTTGATATAAGTAGATGAAACCATGTGGTGATTGTATCTACCTTACACCCTTTAGAATGATTAAAATGAAAGCAATGTTTGATGTAGTACTGTAAGTGTATTTAGTTCTTTTGCTGTCACAATTCTAGCTAGGGGCAAATTTTCAGTTGCACAAACACTGAAACCTCCACCTCCCTTTGTTTTATTAAAATGCTTTGCTGCAGGCACACTTTTCATTTATGTATTGTATAGAGTCATGTTGTGCTGTGCTACAGACCAATGATGATCAACCTAGAGTCAAGGCCGTTTCTAACAATCTTAGTGCCCTAGACGCCCCCCATGCGCTGGGGTTGGGAGACATATAGAAGCAAACCTAAGTTTTAAGGTCTTACGGTATGTGATCTTAAATACTAACACATGGTTGGTAAATTGTTAGTTGGGTGGGGATTAAAAGGCTATACTAATTATTATATTTTGTAGGGGATACATTATTCATTATAACCCACCCCCTCCATTCCTGTACAACCCTCTCCCACATTTTAATACACAGGCAGTCACTCTTAGACAAATTTTAGTCCCCTACAAACCTCTCTTCCAAATACTCCCTCCCCCCACCACATTTTCAAATGTAGGTTAACAGCACAGTCCCAATTAAAGGGCATGTCCACCCCAAAACCTATAATTCCCCCCACTACTGGCCCTACTCTGTAGTGAATAAAAATCCTTACCTTACATCCCAGCTCCAAATGGTTCTCCAGTAATCCCCCCACAAAGTCCCCAAAACTGCCCAGCAGGAGGATAGCAGAGTCCATATAGGACTCTGCCTCCTGTCTCCCCTCCGGGAGAAGTTTGGCACGCGCACTGCAGCCCTTCTCCCCCTCCCTTTCCCTCCCGTTTTGCGATCCCTCCCCCTAGTGTAATTTCCCTTTCCCATATAATAGTTTACCTTCCCCCAGCCCCAACCGCTATAAATGATTTCTTAGAAAGTGCCCCGATAGCTACTTACCTTCCCTCTATCCTCTGGCGTTCTGTGCAGCCGGCAGCCGCGTCTGTGATTGGCCACCTCTCAGCCAATCACAGAAGCGGCTGCCGGTCTCGCCCCCTGCCATGCAAGCAGAGAGCCGGGATTGTGCGGCGAAGGAGAGAGGGAAGTTAAGTAACTATTGTGGCACTTTTTAACAAATCATTTATAGCTGTTGGGGATGGGGGAAGGTAAAGTATTATTTGGCAAAAAGTTAGTGAAAGGGCTGGACATGCCCTTTAACTTCCTTGATTTTAGTTTAGTTAGCAATGTACACCATCTTTTTAAATGCATTACCCTGTGCAATACATTATTTTAACTGTACACTGTTCAATATCTGCACCAAACGGAGAGTGTCTACACACATCTCCCTGAAAGAAATCTCTTCTGGCCAGGAAGGGGATGTTCGTACTCAAACTGTGGTGCGATCGGAGGTTCGCTGGTTTAAGGTAGCTGCATGGTGAGGAGATGGTGGGGTGTCTGGGACTATGTGAGACTACGTAGTAGCACGCTAATTATAACAATGTTCTTTACAGTTGAGCCCCAATGTGATTCGTAGGAAGGGTGGGTTAAATTTAAATTATATGACTGTATATAATCAAAAGTATATAAAATACTCACATTAAGAACATCGGTGTGCCTTGACAGAAGTTTGCATTTCTGTGCCACAGTCTGAAAAAGTTTGAAAACCACTGATCTATGTCACAGATATAACACTCAGTGTTTAAATTGCCTTTATTATTATTGCTAATTGACTGTCGGAGGAACTGTTTAAATAGCTATGTGATAAGAAGTTTAAAATCGTAAAACTTTAGCCATGTCCATCCACAAAGCCACTGCCACTTTAACGTGGTGGCGGCGGCGCGCGAAAGGGCAGAAATGGCTCAGGCAGCAAAAACCCTAGAAGTGCCTCTGCCAAAATATATGGTAAGTCTATGGTCATGTAGTGACTGACTACAGTGCTCCTGGGTAAAAAATTACATATATACTATGATTATTCAGAAGACCCGAACGCAGACCCTTATAGAGCATCCTGACCCTTTAAAGACGCAATCCAGTGAATCCAATGGTTAGCCACTTATTTTTAGTGATCTAAACACATCTAATGTGTACCTATATGCACACTAACCCCCCATGTATCAAACAACACAAACTCATATACGAAAACAGGAGGGAGCATGAGCTAGGACATGATGGGCAGCTCAACAAAATATTATAATCCCAATGGATATGACCACTTGTTTAACAAAAGTTCTTTGTCCCAATACGCTTCACAGGTGAATATAATACCCAATAATCCCCAAAGCAAGTCCTTAGGCGTCATAAAATTCCTCTTAAATTTGGTGTTACTGTCCAATGCTTAGTAACTTACTAATATGGAATTAGGGGGCTGCAAGATACGCCTAAAACAAATATAACATCGGTGCTGCAGGTGTCTTAAAAACTTTGCAACAGCCTGTCCAAAAATCACATTAGCAGTGTACAGTCATAAGCGTCATCACTTGAATAGTGTATTTCGAACACTATCTCTGATAACCTTAACATACAACTATGCTCGGCAGCTAACTCATCTTTTACTCCACAACGGACTTTTGGTTCTTCACCTGCGCACACTGCAGGACTTAGTCAGTAAGGTTCCATTCCGTTTGTCCGGCATGATGTTGAGCTGCGACTGGTTTTGTGTGGTATTCAGTTACTTCAGATAAGTGTTTTATTGATACACCGCTACAATCCGTGTAAGTCAGCCAGATTCCAGCATTCGCCAGCCTCCAGTAACCCAGAACAAATATAGCCAAACTTTTAGCTTTTTTTTATTTGGTAAAAGTTGGCAGCTGTAAGCTATATTTTTGTGTCTCTAGCATATCTGGAACTCCATATGCTAGAGACACACACCTGTCTTGGTTTGGCATAGACCACACATTAAAGGGCATGCCCACCCTTCCTAATAACTTTTGACATAATGTTCTCCTTGCTCCTCCAGCCCCAACCGCTATATTTGTATAGCCAGAAAGTGCCCCGATAGTTACTTACCTTCCCTCTTTCCTCTGCCAGGCCCTCTGCTTGCGGGAAAATGCAAGCAGGGGGCCGGACCGGCAGCCGCTTCTGTGATTGGCTGAGAGGCAGCCAATCACAGACGCGGCTGCTGGTAGTTCTGAACGGCAGAGGAAAGAGGGAAGGTAAGTTACTATCGGGGCACTTTCTGTCTATACAAATATAGTGGTTGGGGCTGGGGGAGCAAGGAGAACATTATGTCAAAAGTTTTTTGAGCTAGGGGGAGGGAGACCAAATAGAGAGGGAGTGGGTGGGAGAGGGAAGGGGAGAATGGCTGCAGTGCGCATGCCTGCAGCCTCCTGGTGACCATTTTTTGGACTTTGGGGGGGGGGTTACGGAGAACCATGGAGTTGGGATGTTAAGGTAAGGATTAAACTACACTACACATTGGGGCCAGTAGTGGGGGATTTATAGTTTTGGGGGTGGACATGCCCTTTAATACATAATTTTTATAATAAAAATATTTTACTTTTTTTATTGAACATATGGACTAAAGTAAAGATTTTTTTTTACATACTTTTAAAGATATTTCCATTTTTATGTGTGATATAGTAGCAGAATCACCAGATCACCTCTACTTTCCTGCTTCCTGCTCTGAAACCATGTGACAGTCCCTTTTCCCTGTTTCCCCTCCTCCTCGTGGGCCCGCATGGCCCCTCCCTTTAAAGTCCCCTTGACCCCCTGTGACCCCTCCCATTCCTCAGTCACTGTAACTCTAATCTCTTCCTTGTTTCTTCTGCATTCTCCTGCACTGAGCATTTGCCAACCGCAGATTAGAAGGAGGAACTAATATTTGTGACCGCAGATTCAGAACCTCCCGCCCCCTAACTTTCTGATCAGTGATTTCTTCATATCTTGGGCTGTGTCAGCAATGGTAATTGCTGGTTCATTTTAAAGTAGGAACCTGGCCTTTCAATTAAAATTAGCTTGTTTAAAGACCACAGTTCCCCTTTAATATGGTTAGAAAAAAATATTTCATATTGTTTTATCAGGGGGTGAGGATGCGTGTACTGAATCTTTCCTATCCTACAAAACCATTTAACGTGAGAAAAAAACAATTACAGGACTACAGACACTTCATCATATTTTAATGGAACTTGTTGGAGGCTCTGTTTTAACCTGGGAAACACAAACAATAAATGCCTTAGAGCATAAAGCAGTGGTTCTCAAACTTTTTGATACTGTGGCACACTTGGCAATACAAACTTTTGTTCCCTGCAAACCTTAATGGTATTCTATGGGGATTGTAAATCTACGATTTCGTTATCGTGGATTTCCGATTGGTATCTTAAATTACGATCGTTAAACCAATCGTTAATCTCCAATCAGTTTAACAATCAGAAATTTACAATGCTGATTGTTAAAGTCGCGGTATCGCTAAAAGCAATTTTCACGGCTTTATAAATATGGCCCTAAGATACAAGTTTCACAATAAAGGGGTTCCTTTTTTCAGTTTACCTAATACAAAATAAGCGCCCCATAACTATATTTTATAAATATACAGTTTAAAGATGATTTAGCAATCTTATGCTTTTAAAACCTGTATGTACAGTATAATTTCAGTTCACGTGTAAAGTTATTGCTGCTTCTAATGTGCAGTATTAATGTGCAAAATGTAAAAAGTTTTATATTTTGCTATTTTTTGATGCTAAAAAAACTTGTTCCAATAGGTCAGATCTCGGAGTAAGGACTTGGACCCACTAGGCTGTTTTGGTGTGCGCTGTGTTAGCGCAGCACTCAACACGCAGCAATAGAAGTGAATCATTTTCAAACAAATCACAAAGCAATAAGGATGAATTGCAACCAATGTTAAATCTGCTTTTTTCTCTTCTTTTACTTGTTTAAGGGGCAGAAAAGACATCAATCGCCCTCTCCTTTAGCATATCCTAATTGATTCAGCATTTGATCTTGCAGAGAAAAAAAACTTTGCTCTGTGCTTGTGCTCTCTCACTTCAGCCTTAGCTCACTCCCTGTCCTGCAGTTAGCTGCTTTTGGTGCTGTCTGTGTTTATAAAGCACAACCCCAATCTAGCACTGCACCTAAGGAAAAATTACAACCCCCCCATCCCCCACCACTCAAACCCCTCTCTAAACATCTACACTGAAAGAAAACTCACCAGTAAAATCCTTTTCTCTGAAGCTGTAAGGGGACCCAGAGACCTTGGGGTTATCTATTCCCCAGAGAGCTGACAATTAAAACAAGAAGAGACCTCTGGTGCTCCTCCTCCTTCTTTGTGTATACACATCCCACCACCAGAAGCCTCCTCCAGTTAGTCCCAAGGAGGGAGCAAAAGGCAATAGATAGAGAATATAGAAATAACAGGTATAACCGAAAACAAAGGCCGAAAATTTAAAAGTAACATGTCAACCAGGGAGGGAAGTCCCTGGTCCCCACTTATTTCAGAGAAAAGGATTTCACTGGTGAGTAAAAAAATCCTCTTTTCTCCTACAGCCTACAGGGGGACCCGGAGACCTTGGGGACATCCCAAAGTACCAAATTATTAGGGTGGGCTGAAGATAAGTATAACTCTGCAGCCCTCAGAACTGATCGACCTAAAGTCACATCCTGGTCTGCAAACACATGGAGGCGGTAAAACTTTATAAAAGTGTGGATAGAGACCAAGTTGCCACCTGACAAATTTGGTCCACTGAGGCACCATGGCAGCTGCCCAAGATGCACCTACTGCCCAAATAGAATGAGCTGTAACCCACATGGGAGGAACAGCTCCACTACTAAATAGCAGAGGACAATTGTAGATTTGATCCACCTTGCAAGGGTCTGAGGCGAAGCCCTGATCCCCGGCGGGGTCCAGCCAGAAGGACAAACAACGGAACGTAAATCTCAGAGACGGTCAATGTAGCTCTTGAGAGCCCGCGCACATCCAGAGAGTGCAATTTGCGTTCTCTGTCAAAGGGAGGATTCGAAAGAAGGAAGAAACCACTATCTCCTGGTTAATATGAAAGAGGAGATCACCTTTGAAAGAAAGCGGAGTGAGGCGAAGAAGAGCCTTGTGTGATTGGAAAGCAAGGCAAGAAGGTCCCACCGACAAGGCTGCCAGTTCAGAAGCTCTTCTGATAGATAAAATGCCTAGCAGGAAACCATCTTCAAGTAAGAAGGGAAGAGATATTGAGTGTAAGGATTCAAAAGGATGTCCTTGAAGGATCTTCAATACTAAGGAAAGATCCCACGGCTGAACCGCAGGGTGAAGAGGAGGCCAAGATGGGCTACCCTGGTAAGAAAGTGTGGATATCTTTCCTGGCGCGATTTCCTGTGAAAGAAGACTGAAAGAACGGATACTTGTCCTTTCAGCACACTTGCTGACAGACCGCTGTCGTACCTCTTTGAAGAAAACCCAGAATTCTAGATAGAACGAAGCTGGAAGATGAGAAACCTCGTAACGAACACCACGTTACATACTTATACCATACCCATGATATACTCTTGAGGATGAAAGTTTGCGACCTGCCAACATTGCAGGAATTACTGCACTGGGCATACCTCTTTTTCTGAGGATAGCGGATTCAACCGCCGTTAAATGAAGTCATTGAAGGTTTGCATGTAGGAAGGGACCTTGCGTTAGCAGATCTGGAGAAAAGAAGGTTCCAGGGGTCCCCGATCAACATGGCTAGTAGGTTGGCAAACCAGGCTCTCCTAGGCCACCGAGGAGTGATTAATATCACTGGAACTTTTTCCATTTTTATCTTCTTTAAGATTCTTGGGAACATGGAAATGGTGGAAAGGCGTATATAGATAAAACTTCCAAGTACTACCATTGCGTCTATCAGGGTCTTTAACGTGTCCCAATGTTAGACTTTGTGATTGAACCGTGAGGCCATTATGTCCACGTCTGGTGTCCCCCATCTTTGGGATAATTCCTGGAAGATGTTTGGGTGGAGGGCCCATTCCCCTTGGTTGAAGGTGTGCCAACTGAGAAAATCTGCTTTCTCTTTGAGGACCTGGGAATTTATATGGCTGACAACATTCCTGCCTTTGAGAATGTTTGTCCTGAGAGAGGGCTAGGAAGATTGCCCATAGTTCCAGCATGTTGATCTGAGGCTAGCTTCTTCCCGGGGACCAACGGCCTGTACCTTCCACTGGTTGCACACCGCTCCCCATACCTGGAGGCTGGCATCCGTTGTTACCACTGCCAAGGTGGAAGGCAATTTGTCTGCCGCCTGACAGATTGGATTCCGAGATCCACCAAATGAGAGACTGTTGGATGTGTGATGGGAGGTCTCTGTCCAATGTACAGGTGTCTATGAGGGACATTTGAAATAGTGCATAGGAACCGCTTCCACAGCTGATACCATTTTCCCCACCAACCTCATCGCTTGACAGATGGATATCTTTGTTGAGTTGCTGACCTCCGCGGTAGATTGATAGCGAAAGATTTTTTTTCCTGTGGCAGGAACATTTTGGTGAAAGATGTGTTGAAATTCATTCCTAGAACGTCATATGACAAGATGGTTTGAGGAATATTTCTTTGGATTGATGATCCAGAGACGAATTGCGTTACTATCCTGTTGCAGGAAGCTACATGTTGTGTCATAGTTCTAAAGATGCCGCCTTATGAGGTATAAAAATCCCTTGAGGCGAAAGATTTCCGCCTGACAGGCCATAATCTTGTGAATACACGCGTAGCCGAGGCCATGCCGAAGGGTTGGATGATAAACTGAAAATGTTGATTTTCTACTGTGAACCTCAAAAGCGATAGTGACCGGCCCAGATGGAATGTGTAAGTAGGCTCTTGGATGTCCAAGTATGCCAGGAAATCCCCTGGTTCGATAGCCAAGGTTACTGTGCATAAGGACTCCATCTTGAAGTCTCCTGAAAGCAGACCCTAAAAACTGGAGGAGCTTCCGGTGCTGGGATGTATATACCCCAAGAAGGGGGAGGAGCACCAGAGCCTCTCTCTTGTTTTAAGTGTCCACTTTCCTGGGGAATGGATATAACCTCAAGTCTCCCTGGGTCCCCCTGTGGCTCTAGGAGAAATATTATAATTTATTTAAACATAATAACAGCTGCCTTTCACTTTAGGTCTTTTCACTATAACACAAATCACACGATAAATGCTATTGACTGTAGCTCACTGCTAATTCTTATGAAACACAGCTCATGCTCCCCCACAATAGTGGAGTGTCGGTTCAGGGAGAGGCCGAGCACAGAGAAAGGAAATGCATGTGCACAAGTTACTGGAAATTAATGCTTTTTCATTTTTTTTATAATAACCAAAAGTGTTGCTACCCATAGTTCTTTCATTATCTTCCCTCAAAACCTTGAGTTTGCAATATTTACCAGTCACCAGGTGTCGCAGAAATCTTGTTCTTGATCACTGCAGGTTGTAAAACATGCAAAGCCAAGTAGGCGTGAACATTGCAGACTAAAGCCATAACGATCAAAAGTAGATCTTGCTTCAGCGACCTCCTAGAGTCTGGTAATTATTGCAAACTTGCAGTTTGGAGAGGTCCTGTTTTTAAATGCCCTTTAAAGATCATTTCACTGCCCAAACTGCATCCAACTAGTTCCTGCAGGTAATTTGCTGAGAGTAGGAAATCTCAGAGCTTTCACGCATCTCAGATAGCTTTACACTGCTCCAGGTGCACTCATTAGTCATTGGCTGTGACATCATACATCATGGTGGTGATTCCAGTCCAACCAGGAAGTGAAAAAGTTTGCAAGTGTCTAAAGCAGGGTTTGGGCTGAATAATTAGCTTTGTGGCAGTTTTGGCACTGTGCGTATAGGGTTTGGGGGGTTTCTCTATCAGAATAGCAAAGTCTTTTTGGGGGTGACATGCCCTTCAAGGTCTGCAACAAACTGAGAGAGAATATTTCTAATTGAAGAGTAGAGTGGTTGTTGCTTAAGGAAAAGGAAAAAAAAAATCATTTGGGGCTTGACATGACCTTTAACAATCTCACAATGTCAATGTTAAATGCTCAATTCATTCTCTTGATTTGTGTCTGTTTGTGCTTTGGACATTACTTATAATTTTGTTTGCTTATTTTGAAATGTAAAGCATAGAGTGCTGTATCTTATTCTAAAAGCTTTTTATGTACTGACTAACCACTTAGATTCCTTGATTTATTAACGTTTGTTGGCAGTCCTGATTTTGTTTTTCAAACAGCCTTGGCTGAATGCAGAGCTTGGCTGTGAAAGCCCGAAGTTTGTGAGGCCTTCTCTTTAGAATCTTACTGTGCATGTGATGGATCCTTCATCCGGAAGTGAGATTTTTATTTTCGTTACAACCGCACACCAGCATTTTTTGTAGCCAGAACAACATAAGCACCCAAAACAGAATTTCTAATCGGAAAAATGTTCTCTAACATACAAACAGTAATTGTGCAGATTAGATAACAAAGGGCTGTTACTATTTTTTCTACTGTGATAACCATTACTGTAGCAACTCTTTTTTTTCAGATTGAGGCACACTTGGAAACACAAAACAGGCTCATTGCCCAGAGCCGCTATTGCCTGGGAATGCTCCTTTTGCGATTCAATATCGCGTTTGCGATAACGGGATTTACCCACTGTGGGATTTTAACACAGCTATTTGCTGGTGTTAAAATCCTGTGCTAAAACTAACGACAAACGCAAGATTCAGATGCGCGGGTGATTTTTGATGCTAATATGGAGTAGTTGCGCCAACTGGTAGCGAACAGGTTAGCGTGATTTTAACGCCATATATTTGCCCAGCGAGTCTGGGTAAATCAGCCTCACAGTCTGTTATTTGCACGTTTGTATTAAAATACTGGATTCTTGTGTAGTATTTACACATAAAGTTAAAACTATTTTATATACTGTACAGCAGGGGTGTTCAACCATGCTCACTATGGAGACTACATCCCAGACTGCTACTGAGCCATTTCCTTGTCTCAGCCCCGGTTCGCAAGTCCTGGGGAACAATGTTGAAACAGAACTAGTTTTATAGGCTTTCCAAACACTGTAAACTGCCTTAAGCTTACTTAAATGAAAATTCTAGATTTTGAGACAAATATGTCGTAAATTTAGGCTAAAAAATGTACCTGAAATTCAAGAGCCATACTGACTTGTACTATAATATTCTGTACTATACTGTACTATACATTCAGTACTATACTGTACTTCATTATAATATTCTGTACTACACTATATATACTGCACTGTACTATACTATACTATACTAAACTATACTATCTATTCTGTACCATACATAGTAATTGTAACATAGTAACATAGTAATTGAGTTGAATAAAACAAACGTCCATCAAGTCCAACCTATTCACTTTTTTTTTAACCCTTCCTTACAGTTGATCCAGAGGAAGCAAAAAAGACCAGCTAAGGGGGGGGGGGGATTTCCTTCCTGACTCAAAACGTCAATCGGAAAGTATCCCTGGATCAACCAGATCCAGTAGTTCTCAATATTTTTTAGTTTTAGAAACTTATCCAGACCATTTTTAAAGCTATTCAATGAACCTGCCATTACCACATCTGCTGGAAGACAGTTCCACAGTTTCACCATTCTCACTGTAAAGAAACCTTTCCTAACCTGAAGATGAAAGTTCTTTTCTTCCAATTTAAAGGATGTCCATGAGTCCTCTGATATGACCTATTCGTGAACAATGTACCAGAGAGTTCATTGTATGGCCCATTAATAAATTTGTATAAGGTTATCATATCTTCTCCAATGTAAACAGCCCTTACTTGTCTAATATGCCTGCATAGTCAAGCCCCTCCTTCCCTTTATTAATTTAGTTGCCCTTCTCTGAACTGCCTCAATTTCCAAGATGTCCCTTTTGTATATGGGATTCAAAAACTGCCACCACATATTCCAAACGAGGCCTTACCAGTGCCTTGTAAAGAGGGAGAATAATATTTTTCTCTCTTGAATCTATTCCTCTCTTTATACAAGACAATATCTTGCTAGCTCTACTGTGGCTGTCTGGCATTGTTTGCTACAGCTAAGTCTGTTATCTACCAGAACCCCCAAATGTTTTTCTATTACAGATGCACTTAACACAGAGTTATTTATGGTGTAGATGGCACAGGGATTATTAAATCCCAAATGCATCATCTTACATTTATCAACATTGAATCTCATCTGCTATTCTGTTCCCATTTTGATAATCTATCTAGGTCTGCTTGCAGCACTTGCACATCATTTGAAGTTTCCAAAGCTCTGCATAGTTTAGTGTCATCAGCAAACACAGAGACCTTGCTCTCAATGCCCCCTTCTAAGTCATTTATAAACAATTAAAAAAAGTGGCCCCAGTACAGAACCCTGAGGCACTCCTCTCCATTTAGTACTCCATTTACCACCACGCTGTTTGCGGTCTATAACATTCTGATGTTATATATGTGCACATTCATTGCAAATCCATCTGTCTTACCTGTTGTTTCTAAAGTCTAAAACCATAAAATTGCCAGAGGACAGAAGCAAATTAATTTGCTCTATCTGTAGGAGTTACATGTCAAGCATTGTGACTTTAGACGCATTTACAAACGTTCAATCAGAAACAGTCATTTCTTACATAATTATATTCTGTGCTACCTAAACCAGAGGTAATTTATTTTCACAAGGGGGACAAAAAAATGAAATATTAAATCCCTTTAATCTGTAATGGGTTAGTGAGATGGTTAAAAAGGTTCCATTGAAATGTTAATAAGAAATACATACTTCTTGCTGTACGGTTGCATATCAGCATAACCTTCTACGTCCAAACCACGATATTTGGATGTTGATGCCTGTGTTCAACAATCAAAATATCAGTAGTTCTGTGTCAACAGTTTCCACTGTAGTTTTATCAAAGAAATTTAAATTGTGGAATCGGTAATTTTGCATTGAAACTCCGGTACAGCCCTTTTATTAAGTATGATTAAGAGTGTCACTAAACTGAAATTAAAGGAATTGTACACTGAAAAAATTATCTTTCCCCATGTCAATCTATAAATTAATACATGTAAGAAGCACTTATTTGATGTGTTTGTGTTGCTGCATGACTTTAATCCAGTACTTGGTTTGCTGAAGCTCAGTTCCTCAGCTCCTGCCAGACTGTGAGGGCAAGCATGCTCAGTAATTTCTATGAGGCTGCATTGGAAAAGGGAATTTCCCACCATGTAGTTCACATACCAAGGATCACCATTCTAGCTACCGCAGTAGTTCCGACCGCTGAAATTTTGGAATGGAAAAAGGTAGTTTTCTCCCAAAACGAGTTTTTTTTGTGTTTGGTACATTTCTCTCTATAAGTAAGAAGTACATTATTGCCTATAAAACATGTGAGTCATGGGACACTGGTGACATATCTTGGTTACAAATTACACGCTAGGCAGTGGGATAGCTAAGCACCGTTTATAAGGAAATTAATTATTCATGGTTCTTTGTGTGCATTATATATTAGTTTACTTCAATACATTCAATAATAATAGATAACTTTAATTGCCCTTTTCATTCAAGCAAATATTCGAGATAGAAGGTTACCCATTAAGCATACAGGAAAGATCATTTTAAATATATTTTCTTTACCTAATGAATTCACTTCCATTATATCATCTGGCAGGAAACTGTGTGATACCAGCAAGGCTGGACTTATTGATCTATTGCGTATGAGTAATTTGTTCCAGTACAGTAAATGTATTTGTCCCACGTGTGAAACAGAACAAAATCTTGTATAAAACCCAAAACATAATGCAAACATCAATATAACACTCTCTGTATATTCCTTTCCTGTAAAAACAGCCAACAACCGACCAAAATAGCTATAGAACCACAGCACCCATAAGGGAAAGGTCACACTATACGCATTTGCATGTGCGATTTTGATTTAATGGAAATCGTGGAAACCGCAAAAGTTCCTGAGTTTCCAATGTGTTGTGTCTCTGATTCTGATTTGGAAGCGCATGCGATCACCTTTTTAATGGCAATCGCATGCGCTTCCATAATCGAATGGGGATCGCAAGTGCAAACACGTTGCAACACACGGAAATCGCAAGCGCAATCACGTCAGATTCAGATAGACAGAGTCAGATTCTCCTGGACCAATAGGATTGGCCTATTATTTGCTGCTTGTGTAGTGGAAAAACAATGGATCCTACAGTCAATGAACATCATTGGCCGTGACTTGTAGTTAGGTTAGCTGCAACTGAAATTCCCTATTAGTTTAGGGAGCCTTAGTAGCTGCTGGCTACCTAAATGGTCTCCCTATGCAAAGTGGGAAGTGGTGTGGCCAGGTTTATAGTTGGTGAGAGAAACTTTAAATGGATGTCTGCCATTGGCTATAAATCTGTAGCTTTAGTGTTCCGCCCTCCAATTGCTTCTTTGTCTGAGAATCCTACAGTAAAGACATATGGAATAGTTTATTGAACAAACAAAATATCTGCTATCGGCTCCCTTGACTCTTTGAGCTCCACCCCTGACAGTCCGCAACAGAACGGTTTGTTTCATATCCATGGTCATAACACACAAGCGCTGATACCTCCAACTCCCCACACAGACACAGGTACAACCCACCTACTGACCTACCTTTCCATTCCCATGGAAGCCATACTTAAAGGGTAACTATAGTCAAAATAATTTTGGTCAATCATCAATAAAGTTAGTTATATGGTCATACATGCAAAAACACATACCCCCAATCTCACATGGGTACACACACCACTGACCTACCCTTCTATTCCTGTGACAGCCATACTAAAGGGTAAATAAAGTTAAATTAATTTTTTTTTTTATTATCCCCAATAAAAGTTAGTTTCATGGTAGTAAACACAAAAAAGACATACCCCCTCAACAAGACCCAGGTACACACAGCTACTGACCTACCCTCTATTACGGTTGCAGCCATACTTAAAGGGTACTAAGTAAGAAAAAAATGTTTTGACCAATCATCAAAAAAGTTGTTTTTTTTTAAACCCCAACCTGACACAACTACACACACCTTGTGTGATCTACTTATCCATTTCTGTGGCAGCCATACTTAAAATATAACTATAATTGAAATTTTTTTTTATCAATCAAAAAAGTTTCAGGTCTATGTACCGAGAGCCGTATCGGCGACATTACGCAATGTATGTGTCACGAAATGCCCAACCAATGTACTAAGCCGTTAAGACCACTATGAGCTCAGTGCATTGCCTATAGGGGGCAATAGAGAGTGACAGCGACTCGGTTTTTTAACTCTTTTTGTTTTTAACTCCCAACCTGTCCAGGTACACACACCTAGTGACCTACTGTTTCCATTTCCGTAGCAGCCATACTTAAAGGGTAAAAAAATTAAAAAAAACTTTGACCAGTCATCAAAAAAGTAAATTTTTAAAGGACAACTCCACCCTCATAAGAACATCTTTTAGAAAGAATGGCCTCTTTAAAATATGTTGATATATCATAGTTTGTCCTATGAATTCATTACTGTATGTCTCCTATGCTCTGAAGGCCTCATGGAAACTGAGCAATTTAGAAACCTCTGTACTGAGCCTGAAACAGGGGATTAACATTCAGTCATTGGCTGTGATGTCACTGTCAAATCCATAACTGACAGTTGCTAACTGGAAGAACCAGGAAGCAGAAACAGGGGAAACAGGACATTGTGCAATGTCTGTGTCCTGACATAGTCAAAAAAAAATTCGACTAATCAGGTGTATCTGTGTCAGTTTAATCCCCAACCTGACACAGATACACTCACCTACTGACCTACCCTTTCATTTCGTGGCAGCCATACTTAATGGTAACTATAGTCATAAAACAAATTTTGATCAATCCTCAAAAAGTTCATTTTTAAAATCCCCAACCTGATCCAATTACACACACCTACTGACCTAACCTTCCATTTCCATGCAGCCATACTTAAAGGTAACTATAGTCAAAAATAAATTTTGACCAATAATCAAAAATTCATTTTTTAACCCCCAACTTGACACAGGTTTGCACACCTACTGACCTACTTCTCAATTACTGTGACAGCTATATTTAAAGTAAAAAAACAACAATGTCCTCATCATTGCCATTATAGAGTTTTAAAATACGCAACACATATACACACATCCCTTCCAAAATGCGGCCTTTCAAGCCAAATTCAAAGTTTATTCTTAAAGGGGAAGTTCAGTGCAAATACATATACTTTTAAGAAAAAGAGCAGCAATTTTAATTCCCAATGAGCTTAACCTGCCCATTCAACATTTTGTCTGTGTAAAAAGAAATGCTTCCAAAATCTGACCCCTAATAAAACCGTTATGGTCTTACCCTGACCAGCGCCTGGGTTGATTCAGTTGCTCAGTAGAGATCTGAGCATGTTTGACCCATCCAACAGCCAATCAGTAGAAATTACTGTTAAGAACATTCCAAGGAGATGGTGTGCATCCTGGAAGAAGAAGAACCTGAAATGGCAGCTAACTAATGTCAACAGCAGGAACAGCAAAGGGTATGAAATCAACTGATTTTTCAAAACGGGAGAGAATATGTAGAATAGCTAGGTATGTATAATACAAATCAAGAATTTTAAATATTGATATTTTATACTGAACTTTCCCTTTCTAGTTACACTCTATTGTTCTATATTTAGTGCATTTGATTTAAAAGATGGATTCAATACAGCATTTGCAACCAGTAAGCTTTAAAAGCAGATCAATTGATTGGTCAAGGGACAACTCTAAAGCACCAATACATGTCACATATTTATCCAACCAAAACCTTATTAAAAAGAAACTCGAATTCTTCCCAATCACCACTGTATCATTGTTTTGTTATTCCCTATTTCTTTATATAGCCAATTTTAAAAAAAACTTGCATTTCAGCTGTCAATCAAGTTTCTTGCTCTCATAAACTATTTTTCTCTAGCAGTTTTACTGTTGCTGGAATGGTGACAGATATTTGACAGTGCAGTGTTGACAGTTGGTTTTGGGAAGAAGTCAGTTTAGATAAAGAGGGGGGGGGGTACTACTCCTGAGCAAAACATGTGCGGATTGAAAGAGTGCAGCAACACACACTAAGTGATACTTATGGTGGCCATAGACGCTTAGATCCCGGTCTTATGATATTGGGATTTCCCAATATTGTACAATCATCAGATTGTCTCTGGAAGCGATCGTCCAATGATCGTCCAATAATTTCCCTATCGGCCAGTTTAAAAATTTTTAGCCGACCAGCAATTCAATCATATGACCCCGTAGATTGTACAATTGGATTGTAGCATTTATGGCCACCATTACACATATGTATAGATTATGATAGAAAAAAAAATGTTTTCATATTGTTCTCTTAAAACTTTTTGCTACAGCTAGCTTCCTAATCTCTATTTGTATTACAAATTTAAACTTGCACCATAAATAAATTGTATTTTTTATAAATAAGTACTTAAATTAAAGTACTATTTTCTAGCAAATGCCTTTCAGAAAATCTTTCATGTATTTCATTTGTGACCCACAATATTTTTCATTGCAAAAAATAGTGTTTAAATCTTTTTTCATTACAGCTAGTTTCCTAATATCTATTGGTAATACAAATTTAAACTTACCCTTTTTCTGTATATGAAAACAAATCTCTTTGAACTTAAGCTGTGGCTCCTTGATTCAAATGCAGTTCACTGTGTGAGACCAGTCAATTGCTCAAACAAACAAACAATGAAGTGCAGACAGGATATTTATCAAGTAATTGAGATGTGTGATGTTCACAAATCATGTATGTGATGTAATGTCACAAAAACAATTTTTGTGAATAAACTACATTTAGGGCTCATTCACACTAACAAAGACACTGTCCGTTCCGTCAGTTTTTTGCATGCATTTGTGTTTGTTTTTTCAAATGATTTCAGATGATTGGTGTAATAGTAACCCGTATTTCATAAAATCATTAATATTTTATATTTTTCACCTACAATTTTTCCATTATCTTTCTTTTCCACTTCTTATTCTTCTTCCGCTTTTTTGAACTGTATCTCCTTCCACAGTTTTTGAGTTAGAGACATGCAGGCATATGAGAAGTGTGCAGTTAACTAGCTAAGAAATCCACTGAGCCATACACATATTGGCATTTCAGGACATTTTTCCCCATAGGTTAATGGGAAAAATCCTCAATGTGGATATTTCGAGGTTTAAGGGTCTGGATCAAAACATGGTCTAAGCACAATTGCCGATACCCCCAACCCCCCCACACAGACACAGTTACACCCACCTACTGACACCTACCTTTCCATTCCCGTGGAAGCCATACTTAAGGGTGACTATAGTCAAAAAACTAATTTTCATCTATCATCAATAAAGTTATTTTTATGGTCATACATGGCACCCTCCTCCCCAACTTGACACAGGTGCACAGACCTACTGACCTTCACTTCCATTCCTTGGGCAGCCATACTTAAAGGATAACTAATAAAAAAAAATTGATCCATCATCCATTAAAGTTAGTTTTATGGTTATTAACGCAAAAAAAGACATACCCCCAGCTCTCTCAATGGTTGATGAGAAACTTTGTGCACCTACAGTATGGAAATTGAGGGGGTGGTTGGAATACATTAATATGTTATAAATATCACGTGTGTCTAACTTTGTTACACCTGAAAAAGAGTGTGTTGCACTCAAAACATGTAGTGTGTGCAGCAATAAATGGTTTAGCAAAAATTGAGTTTGCTTAATGTATTCCTCTTTCCACTAAATATATCCTTAGGTTATAACTTGTTATGTAGCTTTTTACCTTTCTGCTGGTTTCATTTCTCGTTGCCTGTGGCATGTAATAGGCATGTTCAAAGTTCATAAACAATGATAAGGTCTCTTCCCTTTAGGCTTAAACAGTTTTGTAATTGTATCCATCTCTGCAAGAGATACACAAAACTGAGGAAATGGCATTGCAAAAATGAAAATTCCCCCACAAAATTACATTTTCAAGTATATACAGACCATTTTAAATCCATAGGCAACAATTAGACCCCCCCCCTTACTCTCTGTACTGCAACAGTGTCCTCCTTTTGGGGAGGTTAGTATATCTACAGGGAGATTCAATAAAGTTCTTATTGTTTAAAATGTGCTGATTTGCACCAACCAATCAGAACTTATTTAACATTTGAAAGCTAACATCTAATTGGTTGGGGCAAATTAGCACCATTTTAACATAAACTTTTATTGAATAACCCTGTTAGTCTGTTATGGAAATTTTTTACCCATTATCCAGGGAAGAATGTGTGAGTCAGGCACTAATGTAGACAAGAAGGCCTGGCTCACAATCTCCATTCTAGTTCATTACAAAGGTGTTCAATATGGCTTGAGGTTAAGGCTCGTATATGTAGTCAAGTTCCTCCACACTATATCATAATGTAATTATGGAGATATATATATGCGGAACACACTGAATGAAAAAAATCTTAATATGGCTGATTCAAACAGACACTTGGGATTTGTGAGCTAGTTCAAAAACATAACTCTTAGTGACTGAACTTTAAAATTAATAGGCATTTTGATTATTCTACTAGGCATACAGGATTCTTCAGATCTACATGTTGATAATCATAATAATTGGGACTTCAAGGTTGCTTGAATGTGAGAGCTTAATAAATAGGAAACTTGCCAAAACAGACATCAGATGTACATTTCATGTTTTCTAGTTGTCAATTTAAAGGTCATTTTTTAATTTACACTTGCCCTTGGTAAATTCCTCCTTGTTTTTTCTATTTATCTTTATAGTACATCCCTGAAACACATTGTCACTCAAATTACTGATTAAATCTTGCAATTTATGTGATTTTATTTTATTTAAAACTCAGCTGTACTGGAAAAGGCCTTCACTATATTTTGTGACTATTAAAATGTTCTCACAGGCTTCACACCCCTTTACCAATCTTGGCAGATGAAACATCCCTAATAGCAGTACTGTGGTCTTCTAATAATATTGATCCCTACAGACCAGAATCAGACTATGGAATCTCTCAGAATAAAAGAAAAGGGTCTATCGGCACCTAAATTCCCTTTCATATTAAAAACAGCTGTTACAAAGAAAGATCCAAATACTGATAATCCAGCCCAGGCCAATCTGTTCTTCGATAACCTAGGTTAATAAAACAGGGGTTTCTAGGAAAATAAGAAAACGGCAAAAAGGGAGATATTTTCTTATGGACTAGTCTTATGGACTATTTTTAAGTTGAAGCATTAAGGGGCGATGCATATATTATGCCAAGTTACTGCATTGCGGGATCCGGTCAGGTAAGACTCGCAGTTTGTGCCTACATTCATTAGGCTAAAGTTTGCGCTATGAGGTCTAGGCTTTATTGAATAGTCTGTTCATCGGTATTTTCAAAAACACTTTTGGAAATGGCAAAGCCACTGCAAAATCGTGCAAAGCCCGCACTAACCCCATAATACTTACCAATAGGTCAGAGTCCCTTTGCCTTCTATTCTGCTGGATCCGCTACACACAAATCAGAGAGAGAAAAAGTAATATCTTTTTCACGCTTAATTTATCACAACAACATGTTTCGGATGTTTGTCCTTTATTAAGCCACTTGATAAAAGACCACTCATCTGAAACATGTTTGTAAACAATTAAGCATGAAGAAGATATCCTTGTGAGTCTTCAATGTCTGGTACTGCCCATAACTTTTTTCATATACCTTACACTAATTGAGCCAGGTAAGCACCATTATAATGCCTTGCATATGTCCCTGTTATATCCTAAAACAGATCTTTATATTTGCTGCTTCTCCGCATTAGCTGCTGGAAAAATCTTACACGGTACTTAAGGTACCAGTCCTATAGACTTAAATGGGGCTTACAGAGACTATGGGAAACACAAGAAAACAGCATCAGTGATCTTGTGAATTTTATGGCGTGGTATTATTATTTACTAATTGATAAATGAAACATACAGCAACTGAGATACCAATCCATGGGAAATAGATTGGGATTTTACTAAACTTTCTTTTAAATAACTCAAAAATCACTGGTGCATGTTTGTTATGAGATGCTTAGTTAGTATTAATGGTCTGTTTAACATGTTTGTATAAGTGTAATGAAAGAATTCACTTGATCAAAGTATAAAGTAAAATAATAGTTTTTGTAATTTATAACTTGTGAAAAAGAGAAATTTTGCTGTCTGAAAGTTGCAATGAAGTTTTGGCCAATGTTCATGAGTAGCTGATGGAAAGTTGATATGCTCAGTTGCTCACATCACAAATCACTTTGTTTAGTCATTTACAGCTGTTTAGTGAGGTCAGAACTTGTATTGATGGTTTGTACATATTGTTTTAATGTTGCTTTACCCGGGACTTTATTAGTTGTTTGAGCTACATGATGATATTTAGCTAGTTGATGGTGTTTAGGTAGATCAGATGATTGTATATAGGTAGATGACTGTATGTAGCTAGATGATAGTAATATCCTAGATGATTGTATTTAGGTATTTGATGGTGTGTAGCTAGATATGTTTGATTAGGTAGATGGCTCTATGTAGCTAGAGGATTGTATATAGGTAGATGATTGCCTATAGATAGATTATTGTATTAAGGTAGATGATTGGATATAGCTTAATGATTGTATGTAGCTGATTATGGTATATAGCTAGTATGATAGTATATCGGTAGATGATGGTATATAGGTAAAGGTAGGTTATATCTAGATGATTGTATATAGCTAGATGATATTATATGGTATGATGGTTTATAGGTAAAGGATGGTATATAGCTAGATGATGTATATAGCTAGCTGATAGTATATAGGTAGATATGGTATATAGGTAAAGGATGGTATATAGCTAATGATATTATATGGTATATGATGGTATAGGTAGATGATTGTATAAAGGTACAGTAGATGATTGATTTAGCTATATGGATTGTATATACCTAGATGACTGTATATAGCAACAAAGAAGCAACCTGTGAGCAAATGGTATAGTATAGGATACTATATACAATAAATAGTGGACCAAAAAATAATTTATTAACACACAAGTAAATACATCTTTATCTAGAATAAATCATAGGCTGGCCAGCCCCAATAATTAAAATACTAAAAAGTATATATCAATAATATTGCCTAAAAATAACCCTATATAGCACCAATATCGCTTTAAGAGTATAAATAATTCTCAATAAATGTGGATAAATTGTAAAAACAATCAATCTGATATAATAGTGTAGTCCAAAATGTCCCAATAATAAATGGATATACATTGTCCTATTTCTTGTCCATAGGATAAATCCGAAAGGGCTATAAATAACTATAACACACAAGGTTAAAAACCAATAAACTCATGAATGCAGCTTTAAAAGTGTGTATAGACATCCACCATAACATCACCATATCACTGCACATCGTAGATACACTTTTCACTTTGTCCCCCAACCGTTTAAAGGGCAGTCAACCCCCAAAACTATCATTTAACCCACTACTGGCACCACTCTGTAGTGTATTAAAATCCTTACCTTACATCCTTGCTCCAAATGGCTGCTCTCTATGTCCCCCAAAGACCCAAAAACTGGCCAAAGGAGCCTGGCAGAGTCCATATAGGACCATACAGAGTCCATATAGGCCTCCTGTCTCTCCAGTCTGTGCAGTCCCTGACCACAGCACTTGGGATCTCAATAAGGGATTCTAGCATGTCTGGTTCTATTCAGCACAGTGAGTTTAGGCCAAGATTTTTGGCTTCCAATAGTTTCCACGTGGTAACATGCTATTTAGGATTGTGATGTCACATTACTGTGCGTTTCGCTCAGCTAGGCTTCATCAGTATGACTGTATATAGTAGATGGTGGTAATAGCTAGATGACTGTATATACCGTATATACTCGGTATAAGTCGACCCGAGTATAAGTCGAGTATAAGTTTTTACCTGGAAAAGGAGTAAAACATGATTGACTTGAGTATAAGTCGACGGTAGAAATAGGACCACAACTGCCTCCTGATTCTGAATTGTTTTGAGGCTTTAGTTGCCCTTTAAGTGGACAGCAGAATTCCCATACAGTAGTCCCATACAGTATAGCACAATCCAGTATGCTATTACTAATAAAAAACAGAAGGATACAATAGATACCATTTTCCTTATTCTATTGTTTTAAGGCATTAGTTACCCTTTAAATGGAGAGGAATCTAACATACTAATTCCTTGCCACTCCAGATGTTTGGAAACTACAACTCTCAGCATGCTTTAGTTGCTGGGAGTTGTAGTTTCCAAACATCTTCTCCAAACATCTTCTGTGGCAAGCACTGCACCTATCCCCATAGCCCCCCCAGTGGAGGAGAGGACTGCTTTAAGGTAGTCCGACTGCATCTAAATCACTAACCTGAATTCCTGCAGATCGCACGCTTCCTCTCTCTTGGGCATCCACAGTCCAGGCGCCTGACGTCACTACTCTGCGCCGTGTAAGACCGGCGCCTAGTACTGACGTCAGACACAGCACCGTGGGATGCGGAAAAGAGAGGAAGCGAGCGGCTGAAGGATTTTCAGGTTAGTGACTCGAGTATAAGTCGGGGCAGGATGTTTAAGCTTTTTAAAGCTTAAAAAACCTCGACTTATACTCAGTATAATACAGTAGGTCGAAATGATATATAGCTAAAGGACTGTATTAGCTATTTGACTAATATAAGTTATCTGATATCCATATAATTTAAAAGTACGGGTACATTTATCTTTTATAAGTGTCAACCCCTTGTACCAAATATATATCTGTGTCCCCAAAGTTGGACTGTACACGTAACTAGTCAACTTACAACACACACATGATAGTACCTGGTTGGCCTCCTCTTTCGTTTTGCCTATTCTTAGCTGCAGCCTAACAAAGTTAAACTGTAAAAGATCAGGTTTAGCGTTTGGTTTCTTTTTGTTTTTTAAAACCCATTCTAAATCAATGATTTCCCAAACCCCCCAAACAACACCTGTTTTGCCGCCATCGTTTCTTTACCCTTCTTTAGGCCTTCCAATGAACTTGTTCTTAACTCTTGCGCAATCACTCTTCTACTGCAGGATGACAGTAGTCATTGCGGCAAAACTGCAAAGTACATGTAAGGACTTTACATTGAGTATCGCTGCAAGGTTAGTACAGTTCTTGCAGTTGCAGGGAGGGTAAAGAAATGAGCCCCCCTTACCACAATAAAATTACAATGTATTTCATCACTAAAAAGGCCCAATAAAAAAAAGTTTAAAGGGACAGTTCAGTGGAAAATGATCAATATTGTTAAATTGTTAGATTGTGTAATGGCCTTCTTAGTTTTTCACACTATATTCTCGCTCCATTTTGAAAATCAGTTGATTTCATCACCCTTTGCTGTGTCCCTGACTGTTGGACATTATAGCTGCCATTCAGGTCTTCTTCCCAGGTCACCACTTCTGTGAAATGTTCCTACAGTCCATTTCCTACTGATATGGTGTTGGATGGATCAAGATGCAGCATCTCTACTGAGCAAACTGAATCAAACACCCGAACGCTGGGCAAGGCGAGACATAAAGGTCTCACTAGGGGTCCTGCCAAACAGAGTCAGATTTCGGTTTGCATTTATTTCAATGTTACATACACAGCACAAATGCTGAATGGGCAGATTAAGTCATTGTGATGAAACAAATACTGCTCTTTTTTCTGAAAAAGTAGTTATTTCCACTGATCTTCACCTTTAAGATCCAACATGTTTGGGCCACCCGAACCTTTTAAGGACACTTGTCAAACAACAAGGCCTGCAGGCCAAATTCAAGCCTGTGTTACTTTAAAGCAATCCAAGACTTACTGCACTCCATTTGAAACATCCAAGCATTGGCCTAACAAAAGATCTTACTGTCAAGATACCACGATTAGGTTTTTAAATAGCGATCGAACACCCCCTTTACTAAATATGTTATCAGCTGTTTTATAAATGCAGATCTAGCAACTACACTGCTGCTTGGACGTTTAATGTGACTGCGTGATCGGAACGCAAATCCCATTGATGCTTAAAAATGCAGTAGTGTCGGCCTATCCTCTCCAGATAGTTTGCGTTAACTCTTTTAGTTGCCAGCACTTATCCCCAGGTATTGCTATTTAAACCTTCAGTGCCAGCCAGAGTATTACTTTTTATAACCTCTTACAAGCTGCCAGTATTGACATGATATACAGTAATGTACCTGTTTTTTTTCATATATATCCTCCACTGAATTGTTCACATCCTCACCCACTCTAAGTTCTAATTGGGAATTGGGTGGAAGGAAGAAGAGGAAGGGTAGGATCTCATGGCTGCTGCTAGTCACAGGGGCCACTGTTATAAAGTCTGCAGCAGCTTTACCTGGAATTTTAGAACTGCTCCTCAGTACGATTAGCTGAGCT
Source organism: Hymenochirus boettgeri (assembly GCA_019447015.1). Lineage (NCBI taxonomy): Eukaryota > Metazoa > Chordata > Amphibia > Anura > Pipidae > Hymenochirus > Hymenochirus boettgeri. Next base: position 261,046,857 of record CM033476.1, on the reverse strand, counting down.
CATCCTCCCCCCTCCTTCCTTCACCTTCAGTTCATTTGCAATGTTGTTTCCAAGTAGAGGGAGCTGAGTTCAGGCCTTCTACTCACTACAATGTTACAAATTACAGCAGCACACGGAAGCAGATCTAACACAGCAAGTAAAATCTGGCAGGGAGATTCGGAGAACACTGGGTGCCCTGGTTAAACATAGGCGCCCTAGCACTTTGCCTAGGTGGCTTATGCCAAAAACAGCCCTGGACTTACACAAATGGATAGCAGCATAGTAAGTATGGCTTGGATGCAGTCACCGATGTACTAACCAGGACTTTCAACCATTCTCAGGTGTTACTCATGTTATCTCCTGCTATCACACCCCTTGAGGATGTCTTTTCACCCGGCTCACATTCAGTCACACAATTCTCTGAGAGACCTATGCTATCTCAATCTTTTCCAGCAGCATCCCGTTCTATCATCGCTCTCTAGCATCTCCAAATTCTCTCAAGCCACTGTGTGTTTCTCCCGTCTATGTCTTCACCACAGTGATAGTAAGAGAACAGGATATATCATGAGTAGGGATGGCCGGTTCGCGGATCCGAAACCGATCCGCCGCGGATTTATCCCGTTCGTGAACGGCGATTTTTCCGGATTTTCCGCCTTCCGAACTTCCGATTCGCGGATTTTTCGTATTTTCGAAAATTTTCAAAAATACAGGATTTCTCTATTTCAATTATCAAAATACTACTGTATTCAATTAAAAATACATGAACTCGTATTTTCGAAAATTTTCGAAAATACGAAAAATCTCGTAATTTTGAGGGTATTTTTAATTTTAATGGGTCCGCTCGCAATTTTAGAATTTTTGAATTTTTGCGAAAATTCGCGGATCCGAGCGGACCGGATTTTGCAAGTTCGGACATCTCTAATCATGAGTAACACTGGGCAGCGGCTGGAAGGCCCGATAAGACTGTGTTTTTGTTACCAAAATGCATAGTTGCATGGATAGTCCGTCTTATGGGACAACGAATTGAGCTTCGCATATTAAAGGGCATGTCCACCCCAAAACTATAATCCCCCCAACTACTGGCCCCACCATGTAGTGTAGTTTAATCCTTACCTCACATCCCAGCTCCATATGTCTCCTGTAGTCCCCCCCCAAAGTCCCAAAACTCCCCACCAGGAGGCTAGCAGGTCCATATAGGACACTGCCTGCTACCTGCCTCCCGAGATCTTTGCCATGCGTACTGCATCCCTTCTCCCCCCTCCCTCCCCTCCCTCTCCCTCCCGTTCTGCTATCCCTCCCCTAGCTTAAAACCCCTTTTATACAGTATTCCCCCATGTCCCCCAGCCCCAACCGCATATTTTTTATTTTTAGAAAGCTCCCAAATCTTTTACTTACCTCTCCGCTTTCCAACGCGGAAGTGACTGCCGGCAGCCCGTCCGTGATTGGCTGCCGCTCAGCCAATCACAGACGCGGCTGCCGGTCCCGCCGGCATCCGCAGCGAGGCCGAGCGCGGCGCAGGAAAGAGGGGAGGTAAGTAGATTTTGGGGGGCTTTCTAAAAAAAAAAAGCGGTTGGGGCTGGGAGCCCAGGGGGGATCGTATACAAAAAATTCGAATTTAGGGTGGACATACCCTTTAACTTGCAAAGCCTATAACATAGTTATGATGTTAAAATAAGACATTGTCCATCTAGTCCAACCTTTTTATCCTACTCTTTACCTAGCAATTGATACAGAGGAAGGCAAAAAAAAAAACATCTGGGAAAAAAAAATTTCTTCCGAATCCAAATGGCAGTGGGAAAGTATCCCTGGATCAACCAGAACTACAGTATATGTATTAATCCAGTAGTTCCTCATATTATTTTAGTTTTAGAAACTTATCCGCCATTTTTAAAGCTATTCAATGAATTGCCATTACCACATCTGCTGGAAGGCGTCACTTTCACACTTCATCATCATTCCACTGTTAGAAACCTTTCTTAACCCAAAGATAAAACTTCTGTATAATTAGTTGCCACCGAATGGATCCTTTGTTGCAGGAGACTATTCAGCCAGGACAGTTTCAATATCAGCCTCAAATGTAATCTGTATTAGGTTGGACACCAAACATGGTGGATACTATTTGTTTTTTGGGCCTTTTTAGATGGGATACATTATCATTTATATTTGTGATAGTATTGTTTTGAATTGTGATCTGTTTTATCTGTGTTAATAAACAGTAAGTATAGTATGATGTAAAGGGACTATTTATGTGGGATCTAGGGACAACATTTGGCCCTGTTTTGTTGAGTTTTATCTTGCGCCACAGGCATTAAACAAGATAGGCACTAATTAACTGTTCAGTCCAAGAAGGCGCATTTTCAGGGTGGGGATGTCTTACTTTTTTGTAGACCACAGTTCCCCTTTAAGCAGGTGGAAGAGAAGCAGCATGAAATGAGGAATGAAGATGGAGGAAGTGGAGGGAGGGAGAGTGTGATTACTCTTCCTCCCACAGATACAGCTCTTCCAGGAAACCACAGTGAATGGAGCAAATGGGTGATCCAGTATATCTTTGCTGATGGATCTAGGGCTTTCTGTATATGGGACGCATATACAGCGGCAATCATATTTTTACTATGAAAAAAACTGTATGGACTGTACTGCTGGTTTTTAAACATGCCCCTTTTACTATGGCTACTAATATAAATAAATATTGTCAGACTTGTTAAATAGTTAGAGGATCAGCCTAACACCCTCATCTTGCCCAAAAATCATTAGCCTTTAGCAGAACAGATCACTATATGTAGCTGAGGGGACCTCTGCACAAGTTAAATGGTCAGCTGAATTTGTCATTTGTTGTTGACATTTATCGAATGTGTACTTTGTCATATGTTCTCCAATGTCTGAGATGGGAGAATCGTCATTTACTGCACAGAATATTTCTCTTTAAATATCATATTTGTGTCTTTTGGCCAAACTACTTAATTTCAGGAAATAACTGCCATTGGAGTCATGCAGGGGTAAGACCTGATTGGTCCACTGTGTTATGGGATATATGCAGCAAGACATTTAAGCTGGAATGTTTTTATTGGTTCTTTGACTGCAATATCTACAATGGAAAATAAATATAAAATGAAGTTTTATTTCCAACCATGTTATAAAACTTAGGCCAACTTACAATACCATCCATCTTTAAAATTACACTTTTATTTTCAAGCAAAATATTGGGTATGAGACTCATATATGACATATTTAACATTTTTCTCCCAAGAATATAAGTTTCAGAATTTAATGATCTACAATTAATTCTATATTTTTTTTGTTACTTGATATAAGTAGATGAAACCATGTGTGATTGTATCTACCTTACACCCTTTAAATGATTAAAATGAAAGCAATGTTTGATGTAGTACTGTAAGTGTATTTAGTTCTTTGCTGTCACAATTCTAGCTAGGGGCAAATTTTCAGTTGCACAAACACTGAAACCTCCACCTCCCTTTGTTTATTAAAATGCTTTGCTGCAGGCACACTTTTCATTTATTATTGTATAGAGTCATGTTGTGCTGTGCTACAGACCAATGATGATCAACCTAGAGTCAAGGCCGTTTCTAACAATCTTAGTGCCCTAGACGCCCCCCATGCGCTGGGGTTGAGACATATAGAAGCAAACCTAAGTTTTAAGGTCTTACGGTATGTGATCTTAAAACTAACACATGGTTGGTAAATTGTTAGTTGGGTGGGGATTAAAAGGCTATACTAATTATTATATTTTGTAGGGGATACATTATTCATTATAACCCACCCCCTCCATTCCTGTACAACCCTCTCCCCCATTTTAATACACACAGTCACTCTTAGACAAATTTTAGTCCCCTACAACCTCTCTTCCAAATACTCCCTCCCCCCACCACATTTTCAAATGTAGGTTCACACACTCCCAATTAAAGGGCATGTCACCCCAAAACCTATAATTCCCCCCACTACTGGCCCTACTCTGTAGTGAATAAAAATCCTTACCTTACATCCAGCTCCAAATGGTTCCCAGTAATCCCCCCACAAAGTCCCCAAAACTGCCCACAGAGGATAGCAGAGTCCTATAGGACTCTGCCTCCTGTCTCCCCTCCGGGAGAAGTTTGCACTGCACTGCAGCCCTTCTCCCCTCCCTTTCCCTCCCTTTGCGATCCCTCCCCCTAGTGTAATTTCCCTTTCCCATATAATAGTTTCCTTCCCCAGCCCCAACCGCTATAAATGATTTCTTGAAGTGCCCCGATAGCTACTTACCTTCCCTCTACCTCTGCGTTCTGTGCACCGGCAGCGTCCCCCTCTGTGATTGGCCACCTCTCAGCCAATCACGAAGCGGCTGCGGTCTCGCCCCGTGCCTCGCCTGCAAGCAGACGAGCCGGATGATGCGGCGAGAGAGTGCGAGAGAGGAGAAGGAGAGAGTAAGTAAGTACTATTGTGGCACTTTTTAACAATCATTTATAGCTGTTGGGATGGGGGAAGGTAAAGTATTATTTGCAAAAGTTAGTGAAAGGGCTGGACATGCCCTTTAACTTCCTTGATTTTAGTTTAGTTAGCAATGTCACCCTTTTTAAATGTCATACCCTGTGCATAACATTATTTAACTGTCACTGTTTCAATACTGCACCAACGGAGAGTGTCTACACACATCTCCCTGAAAGAAATCTCTTCTGGCCAGGAGGGGATGTTCGTACTCAAACTGGTGGTCGATCGAGGTCGTCTGGTTTAAGGTAGCTGCATGGGTAGGAGATGGTGGGTGTCTGGGACTATGTAGACTACGTGTGAGCACGCTAATTATACAATGTTCTTTACAGTTGAGCCCCAATGTGATTCGTAGGAAGGGTGGGTTAAATTTAAATTATATGACTGTATATAATCAAAAGTATATAAATACTCACATTAAGAACATCGGTGTGCCTTGACAGAAGTGTTTGCATTCTGTGCCACAGTTGAAAAAGTTTGAAAACCACTGATCTATGTCACAGATATAACACTCAGGGTTATAAATTGCCTTTATTATTATTGCTAATGACTGTCGAGGAACTGTTTAAATAGCTGCATGTGATAGGAAGTTTAAAATCGTAAAACTTAGCCATGTCCATCCACAAAGCCACTGCCACTTTAACGTGGGGGCGGCGGCGCGCGAAAGGGCAGAAATCTCGGCAGCAAAAACCTAGAAGTGCCTCTGCCAAAAATTATGGTAAGTCTATGGTCATGTAGTGACTGACTACAGTGCTCCTGGGTAAAAATTACATATACTACATGATATTCAGAAACGCCTGCAGGCAGACCCTTATAGAGCATCCTGACCCTTTAAGACGCAATCCAGTGAATCCAATGGTTAGCCACTTATTTTTAGTGATCTAAACACATCTAATGTGTACCTATATGCCACTAACCCCCCATGTATCAACAACACAAACTCTTACAAACAGGAGGAGCAGGATAGCTAGGCATGGGGCAGCTCAACAAATATTATAATCCCAATGATATGACCACTTGTTTAAACAAAGTTCTTTGTCCCAATACGCTTCACATAATGATGATATATACCCATCATCCCACAAGCATCATCTAGGCGTCAAAATTCCCTCTAAATTTGGTGTTACTGTCCAATGCTTAGTAACTTCTAATTGGAATTAGGGGGCTGCAAGATACTCCTAAAACATCTGGTGACATGGTTGCTTCATATAAACTTGCAACACTGTCCAAAAATACATTAGCAGTTACAGTCATAGCGTCATCACTTGAATATGGTATTTCGAACACTATCTCTGATAACCTTACAACAACTATGCTCGGCAGCTAACTCATCTTTTACTCCACAGCGACTTTTGGTTCTTCACCTGCGCACACTGACAGTGATTCATTCCATAGTTCATCCGTGTCGCCATGATGTTGACTGGACTGGTTTTGTGTGGTATTCAGTTACTTCAGATAAGTGTTTTATTGATACACCGCTACAATCCGTGTAGTCAGCCAGATTCCAGCTTCGCCAGCTCCAGTACCCAGAACAAATATAGCCAAACTTTTAGCTTTTTTTATTTGGTAAAGTTGGCAGCTGTAAGCTATATTTTTGTGTCTCTAGCATATCTGGAACCCATATGCTAGAGACACACACCTGTCTTGGTTTGGCATAGACCACACATTAAAGGGCATGCCCACCCTTCCTAATAACTTTTGACATAATGTTCTCCTTGCTCCTCCAGCCCCAACCGCTATATTTGTATAGCGAAAGTGCCCCGATAGTTACTTACCTTCCCTCTTTCCTCTGCCAGGCCCTCTGCTTGGGAAAATGCAAGCAGGGGCCGGACCGGCACCGCTTCTGTGATTGGCTGAGGAGCAGCCAATCACAGACGCGGCTGCTGGTTTTCTGAACGCAGAGGAAAGAGGGAAGGTAATTTACTATCGGGCACTTTCTGTCTATACAAATATATGGTTGGGCTGGGTGAGCAAGGAGAACATTATGTCAAATTTTCAAAAGTTTTTTGAGCTAGGGGGAGGGAGACCAAATAGAGAGGGAGTGGGTGGGAGAGGGAAGGGGAGAATGGCTGCAGTGCGCATGCCTGCAGCCTCCTGGTGACCATTTTTTGGACTTTGGGGGGGGGGATTACAGGAGAACCATATGGAGTTGGGATGTAAGGTAAGGATTAAACTACACTACACATTGGGGCCAGTAGTGGGGGGAATTATAGTTTTGGGGGTGGACATGCCCTTTAATACATAATTATTATAATAGAAAATATTTTTACTTTTTTTATTGAACATATGGACTAAAGATAAAGATTTTTTTTACATACTTTTAAAGATATTTCCATTTTTATGTGTGATATAGTAGCAGAATCACCAGATCACCTCTACTTCCTGCTTCCTGCTCTGAAACCATGTGACAGTCCCTTTTCCCTGTTTCCCCTCCTCCTCGTGGGCCCGCATGGCCCCTCCCTTTAAAGTCCCCTTGTAACCCCCTGTGACCCCTCCCATTCCTTCAGTCACTGTAACTCTAATCTCTTCCTTGTTTCTTCTGCATTCTCCTGCACTGAGCATTTGCCAACCGCAGATTAGAAGGAGGAACTAATATTTGTGACCGCAGATTCAGAACCTCCCGCCCCCTAACTTTCTGATCAGTGATTTCTTCATATCTTGGGCTGTGCAGCAATGGTAATTGCTGGTTCATTTTAAAGGTAGGAACCTGGCCTTTCAATTAAAATTAGCTTGTTTAAAGACCACAGTTCCCCTTTAATATGGTTAGAAAAAAATATTTCATATTGTTTTTAATCAGGTGGTGAGGGATGCGTGTACTGAAATCTTTCCTATCCTACAAAACCATTTAACGTGAGAAAAAAACAATTACAGGACTACAGACACTTCATCATATTTTAATGGAACTTGTTGGAGGCTCTGTTTTAACCTGGGAAACACAAACAATAAATGCCTTAGAGCATAAAGCAGTGGTTCTCAAACTTTTTGATACTGTGGCACACTTGGCAATACAAACTTTTGTTCCCTGCAAACCTTAATGGTATTCTATGGGGATTGTAAATCTACGATTTCGTTATCGTGGATTTCCGATTGGTATCTTAAATTACGATCGTTAAACCAATCGTTAATCTCCAATCAGTTTAACAATCAGAAATTTACAATGCTGATTGTTAAAGTCGCGGTATCGCTAAAAAGCAATTTCACGGCTTTATAAATATGGCCCTAAGATACAAGTTTCACAATAAAGGGGTTACTTTTTTCAGTTTACCTAATACAAAATAAGCGACCATAACTATATTTTATAAATATACAGTTTAAAGATGATTTAGCAATCTTATGCTTTTAAAACCTGTATGTACAGTATAATTTCAGTTCACGTGTAAAGTTAATTGCTGCTTCTAATGTGCAGTATTAATGTGCAAAATGTAAAAAGTTTTATATTTTGCTATTTTTTTGATGCTAAAAAAACTTGTTCCAATAGGTCAGATCTCGGAGTAAGGACTTGGACCCACTAGGCTGTTTTGGTGTGCGCTGTGTTAGCGCAGCACTCAACACGCAGCAATAGAAGTGAATCATTTTCAAACAAATCACAAAGCAATAAGGATGAATTGCAACCAATGTTAAATCTGCTTTTTTCTCTTCTTTTACTTGTTTAAGGGGCAGAAAAGAACTATCAATCGCCCTCTCCTTTAGCATATCCTAATTGATTCAGCATTATGATCTTGCAGAGAAAAAAAAGCTTTGCTCTGTGCTTTGTGCTCTCTCACTTCAGCCTGTAGCTCACTCCCTGTCCTGCAGTTAGCTGCTTTTGGTGCTGTCTGTGTTTATAAAGCACAACCCCAATCTAGCACTGCACCTAAGGAAATAAATTACAACCCCCCCATCCCCCACCACTCAAACCCCTCTCTAAACATCTACAGCTGAAAGAAAACTCACCAGTAAAATCCTTTTCTCTGAAGCTGTAAGGGGGACCCAGGAGACCTTGGGGTTATATCTATTCCCCAGGAGAGCTGACAATTAAAACAAGAAGAGAGGCTCTGGTGCTCCTCCTCCTTCTTTGTGTATACACATCCCACCACCAGAAGCCTCCTCCAGTTAGTCCCAAGGAGGGAGCAAAAGGCAATAGATAGAGAAATATAGAAATAACAGGTATAACCGAAAACAAAGGCCGAAAATTTAAAAGTAACATGTCAACCAGGGAGGGAAGTCCCTGGGTCCCCCTTACAGTTTCAGAGAAAAGGATTTCACTGGTGAGTAAAAAAATCCTCTTTTCTCCTACAGCCTACAGGGGGACCCAGGAGACCTTGGGGACATCCCAAAGTACCAAATTATTAGGGTGGGCTGAAGATAAGTATAACTCTGCAGCCCTCAGAACTGATCGACCTAAAGTCACATCCTGGTCTGCAAACACATGGAGGCGGTAAAACTTTATAAAAGTGTGGATAGAGGACCAAGTTGCCACCTGACAAATTTGGTCCACTGAGGCACCATGGCGAGCTGCCCAAGATGCACCTACTGCCCAAATAGAATGAGCTGTAACCCACATGGGAGGAACAGTTTGCAATATTTACCAGTCACCAGGGTGTCGCAGAAGATCTTGTTCTCCCACTACTAATAGCAGAGGACAATTGTAGATTTGATCCACCTTGCAAGGGTCTGAGGCGAAGCCCTGGATCCCCGGCGGGGTCCAGCCAGAAGGACAAACAACGGAACGTAAATCTCAGAGACGGTCAATGTAGCTCTTGAAGCCCGCGCCACATCCAGAGAGTGCAATTTGCGTTCTCTGTCAAAGGGAGTCAGGAAGGAAGGAAGAAACCACTATCTCCTGGTTAATATGAAAGGAGGAGATCACCTTTGAAAGAAAGGCGGAGTGAGGGCGAAGAAGAGCCTTGTGTGATTGGAAAGCAAGGCAAGAAGGTCCCCCGACAAGGCTGCCAGTTCAAAGCTCTTCTGATAGATAAAATGGCTAGCAGAAAAACATCTTTCAAGTAAGAGGGAAAGAGATATTGAGTGTAAGGATTCAAAAGGATGTCCTTGAAGGATCTTCAATACTAAGGAAAGATCCCACGGCTGAACCGCAGGGTGAGAAGGAGCCAAATGGGCTACGCCTTGTAAGAAAGTGTGGATTCTTTCCTGGCTGCGAGTTTCCTGTGAAAGAAGACTGAAAGAACGGATACTTGTCCTTTCAGCACACTTGCTGACAGACCGCTGTCGTATCCTCTTTGAAGAAAACCCGAATTCTGATAGAACGAAGCTGGAAGATAGAAACCTCGTAACGAACCACCACGTTACATACTTATACCATACCCGATGATATACCTCTTGAGGATGAAAGTTTGCGAACTGCCAACATTGCAGGAATTACTGCACTGGCATACCTCGTTTCTGAGGATAGCGGATTCAACCGCCGTTAAATGAAGTCATTGAAGGTTTGCATTAGGAAGGGACCTTGCGTTAGCAGATCTGGACGAAGAAGTAGGGTCCAGGGGCCCCCGATCACCATGGCTAGTAGGTTGGCAAACCAGGCTCTCCTAGGCCACCGAGGAGTGATTATATCACTGGAACTTTTTCCATTTTATCTTCTTTAGAGTTTGGGAACATGGGAAATGGTGGAAAGGTATTGAGATAAAACTTCCAAGGTACTACCATTGCGTCTATCGGGTCTTTAACGTGTCCCAATGTTAGGACTTTGTGATTGAACCGTGAGCCATTATGTCCACGTCTGGTGTCCCCCTCTTTGGGATAATTCCTGGAAGATGTTTGGGTGGAGGGCCCATTCCCCTTGGTTGAAGTGTGCCACTGAGAAAATCTGCTTTCTCTTTGAGGACTCTGGGAATTTATATGGCTGACAACATTCCTGCCTTTGAGAATGTTGGTCCAGTGAGAGAGGGCTAGGAAGATTGCCCATAGTTCCAGCATGTTGTCTGAGGCTAGCTTCTTCCCGGGGACCAACGGCCTTGTACCTTCCACTGGTTGCACACCGCTCCCCATACCTGGAGGCTGGCATCCGTTGTTACCACTGCCCAAGGTGGAAGGCAAGTTTTGCCGCCTGACAGATTGGATTCCGAGATCCACCAAATGAGAGACTGTTGGATGTGTATGGGAGGTCTCTGTCCCAATGTAGCAGGAGGTGTCTATGAGGGCACATGTGAAATAGTGCATAGGGAACCGCTTCCACAGCTGATACCATTTCCCCACCAACCTCATCGCTTGACAGATATATCTTTGTTGATTGCTGACCTCCGCGGTAAGAGTTGATAGCGAAATTTTTTTCTCTGTGGCAGGAACATTTTGTGAAGAGATGTGTTGAAATTCATTCCTAACGTCATATGACAAGATGGTTTGAAGGAATATTTCTTTGGATTGATGATCCAGAGACGAATTGCGTTACTATCCTGGTGCAGGAAGCTACATGTTGTGTCGATAGTTCTAAAGATGCCGCCTTATGGAGGTATAAAAATCCCTTGGAGGCGAAAGATTTCCGCCTGACAGGCCATAATCTTTGTGAATACACCGTAGCCGAGCCATGCCGAAGGGTTGGATGATAAACTGAAAATGTTGATTTTCTACTGTGAACCTCAAAAAGCGATAGTGACCGTGCCAGATGGGAATGTGAAAGTAGGCATCTTGGATGTCCAAGATGCCAGGAATCCCCTGGTTCGATAGCCAAGGTTACTGCATAAGGACTCATCTTGAAGTCTCCTGAAAGCAGACACTAAAAACTGAGGAGGCTTCCGGTGCTGGGATGTATATACCCCAAGAAGGGGGAGGAGCACCAGAGCCTCTCTTCTTGTTTAAGAGTGTCCACTTTCCTGGGGAATGGATATAACCTCAAGGTCTCCTGGGTCCCCCTGTAGCTCTAGGAGAAAATATTATATTTTATTTAAACAGTAATAACAGCTGCCTTTCACTTTAGGTCTTTTCACTATAACACAAATCACAAACTAAATGCTATTGACTGTAGCTCACTGCTAATTCTATGAGACACAGCTCATGCTCCCCCACATAGTGGAGTGTCAGGTTCAGGGAGAGGCCGAGCACAGAGAAAGGAGGAAGCATGTGCACAAGTTCTCGGAAATTAATGCTTTTTCATTTTTTTTATAATAACCAAGTGTTGCACCCATAGTTCTTTCATTATCTTCCCTCAAAACCTTGAGTTTGCAATATTTACCAGTCACCAGGGTGTCGCAGAAGATCTTGTTTCTTGATCATCCAGGTTGTAAACATGCAAAGCCAAGTAGGCGTGAACATTGCAGACTAAAGCCCATAACGATCAAAAAGTAGATCTTGCTTCAGCGCCTCCTAGAGTCTGGTAATTATTGCAAACTTGCAGTTTGGAGAGGTCCTGGTTTTAAATGCCCTTTAAAGATCATTTCACACTGCCCAGAACTGCATACAAGCTAGTTCCTGCAGGTAATTTGCTGAGAGTAGGAAATCTCAGAGTTTCACGCATTCTCGATAAGCTTTACACTGCTCCAGGTGCACTCATTAGTCATTGGCTGTGACATCATACATCATGGTGGTGATTCCAGTTCCAACCAGGAAGTGAAAGAAGTTTGCAAGTGTCTAAAGCAGGGTTTGGGCTGAATAATTAGCTTTGTGTGCAGTTTTGGGCACTGTGCGTATAGGGTTTGGGGGTTTTCTCTATCAGAATAGCAAATGTCTTTTTGGGGTGGCCATGCCCTTCAAGGTCTGCAACAAACTGAGAGAGAATATTTCTAATTGAAGAGTAGAGTGGTTGTTGCTTAAGGAAAAGGAAAAAAAAATATATTTGGGGCTTGACATGACCTTTAAACAATCTCACAATGTCAATGTTAAGATGCTGCAGATTCATTCTCTTGATTTGTGTCTGTTTGTGCTTTGGACATTACTTATAATTTTGTTTGCTTATTTTGAAATTGTAAAGCATAGGTGCTGTATCTTATTCTAAAAGCTTTTTATGTACTGACTAAACCATCTAGATCCTTGGGTTATTAATACGTTTGTTGGCAGTCCTGATTTTGTTTTTCAAACAGCCTTGGCTGAATGCAGAGCTTGGCTGTGAAGCCCAGAAGATTGTGGAGGGACCTTCTCTTTCAGGAAATCTTACTGTGCATTTATGTGAGCAAAGGATTTTTTTTTCGTTACAACCGCACACCAAGCTTTTGTAGCCAGAACAACAATAAGCACCCAAACAGAATTTCTAATCGGAAAAATGTTCTCTAACATACAAACAGTAATTGTGCAGATTAGATACCAAAGGGCTGTTACTATTTTTTCTACTGTGATAACCATTACTGTAGCAACTCTTTTTTTTCAGATTGAGGCACACTTGGAAACACAACAGGCTCATTTGCCCAGAGCCGCTATTGCTCTGGGTAAATGCTCCTTTTGCGATTCAATCGCGTTTGCGATAACGGGATTTACCCACTGTGGGATTTTAACACAGCTATTTGCTGGGTTAAAATCCTGTGCTAAACATAACGCAACGCAAGATTCAGATGCGCGGGTGATTTTTGATGCTAATAGGGAGTTAAAGTTGCGCCAACTGGTAGCGAACAGGTTAGCGTGATTTTAACGCCATAATTTTGCCCAGCGAGTCTGGGTAAATCAGCCTCACAGTCTGTTATTTGCACGTTTGTATTAAAATACTGGATTCTGTGTAGTATTTACACATAGTTAAAACTATTTTATATACTGTACAGCAGGGGTGTTCAACCATGCTCACTATGGAGACTACATCCCAGACTGCTACTGAGCCATTTCCTTGTCTCGCACCCGGTTCGCAGTCCTGGGGAACAATGTTGAAACAGAACTAGTTTTTAGGCTTTCCAACACTGTAAACTGCCTTAAAGCTTACTTAAATGAAAATTCTAGTTGAGACAGAATATGTCTGTAAATTTAGGCTAAAAAATGTACCTGAAATTCAAGAACCATACTGACTTGTACTATAATATTCTGTACTATACTGTACTATACTATTCAGTACTATACTGTCTTCATTATAATATTCTGTCTACACTATATTATACTGCACTGTACTATACTATACTATACTAACTATACTATAATTCTGTACCATATAGTAATTGTAACATAGTAACATGTAATTGAGGTTGAATAAAGACAAACGTCCATCAAGTCCAACCTATTCACTTTTTTTTTAACCCTTCCTTACAGTTGATCCAGAGGAAGGCAAAAAAGACCAGCTAAAGGGGGGGGGGATTTCCTTCCTGACTCAAAACTTCAATCGGAAAGTATCCCTGGATCAACCCAGATCCAGTAGTTCTCAATATTTTTTAGTTTAGAAACTTATCCAGACCATTTTTAAAGCTATTCAATGAACCTGCCATTACCACATCTGCTGGAGACAGTTCACAGTTTCACCATTTCTCACTGTAAAGAAACCTTTCCTAACCTGAAGATGAAAGTTCTTTTCTTCCAAATTTAAAGGATGTCCATGAGTCCTCTGATATGACCTATTCGTGAACAATGTACCAGAGAGTTCATTGTATGGCCCATTAATAAATTTGTATAAGGTTATCATATCTTCTCCAATGTAAACAGCCCTTACTTGTCTAATATGCCTGCATAGTCAAGCCCCTCCTTCCCTTTATTAATTTAGTTGCCCTTCTCTGAACTGCCTCAATTTCCAAGATGTCCCTTTTGTATATGGGATTCAAAAACTGCACCACATATTCCAAACGAGGCCTTACCAGTGCCTTGTAAAGAGGGAGAATAATATTTTTCTCTCTTGAACTATTCCTCTCTTTATACAAGACAATATCTTGCTAGCTCTAGCTGTGGCTGTCTGGCATTGTTTGCTACAGCTAAGTCTGTTATCTACCAGAACCCCCAAATGTTTTTCTATTACAGATGCACTTAACACAGAGTTATTTATGGTGTAGATGGCACAGGGATTATTAAATCCCAAATGCATCATCTTACATTTATCAACATTGAATCTCTCTGCTATCTGTTGCCCATTTGATAATCTATCTAGGTCTGCTTGCAGCACTTGCACTCATTTGAAGTTTCCAAAGCTCTGCATAGTTTAGTGTCATCAGCAAACACAGAGACCTTGCTCTCAATGCCCCCTTCTAAGTCTTTATAAACAATTAAAAAGAAGTGGCCCCAGTACAGAACCCTGAGGCACTCCTCTCCATTAGTAGCTCCATTTACCACCACGCTGTTTGCGGTCTATAACATTTCTGATGTTCTATATAGTGCACATTCATTGCAAATCCATCTGTCTTACCTGTTGTTTCTAAAGTCTAAAACCATAAAATTGCCAGAGGACAGAAGCAAATTAATTTGCTCTATGCTGTAGGAGTTACATGTCACAGCATGTGACTATTAGACGCATTTACAAAGCGTTTCAATCAGAAACAGTCATTTCTTACTATTATATTCTGTGCTACCTAAACCAGAGGTAATTTATTTTCACAAGGGGGACAAAAAAATGGAAATATTAAATCCCTTTAATCTGTAATGGGTTAGTGAGATTGGTTTAAAAAGGTTCCATTGAAATGTTAATAAGAAATACATACTTCTTGCTGTACGGTAATGCATATCAGCATAACTTCTACGTCCAAACCACGATATTTGGATGTTGATGCCTGTGTTCAACAATCAAATATCAGTAGTTCTGTGTCAACAGTTCCACTGTAGTTTTAATCAAAGAAATTTAAATTGTGGAATCGGTAATTTTGCATTGAAACTCCGGTACAGCCCTTTTATTAAGTATGATTAAGAGTGTCACTAAACTGAAATTAAAGGAATTGTACACTGAAAAAATTATCTTTCCCCATGTCAATCTATAAATAATACTTGTAGAAAGCACTTATTTGATGTGTTTGTGTTGCTGCATGACTTTAACCATACTTGGTTTGCTGAACTCAGTTCCTCAGCCTCCTGCCAGACTGTGAGGGCAAGCATGCTCGTAATTTCTATGAGGCTGCATTGGAAAAGGGAATTTCCCACCATGTAGTTCACATACCAAGGATCACCATTCTAGCTACCGCAGTAGTTCCGACCGCTGAAATTTTGGAATGGAAAAAGGTAGTTTTCCCCAAAACGAGTTTTTTTTGTGTTTGGTACATTTCTCTCTATAAGTAAGAAGTACATATTGCCTATAAAACATGTGAGTCATGGGACACTGGTGACATATCTTGGTTACAAATTACACGCTAGGCAGTGGTAGCTAAGCACCGTTTATAAGGAAATTAATTATTCATGGTTCTTTTGTGCATTATATATTAGTTTACTTCAATACATTCAATAATATATAGATAACTTTAATTGCCCTTTTCATTCAAGCAAATATTCGAGATAGAAGGTTACCCATTAGCATACAGAAGATCATTTAAAATATTTTCTTTACCTAATGAATTCACTTCCATTAATATCAATCTGGCAGAGAGAACTGTGTGATACCAAGCAAGGCTGGACTTATTGATCTATTGCGTATGAGTAATTTGTTCCAGTACAGTAAATGTATTTGTCCCACGTGTGAAACAGAACAAAAATCTTGTATAAAACCCAAAACATAATGCAAACATCAATATAACACTCTCTGTTATATCTTTTCCTGTAAAAACAGCCAACAACCAGACCAAAATAGCTAGATACCCACAGCACCAATAAGGGAAGGTCACACTATCCGCATTTGCATGTGCGATTTTGATTTAATGGAATCGTGGAAACCGAAAAGTTCCTGAGATTTCCAATGTGTTGTGTCTCTGATTCTGATTTGGAAGCGCATGCGATCACCATTTTTATGGCAATCGCATGCGCTTCCATAATCGGAAGTGGGGAATCGCAAGTGCAAACACGTTGCAACACACGGAAATCGCAAGCGCAATCACGTCAGATTCAGATAGACAGAGTCAGATTCTCCTGGACCAAATAGGATTGGCCTATTATTTGCTGCTTGTGTAGTGGAAAAACAATGGATCCTACAGTCAATGAACATCATTGGCCGTGATTTGTGAGTTAGTTAGCTGCAACTGAAAATTCCCTATTAGTTTAGGGAGCCGTTATAGCTGCGGTACCTAAATGGTCTCCCTATGCAAAGTGGGAAGTGTGGTGGCCAGGTTTATAGTTGGTGAGAGAAACTTTAAATGGAATGTCTGCCATTGGCTATAATCTGTAGCTTTAGTGTTCCGCCCTCCAATTGCTTCTTTGCTGAGAATCCTACAGTAAAGACATATGGATATAGTTTATTGAACAAACAAAATATCTGCTATCGGCTCCCTTGACTCTTTGAGCTCCCCCCTGACAGTCCGGCAACAGAACGGTTTGTTTCATATCCATGTCATAACACACAAGCGCTGATACCTCCAACTCCCCACACGACACAGGTACACCCACCTACTGACCTACCTTTCCATCCCATGGAAGCCATACTTAAAGGGTAACTATGTCAAATAATTTTGTCAATCATCAATAAAAGTTAGTTATATGGTCATACATGCAAAAACACATACCCCCAATCTCACATGGGTACACACACCTACGACCTACCCTTCTATTCCTGTGACAGCCATACTTAAAGGGTAAATAAAGTTAAATTAATTTTTTTTTATATATCCCCAATAAAAGTTAGTTTCATGGTAGTAAACACAAAAAAGACATACCCCCTCAACAAGACCCAGGTACACCAAAGCTACTGACCTACCCCTCTATACTGTTGCAGCCATACTAAAGGGTACTAAGTAGAAAAAAAATGTTTTGACCAATCATCAAAAAAGTTTGTTTTTTTTTAAACCCCAACCTGACACAACTACACACACTTGTGTGATCTACTTATCCATTTCTGTGGCAGCCATACTTAAAATATAACTATATTGAAATTTTTTTTTATCAATCAAAAAAGTTTCAGGTCTATGTACCGAAGCCGTGATCGGCGACATTACGCAATGTATTGTCACGAAATTGCCTCAACCAATGTACTAAGCCGTTAAGAGCCACTATGAGCTCAGTGCATTGCCTATAGGGGCAATAGAGAGTGACAGCGACTCGGTTTTTTAACTCTTTTGTTTTTTACTCCCAACCTGTCCAGGTACACACACCTAGTGACCTACTGTTCCATTTCCGTAGCAGCCATACTTAAAGGGTAAAAAAAGTTAAAAAAAAACTTTGACCAGTCATCAAAAAAGTAAATTTTTAAGGACAACTCCACCCTCATAAGAACATCTTTTAGAAAGAATGGCCTCTTTAAAATATGTTGATATATCATAGTTTGTCCTATGAATTCATTACTGTATGTCTCCTATGCTTCTGAAGGCCTCTGGAAACTGAGCAATTTAGAAACCTCTGTACTGAGCCTGAAACAGGGGATTACATTCAGTCATTGGCTGTGATGTCAACTGTCAAATCCATACTGACAGTTGCTAACTGGAAGAACCAGGAAGCAGAAACAGGGGAAACAGGACATTGTGCAATGTCTGTGTCCTGACATAGTCAAAAAAATTCGACTAATCAGGTGTATCTGTGCAGTTTAATCCCCAACCTGACACAGATACACTCACCTACTGACCTACCCTTTCATTTCCGTGGCAGCCATACTTAATGGTAACTATAGTCATAAAACAAATTTTGATCAATCCTCAAAAAAGTTCATTTTTTAAAATCCCCAACCTGATCCATTACACACCCTACTGACCTAACCTTCCATTTCCATGCAGCCATACTTAAAGGGTAACTATAGTCAAAAATAAATTTTGACCAATAATCAAAAATTCATTTTTTAACCCCCAACTTGACACAGGTTTGCACACCTACTGACCTACTTCTCATTACTGTGACAGCTATATTTAAAGTAAAAAACAACAATGTCCTCATCATTGCCATTATAGAGTTTTAAAATACGCAACACTATACACACATTCCCTTCCAAAATGCGGCCTTTCAAGCCAAATTCAAAGTTTATCTTAAAGGGGAAGTTCAGTGCAAATACATATACTTTTAAGAAAAAAGAGCAGCAATTTTAATTCCCAATGAGCTAACCTGCCCATTCAACATTTTGTCTGTGTAAAAAGAAATGCTTCCAAAATACTGACCCCTAATAGAAACCGTTATGGTCTTACCCTGACCAGCGCCTGGGTTGATTCAGTTGCTCAGTAGAGATCTGAGCATGTTTGACCCATCCAACACAATCAGTAGAAATTACTGTTAAGAACATTCCAAGGAAGTGGTGCATCCTGGGAAGAAGAAGAAACCTGAAATGGCAGCTAACTAATGTCAACAGCAGGAACAGCAAAGGGTATGAATCAACTGATTTTTCAAAACGGAGAGAATATGTAGAATAGCTAGGTATGTATAATACAAATCAAGAATTTTAAATATTGATATTTTATACTGAACTTTCCCTTTCTAGTTACACTCTATTGTTCTATATTTAGTGCATTGATTTAAAAGATGGATTCAATACAGCATTTGCAACCAGTAAGCTTTAAAGCAGATCAATTGATTGGTCAAGGGACAACTCTAAGCACCAATACATGTCACATATTTATCCAACCAAAAGCCTTATTAAAAAGAAACTCGAATTCTTCCAAATCACCACTGTATCATTGTTTTGTTATTCCCTATTTCTTTATATAGCCAATTTTAAAAAAAACTTGCATTTCAGCTGTCAATCAAGTTTCTTGCTCTCATAACTATTGTTCTCTGAGCAGTTTTACTGTTCTGGATGGTGACAGATATTTGACAGTGCAGTGTTGACAGTTGGTTTTGTGGGAAAAAGTCAGTTTAGATAAAGAGGGGGGGGTACTACTCCTGAGCAAAACATGTGCTGGATTGAAAGAGTGCAGCAACACACACTAATGATACTTATGGTGCCATAGACGCTTAGATCCCGGTCTTATGATATTGGGATTTCCCATATTGTACAATCATCAGATTGTCTCTGGAAGCGATCGTCCAATGATCGTCCAATAATTTCCCTATCGGCCAGTTTAAAAATTTTTAGCCGACCAGCAATTCAATCATATGACCCCGTAGATTGTACAATTGGATTGTAGCATTTATGGCCACCATTACACATATGTATAGATTATGATGAGAAAAAAAATGTTTTCATATAGTTTCTCTTAAAACTTTTTTGCTACAGCTAGCTTCCTAATCTCTATTTGTATTACAAATTTAAACTTGCACCATAAATAATTGTATTTTTATTAAATAAGTACTATAATTAAAGTACTATTTTCTAGCAAATGCCTTTCAGAAAATCTTTCATGTATTTCATTGTGACCCACAATATTTTTCATTGCAAAAAAATAGTGTTATCTTTTTTCATTACAGCTAGTTTCCTAATATCTATTGGTAATACAAATTTAAACTTACCCTTTTTCTGTATATGAAAACAAATCTCTTTGAACTTAAGCTGTGGCTCCTTGATTCAAATGCAGTTCACTGTGTAGACCAGTCAATTGCTCAAACAAACAAACAATGAAGTGCAGACAGGATATTTATCTCAAGTATTTGAATGTGTGATGTCCACAATCATGTGATGTGTGATGTAATGTCCAAAAACATTTTTTTGTGAATAAACTACATTTAGGGCTCATTCACACTAACAAATGACACTGTCCGTTCCTGTCAGTTTTTTGCATGCATTTGTGTTTGTTTTTTCAAATGATTTCAGATGATTGGTGTAATATACCCTGTATTTCATAAAATCATTAATATTTTATATTTTTCACCTACAATTTTTCCATTATCTTTCTTTTCCACCTTCTTATTCTTCTTCCCTTTTTTGAACGTATCTCCTTCCACAGTTTTGAGTTAGAGACATGCAGGCAATATGAGAAGTGTGCAGTTAACTAGCTAGAAATCCACTGAAGCCATACAGCATTATTGGCGAATTTCAGGACATTTTTCCCCATAGGTTATAATGGGAAAAATCCTCAAATGTGGATATTTCGAGGTTTAAGGGTCATGGGATCAAAACATGGTCATAAGCACAATTGCCGATACCCCCAACCCCCCCACACAGACACAGTTACAACCCACCTACTGACCTACCTTTCATTCCCGTGGAAGCCATACTTAAAGGGTGACTTATCAAAAAACTAATTTTCATCTATCACAATAAAATTATTTTTATGGTCATACATGGCACCCCTCTTCCCCAACTTGACACAGGTGCACAGACCTACTGACCTTCACTTCCATTCCTGTGGCAGCCATACTTAAAGGATAACTAAAGTAAAAAAATTTGATCCATCATCCATTAAAGTTAGTTTTATGGTTATTAACGCAAAAAAAGAACATACCCCCAGCTCTCTCAATGGTTGATGAGAAATTGTGCACCTACAGTATGGAAATTGAGGGGTGGAGTTGGAATACATATAATATGTTATAAATATCACTGTGTCTAACTTTGTACACCTGAAAAAGAGTGTGTTGCACTCAAAACATGTAGTGTGTGCAGCAATAAATGGTTTAAGCAAAAATTGAGTTTGCTTAATGTATTCCTCTCTTTCACACTAAATATATCCTTAGGTTATATACTTGTTATGTAGCTTTTTACCTTTTCTGCTGGTTTCATTCTCGTTGCCTGTGGCATGTAATAGGCATGTTCAAAAGTTCATAACAATGATAAGGTCTCTCCCTTTAGGCTTAAACAGTTTGTAATTGTATCCATCTCTCAAGAGATACACAAAACTGAGGAAATGCATTGCAAAAATGAAAATTCCCCCACAAAATTTACATTTTCAAGATATATACAGACCATTTTAAATCCATAGGCAACAATTAGACCCCCCCCCTTACCTCTGTAGCTGCAACAGTGTCCTCTCTTTGGGAGGTTAGTAGTCTTCAGGGAGATTCATAAAAGTTCTTATTGTTTAAATGTGCGATTTTGCACCAACCAATCAAACTTATTTAACATTTGAAAGCTAACATCTAATTGGTTGGGGCAAAATTAGCACCATTTTAAACAATAAAACTTTTATTGAATAACCCTGTTAGTCTGTTATGGAAATGTTTTACCCATTTACCAGGGAAGATGTGTGAGGTCAGGCACTAATGATAGACAAAAGGCCTGGCTCACAATCTCCATTCTAGTTCATTACAAAGGTGTTCAATATGGCTTGAGGTTAAGGCTCGTATATGTAGTCAAGTTCCTCCACACTATTCATAATGTAATTATGGAGATATATATATGCGGAACACACTTGAATGAAAAAAATCTTAATATGGCTGATTCAAACATGACACTTGGGATTTGTGAGCTAGTTCAAAAACATAACTCTTAGTGACTGAACTTTAAAATTAATAAGGCATTTTGATTATTCTACTAGGCAATACAGGATTCTTCAGATCTACATGTTGATAATCATAATATATTGGGATCTTCAAGGTTGCTTGAATGTGAGAGGCTTAATAAATAGGAAACTTGCCAAACAGACATCAGATGTACATTTCATGTTTTCTAGTTGTCAATTTAAAGGTCATTTTTGGTTAATTTACACTTGCCCTTGGGTAAATTCCTCCTTTTTTTTTCTATTTTATCTTTATAGTACATCCCTGAAACACATTGTCACTCAAATTACTGTATTAATCTTGCAATTTATGTGATTTTATTTTATTTAAAACTCAGCTGTACTGGAAAAGGCCTTCACATATATTTTGTGACTATTAAAATGTTCTCACAGGCTTCACACACCTTTAACCAATCTTGGCAGATGAAACATCCCTAATAGCAGTACTGTGGTCTTCTAATAATATTGATCCCTCACAGAGACCAGAATCGACTATGGAATCTCTCAGAATAAAAGAAAAGGGTCTATCGCCCCTAAATTCCCTTTCATATTAAAAAACAGCTGTTACAAAGAAAGATCCAAATACTGATAATCCAGCCCAGGCCAATCTGTTCTTCGATAACCTAGGTTAATAAAACAGGGGTTTCTAGGAAAATAAAAACGGCAAAAAGGGAGATATTTTCTTATGGACTAGTCTTATGGCTATTTTTAAGTTGAAGCATTAAGGGGCGATGCTATATATGCCAGAGTTACGGCATTGCGGGATCCTGGTCAGTAAGACTCGCAGTTTGTGCCTACATTCATTAGGCTAAAGTTTTCGCTATGAGGTAACTAGGCTTTATTGAATAGTCTGTTCATCGGTTATTCAAAAACACTTTTGGAAATGGCAAACCACTGCAAATCAGTCAAAGCCCGCACTAACCCCATAATACTTACCAATAGGTCAGAGTCCCTTTGCCTTCATTGCTGCTGGATCCTGCTACACACAAATCAGAGAGAGGAAAAAAGTATATCTTTTTCACGCTTAATTTATCACAACAACATGTTTCGGATGTTTGTCCTTTATTAGCCACTTGATAAAAGACCACATCTGAAACATGTTTGTATAAACAAATTAAGCATGAAGAAGATATCCTTGTGAGTCTTCAATGTCTGGTACTGCCCATAACTTTTTCATGATACCTTACACAATTGAGCCAGTAGCAGCCATTATAATGCCTTGCATATGTCCCGTTATATCCTAAAACAATCTTTATATTTGCTGCTTTCCGCATAGTTGCTGGAAAAATCTTACCAGGGTACTTAAGGTACCAGTCCTATAGACTTAAATGGGGCTTACAGAGAACTATGGGAAACACGAAGAAAACAGCATCAGTGATCTTGTGAATTTTATGGCGTGGTATTAGTATTACTAATTGATAAATGAAACATACAGCAACTGAGATACAATCCATGGGAATAGATTGGGATTTTACTAAACTTTCTTTTAAATAACTCAGAAAATCACTGGTGCATGTTTGTTATGAAATGCTTAGTTAGTATTAAAATGGTCTGTTTAACATGTTTGTATAGTGTAATGAAAGAATTCACTTGATCAAAGTATAAAATGTAAATAATAGTTTTTGTAAATTTATAACTTGTGAAAAGAGAAATTTTGCTGTCTGAAAGTTGCAATGAAGTTTTGGCCAATGTTCAGTGAGTAGCTGATGGAAAGTTGATATGCTCAGTTGCTCACATCACAATACACTTTGTTTAGTCATTACTAAGCTGTTAGTGAGGTCAGAACTTGTATTGATGGTTTGTACACTATTGTTTTAATGTTGCTTTACCCTGACTTTATTAGTTGTTTGAGCTACATGATGATATTTAGCTAGTTGATGGTGTTTAGGTAGATCAGATGATTGTATATAGGTGATGACTGTATGTAGCTAGATGATAGTATATAAGCTAGATGATTGTATTTAGGTATTTGATGGTGTGTAGCTAGATAATGTTTGTATATAGGTAGATGGCTCTAGTAGCTAGAGGATGTATATAGGTAGATGATTCCTATAGATAGATTATTGTATTAAGGTAGATGATTGGATATAGCTTAATGATTGTTGTAGCTAGATGATGGTATATAGCTAGATGATAGTATATAGGTAGATGATGGTATATAGGTAAAAGTATGTGTATAGAGCTAGATGATTGTATATACTAGATGATATTATTGGTAGATGATGGTTATAGGTAAAGGATGGTATATAGCTGATGATGTATGCTAGTTATAGTATCTATGTATATGGATGTATATAGGTAAAGGATGGTATATCTAGATGATATTATATGGTATATGATGGTAGATAGGTAGATGATTGTATAAAGGTACAGTAGATGATTGAATTTAGCTATATGGATTGTATATACCTACGATGACTGTATATAGCAACAAAGAAGCAACCTGTGAGCAAATAGGTATAGTATAGGATACATATATACAATAAATAGTGGACCAGGAAAAATATATTTATTAACACAAAGTAAATACATCTTTATCTAGAATAACAAAGGCTGGCCAGCCCCAATAATTAAAATACTAAAAAGTATATATCAATAAATATGCCTAAAAATAACCCTATATAGCACCAATATCGCTTTAGAGTATAAATAATTCTCAATAAATGTGGATAAATTGTAAAAACAATCAATCTAGATAATAAGTGTAGTCCAAAATGTCCCAATAAATAAATGGATATACATTGTCCTATTTCTTGTCCATAGGATAAATCCAGGAAAGGGCTATAAATAACTATACACACAAAGGTGTAAAAACACATAAACTCATGAATGCAGCTTTAAAAGTGTGTATAGACATCCACCAACATCACCATATCACTGCACATCGGTAGATACACTTTTCACTTTGTCCCCCAGACCGTTTAAAGGCATGTCCACCCCCAAACTATCATTTAACCCACTACTGGCACCACTCTGTAGTGTTTAAAATCCTTACCTTACATCCTTGCTCCAAATGGCTGCCCTGCTATGTCCCTCCAAAGACCCAAACTGGCCAAAGGAGCCTGGCAGAGTCCATATAGGACATACAGAGTCCATATAGGCCTCCTGTCTCTCCAGTCTGTGCGTCCCTGACCACGCACTTGGGATCTCAATAAGGGTATTCTAGCATGTCTGGTTCTATTCAGCACAGTGAGTTTAGGCCAAGATTTTTGGCTTCCAATAGTTCCACGTGGTAACAATGCTATTTTAGGATTGTGATGTCACATTACTGTGCGTTTCGCTCAGCTGAGCTTCATCAGTATGACTGTATATAGTAGAGGTGGTAAATAGCTAGATGACTGTATATACCGTATATACTCGAGTATAATCGACCCGAGTATAAGTCGAGTATAAGTTTTTACCTGGAAAAGGAGTAAAACATGATTGACTTGAGTATAAGTCGAGGGTAGAAAATAGGACCACAACTGCCTCCTGATTCTGAATTGTTTTGAGGCTTTAGTTGCCCTTTAGTGGACAGCAATCCCATACAGTAGTCCCATACAGTAATAGCCAAATCCAGTATGGCTATTACTAATACAAAACAGAAGGAACAATAGATACCATTTTCCTTATTCTTTTTGTTTTAAGGCATTAGTTACCCTTTAAATGGAGGAATCTAACATACTAATTCCTTGCCACTCCAGAGTTGAAACTACAACTCTCAGCAGCTTTAGTTGCTGGGAGTTGTAGTTTCCAAACATCTTCTCCAAACATCTTCTGTGGCAAGCACTGCACCTATCCCCATAGCCCCCCCAGTGGAGGAGAGGACCTGCTTTAAGGTAGTCCGACTGCATCTAAAATCCATAACCTGAGTCCTGCAGCTGCACGCTTCCTCTCTCTTGCGCACCACAGTCCAGGCGCCTGACGTCACTACTCTGCGCCGTGTAAGACCGGCGCCTAGTTGCTATTCTGTTTCACTCAATCCTATCAGTCTCTGTCTGGGGGACTCTCTTTCAGGGCCGCATCTGTAATGAGGCTCACTGAGTCATGTGACTCAGGCGGCACTCAGCCAAAGGCGCCAATTTAAAGAACAAAAAAAAAAAATCATTGTACTAACCGGCGCCGCTCGTTGGCGGCGGCTAAAGCAAGCGCCGCGCATGCGCGACCGGCGCACATCTGGGACAGTCACTGGTGGGGTCCGTGGTCTGGTCAGCACAGCAAGCAACTGTTAGTAAGCCGCAACTTCCGGGGATTGCGCACCGGCGCCGGACTTTCCGCGCGGAAAAACTGGAGGAGCTGCTCAGCAGACCGACCGAGCAGTTGCAGACCGGTCCGAGACCGTCCACGGTCCACCACAGCTGCCTGGTGCCTGCAGGTTGTAACTGTAAGTAAGTGTACAGTACTGTAAAAAAAAAAACTACTATTAAACTCTAGTGTCTGACTTCTATTATTCTACTATATGACTCACAGGACAGCCAGCCAGGTCCCAAGCTTGGGGGGTTGGGGGGATGGCTGGATTGATTCAGTGGCCTCAGAGTCAGCCCTCATGGCCTGTTATAATGTAAATGTAACCTCCCTGGGGTCTTTATCATGGGGGGATGTCTCACGTCACATGGCCCAGATTCATTGGCCTGTAACCTTCCTGTCCTGGACCCTGGGGTCTGATATCCATATAATTTAAAAGTACGGGGTAATTTATCTTTTATAAGTGTACCCCTTTGTACCAAAATATTCTGTGTGCCCCAAATGGACTACACCGTAACTAGTCACTTACAACACACACAATATGTACCTGGTTGGCTCCTTTTCGTTTTGCCTATTCTTAGCCAGCCTCTAACAAAAGTTAAACTGTAAAAGATCAGGTTTAGCGTTTTGGTTCTTTTTGTTTAACCCTTCTAAATCACATGATGTTCTCCAAACCCCCACAAACACACCCGTTTTGCCGCCATCGTTCTTACCCTTCTTTAGGCCTTCAATGACTTTTCTTAACTCTATGCGCAAGTCACTCTTCTACTGACAGAGTGACAGTAGTCAATTGCGCAAACTGCAAAGTAACATGTAAGGACTTTACATTGAGTATCGCTGCAAGGTTAGTAAAGTTCTTGCAGTTGCAGGGGAGGGTAAAGAATGAGCCCCCCTTATCCACAATAAAATTACAATGATATTTTCATCACTAAAAAGGCCCAATAAAAAAAGTTTAAAGGGACAGTTCAGTGAATGATCAATATTGGTTAAAATTGTTAGATTGGTGTAATGGCTTCTTAGTTTTCTACCTTATTCTCGCTCCCATTTTGAAAAATCAGTTGATTTCATTACCCTTTGCTGTGTCCCTGCTGTTGACATTATGATCTGCCATTCAGGTTCTTCTTCCCAGGTTCACCCTTCTGGAATGTTCCTAACAGTCCCATTTCCTACTGAGTGGCTGTTGGATGGATCAAGATGCCAGATCTCTACTGAGCAAACTGATCAAACACCCGCGCTGGGTCAAGGCGAGACATAAAGGTCTCTACTAGGGGTCCCTGCAAACAGTGAGTCGGTATTTCGGTTTGCATTTATTTCAATGTTTATTAACACAGCACCAAATGCTGAATGGGCAGATTAAGTCCATTGGTGATCGAAAAAAATACTGCTCTTTTTTCTGAAAAAAAGTAGGCTGTATTTCCATGATCTTCACCCTTTAAGTATCCAACATGTTTGGGCGACCCGAACCTTTAAGGACACTTGTCAAAACCAAGGCCTGCAGGCCAATTCAAGCCTGTGTGACTTTGAAAAGCAATCCAAGACTTACTGCACTCCATTTAAACATCCAAGCATTGGCTATACAAAAGATCTTACTTCAAAGATACCACGATTAGGTTTTTAAATAGCGATCGACACCCCCTTTACTAATATATGGTTTATCAGCTGTTTTTAAATGCAGATCTAGCAACTACACTGGCTGCTTTGGACTGTACTTAATGGACTGCGTGATCGGAACGCAATCCCATTGTGCTTAAAAATGCGTAGTGTGGCCTATCCCTCCAGAATTTGGCAGTTAACTCTTTTAGTGCCAGCACTTACCCCAGAGTATTGCTATTAAACCATTCAGTGCCAGCAGAGTATTACTTTTTATAACCTTTACAAGCTGCCAGTATTGACATGATATACAGTAATGTACCTGTTTTTTTTCATATATATCCTCCACTGAATTGTTCACTCCTCACCCACTCTAAGTTCTAATTGGGAATTGGGTGGAAGGAAGAAGAGGAAGGGTAGGATCTCATGGCTGCTGCTAGTCACAGGGGCCACTGTTATAAAGTCTGCAGCAGCTTTACCTGGAATTTTAGAACTGCTTCCTCAGTACGATTAGCTGAGCTCATCCTCCCCCTCCTTCCTTCACCTTCAGTTCATTTGCAATGTTGTTTCCAAGTAGAGGGAGCTGAGTTCAGGCCTTCTACTCACTACAATGTTACAAATTACAGCAGCACACGGAAGCAGATCTAACACAGCAAGTAAAATCTGGCAGGGAGATTCGTGAGAACACTGGGTGCCCTGGTTAAACATAGGCGCCCTAGCACTTTGCCTAGGTGGCTTATGCAAAAACAGCCCTGGGACTTACCACAATGGATAGCAGCATAGTAAGTATGGCTTGGATGCAGTCACCGATGTAATAACCAGGACTTTCAACCATTCTCAGGTGTTACTCATGTTATCTCCTGCTATCACACCCCTTGAGGATGTCTTTTCACCCGGCTCACATTCAGTCACACAATTCTCTGAGAGACCTATGCTAGTTTCAATCTTTTCCAGCAGCATCCCGTCTATATCATCGCTCTCTAGCATCTCCAAATTCTCTCAAGCCACTGTGTGTTTCTCCCGTCTATGTCTTCACCACAGTGATAGTAGAGAACAGATATATCATGATAGGGATGGCCGGTTCGCGGATCCGAACCGATCCGCCGCGGATTTTATCCCGTTCGTGAACGGCGATTTTTCCGGATTTTCCGCCTTCCGAACTTCCGATTCGCGGATTTTTCGTATTTTCGAAAATTTTCAAAAATACAGGATTTCTCTTATTTCAAATGAAAATACTACTTATCAAACTGAACCGTATTTTCGAAATTTTCGAAAATACGAAAAATCTCGTAATTTTGAGGGTATTTTTAATTTTAATGGTCCCTCGCAATTTTAGAATTTTTGAATTTTTGCGAAAATTCGCGGATCCGAGCGGACCGGATTTTGCAAGTTCGGACATCTCTAATCATGAGTAACACGGGCAGCGGCTGGAAGGCCCGATAAGACTGTGTTTTTGTTACCAAAATGCATAGTTGCATGGATAGTCCGTCTTATGGGACAACGAATTGAGCTTCGCATATTAAAGGGCATGTCCACCCCAAAAACTATAATCCCCCCAACTACTGGCCCCACCATGTAGTGTAGTTTAATCCTTACCTCACATCCCAGCTCCATATGTCTCCTGTAGTCCCCCCCCAAAGTCCCAAAACTCCCCACCAGGAGCTAGCAGGTCCATATAGGACACTGCCTGCTACCTGCCTCCCGAGATCTTTGCCATGCGTACTGCATCCCTTCTCCCCCCTCCCTCCCCCTCCCTCTCCCTCCCGTTCTGCTATCCCTCCCCCTAGCTTAAAACCCCTTTTATACAGTATTCCCCATTTCCCCCAGCCCCAACCGCATATTTTTTATTTTTAGAAAGCTCCCAAATCTTTTACTTACCTCTCCGCTTTCCAACGCGGAAGTGACTGCCGGCAGCCCGTCCGTGATTGGCTGCCGCTCAGCCAATCACAGACGCGCTGCCGGTCCCGCCGGCATCCGCAGGGGCCGAGCGCGGCGCAGGAAAGAGGGGAGGTAAGTAGATTTTGGGGGGCTTTCTAAAAAAAAAAAGCGGTTGGGGCTGGGAGCCCAGGGGGATCGTATCACAAAAATTCGAATTTAGGGTGGACATACCCTTTAACTTGCAAAGCCTATAACATAGTTATGATGTTAAAATAAGACATTGTCCATCTAGTCCAACCTTTTATCCTACTCTTTACCTAGCAATTGATACAGAGGAAGGCAAAAAAAAAAACATCTGGGGAAAAAAAAATTTCTTCCGAATCCAATGGCAGTGGGAAAGTATCCCTGGATCAACCAGAACTACAGTATATGTATTAATCCAGTAGTTCCTCATATTATTTAGTTTTAGAAACTTATCCAGCCATTTTTAAAGCTATTCAATGAATTTGCCATTACCACATCTGCTGGAAGGCGTCACATTTTCACACATTCATCACATCCACTGTTAGAAACCTTTCTTACCCAAAGATAAAACTTCTGTATAATTAGTTGCCACCGAATGGATCCTTTGTTGCAGGAGACTATTCAGCCAGGACAGTTTCAATATCAGCCTCAAATGTAATCGTATTAGGTTGGGACACCAAACATGGTGGATACTATTTGTTTTATTGGGTCCTTTTTTAGATGGGATACATTATCATTTATATTTGTGATAGTATTGTTTTGAATTGTGATCTGTTTTATCTGTGTTAATAAACAGTAAGTATAGTATGATGTAAAGGGACTATTTATGTGGGATCTAGAGGACAACATTTGGCCCTGTTTTGTTGAGTTTTATCCTTGCGCCACAGGCATTTAAACAAGATAGGCACTAATTAGACTGTTCAGTCCAAGAAGGCGCATTTTCAGGGTGGGGATGTCTTACTTGTTTGTAGACCACAGTTCCCCTTTAAGCAGGTGGAAGAGAAGCAGCATGAAATGAGGAATGAAGATGGAGGAATGGAGGGAGGGAGAGTGTGATTACTCTTCCTCCACAGATACAGCTCTTCCAGGAAACCACAGTGAATGGAGCAAATGGGTGATCCAGTATACTTTGCTGATGGATCTAGGGCTTTCTGTATATGGGACTGCATATACAGCTGCAATCATATTTTTACTATGAAAAAAAACTGTATGGACTGTACTGCTGGTTTTTAAACATGCCCCTTTTACTATGGCTACTAATATAAATAAATATTGTCAGACTTGTTAATAGTTAGAGGATCAGCCTAACCCCTCATCTTGCCCAAAATCATTTAGCCTTTAGCAGAACAGATCACTATATGTAGCTGAGGGGACCTCTGCACAAGTTAAATGGTCAGCTGAATTTGTCATTTGTTGTTGACATTTATCGAATGTGTACTTTGTCATATGTTCTCCAATGTCTGAGATGGGAGAATCTTCATTTACTGCACAGAATATTTCTCTTTAAATATCATATTTGTGTCTTTTGGCCACAACTACTTAATTTCAGGAAATAATGCCATTGGAGTCATGCAGGGGTAAGACCTGATTGGTCCACTGTGTTATGGGATATATGCAGCAAGACATTTAAGCTGGAATGTTTTTATTGGTTCTTTGACTGCAATATCTACAATGGAAAATAATATAAAATGAAGTTTTATTTCCAACCATGTTATAAAACTTAGGCCAACTTACAATACCATCCATCTTTAAAATTACACTTTTATTTTCAAGCAAAATATTGGGTATGACGACTCATATATGACATATTTACATTTTTCTCCCAAGAATATAAGTTTCAGATTTAATGATCTACAATTAATTCTATATTTTTTTTGTTACTTGATATAAGTAGATGAAACCATGTGTGATTGTATCTACCTTACACCCTTTAGAATGATTAAAATGAAAGCAATGTTTGATGTAGTACTGTAAGTGTATTTAGGTTCTTTGCTGTCACAATTCTAGCTAGGGGCAAATTTTCAGTTGCACAAACACTGAAACCTCCACCTCCCTTTGTTTATTAAAATGCTTTGCTGCAGGCACACTTTTCATTTATATTGTATAGAGTCATGTTGTGCTGTGCTAAGACCAATGATGATCAACCTAGAGTCAAGGCCGTTTCTAACAATCTTAGTGCCCTAGACGCCCCCCATGCGCTGGGGTTGAGACATATAGAAGCAAACCTAAGTTTTAAGGTCTTACGGTATGTGATCTTAAAACTAACACATGGTTGGTAAATTGTTAGTTGGGTGGGGATTAAAAGGCTATACTAATTATTATTTTTGTAGGGGATACATTATTCATTATAACCCACCCCCTCCATTCCTGTACAACCCTCTCCCCCATTTTAATACACAGCAGTCACTCTTAGACAAATTTTAGTCCCCTACACCTCTCTTCCAAATACTCCCTCCCCCCACCACATTTTCAAATGTAGGTTCAGCACACTCCCATTAAAGGGCATGTCACCCCAAAACCTATAATTCCCCCCACTACTGGCCCTACTCTGTAGTGAATAAAAATCCTTACCTTACATCCAGCTCCAAATGTTCCCAGTAATCCCCCACAAAGTCCCCAAAACTGCCCACAGAGGATAGCAGAGCCTATAGGACTCTGCCTCCTGTCTCCCCTCCGGGAGAAGTTTGCACTCACTGCAGCCCTTCTCCCCTCCCTTTCCCTCCCTTTGCGATCCCTCCCCCTAGTGTAATTTCCCTTTCCCATATAATAGTTTCCTTCCCCAGCCCCAACCGCTATAAATGATTTCTTGAAGTGCCCCGATAGCTACTTACCTTCCCTCTACCTCTGCGTTCTGTGCACCGGCAGCGTCCGCCC
This sequence comes from Hymenochirus boettgeri, assembly GCA_019447015.1. Classification (NCBI taxonomy): domain Eukaryota; kingdom Metazoa; phylum Chordata; class Amphibia; order Anura; family Pipidae; genus Hymenochirus; species Hymenochirus boettgeri. The sequence continues at coordinate 261,014,563 of CM033476.1, read as the reverse complement.
TCTGTGATTGGCCACCTCTCAGCCAATCACGAAGCGGCTGCCGCGTCTCGCCCCTGCTCAGCCTGCAAGCAGACGAGCCGGTGATTGTGCGGCGCATGTAGAGGCGAGAGAGGAGGAAGGAGAGAGTAAGTAATACTATTGTGGCACTTTTTAACAATCATTTATAGCTGTTGGGATGGGGGGAAGGTAAAGTATATTATTTGCAAAAGTTAGTGAAAGGGCTGGACATGCCCTTTAACTTCCTTGATTTTAGTTTAGTTAGCAATGTCACCCTTTTTAAATGTCATACCCTGTGCATACATTTTTAACTGTCACTGTTTCAATACTGCACCAACGGAGAGTGTCTACACACATCTCCCTGAAAGAAATCTCTTCTGGCCAGGAAGGGGATGTTCGTACTCAAACTGGTGGTCGATCGAGGTTCGCTGGTTTAAGGTAGCTGCATGGGTAGGAGATGGTGGGTGTCTGGGACTATGTAGACTACGTGTGAGCACGCTAATTATACAATGTTCTTTACAGTTGAGCCCCAATGTGATTCGTAGGAAGGGTGGGTTAAATTTAAATTATATGACTGTATATAATCAAAAGTAATAAAATACTCACATTAAGAACATCGGTGTGCCTGTGACAGAAGTGTTGCATTCTGTGCCACAGTTGAAAAAGTTTGAAAACCACTGATCTATGTCACAGATATAACACTCAGTGTTATAAATTGCCTTTATTATTATTGCTAATGACTGTCGGAGGAACTGTTTAAATAGACTGATGTGATAGAAGTTTAAAATCGTAAAACTTAGCCATGTCATCCACAAAGCCACTGCCACTTTAACGTGGTGGGGGCGGCGGCGCGCGAAAGGGCAGAAAGTCTCAGGCAGCAAAAAACCCTAGAAGTGCCTCTGCCAAAATTATGGTAAGTCTATGGTCATGTAGTGACTGACTACAGTGCTCCTGGGTAAGAAATTACAATATACTACATGATATTCAGAAGCCGTCAGCAGACCCATTAGAGCATCCTGACCCTTTAAGACGCCAATCCAGTGAATCCAATGGTTAGCCACTTATTTTTAGTGATCTAAACACATCTAATGTGTACCTATATGCACACTAACCCCCCATGTATCAAACAACACAAACTCATATAGAAACAGGAGGAGCAGGATAGCTAGGCTATGGGGCAGCTCAACAAAATATTATAATCCCAAGGATATGACCACTTGTTTAAACAAGTTCTTGTGTCCCAATACGCTTCACATAATGAGTATAATACCCCATCCCCACAAGCATCTCTAGGCGTCAAAATATCCCTTAAATTTGGTGTTACTGTCCAATGCTTAGTAACTTACTAATATGGAATTAGGGGGCTGCAAGATACTCCTAAAACATCACATCGGTGCTGCATTCATTAAAACACTTGCAAAGCTGTCCAAAAATAACATTAGCAGTTACAGTCATAGCGTCATCACTTGAATAGGTATTTCGAACACTATCTCTGATAACCTAACATACAACTATGCTCGGCAGCTAACTCATCTTTTACTCCACAGGACTTTTGGTTCTTCACCTGCGCACACTGCAGGATTAGTCGCATAGTTCATCCGTTCGCCATGATGTTGAGCTGCTGACTGGTTTTGTGTGGTATTCAGTTACTTCAGATAAGTGTTTTATTGATACACCGCTACAATCCGTGTAAGTCAGCCAGATTCCAGCTTCGCCAGACTCCAGTACCCAGAACAAATATAGCCAAACTTTTAGCTTTTTTTATTTGGTAAAAGTTGGCAGCTGTAAGCTATATTTTTGTGTCTCTAGCATATCTGGAACTCCATATGCTAGAGACACACACCTGTCTTGGTTTGGCATAGACCACACATTAAAGGGCATGCCCACCCTTCCTAATAACTTTTGACATAATGTTCTCCTTGCTCCTCCAGCCCCAACCGCTATATTTGTATAGCGAAAGTGCCCGATAGTTACTTACCTTCCCTCTTTCCTCTGCCAGGCCCTCTGCTTGCGGAAAATGCAAGCAGGGGGCCGGACCGGCAGCCGCTTCTGTGATTGGCTGAGGAGCAGCCAATCACAGACGCGGCGCTGGTTTTCTGAACGCAGAGGAAAGAGGGAAGGTAATACTACGGGCATTCTGTCTATACAAATATATGGTGGGCTGGGGAGCAAGGAGAACTATGTCAAAATTTTTGAGCTAGGGGAGGGGACCAATAGAGAGGAGTGGTGGGAGAGGAAAGGGGAGAAGGGCTGCAGTGCGCATGCCTGCACCTCCTGGTGACCATTTTTTGGACTTTGGGGGGGGGGATTACAGGAGAACCATATGGAGTTGGGATGTAAGGTAAGGATTAACTACACTACACATTGGGGCCAGTAGTGGGGGGAATTATAGTTTTGGGGGTGGACATGCCCTTTAATACATAATTATTATAATAGAAAATATTTTTACTTTTTTATTGAACATATGGACTAAAGATAAAGATTTTTTTTTACATACTTTTAAAGATATTTCCATTTTTATGTGTGATATAGTAGCAGAATCACCAGATCACCTCTACTTCCTGCTTCCTGCTCTGAAACCATGTGACAGTCCCTTTTCCCTGTTTCCCCTCCTCCTCGTGGGCCCGCATGGCCCCTCCCTTTAAAGTCCCTTGTAACCCCTGACCCCTCCCATTCCTTCAGTCACTGTAACTCTAATCTCTTCCTTGTTTCTTCTGCATTCTCCTGCACTGAGCATTTCCAACCGCAGATTAGAAGGAGGAACTAATATTTGTGACCGCAGATTCAGAACCTCCCGCCCCCTAACTTTCTGATCAGTGATTTCTTCATATCTTGCTGTGCAGCAATGGTAATTGCTGGTTCATTTTAAAGGTAGGAACCTGGCCTTTCAATTAAAATTAGCTTGTTTAAAGACCACGTTCCCCTTTAATATGGTTAGAAAAAAATATTTCATATTGTTTTTAATCAGGTGGTGAGGGATGCGTGTACTGAATCTTTCCTATCCTACAAAACCATTTAACGTGAGAAAAAACAATTACAGGACTACAGACACTTCATCATATTTTAATGGAACTTGTTGGAGGCTCTGTTTTAACCTGGAAACACAAACATAAATGCCTTAGAGCATAAAGCAGTGGTCTCAAACTTTTTGATACTGTGGCACACTTGGCAATACAAACTTTGTTCCCTGCAAACCTTAATGGTATTCTATGGGGATTGTAAATCTACGATTTCGTTATCGTGGATTTCCGATTGGTATCTTAAATTACGATCGTTAAACCAATCGTTAATCTCCAATCAGTTTAACAATCAGAAATTTACAATGCTGATTGTTAAAGTCGCGGTATCGCTAAAAAGCAATTTCACGGCTTTATAAATATGGCCCTAAGATACAAGTTTCACAATAAAGGGGTTACTTTTTTCAGTTTACCTAATACAAAATAAGCGACCTAACTATATTTTATAAATTATACAGTTTAAAGATGATTTAGCAATCTTATGCTTTTAAAACCTGTATGTACAGTATAATTTCAGTTCACGTGTAAAGTTAATTGCCTGCTTCTAATGTGGCAGTATTAATGTGCAAAATGTAAAAAGTTTTATATTTTGCTATTTTTTGATGCTAAAAAAACTTGTTCCAATAGGTCAGATCTCGGAGTAAGGACTTGGACCCACTAGGCTGTTTTGGTGTGCGCGTGTTACGCAGCACCAACACGCAGCAATAGAAGTGATCATTTTCAAACAAATCACAAACAATAAGGATGAATTGCAACCAATGTTAAATCTGCTTTTTTCTCTTCTTTTACTTGTTTAAGGGGCAGAAAAGACTATCAATCGCCTCTCTCTTTAGCATATCCTAATTATTCAGCATTATGATCTTGCAGAAGAAAAAAAAGCTTTGCTCTGTGCTTTGTGCTCTCTCACTTCAGCCTTTAGCTCACTCCTGTCCTGCAGTTAGCTGCTTTTGTGCTGTCTGTGTTTATAAAGCACAACCCCAATCTAGCACTGCACCTAAGGAAATAAATTACAACCCCCCATCCCCCACCACTCAACCCCTCTCTAAACATCTACAGCTGAAAGAAAACTCACCAGTAAAATCCTTTTCTCTGAAGCTGTAAGGGGGACCCAGGAGACCTTGGGGTTATATCTATTCCCAGGAGAGCTGACAATTAAAACAAGAAAGAGGCTCTGGGGCTCCTCCTCCTTCTTTGTGTATACACATCCCACCACCAGAAGCCTCCTCCAGTTAGTCCCAAGGAGGAGCAAAAGGCAATAGATAGAGAAATATAGAAATAACAGGTATAACCGAAAACAAAGGCCGAAAATTTAAAAGTAACATGTCAACCAGGGGGAAGTCCCTGGGTCCCCCTTACAGTTTCAGAGAAAGGATTTCACTGGTGAGTAAAAAAATCCTCTTTTCTCCTACAGCCTACAGGGGGACCCGGAGACCTTGGGGACATCCCAAAGTACCAAATTTTAGGGTGGGCTGAAGATAAGTAATAACTCTGCAGCCCTCAGAACTGATCGACCTAAAGTCACATCCTGGTCTGCAAACACATGGAGGCGGTAAAACTTTATAAAAGTGTGGATAGAGGACCAAGTTGCCACCTGACAAATTGGTCACTGAGGCACCATGGCGAGCTCCCAAGATGCACCTACTGCCCAAATAGAATGAGCTGTAACCCACATGGGAGGAACAGCTCCCACTACTAAATAGCAGAGGACAATTGTAGATTTGATCCACCTTGCAAGGGTCTGAGGCGAACCCTGGATCCCCGGCGGGTCCAGCCAGAAGGACAACAACGGAACGTAAATCTCAGAGACGGTCAATGTAGCTCTTGAGAGCCCGCGCCACATCCAGAGAGTGCAATTTGCGTTCTCTGTCAAAGGGAGGATTCAGAAAGAAGGAAGAAACCACTATCTCCTGGTTAATGAAAGGAGGAGATCACCTTTGAAAGAAAGGCGAGTGAGGGCGAAGAAGAGCCTTGTGTGATTGGAAAGCAAGGCAAGAAGGTCCCACCGACAAGGCTGCCAGTTCAGAAGCTCTTCTGATAGATAAAATGGCTAGCAGGAAAACCATCTTTCAAGTAAGAAGGGAAAGAGATATTGAGTGTAAGGATTCAAAAGGATGTCCTTGAAGGATCTTCAATACTAAGGAAAGATCCCACGGCTGAACCGCAGGGTGAGAAGGAGGCCAAAGATGGGCTACGCCTTGTAAGAAATGTGGATATCTTTCCTGGCTGCGAGTTTCCTGTGAAAGAAGACTGAAAGAACGGATACTTGTCCTTTCAGCACACTTGCTGACAGACCGCTGTCGTATCCTCTTGAAGAAAACCCAAATCTAGATAGAACGAAGCTGGAAGATGAGAAACCCGTAAAACACCACGTTACATACTTATACCATACCCGATGATATACTCTTGAGGATGAAAGTTTGCGAACTGCCAACATTGCAGGAATACTGCACTGGGCATACCTCGTTTTCTGAGGATAGCGGATTCAACCGCCGTTAAATGAAGTCATTGAAGGTTTGCATGTAGGAAGGGACCTTGCGTTAGCAGATCTGGACGAAGAAGTAGGGTCCAGGGGTCCCCGATCACATGGCTAGTAGGTTGGCAAACCAGGCTCTCCTAGGCCACCGAGGAGTGATTAATATCACTGGAACTTTTTCCATTTTTATCTTCTTTAAGATTCTTGGGAACATGGGAAATGGTGGAAAGGCGTATATGAGATAAAACTTCCAAGGTACTACCAGTGCGTCTATCAGGGTCTTTAACGTGTCCCAATGTTAGGACTTTGTGATTGAACCGTGAGGCCATTATGTCCACGTCTGGTGTCCCCCATCTTTGGGATAATTCCTGGAAGATGTTTGGGTGGAGGGCCCATTCCCCTTGGTTGAAGGTGTGCCAACTGAGAAAATCTGCTTTCTCTTTGAGGACTCTGGGAATTTATATGGCTGACAACATTCCTGCCTTTGAGAATGTTGGTCCAGTGAGAGAGGGCTAGGAAGATTGCCCATAGTTCCAGCATGTTGATCTGAGGCTAGCTTCTTCCCGGGGACCAACGGCCTTGTACCTTCCACTGGTTGCACACCGCTCCCCATACCTGGAGGCTGGCATCCGTTGTTACCACTGCCCAAGGTGGAAGGCAAAGTTGTCTGCCGCCTGACAGATTGGATTCCGAGATCCACCAAATGAGAGACTGTTGGATGTGTGATGGGAGGTCTCTGTCCCAATGTAGCAGGAGGTGTCTATGAAGGGGCACATGTGAAATAGTGCATAGGGAACCGCTTCCACAGCTGATACCATTTTCCCCACCAACCTCATCGCTTGACAGATGGATATCTTTGTTGAGTTGCTGACCTCCGCGGTAAGAGTTGATAGCGAAGAGATTTTTTTCCTGTGGCAGGAACATTTTGTGAAGAGATGTGTTGAAATTCATTCCTAAGAACGTCATATGACAAGATGGTTTGAAGGAATATTTCTTTGGATTGATGATCCAGAGACGAATTGCGTTACTACCTGGTGCAGGAAGCTACATGTTTGTGTCGATAGTTCTAAGATGCCGCCTATGGGAGTATAAAAATCCCTTGGAGGCGAAAGATTTCCGCCTGACAGGCCATATCTTTGTGAATACACGCGTAGCCGAGGCCATGCCGAAGGGTTGGATGATAAACTGAAAATGTTGATTTTTCTACTGTGAACCTCAAAAAGCGATAGTGACCGTGCCAGATGGGATGTGTAAGTAGGCATCTTGGATGTCCAAGATATGCCAGGAAATCCCCTGGTTCGATAGCCAAGGTTACTGTGCATAAGGACTCCATCTTGAAGTCTCCTGAAAGCAGACACTAAAAACGGGAGGAGGCTTCCGTGTCTGGGATGTATATACCCCAAGAAGGGGGAGGAGCACCAGAGCCTCTCTTCTTGTTTTAAGTGTCCACTTTCCTGGGGAATGGATATAACCTCAAGGTCTCCTGGGTCCCCCTGTAGGCTCTAGGAGAAAATATTATAATTTTATTTAAACAGTAATAACAGCTGCCTTTCACTTTAGGTCTTTTCACTATAACACAAAATCACACGATAAATGCTATTGACTGTAGCTCACTGCTAATTCTTATGAGACACAGCTCATGCTCCCCCACAATAGTGGAGTGTCAGGTTCAGGGAGAGGCCGAGCACAGAGAAAGGAGGAATGCATGTGCACAAGTTACTGGAAATTAATGCTTTTTCATTTTTTTTATAATAACCAAAAGTGTTGCTACCCATAGTTCTTTCATTATCTTCCCTCAAAACCTTGAGTTTGCAATATTTACCAGTCACCAGGGTGTCGCAGAAGATCTTGTTCTTGATCATCGCAGGTTGTAAAACATGCAAAGCCAAGTAGGCGTGAACATTGCAGACTAAAGCCCATAACGATCAAAAAGTAGATCTTGCTTCAGCGACCTCCTAGAGTCTGGTAATTATTGCAAACTTGCAGTTTGGAGAGGTCCTGGTTTTAAATGCCCTTTAAAGATCATTTCACTGCCCAGAACTGCATACAAAGCTAGTTCCTGCAGGTAATTTGCTGAGAGTAGGAAATCTCAGAGCTTTCACGCATTCTCAGATAAGCTTTACACTGCTCCAGGTGCACTCATTAGTCATTGGCTGTGACATCATACATCATGGTGGTGATTCCAGTCCAACCAGGAAGTGAAAGAAGTTTGCAAGTGTCTAAAGCAGGGTTTGGGCTGAATAATTAGCTTTGTGTGCAGTTTTGGGCACTGTGCGTATAGGGTTTGGGGGGTTTCTCTATCAGAATAGCAAATGTCTTTTTGGGGGTGGACATGCCCTTCAAGGTCTGCAACAAACTGAGAGAGAATATTTCTAATTGAAGAGTAGAGTGGTTGTTGCTTAAGGAAAAGGAAAAAAAAAATCATTTGGGGCTTGACATGACCTTTAACAATCTCACAATGTCAATGTTAAGATGCTGCAGATTCATTCTCTTGATTTGTGTCTGTTTGTGCTTTGGACATTACTTATAATTTTGTTTGCTTATTTTGAAATGTAAAGCATAGAGTGCTGTATCTTATTCTAAAAGCTTTTTATGTAGCTGACTAAACCATCTTAGATTCCTTGGGGATTTATTAATACGTTTGTTGGCAGTCCTGATTTTGTTTTTCAAACAGCCTTGGCTGAATGCAGAGCTTGGCTGTGAAAGCCCAGAAGATTGTGGAGGGACCTTCTCTTTCAGGAAATCTTACTGTGCATTTAATGTGAGCAAAGGATTTTTATTTTCGTTACAACCGCACACCAAGCATTTTTTGTAGCCAGAACAACAATAAGCACCCAAAACAGAATTTCTAATCGGAAAAATGTTCTCTAACATACAAACAGTAATTGTGCAGATTAGATAACAAAGGGCTGTTACTATTTTTTCTACTGTGATAACCATTACTGTAGCAACTCTTTTTTTTCAGATTGAGGCACACTTGGAAACACAAACAGGCTCATTTGCCCAGAGCCGCTATTGCTCTGGGTAAATGCTCCTTTTGCGATTCAATATCGCGTTTGCGATAACGGGATTTACCCACTGTGGGATTTTAACACAGCTATTTGCTGGTGTTAAAATCCTGTGCTAAAACTAACGCAAACGCAAGATTCAGATGCGCGGGTGATTTTTGATGCTAATATGGAGTTAAAGTTGCGCCAACTGGTAGCGAACAGGTTAGCGTGATTTTAACGCCATATATTTGCCCAGCGAGTCTGGGTAAATCAGCCTCACAGTCTGTTATTTGCACGTTTGTATTAAAATACTGGATTCTTGTGTAGTATTTACACATAAAGTTAAAACTATTTTATATACTGTACAGCAGGGGTGTTCAACCATGCTCACTATGGAGACTACATCCCAGACTGCTACTGAGCCATTTCCTTGTCTCAGCCCCGGTTCGCAAGTCCTGGGGAACAATGTTGAAACAGAACTAGTTTTATAGGCTTTCCAAACACTGTAAACTGCCTTAAAGCTTACTTAAATGAAAATTCTAGATTTTGAGACAGAATATGTCTGTAAATTTAGGCTAAAAAATGTACCTGAAATTCAAGAAGCCATACTGACTTGTACTATAATATTCTGTACTATACTGTACTATACTATTCAGTACTATACTGTACTTCATTATAATATTCTGTACTACACTATATTATACTGCACTGTACTATACTATACTATACTAAACTATACTATACTATTCTGTACCATACATAGTAATTGTAACATAGTAACATAGTAATTGAGGTTGAATAAAGACAAACGTCCATCAAGTCCAACCTATTCACTTTTTTTTTAACCCTTCCTTACAGTTGATCCAGAGGAAGGCAAAAAAGACCAGCTAAAGGGGGGGGGGGGATTTCCTTCCTGACTCAAAACGTCAATCGGAAAGTATCCCTGGATCAACCAGATCCAGTAGTTCTCAATATTTTTTAGTTTTAGAAACTTATCCAGACCATTTTTAAAGCTATTCAATGAACCTGCCATTACCACATCTGCTGGAAGACAGTTCCACAGTTTCACCATTCTCACTGTAAAGAAACCTTTCCTAACCTGAAGATGAAAGTTCTTTTCTTCCAAATTTAAAGGATGTCCATGAGTCCTCTGATATGACCTATTCGTGAACAATGTACCAGAGAGTTCATTGTATGGCCCATTAATAAATTTGTATAAGGTTATCATATCTTCTCCAATGTAAACAGCCCTTACTTGTCTAATATGCCTGCATAGTCAAGCCCCTCCTTCCCTTTATTAATTTAGTTGCCCTTCTCTGAACTGCCTCAATTTCCAAGATGTCCCTTTTGTATATGGGATTCAAAAACTGCACCACATATTCCAAACGAGGCCTTACCAGTGCCTTGTAAAGAGGGAGAATAATATTTTTCTCTCTTGAATCTATTCCTCTCTTTATACAAGACAATATCTTGCTAGCTCTAGCTGTGGCTGTCTGGCATTGTTTGCTACAGCTAAGTCTGTTATCTACCAGAACCCCCAAATGTTTTTCTATTACAGATGCACTTAACACAGAGTTATTTATGGTGTAGATGGCACAGGGATTATTAAATCCCAAATGCATCATCTTACATTTATCAACATTGAATCTCATCTGCTATTCTGTTGCCCATTTTGATAATCTATCTAGGTCTGCTTGCAGCACTTGCACATCATTTGAAGTTTCCAAAGCTCTGCATAGTTTAGTGTCATCAGCAAACACAGAGACCTTGCTCTCAATGCCCCCTTCTAAGTCATTTATAAACAGATTAAAAAGAAGTGGCCCCAGTACAGAACCCTGAGGCACTCCTCTCCATTTAGTAGCTCCATTTACCACCACGCTGTTTGCGGTCTATAACATTTCTGATGTTCTATATAGTGCACATTCATTGCAAATCCATCTGTCTTACCTGTTGTTTCTAAAGTCTAAAACCATAAAATTGCCAGAGGACAGAAGCAAATTAATTTGCTCTATGCTGTAGGAGTTACATGTCACAGCATGTGACTATTAGACGCATTTACAAAGCGTTCAATCAGAAACAGTCATTTCTTACATAATTAATATTCTGTGCTACCTAAACCAGAGGTAATTTATTTTCACAAGGGGGACAAAAAAATGGAAATATTAAATCCCTTTAATCTGTAATGGGTTAGTGAGATTGGTTAAAAAGGTTCCATTGAAATGTTAATAAGAAATACATACTTCTTGCTGTACGGTAATGCATATCAGCATAACCTTCTACGTCCAAACCACGATATTTGGATGTTGATGCCTGTGTTCAACAATCAAAATATCAGTAGTTCTGTGTCAACAGTTCCACTGTAGTTTTAATCAAAGAAATTTAAATTGTGGAATCGGTAATTTTGCATTGAAACTCCGGTACAGCCCTTTTATTAAGTATGATTAAGAGTGTCACTAAACTGAAATTAAAGGAATTGTACACTGAAAAAATTATCTTTCCCCATGTCAATCTATAAATTAATACATGTAAGAAGCACTTATTTGATGTGTTTGTGTTGCTGCATGACTTTAATCCAGTACTTGGTTTGCTGAAGCTCAGTTCCTCAGCCTCCTGCCAGACTGTGAGGGCAAGCATGCTCAGTAATTTCTATGAGGCTGCATTGGAAAAGGGAATTTCCCACCATGTAGTTCACATACCAAGGATCACCATTCTAGCTACCGCAGTAGTTCCGACCGCTGAAATTTTGGAATGGAAAAAGGTAGTTTTCTCCCAAAACGAGTTTTTTTTTGTGTTTGGTACATTTCTCTCTATAAGTAAGAAGTACATTATTGCCTATAAAACATGTGAGTCATGGGACACTGGTGACATATCTTGGTTACAAATTACACGCTAGGCAGTGGGATAGCTAAGCACCGTTTATAAGGAAATTAATTATTCATGGTTCTTTTGTGCATTATATATTAGTTTACTTCAATACATTCAATAATAATATAGATAACTTTAATTGCCCTTTTCATTCAAGCAAATATTCGAGATAGAAGGTTACCCATTAAGCATACAGGAAAGATCATTTTAAAATATATTTTCTTTACCTAATGAATTCACTTCCATTACATATCAATCTGGCAGAGAGAACTGTGTGATACCAAGCAAGGCTGGACTTATTGATCTATTGCGTATGAGTAATTTGTTCCAGTACAGTAAATGTATTTGTCCCACGTGTGAAACAGAACAAAAATCTTGTATAAAACCCAAAACATAATGCAAACATCAATATAACACTCTCTGTATATTCCTTTCCTGTAAAAACAGCCAACAACCAGACCAAAATAGCTAGATACCCACAGCACCAATAAGGGAAAGGTCACACTATACGCATTTGCATGTGCGATTTTGATTTAATGGAAATCGTGGAAACGCGAAAAGTTCCTGAGATTTCCAATGTGTTGTGTCTCTGATTCTGATTTGGAAGCGCATGCGATCACCATTTTTAATGGCAATCGCATGCGCTTCCATAATCGGAAGTGGGGAATCGCAAGTGCAAACACGTTGCAACACACGGAAATCGCAAGCGCAATCACGTCAGATTCAGATAGACAGAGTCAGATTCTCCTGGACCAAATAGGATTGGCCTATTATTTGCTGCTTGTGTAGTGGAAAAACAATGGATCCTACAGTCAATGAACATCATTGGCCGTGACTTGTGAGTTAGGTTAGCTGCAACTGAAAATTCCCTATTAGTTTAGGGAGCCGTTAGTAGCTGCTGGCTACCTAAATGGTCTCCCTATGCAAAGTGGGAATGTGTGTGGCCAGGTTTATAGTTGGTGAGAGAAACTTTAAATGGAATGTCTGCCATTGGCTATAAATCTGTAGCTTTAGTGTTCCGCCCTCCAATTGCTTCTTTGTCTGAGAATCCTACAGTAAAGACATATGGATATAGTTTATTGAACAAACAAAATATCTGCTATCGGCTCCCTTGACTCTTTGAGCTCCACCCCTGACAGTCCGGCAACAGAACGGTTTGTTTCATATCCATGGTCATAACACACAAGCGCTGATACCTCCAACTCCCCACACAGACACAGGTACACCCACCTACTGACCTACCTTTCCATTCCCATGGAAGCCATACTTAAAGGGTAACTATAGTCAAAATAATTTTGGTCAATCATCAATAAAAGTTAGTTATATGGTCATACATGCAAAAACACATACCCCCAATCTCACATGGGTACACACACCTACTGACCTACCCTTCTATTCCTGTGACAGCCATACTTAAAGGGTAAATAAAGTTAAATTAATTTTTTTTTTATATATCCCCAATAAAAGTTAGTTTCATGGTAGTAAACACAAAAAAGACATACCCCCTCAACAAGACCCAGGTACACACAGCTACTGACCTACCCCTCTATTACTGTTGCAGCCATACTTAAAGGGTAACTAAGTAAGAAAAAAAATGTTTTGACCAATCATCAAAAAAGTTTGTTTTTTTTTAAACCCCAACCTGACACAACTACACACACCTTGTGTGATCTACTTATCCATTTCTGTGGCAGCCATACTTAAAATATAACTATAATTGAAATTTTTTTTTTATCAATCAAAAAAGTTTCAGGTCTATGTACCGAGAGCCGTGATCGGCGACATTACGCAATGTATGTGTCACGAAATTGCCTCAACCAATGTACTAAGCCGTTAAGAGCCACTATGAGCTCAGTGCATTGCCTATAGGGGGCAATAGAGAGTGACAGCGACTCGGTTTTTTAACTCTTTTGTTTTTTAACTCCCAACCTGTCCCAGGTACACACACCTAGTGACCTACTGTTCCATTTCCGTAGCAGCCATACTTAAAGGGTAAAAAAAGTTAAAAAAAAACTTTGACCAGTCATCAAAAAAGTAAATTTTTAAAGGACAACTCCACCCTCATAAGAACATCTTTTAGAAAGAATGGCCTCTTTAAAATATGTTGATATATCATAGTTTGTCCTATGAATTCATTACTGTATGTCTCCTATGCTTCTGAAGGCCTCATGGAAACTGAGCAATTTAGAAACCTCTGTACTGAGCCTGAAACAGGGGATTAACATTCAGTCATTGGCTGTGATGTCAACTGTCAAATCCATAACTGACAGTTGCTAACTGGAAGAACCAGGAAGCAGAAACAGGGGAAACAGGACATTGTGCAATGTCTGTGTCCTGACATAGTCAAAAAAAAATTCGACTAATCAGGTGTATCTGTGTCAGGTTTAATCCCCAACCTGACACAGATACACTCACCTACTGACCTACCCTTTCATTTCCGTGGCAGCCATACTTAATGGTAACTATAGTCATAAAACAAATTTTGATCAATCCTCAAAAAAGTTCATTTTTTAAAATCCCCAACCTGATCCAATTACACACACCTACTGACCTAACCTTCCATTTCCATGGCAGCCATACTTAAAGGGTAACTATAGTCAAAAATAAATTTTGACCAATAATCAAAAATTCATTTTTTAACCCCCAACTTGACACAGGTTTGCACACCTACTGACCTACTTCTCAATTACTGTGACAGCTATATTTAAAGTAAAAAAACAACAATGTCCTCATCATTGCCATTATAGAGTTTTAAAATACGCAACACATATACACACATTCCCTTCCAAAATGCGGCCTTTCAAGCCAAATTCAAAGTTTATTCTTAAAGGGGAAGTTCAGTGCAAATACATATACTTTTAAGAAAAAAGAGCAGCAATTTTAATTCCCAATGAGCTTAACCTGCCCATTCAACATTTTGTCTGTGTAAAAAGAAATGCTTCCAAAATACTGACCCCTAATAGAAACCGTTATGGTCTTACCCTTGACCAGCGCCTGGGTTGATTCAGTTGCTCAGTAGAGATCTGAGCATGTTTGACCCATCCAACAGCCAATCAGTAGAAATTACTGTTAAGAACATTCCAAGGAAGTGGTGCATCCTGGGAAGAAGAAGAACCTGAAATGGCAGCTAACTAATGTCAACAGCAGGGAACAGCAAAGGGTATGAAATCAACTGATTTTTCAAAACGGGAGAGAATATGTAGAATAGCTAGGTATGTATAATACAAATCAAGAATTTTTAAAATATTGATATTTTATACTGAACTTTCCCTTTCTAGTTACACTCTATTGTTCTATATTTAGTGCATTTGATTTAAAAGATGGATTCAATACAGCATTTGCAACCAGTAAGCTTTAAAAGCAGATCAATTGATTGGTCAAGGGACAACTCTAAAGCACCAATACATGTCACATATTTATCCAACCAAAAGCCTTATTAAAAAGAAACTCGAATTCTTCCCAATCACCACTGTATCATTGTTTTGTTATTCCCTATTTCTTTATATAGCCAATTTTAAAAAAAACTTGCATTTCAGCTGTCAATCAAGTTTCTTGCTCTCATAAACTATTGTTCTCTGAGCAGTTTTACTGTTGCTGGAATGGTGACAGATATTTGACAGTGCAGTGTTGACAGTTGGTTTTGTGGGAAGAAAGTCAGTTTAGATAAAGAGGGGGGGGGGTACTACTCCTGAGCAAAACATGTGCTGGATTGAAAGAGTGCAGCAACACACACTAAGTGATACTTATGGTGGCCATAGACGCTTAGATCCCGGTCTTATGATATTGGGATTTCCCAATATTGTACAATCATCAGATTGTCTCTGGAAGCGATCGTCCAATGATCGTCCAATAATTTCCCTATCGGCCAGTTTAAAAATTTTTAGCCGACCAGCAATTCAATCATATGACCCCGTAGATTGTACAATTGGATTGTAGCATTTATGGCCACCATTACACATATGTATAGATTATGATGAGAAAAAAAATGTTTTCATATAGTGTCTCTTAAAACTTTTTTGCTACAGCTAGCTTCCTAATCTCTATTTGTATTACAAATTTAAACTTGCACCATAAATAAATTGTATTTTTATTAAATAAGTACTATTAAATTAAAGTACTATTTTCTAGCAAATGCCTTTCAGAAAATCTTTCATGTATTTCATTTGTGACCCACAATATTTTTCATTGCAAAAAAATAGTGTTAAATCTTTTTTCATTACAGCTAGTTTCCTAATATCTATTGGTAATACAAATTTAAACTTACCCTTTTTCTGTATATGAAAACAAATCTCTTTGAACTTAAGCTGTGGCTCCTTGATTCAAATGCAGTTCACTGTGTGAGACCAGTCAATTGCTCAAACAAACAAACAATGAAGTGCAGACAGGATATTTATCTCAAGTAATTTGAGATGTGTGATGTCACAAATCATGTGATGTGTGATGTAATGTCACAAAAACAATTTTTGTGAATAAACTACATTTAGGGCTCATTCACACTAACAAATGACACTGTCCGTTCCTGTCAGTTTTTTGCATGCATTTGTGTTTGTTTTTTCAAATGATTTCAGATGATTGGTGTAATAGTAACCCTGTATTTCATAAAATCATTAATATTTTATATTTTTCACCTACAATTTTTCCATTATCTTTCTTTTCCACCTTCTTATTCTTCTTCCGCTTTTTTGAACTGTATCTCCTTCCACAGTTTTTGAGTTAGAGACATGCAGGGCATATAGGAGAAGTGTGCAGTTAACTAGCTAAGAAATCCACTGAAGCCATACAGCATTATTGGCGAATTTCAGGACATTTTTCCCCATAGGTTATAATGGGAAAAATCCTCAAATGTGGATATTTCGAGGTTTAAGGGTCATGGGATCAAAACATGGTCATAAGCACAATTGCCGATACCCCCAACCCCCCCCACACAGACACAGTTACACCCACCTACTGACCTACCTTTCCATTCCCGTGGAAGCCATACTTAAAGGGTGACTATAGTCAAAAAACTAATTTTCATCTATCATCAATAAAAGTTATTTTTATGGTCATACATGGCACCCCTCTTCCCCAACTTGACACAGGTGCACAGACCTACTGACCTTCACTTCCATTCCTGTGGCAGCCATACTTAAAGGATAACTAAAGTAAAAAAAAATTGATCCATCATCCATTAAAGTTAGTTTTATGGTTATTAACGCAAAAAAAGACATACCCCCAGCTCTCTCAATGGTTGATGAGAAACTTGTGCACCTACAGTATGGAAATTGAGGGGTGGAGTTGGAATACATATAATATGTTATAAATATCACTGTGTGCTAACTTTGTTACACCTGAAAAAGAGTGTGTTGCACTCAAAACATGTAGTGTGTGCAGCAATAAATGGTTTAGCAAAAATTGAGTTTGCTTAATGTATTCCTCTCTTTCACACTAAATATATCCTTAGGTTATATACTTGTTATGTAGCTTTTTACCTTTTCTGCTGGTTTCATTCTCATTGCCTGTGGCATGTAATAGGCATGTTCAAAAGTTCATAAACAATGATAAGGTCTCTTCCCTTTAGGCTTAAACAGTTTGTAATTGTATCCATCTCTGCAAGAGATACACAAAACTGAGGAAATGGCATTGCAAAAATGAAAATTCCCCCACAAAATTTACATTTTCAAGATATATACAGACCATTTTAAATCCATAGGCAACAATTAGACCCCCCCCCTTACTCTCTGTAGCTGCAACAGTGTCCTCTCTTTTGGGGAGGTTAGTAGTCTTACAGGGAGATTCAATAAAAGTTCTTATTGTTTAAAATGGTGCTGATTTTGCACCAACCAATCAGAACTTATTTAACATTTGAAAGCTAACATCTAATTGGTTGGGGCAAAATTAGCACCATTTTAAACAATAAGAACTTTTATTGAATAACCCTGTTAGTCTGTTATGGAAATGTTTTACCCATTTATCCAGGGAAGAATGTGTGAGGTCAGGCACTAATGATAGACAAGAAGGCCTGGCTCACAATCTCCATTCTAGTTCATTACAAAGGTGTTCAATATGGCTTGAGGTTAAGGCTCGTATATGTAGTCAAGTTCCTCCACACTATATCATAATGTAATTATGGAGATATATATATGCGGAACACACTTGAATGAAAAAAATCTTAATATGGCTGATTCAAACATGACACTTGGGATTTGTGAGCTAGTTCAAAAACATAACTCTTAGTGACTGAACTTTAAAATTAATAAGGCATTTTGATTATTCTACTAGGCAATACAGGATTCTTCAGATCTACATGTTGATAATCATAATATATTGGGATCTTCAAGGTTGCTTGAATGTGAGAGCTTAATAAATAGGAAACTTGCCAAAACAGACATCAGATGTACATTTCATGTTTTCTAGTTGTCAATTTAAAGGTCATTTTTGGTTAATTTACACTTGCCCTTGGGTAAATTCCTCCTTGTTTTTCTATTTTATCTTTATAGTACATCCCTGAAACACATTGTCACTCAAATTACTGTATTAAATCTTGCAATTTATGTGATTTTATTTTATTTAAAACTCAGCTGTACTGGAAAAGGCCTTCACATATATTTTGTGACTATTAAAATGTTCTCACAGGCTTCACACCCTTTAACCAATCTTGGCAGATGAAACATCCCTAATAGCAGTACTGTGGTCTTCTAATAATATTGATCCCTCACAGACCAGAATCAGACTATGGAATCTCTCAGAATAAAAGAAAAGGGTCTATCGGCACCTAAATTCCCTTTCATATTAAAAACAGCTGTTACAAAGAAAGATCCAAATACTGATAATCCAGCCCAGGCCAATCTGTTCTTCGATAACCTAGGTTAATAAAACAGGGGTTTCTAGGAAAATAAGAAAACGGCAAAAAGGGAGATATTTTCTTATGGACTAGTCTTATGGACTATTTTTTAAGTTGAAGCATTAAGGGGCGATGCATATATTATGCCAGAGTTACTGCATTGCGGGATCCTGGTCAGGTAAGACTCGCAGTTTGTGCCTACATTCATTAGGCTAAAGTTTTGCGCTATGAGGTAACTAGGCTTTATTGAATAGTCTGTTCATCGGTATTTC
The DNA here is from genome assembly GCA_019447015.1 of Hymenochirus boettgeri. Taxonomy (NCBI): domain Eukaryota; kingdom Metazoa; phylum Chordata; class Amphibia; order Anura; family Pipidae; genus Hymenochirus; species Hymenochirus boettgeri. The sequence continues at coordinate 260,996,126 of CM033476.1, read as the reverse complement.
AAAAACACTTTTGGAAATGGCAAAGCCACTGCAAAATCAGTGCAAAGCCCGCACTAACCCCATAATACTTACCAATAGGTCAGAGTCCCTTTGCCTTCTATTGCTGCTGGATCCTGCTACACACAAATCAGAGAGAGGAAAAAAGTAATATCTTTTTCACGCTTAATTTATCACAACAACATGTTTCGGATGTTTGGTCCTTTATTAAGCCACTTGATAAAAGACCACTCATCTGAAACATGTTGTGATAAACAAATTAAGCATGAAGAAGATATCCTTGTGAGTCTTCAATGTCTGGTACTGCCCATAACTTTTTTCATATACCTTACACTAATTGAGCCAGGTAGCAGCCATTATAATGCCTTGCATATGTCCCTGTTATATCCTAAAACAGATCTTTATATTTGCTGCTTCTCCGCATTAGCTGCTGGAAAAATCTTACCAGGGTACTTAAGGTACCAGTCCTATAGACTTAAATGGGGCTTACAGAGAACTATGGGAAACACGAAGAAAACAGCATCAGTGATCTTGTGAATTTTATGGCGTGGTATTAGTATTTACTAATTGATAAATGAAACATACAGCAACTGAGATACCAATCCATGGGAAATAGATTGGGATTTTACTAAACTTTCTTTTAAATAACTCAGAAAATCACTGGTGCATGTTGTTATGAGAATGCTTAGTTAGTATTAAAATGGTCTGTTTAACATGTTTGTATAAGTGTAATGAAAGAATTCACTTGATCAAAGTATAAAATGTAAAATAATAGTTTTTGTAAATTTATAACTTGTGAAAAAGAGAAATTTTGCTGTCTGAAAGTTGCAATGAAGTTTTGGCCAATGTTCAGTGAGTAGCTGATGGAAAGTTGATATGCTCAGTTGCTCACATCACAATACACTTTGTTTAGTCATTACTAAGCTGTTAGTGAGGTCAGAACTTGTATTGATGGTTTGTACACTATTGTTTTAATGTTGCTTTACCCGTGACTTTATTAGTTGTTTGAGCTACATGATGATATTTAGCTAGTTGATGGTGTTTAGGTAGATCAGATGATTGTATATAGGTAGATGACTGTATGTAGCTAGATGATAGTATATAAGCTAGATGATTGTATTTAGGTATTTGATGGTGTGTAGCTAGATAATGGTTGTATATAGGTAGATGGCTCTATGTAGCTAGAGGATTGTATATAGGTAGATGATTGCCTATAGATAGATTATTGTATTAAGGTAGATGATTGGATATAGCTTAATGATTGTATGTAGCTAGATGATGGTATATAGCTAGATGATAGTATATAGGTAGATGATGGTATATAGGTAAAGGATGGTATATAGCTAGATGATTGTATATAGCTAGATGATATTATATGGGTAGATGATGGTATATAGGTAAAGGATGGTATATAGCTAGATGATGGTATATAGCTAGCTGATAGTATATAGGTAGATGATGGTATATAGGTAAAGGATGGTATATAGCTAGATGATATTATATGGGTAGATGATGGTAGATAGGTAGATGATTGTATAAAGGTACAGTAGATGATTGAATTTAGCTATATGGATTGTATATACCTAGATGACTGTATATAGCAACAAAGAAGCAACCTGTGAGCAAATAGGTATAGTATAGGATACATATATACAATAAATAGTGGACCAGGAAAAATATATTTATTAACACACAAGTAAATACATCTTTTATCTAGAATAAATCATAGGCTGGCCAGCCCCAATAAATTAAAATACTAAAAAGTATATATCAATAAATATATGCCTAAAAATAACCCTATATAGCACCAATATCGCTTTAAGAGTATAAATAATTCTCAATAAATGTGGATAAATTGTAAAAACAATCAATCTAGATAAATAAGTGTAGTCCAAAATGTCCCAATAAATAAATGGATATACATTGTCTCTATTTCTTGTCCATAGGATAAATCCAGGAAAGGGCTATAAATAACTATACACACAAAGGTGTAAAAACACATAAACTCATGAATGCAGCTTTAAAAGTGTGTATAGACATCCACCATACATCACCATATCACTGCACATCGGTAGATACACTTTTCACTTTGTCCCCCAGACCGTTTAAAGGGCATGTCCACCCCCAAAACTATCATTTAACCCACTACTGGCACCACTCTGTAGTGTATTAAAATCCTTACCTTACATCCTTGCTCCAAATGGCTGCCCTGCTATGTCCCTCCAAAGACCCAAAAACTGGCCAAAGGAGCCTGGCAGAGTCCATATAGGACCATACAGAGTCCATATAGGCCTCCTGTCTCTCCAGTCTGTGCAGTCCCTGACCACAGCACTTGGGATCTCAATAAGGGTATTCTAGCATGTCTGGTTCTATTCAGCACAGTGAGTTTAGGCCAAGATTTTTGGCTTCCAATAGTTCCACGTGGTAACAATGCTATTTTAGGATTGTGATGTCACATTACTGTGCGTTTCGCTCAGCTGAGCTTCATCAGTATGACTGTATATAGGTAGATGGTGGTAAATAGCTAGATGACTGTATATACCGTATATACTCGAGTATAAGTCGACCCGAGTATAAGTCGAGTATAAGTTTTTACCTGGAAAAGGAGTAAAACATGATTGACTTGAGTATAAGTCGAGGGTAGAAAATAGGACCACAACTGCCTCCTGATTCTGAATTGTTTTGAGGCTTTAGTTGCCCTTTAAGTGGACAGCAGAATTCCCATACAGTAGTCCCATACAGTAATAGCCAAATCCAGTATGGCTATTACTAATACAAAAACAGAAGGATACAATAGATACCATTTTCCTTATTCTTTATTGTTTTAAGGCATTAGTTACCCTTTAAATGGAGAGGAATCTAACATACTAATTCCTTGCCACTCCAGATGTTTGGAAACTACAACTCTCAGCATGCTTTAGTTGCTGGGAGTTGTAGTTTCCAAACATCTTCTCCAAACATCTTCTGTGGCAAGCACTGCACCTATCCCCATAGCCCCCCCAGTGGAGGAGAGGACCTGCTTTAAGGTAGTCCGACTGCATCTAAAATCACTAACCTGAAGTCCTGCAGCTGCACGCTTCCTCTCTCTTGCGCATCCACAGTCCAGGCGCCTGACGTCACTACTCTGCGCCGTGTAAGACCGGCGCCTAGTACTGACGTCAGACACAGCACCGTGGGATGCGGAAAAGAGAGGAAGCGAGCGGCTGAAGGATTTCAGGTTAGTGACTCGAGTATAAGTCGGGGCAGGATGTTTAAGCTTTTTTAAAGCTTAAAAACCTCGACTTATACTCGAGTATATACAGTAGGTAGAATATGATATATAGCTAAAGGACTGTATATAGCTATTTGACTATATATAGTTAGATGATTGCATATAGGTAGATTGTGGTATATAGCTAGATGACTGTATATTGGTAGATGATAGAAATATAGCTAGATGATTGTCGATAACTAGATGACTGTATATAGTTAGATAACTGTATATAGGTAGATGATGGTAAATAGCTAGATGACTATATATAGTTAGATGACTGTTTATAGGTAGATAATGGCATATAGCTAGATGACTATATAACAAGATGACTGGATATAGCTAGATGACTGTATATAGTTATATGATTGTATATACTGTAGCTAGATGATTGTATAAAGGTAGATGATGGTATATAACTAGATGACTGTATATAGCTAGATGACGGTATATAGCTAGATGATGGTGTATAGCTTGATGATTGTATGTGGGTATTTTATTGTATGTAGCTAGATGATGGTATATCGCTTGATGCTTGTGTATATGTAGATGACTGTATATAATGTAGATATATGATTTTAGTTTTTTTGTTTTGTATCTTTAGAAAAAAGTTAAATTATGTCTTATGTTAAATGTTGGTAAAACATTTTGTGATTCAAAAAAAAATTGCTTTGTAAAAATATTACAGGAGAAGTCTCCCTTATTTAAGGTTAAAAAGTAACAGATAGAATGGTACATCCCTTTATACAGGGAGATTCAAATAGCTACAGAAATTGGAGAATCCCTTTCTTTAAGCATGCCTGAGCTTAGGGGAGTAATTGCAGGTCTCTCTGTACTGTAATATATTACTGTGTATCTTTCATTATGGATTACATAGAAAGATAAGTGGTTTATATATTGTTTTATTCAATAGAAAAATATTTGTAAGATGAACTACAGTATACCTTTAAAGAGAATGCAAAAACAACTGTGACCAATTAAATGTGTGATTATTATTTGTTATATATACAATGTTTCTATTTTTGTACTGGATAACGTACCAATGTGATCTAGTTCTAGGCTTGTTCCAATCTTTAATGATTAATGGATCACTTCTATCATAACTATACGCAAATAAGGATTAAAGACTTCTGGGAAATTACCATGTTTCCATGGAAGCTCTATGGAAAGCTATGTCTTTAAAAAGAGTTCTATGGCATTCCACAAGCTAAATGCAAAACCACTGATGATTGAGCCATCATCAGTGTAGTGCAGGCCTCTGGTTTTGCAGTGTGAAGCGCCTATGGACAGACGTCACTAACACATTAAATAAGATAGGGAGAGAACAGGATTCAAAACTCCCCTCTAAGCGATATGTCCTTAGGTGCTTCACACTGCAAAACCAGAGGCCTGCACTACACTGATGATGGCTCAATAAAGCCGAAACCGGTCTATAGTTGGCGCTCTTTTTTTGCATTTAGCTGCCGTAGAAGTCTTTTTAAAGACATAGCTTTCCATAGAGCTTCCATGGGAACATGGTAAATTCCCAGAAGTCTTTGTTCCTTATTTGCATATCGCTTAGAGGGGAGTTTTGAAGCTTGTTCTCTCCCTATCTTATTTGATGTGTTAGTGACATCATAACTTTTTTAGACAACTGCAGGAAATCAGCACCATTCTTTCTGCAGTCTATCAGAAGGTATGATGGTGCTGACTTCCTACAGTTATATCTAATAATATATTATGTAGAATAACTGTCTTTCAGCTTAAGTTGCTTTTTTACCATTCTGTCTTTTGGTATACTGAAACTTCAAAGTAATAGAAAAGTTTTGTGTAGCTCTGCAAAGGCACAATCCTTTCACGTAACTTTCTGCAGTCAATGCAAATCTCTCTTAGCTGATCCAAGGGTTTATGACCACTTTGCTTTGTCATAACAGTCTTACAGCCCTTTCAATCCAAACAATCAATACTGTACAATTAATACTGTACAGCGCTGCGTCCCCAAGTGGCGTTATATAAATAAACATATACATACATACATACTCTGACAATCATCACTGGTGTTTATTCTCATCTGGCAGGTTCTGAAAAATCTTATGGAACTTGGGTTACGCTAACTGTCTTTGAAGCATCATATCACTTTTAAAGAGAGAACCACTAATGTATTATTTGCACTGACGTAGCATTTTGTCTCCAAGCTATTGGATCAATTGGATGCAATGTATTTATGAACAACCTTGAATATTTTAGGCATCGTCCAGTGCTGTCTCATTTGCTGTGTAAGCAAGCAAACAGAAGGGTACTTGCATTTGTATGGAGCCTTCTAATGCTTTTCTACAAAGCAGCATCCTATCCTCCTCCTGCAGCCTAGGCAGCACTCAATTCTACTGACTGTGTACATGAATCTTCAGCCAGGACAACTCTCATCGCTATACAGGGGAACCAAAGAAATCTTACAAGATGTGTGACTGCTTCCATCTGTTTCTGCCAAACTGGCAAGGATCTCCAGCCAGTGGTGGGAATTTTTTAATATATTAATATAATATAAATGTTTCTACATGCTATTCTTGTGTTTATTATGATCCATTTACTTGACATTTTCTTTCCTGCTCCTTTAAGGGAGTGGCTGCCTGTATCAAAGCCAACAGTAGCAGCCAGTTTAACTTAGTTCAAAACTGAAGGATTTTGCCAAAAACATAAATCTGCAACTTCTCGGCAGCCCTGTTAGTTTGCTCGCCCATAAATACATAAAGTTAAAAATAAAATGTGTGAGAGGTTATGGGCACTGGAATCTCACTGTCTGCACAAATGGCACATTTAAACTTTTGCCCAAATAATAAAAAAAAAAAAAAAATGTTAACCCTTGATTAAGAAGATTGTAACAGGAATTATTTTTAACTGCAAAGGCAGCGGTTTACATCTGAGGGTCAGTGTGTATGTATTTCAAGGCTTGCCATTAATTCCTCGCAATGATATTGGTTTTGCATTCACACACCTGCAGATTTAAAGATTCCATATGCTTTATTTGTGCACAGCTGACCAATGTAGATAAAATAACATATTCACCCTTGCCATTCTAATGTATTTTTATCCAGACTGGTTAAAACTTGCATTGAAAAAGTTATTCTTCTGTTTTTTCTTTGTTAATATTGTATGTGTAACCATCCTTATATTTAACTTTAATATCCATGAAGCTAATTAGTTTTGCAATCATATACAGCGCATGAAATGCTAAATTCGCCATGACCAAATATTTTAGCAGTGTCAATAATGTAAGTTTGTAGGGAAATGAAAAATGAGAATCACATGGGAGCAGGTAATGTATTCTAAAATTAGGCTGTTGTTTCTGTCCTTTGATCTAAAACTATTACTTATTTATACAGTATTATAAGGGATTTAATGTACCTGGTTTCAATATTTTACATAGCCTTTAAAGTTCTATAAATGTAATATCCGAAACATCATACCGAGAACATTTATCTTCTTTACCCAAATCATTAACACGATTTATTTACTTCTCCCAGGTCATTTGCATATCATAATAATGTTTCACGTATCCCCTAATGGGGCAAACTGCTACATTCTTCAGTTCTGTTAAACAAGGAATAGCTACCGTGTAAGACTTCATTCATTAAATTTATAAAGCTCTGCTTTGGAGCACAGCACTGATAAACTGTACTTATAAAATAAAAACAAGATTTAATATACGGAACCACATTTTCTTTTAATTTCTTTTGGAATCTCAGTAACCATTAGTTCTCACTTCCTTACACCACTGACTGTGCCTTGTACGTGAGGCATTGATAGGCTGTTTCATTCAGAAATATAACCTGTATTCAGTAAAAAAATGTGTGTTAGCCAGTGTCTTTTTTTTAAAATGAGACATAATAAGTAAAGTAAAGGTGATATGGTTAGTGCATAATAAGGATTCTCTCGACAGATACTGGTACAACCATTTCACTCTTCAGTTATAATTCAGGTTCTGACACTTTAAACCTGATTAAAGGGCATCTATAGTGGGAAAATGAACTTTTTTTCTTTCTTTCCATGAGTTCTATAATTTCCCCCCACCCCCACCCCCAGAAGTGTCATCACTTCTGTTCAGATTCCCTCTGTGACCTGAGATACACAAGTTAGAAGAAAACATGATTGCATTCCTGTACTCCTACTTGTACTGTCAATCAAATCACTGTGACGTGATCCTCTTCCCTGCTCAAGTCCCTCCCTCCTCCATGCTCTGTAATAAACATAGAGATAAGAGCATTAGCAGGGGGAGAGAGGTAGCTTTGATGGCAGAGTTAAGGCTGCACTTGACCCCCCTTCTTGATAGACTTCACTGATTGATGATGGGTTACAAAGAGAGAGATCAGGACATGGAGAGATCCATGTCTCCAGGACAGCTTGCTTTCTATTGGCCACTGTGCGTGGGTGTGTCTTTCAGGATGTTGAACTTTTAACTCCTATTTCACATGATAAGCTTGCCGGTTAGCCGGAGTTGAGACATGGAGGAGGTAACAGAGGGGAGGGGGAAGAGGTGAGTGCTGCACAAAGATATGACACCATGGAAAAACAAAGTCACTGACAGAGATAGGATAAAGGCAGCACAGAGTACATGAATTTAACTTTGCAATGGACCAATGTGTTTTTTTCACTATAGATGCCCTTTAACTGCTAAAATACTATGTACATCTCTCAGGTCTTTTTTTTAATTACTTGTTATTGCCGGTCTTGCAATATAAAATTCTTTATAAAGATTGAAGGATCAGAAAAGCATTGTAAGTAACAAGAATGTTTTGTTTCACTATATGATTACCCAGTGACTATATACAGATACATAGTTTTCTTTTCCATGATGGTTGTATGCTGCATATTTGTAGTTATGCACTATAATGGTGCAGTTAAGGGGCATTCCTCTGTTAGGCTGCAGCCACATTATCAATTGATGGTAACAAGCATGAAAAGTAGAATCGCAATCCTTTATTTGCCGCACAAAAACTGGTGATCGCATTTGCTCCGAAAACAGATTGCAGCGCATGTACAAGGTGATGCACCAGTGGGCGCATCGCTCCTGATTTGGAGTTTAAGTCACACTAACCGATGTTATATCGGTGAGCGTGACTCTAACTCCTTCCATGCAGCGGCTGCGTGGCTAACGCGAAAGTTAACAGCGCAGCCACCACAAGTGATGTTATATGCCGAAATCTGCATTTCATTGCAGCACTTTCAACGCCAGCTAATAGCTGACAGAATAGTGCAGAAATAGAACAGTGCCAGGTAGCGATGTTCGGAGTGCCGCTATTGGCATATAACATCGCCAGGCTGTTTGCACTGGGTTGCTGATAGCGGCACTCAGTGCATCCCCCTGGTAGTGTGGCCACCCACATGCACTGGTTTACAATTCTCCCACTCTAATGGATCGCAAAGAACGCCAGTGTTGCCTAGCCCTAACAAAGCAGAAACTCAATGGACACATCTAAAGAGAAAGGCAGGCATAACAACCCTCTCTCATTTATAAAAGCAAATATTTATTCTCCATATATATAGCCTGTTTAAAGGGCTTATCCACCCTTTAAATAACAATCGAGGTTATTCAATAAAAGTTTTTATCTTTTAAAATGGTGCTAATTTTGCCCCAATGAATCAGATGTTAGCTTTCAAATGTTACATCATTTCTGATTGGTTACATCATTTCTGATTGGTTGGGGAAAAATTAGCACCGTTTTAAACAATAAGAACTTTTATTGAATCTCCCTGAATGTATCAATAGGTAAAGCGCCCCACATATGCTTACCTTTGGCAAGACTTAAAGGGAAAGTCCAGCCCTAAAATAAAAACTTACATACAGGTAAATCACCCCCCAAACCCTAAACGGTAATAGTTTGAAATGTGAAATATATAAGTCTAACCTGAAATCCTGCACAATGTCCTGTTGCCTCTGTTTCTGCTTCCTGGTTCTTACAGTTAGTAACTGTCAGTTATGGATTTGACATTTGACATCACAGCCAATGACTGAATGTTAATCTGCTGTCTGCCTCTTCAGGCTCAGTACAGGTTTCTAAATTGCTTAGTTTCCATGAGGCCTCCAGAATCATAGCAGGCATACAGTAATGAATTCAGAGGACAAAGTATGATATATCAACATATTTTAAAGATGATATTCTTTCTAAAAGATGTTGTTAAGTATGGTACACAATACCATTGTGGTAGTCTACAATGGCATGGTATTGTAGAGCCACGCTATACTTTTATATAACCACCGGTATTCAGATAACACACGTTAATAAATATGGCCCTAAATGTGCATGCTAATTTTCAGCAGATCAGCAGTATTGCAAACTTGTGATGCTGCTTGTTTTTAAATATGGCCCAGTATATGGTATATCTGGTACCATTTAACAATATCTCATATAATCCTGTGACAAGTCTTATAAAGTTTTTCTGACAGCATTCTACAAGTGGTACCAGATAAATGTAAAAATCTTTATATACAGCATATGGTATATCTGGTACCATATAACAATATCTTAGAGAATCCTGTCACGTTAGACTTGTCCCAGGATTCTACAAGATGTTGTTTTATGGTACCAGATTTACCATATACTGTATATACAGATTTTTACATTTAAGATAATAAGATGTATTATTAGGTATACATATATTAAAATGTATTTCTTTAGTTTTTTATGAATATTAATTAAAAGAAACATTTGAAAATACTGAATTATTTTTTACGATTATATATAGCATTTGCTACCTTTAATCCATTAATTTGGTGGTATTAAAATCTAAATCAAGAAAAGTCAAATTATTAGGTTCTCAGAGATCCGATCCAGTATATAAAACACGTTCCAAATGTCTCCATCCAATACAAAATCCATATCAAATACAGACATAATTCAGCTCAAATTCTTCACCAAGCTAATAAACCAATAAATAACATTTGTAGTGCACAGACAAATCAATTGATTCTATTTTTAGACACCAGTTTGCTAAATTGGTTGTATAAAACCCTCAGGGCGATCTCTTAGATGTCTAATATTGACCTCAAAATGTTCTTTTCCCATTGGTGTCAATATTTGCCTACTTTTCATGTCAAGCATTATATACACGTACACCATTGGCCTCACCACCAAAGATCCCGTGTTTTGACAGAGGAATAAGGTCTATATATCGTCACTCCCAAGGCATACTAGGGCATATACTGAGGTATATATACTGTAGGTCCACTGAGAAAGTAGTAAATGGTGTTTAAAAGGGCCAGATAGCAAAAACAAAAGTGCAGAGTGGAAAAATTGTTAGCAAATAGAAATGTCTGACTGTAATGGTTAAATCACTCTCAAACAGATCCCACTTATCAATGGGAGGTGATCTAATGTGGTTTCCAATATTAGCCTACAATTTATTATTTTGTTTATAAATTATCAAGCTATTCTAGTTATTAAGGGCCGTATTTATAAAGGCATGGTATTGATATCTTGCACTACCGCGCCTTTAACTATCGTAACTGTACAAAAATAATACTGCGGATTGTACAATTACGATCAAATTTGTAGATTAATGATCGTAATTATACAATTGCACATAGAATAACATTGAGGTAGTTTACTACTGTATGGTTTTGTATGAACAAACATTCATAAACGCATTAACGTGGCAGGACATTTACGCCCGGAGCCGTACTTTTACGATGGCATCACAAGTTTCCAAAACTGCGGGATAATAAATATGCCCCTAAAGGTCATAGTTATCTGGATGTGTATCAGCTAAAACAATTCCATTATATTCAGTTCAAAAGATGAGAAATGTTTGTAATGTTTTGCCTATAATAATAAGTGGCGGATTTAGGACATAGAAGACTAAAGCTAGGTACACACATTACTGATAAAGCCCTGATACTGTCGGATCCAATGGTATCGGGGCTTTGTCAGTACTGTGTGTACCTTGCTTTTTCGGAAAAGAGGGAAAATATCTATCGCCGTGGTCTACCGCAGCCGAGGGAAACACACAGTCCTGAGCATTCTCCTATAGGGATCACTCTCGGGACTGTGTATGCACACAGAAACCCCCTGACGTGTTTCGTTCTTACAAGCAGGACTTAGGGCTAGGCCACACTAGCGCGTTTCGCGCTCGCGGTTGCGCCCGCGATTTCCGCTAAAATGGAAATCGCGGGAACGCGAAAATTACTGCGATTTCCGATGCGCATGCGATTGCGCGTCCGTTCACGTTTTGGTAACGTATGCGTTCACCATTTTTGGTGCGTTAACGCAGCGTTTCCATAATGCGAAAAGGCGAAAACGCATGCGCAAAACGCGAACGCGAACGCACAAGAAGAGCGCACACAATCGCGTGCGATAACGCTCGCGATTTTGTGCGCGATTCCTGTGCGTTGCAGTGTGGCCTCAGCCTAAGTCTGTAAGGACGAAACGCGTCGGGGTTTCTGTGTGCATATTTTTAACTCTTAACTTGTATGGACCTTGCAATAGCCGATTTGAAACTGCCGCATGCCTAAGCTTACTATTTAGTCTCATACAACTCGTTTTTATTCAGATTGTGGGGTACTTGTCCTGTGTTTCAGGATCCAGTTCACCTATTTGGTACGTGATTTAAAGGGACTTAGTGTAAGTCCATCTCCTACCACTATCTGGTGTATATCTGGAATAAGAGTACTCTCCATTTGGATTTTAACTTTTTTGTTACTAGTTTGTAAAAATGTATACCTAATAAAATTTGTACATTTTAATTCTCACTAACCTTGGTTTGCCATTACCGAGAGGGTATCACTGAGGGGGATACTTTTGTGTTCTTTATTATGTCTCATTTATCTTTTATCCCCATGATTACCCTCTCTTAACTTTCTGAATGATCGTGCACCACACTATTTCTATGTATGATCTTTGAAAAATGACAGACAGGATCTGCAAGATCTTTCAAAAATCTTACGCAGCTTAAAGGAGAACTAAACCCAATTTTTTATACTCAAGAATCTGAAAACAACCACCCTAAAAACATCAATAAACTATAAAATGCCACTTTAGTAAACTCTGTTAAAGTAAATCAAAGCCTGTTAAGAACTGGATGAAGTATCTGTGTGTATGTGCAGTGCCAGACCACACCTCCTGACCTCAGTCATATGCTTCCTTCTTTATCTGTCCTGTAAAAGGATTGGCTAGATATTATTAATGGGTGTGACCAACTGTAACAAGTTTGTGCCATAGCTAAAGACTGAGCATGTGCAGAACATAATGGTCGTTGACCAAACTGTGTGATACTAGAATGCTGAGAAGTAAAGTATAAACCATATGTTATTAAGTTAAATTTCCCAGCGCCTGTATCAAAATGAGAGGTAAGACACAGATTACTGGTTTTATATCAAGGTGTTCTGCCTTCTGGTTCAGTGTTGTTCTGTGGCTTTAGTTGCCCTTTAAGAATGAGGTTTTATTGGGTTTGAGCCCCTGTAAGTTGACTTTAACATTTTATCTATCATTATCAGCTGCCTGTATTATGTAATCCATCGCTATAAAATAAGCTTGACTCTAGTCTTTAAGCTGTTAGGGTGAGTGGGCAAATGATGTAAGAGTTTTTAAGAGGATACATTTGTATATGAAATGTTACACATAGAAAGGCTTTTATATAAGTAAAAATAAGTAATAAGTAATAAACACTTGCAAAAATTAACGTGGCAGCTTCAACGTGGAGTTGAATTACACTGCATAACCACGGTTTGTTCCTAGACTTAATGCAGGTGTTAAATATCTATATATAATGGGACTGCGTACATCCACACATTGAGTGCAACTAGTAAATAATAGTTCAAAAGCTGCAATAATTTACTTTCTAACATTTTTGCCTCCAACAGTACATTTGTTAGCAATGGCAATGAAATGTATTTCTCATACCCTACAACATCACCCCTTTATTATGTACAAACTAGAAACAACACAGTTGTCCGATCATGCTTTAAAAAGCGGGCACTAGTGTGGCCATCAATTGGCGACACTACTGCCTGCTCTTAAAAGCACGATCGGACAAATGTGCTGCCATGTGTTGCCTCTGAGTATACTGAGCACGCTCCTACGTGTTGCCGTGCGCTGCTGCTTGTGTGCGTGTTTCAGGAGCTTTCGGATGCACTCTAGTGATGTGTCCAAGGGTGGAATCGAGCTCAGGACTTCATCCCTGCAAGGCATTAGTGCTAACCACGAGCCACCTTTTTGCCCAACACACATTTGCTAATGAGGGTTAGCATTACAAAAATCTAAAAATGTTTAAGTATTAGAAATGAGAACTATGACATTATACCATGTTCTCACTGGAGATGGAATGCAGAAAGACAGGCAAATCTATTGTTTCTAGAACAATGGTTTATATTTGTTTATACTTTAACAGAATAATCATGTGGCTTGATAAAAGGAACTTGTAGTTGTGGATCTACTGGTAGTGTAACCTTTTAGTTTAATAAGGGCTAGGCCACACTGCTGCGTTTTTTTTTTTGCGTTTGCTCATATGTTTGCGCTTGCGTTTTTTCAGATCACGCACACATTTTTTCATTAAGTATGAAAAAACGAAATCGCACATGAAATCGCATGCGATTCAGTGTGTGATTGCGTTGCAGTGTGACCATGCCCTAACAGTTGTATTATCAGTTGTGCTCCTTCAGTATGTTTTCTTTTGCCTGTTCTACCTATATGTGCCTACCCTCCAACATTCCACTTTGCACAGAGCAGTGTTAAGATCAGTTTCACTTCATTATCCTCCACTTGGAGTTCTGCACCTATTAAATGGGGTAATCTTGCAGGGTATGTATGTGCAGAGTCTATGTAGACTACACCTCTGTTCCAAAAAATGCATTTGCAGGAATGTTTGCGTTCCCGCAATTTCCATGTTACTTAAAATAGCATGCACAATCGCAAGCAAAACCGTGTGCACAAAGGCGTGAAAATCAGGTGGGGCCCAGTCCTTAGCACTTGCTTTGTGAGCAATTCTCTGTCCATTTCATCTCATTTCTGCTAGCAATCTATTTGTGCTATTTGTACTATACTGGCATATAACATTGATTGCGGCGGCTGCGTGATATAAGATCGGTTAGCATGACTTTATCTCCAGAGCAGGCGTTCTTGGTGCATCACCCTGTTATTTTAGTATTAAAGTAAAACAATGCTGGCACATTCATACACTACTTTAAAGGGATTTAGGGGCTAATGCAATAAAAGGTGCCAAAGTTTGGTTGTGCTATTAATCTGTAGGAACCGATCAGATGCTACCAGCTGCAGTAAACCCACTTAAAAGCTAACATTTGATTGGTTGCTGCAGATACATAGCTTGGGCAAACTTTAGCCCATCCCTAGCGCATCATCCTTTTACAATGGTAAAAATTAAAGTAGCTGCAACAATCATTAGGTGTACCACAATTTCTTCTCTACTCATCAACAACTTGGAGGCCAATATAGCGCACTATAACGCACTAAAACTCTTAGGGCACGACCACACTGCAACGCAAACGCAATCGCACACGGAATTGCATGCCATTTCATGTGCGATTTCGTTGCGTTGGCACATGCGTTTTTTCATTGGAGTATTGTATTAGAATATATAGTATTGGAAAACGCATGCGATTGCGTTTTAAAATGCGGAACGCAAATCACAATCGCAAGCGCAATTGCATCACATCCGAAAACGATATGAAAAAAACGCAAGCGCAAACGCAGAAAAATCACAGCAGTGTGGCCTAGCTCTTAATAACTTAAATTTCAGCAAATTTAGAATTGTTCACCTGGCACATGAAACACCTGAAATATACTCACTCAAACAACTTTACATTTTCTGAAATTACAATTTGAGAGAAATAAAATGGTGGTACACATAATTATCTGTGCTTGCTTTGTCATCAAATTATTAATGTTTAGTGAGTGCTCCTAATTCCCCCCACCCTCCCTTACTCACTGCCTTCTTGTAGTGTCTGCGACACTTATAACTTCTGCACAGCCTCACCATGGACACTGCTCTGCTTATACATCTCCCCCTCCCTTCCCCCTTCTTTCTTTTCTCTGCTGATTCTCTTAATTGTTGCAGAAAGTGTGCTGGCAGGCAGGCAAAGAAGTCAAGCATGGGGCACAGATTATAATTTCTGCTTCTGGAGTGACAGGTCATTCCCTATAAATGCTGTGATATTATGGTTTCTCAGGATCTACAGATCAGATTTAAAATCAGGAAAAAAGTTTTGGAGCAGTGGGAACTTTCTGTATCTAAAGGTACACTTCGAGTATAGATACCCTTTAAATTAAGTAACATTTCACATATATTGTTTATTCAGTATATGTAAAGTAAGTTATTTTTCTTCATTATAAAGAAAATGAAGTTCTGAGCACAACTTTACCCTCAAAATTTTAATGTCAATATTAATGTCATTTCCACAGCTATGCAAAGAAAAAGGGTGTGTACAGCAAAACATACCTGTGACACCGCATAGTACTTGCATGATTACTGGTGCAATCACAGTCTGAATTGGGTGCTGACTCAACCAGGCCCCTTGTGGTTGTGATGTAGTATGTGCAGGTTGCAATATACACTTTCACTTCAGAGTGTGACTTTTGTTTTGCAGATCCTTTCCAATGCATTTGCACATTTCTATAAATAATTGGGAGAGAAAGAAATTCCTATAAATATGCAGTTGCTTATGAACTGGGGCAGTTCCTAGATCTTCCATTACACTGGGGATCGTGGAAATGAGACATTATTTAGATTATCTATATTGAGGTAAGCATAATGTTATTGTTGTGCCATAAATACAGATATAGGGGACTCCCTTAACCTTGCCCTATCCCTTTTGCATTTAGGAACAGAGACGAGTGTACTTTAATTAAAGCAGTGTAAATCTGGTGTTATTGTTTGCAGTGATACAGTAGAGGATTCTTGTGACTCATCCTACCTTAAGGCAAGACTGGTATTGAAATGTTTACTTTATACTCCTTCATTTTTACTGGGAGTTCTCCAGGCAGGCAAAGATCCTTTCCCCACCCCTATGATATTATTGGTGCAGTACACAGAATAGATTGCACTTGGTAGGAGAAAAAAAGAAAGTAAAGTGACATATTTATATGTTTAACTTCTAACCAAGAACACAAAACGGTGAGGTAACCCACAAGTGGCTGTCATGTACTGGAACATAAGGAGCCTGCATTGCTAAAGGAGTGAGTGGCAGCTCTTGGGATCAGTTTGTGATACTGACAGTTTGCTGCAACTTTAGTCGAAGTTTGGACTAGCTGGACTAGAGCTTCCCTGGAGGGGGGACAATCAATTGGTAAGTGTCATTGACTACCTGTATCTGAACCACAATATCATTTTCTTTTTTCTGTATCTTTCCTTTTTTAATTGATACTGTTATGATAAGTTCAGAATTCCCCATGCAATTTAGATTTCGATGTAGACAAGACTGTGCACTGAATAGCCAATTGATTTCTCACAACCTTCTTTATAGATAATCCTGATAAATTTCTTATTGCTCTGGTTACTGAACATCTGTCTGTGCTCCTGAACTACAATGTGCTGTAAATCATATGGTTGCATTTGGGAAGCTGAAAGTTGAAATAAGCTGGAATGGCAATGTTCAATGTAGGCACTCAAAGTGGGGTTATATTGTGAGCTCCCAAGTAGTCATGAACAAATGTAAACTGTGCACACGCAGTGCTGGTATGTTACACGGACACAGTTGTATCTGCCCCACTACAGATTATGAGACGGTAACACTCTGAGGAACGTTTGCATTGTAAAATATCCTGTAGCAGTAAAAGGATCTGAGATATGAGAAAACCCTGATATTTACTTTTTATAAAAATGCCAAAAAATATGACAAAGTTAAAGGGCATGACCACCCTTCTTAAAAATTTGTTATATAATATTCTCCCTGTCCCCCCAGCCCCAAACGCTATAGTTTTAAGTTCAGAAAGTGTCCCAAATATTACTTACCTTCCCTCTTTCCTCCGCCGCACTGACAGGCCCTCTGCTTGCGAGAAAATGCAAGCAGAGGGGCGGGACCGGCAGTCGCATCTGTGATTTGCTGAGCGGCAGCCAATCACGGACGCGGCTGCCAGGAGTTCAGTGTGGTGGAGGAAAGAGGGAAGGTAAGTAATGTTTGGGCCATTTTCTGAACTTAAAACTATAGCGGTTGGGGATGGGGGGACAGGGAGAATATTATATGGAAAGGTTTTTACGCTAGGGGGAGGGAATCCTAATCGAGAGGGAGGGGGGGGGAGGGCTGCAGTGCGCATGCCAAACTTCTCCCGGAGGAGAGACAGGAGGCAGAGTCCTATATGGGGATAGCAGAAGGGGGGATAGCAGAAGGGGGGATAGCAGAAGAACCAGATGGAGCTGGGATGTAAGGTAAGGATTAAACTACACTACACAACGGGGCCAGTAGTAGGGGGGATTATAGTGTTAGGGGTGGACATGCCCTTTAAAATGTTTTTAATCAACGTCTTAACAACAACATATGGGTTGTGGGGAGGAAAATGCTACTTGGCTTTCATATCTAGGCAAATATCTCATTGAACCCACTTAGGGTTACAGTATGTATAGCTCCTTTACCTCCCTTTCTTCAATCAATACATTATAGGAATAGTTCAATTAGAATAGTTTAAGGAATAGTTCAATTGCCAATTACCTGCCCCCAACCCCAATTGATATATTTTGCACTTTATTCCCTGTATTATTAACCATATACTTAAGGATAATTACTGTCCCCATTCTGGCAGAGTAAGCTGGCCCCTCCCACCATGCAGTCAATCATGACTGTGACTGCCGACATTACAGCCAATGATTGACTGCTGTTTCACCTGCTGCCTCCTCTGCACACACTCAAACCTCTTTGAGCAGAGGGGAGAAGGGCAGATACCTTTGTCAGAAAGGAATAAATCTTATCTTTAAATATCTCGATACAAATAAATGTAATAAAACTAGTAAAAATATCAGTTAGGGCTGTAGGCAGATACCTGACAAGTCACCAGTTTTTTGTTTTAGAGTTGAACATTCCCTTTAATTAGATAATCGCAACATTACCTAAACCTTTATCAGTGTCATTTAGCGCTTTTATTCCTTATGCAGATGAATACACAGCTTTAAATGCAGATACGGTTGATTTTATAGGTCTGTAAAAAAACTTCAGAACTTCAGCTGTTAACTCCCTCGTTAATTAATTAGCATTCACTGTAAATGTACATTTACAGGCGCTGTCTTACATTACTGATAACATGCGATAACATTGAGTATCAGGCATTTTTTGGCTACTAATACTCAGACTTTCCCAAAGTGTGTATTAAGGCTAAGGCCATACTAAGCCGGAAAAATCCTGCGTGTTACAGTCCACTTGCGATTCGCGAAATCGCATTCAGTTCATAAAGCGGATTGCAGTGCAGCACACTTAGTGTGGCCAGGCCAATTGGACCCTAGCATGAGCTTTTTAACGTGCAGTTGAATTGCACATTAAAATGGCCCTAGTGTGGCCTAGCCCTAAAAAAGTTTTTAGCTCCGGTGTTTAGCGTAGCAACAGCCCATCTCCCAGTTGAGTAATTGCTGTGGCAGATAATTTCATGAATAATGACTGCAGGGTCTACTCGGGGGTTTCCTGCTCTGAGCATGTGTAAAGTTCATTGAGCTCTGCACAGCTTTCAGAGGAGGATGACAGCCACAAACCCAGCCTAACTTTGTTAAGACACACTTGTGTGAGTATTACGAGTATTGGGGTGGTGCCTTGTGTTTGAAGGTGGACATGCCCTTTAACTGCTCTATTTAAAAATGCATATTTCAAATATCAGTTCTGTTTGTTTACTGGGTCGGTGAATGGGTGGTTCCAGCACACATGTAGAGCAGGTTTAAAATGCCTATAGCACCCTATCAAAAATAAACCAATTTCTAAATGCACATTTATGTGTAAGGTGTAATAAAGTATGGGATATATCATATTTACTGCTGGGAAAGGCAATCGATCCCTGTATTACATGGTGTTTATCTCTGTGCATAATTGCAAAGCATTCATTACATGATTGCAAAGGTAGCTTGGAAGGGGTAGAATCTTTGAAGCTATTTGTAATGCTATTCTGCAAAATAGTTTATTATGGCAATCAGAATTTCACTTTGAGGAAACACTGACACTTAACAATGAGTTTATAGAAAGTACCTGAAAAACAAAACTCCCAAATCAGAAGCTGTTATATCATGTATTACTCTGTTGTGCTGTGTATTATGACCAAAGCTCACCGTGATGAGATTGTTTGGCATTTATTTCAATTTGCCTATTATTGCCAGAAAAATGCAGTGCTTCATCTTAATAACAGTGTATGATGTGTGAGTTGCTACGGTTTCCAATACTTCTGCTTGATTTTATTTATTTCTAATACGTTTAGAATTATACACCTCTAATGTATATGATTGTGTGTATAATGATTAAGTGAATTTGTAAGGGAAATTTCAATACAGTGTATGACAAAGGATTGTTGAAGGG
Organism: Hymenochirus boettgeri; assembly: GCA_019447015.1. Lineage (NCBI taxonomy): Eukaryota > Metazoa > Chordata > Amphibia > Anura > Pipidae > Hymenochirus > Hymenochirus boettgeri. The sequence continues at coordinate 260,976,414 of CM033476.1, read as the reverse complement.
AACCTAAATGGATGTTAGGGTTACAAGTAAAACTGTATTAAAGGGCTGTCCATCCTCTTTGAAAACTTTCTACATCTTGCAGGGCATACCCTCCCACCCCCAACCACTATAGTCATACTTGTAAAATCTGTTCCAATATATACTTACACCTCCTCATTCCAGCACTGTTCTGGTCCGGCTCCCCTGCCCGCCGGAACTACAAGCAGGGGGCCGGACCGGCAGCTGTGGCTGTGATTGGCTGAGAGGCAATGTAAAACAGCGCTGGAAAGAGGAGGTGTAAGTAGAGATTGGAAGCAATATTACTAGTCTTAATATATCGCTTTTGCTGCAACATGTACTCCCTTTTGTAACATATATGGGCAAGAGAAAAAAAAGATTTTTTTTAGCCTTTAATTCTTTTTTAAAGGCCATCTATACTGAAAAGATAAAAGTTCCTCTATTACATGATTGTAGGGGAGGTAGGAGCTGCTATTCCTAGCTGTCCTTGTCCTGTTTTATAGAAATAATCTTCTATTTAAAAACAAAAGCACTCTGGGACAGCCAATCTTAGGCTGACCTCATTTTCTATCCTTAGACTCATGTACACTGGAGCCTGGATACACTTAGGAGAGGGCATCCAGACTTTATTTGCATGAACTGCACATGTGCAGGAAAAGGAGAGTGGCACAATACCCAAAGAGACTGAGATAACATTTTCCAGCTAAGCCACTCTGATGCGCTTTTAAGCGTGATACGATCGCACTTTTAAAAGCGCACACTAGTGTGGCCCAATTGATGTGTGACTCATCACAATCGCAAGCGCTCTGATTGTGAAACATTGGGCAATTGCGCACACGCGCACTGCAAATCGCTCTCGTGTACCGGGAACATGTGTGCAGGAGCACGTTGCAGGGTGGCCTCACCCTAAATGATGACTTTTCGTGGGTGATTACTTCTATATTAAAGTTTCTACCTTCATTAAAATAATGGAATTAAAGGGAAAGGGGAAGGGCCAAGCAATGTTAAATCAGCTTGCATTGAGGTAACATTTTTTATTATGATTATTAATGAATTCAGCTTAGAGCCACCAGTTTTGCTATCTGATGAAATTTTGTTTCTACTTGCCTTGTAGCCTGCAGTATTTTTACAATCATAAGTCAACATCTAGTTGTCAGCAGTTTTGAGATGTTTGGAAAAAACAGCTATGGAGATCCTATTTGCACCTTAAAGGGACTGTCCACCCCTCTTTTGAAAAATTAATATGTGGTAGATTAGCCCCCAAAACCTAGACATCGTTTAAATCTCAAGCTCTAATTCAGCTCCCACACAGAGATATTATACTTACATCCTCCTCCTCGCTCCACCGCCGCTTCCGGGTTCTTCTCCCAGTCTCCACTGTGGCTGCTCTGTTCTTTTTCTGTTCCCGAGCAGCCGCAGTGGAGACTGCTCTGGGAATGGCAGTCAGTGATTGGCCGTGACATCACAGTCACGGCCGACACTGACTGCCTTACCCGGAAGTGCAGAGCCGCGGTGGTGGAGCGAGGAGGAGCATGTAAGTATAATAGCTCTGTGTGGGAGCCGAATTACAGCTTGAGACTTAAACGATCTCTAGGTTTTGGGGGATAATCTACCACATATTAATTTTTCAAAAGAGGGGTGGACAGTCCCTTTAAAGTGTTCAACCCTTAAAATGCTTCATTGTCTGGATCCCACTTTTAAACACTTATGTGCTCAGCTTTTTGAAAATACTCCTCTTATGTTGTATATATATATTTACGGTATCAAGCTTGATAAAGGTCATAGAAAAAGGACTGAAACGTTGTTTTGGTGTTTTTTGCCCAAAAAGTTTTCAAAAGAAGTCCCTGGAGTGCACCAGTCTTTTGCATCTGTAACTTAGTATCTATATTGATGGGTAGCACTGGACCTGCACGCTATATGGACATTTGACATTATATGGACATACAGTAGAATTTATCCCCACCAGACATCTAGTAGTGGTGAGTCAAATTGACTTATCCCAGCTAGACTAAATATTAAAAAGTTTTCTAAATAACTAATGTGCAAATGAACTAAACTCTAAATTGGATATAAATAGTTATTTAGAAGGTAAAAATCAGAAAAAGCCCATAGGTTTGTAATCTGTTGAATGAGAATATTTTTTCCTGATTGGTAGTAAAGATGCCCTTTTAGATCTTGAAATCACTAATTCAATTCTAATGCTGAAATGGGCCCATGTTTGGAAAATAGTGATAATAGTATGGTCACCTTTAATATCATGGTGAACAGACAATATAAAAAGGATACAAAATATTGAAAATAGTACATAGGTGAATTATTTATTATTATGCATAATATAGTAGACTTTTTCATGTCAAGCAGTAAATAACATAAACTAATAATGTCAAAGCAAAAAAAAGTCTTTCCTGCATAAGGAGCATATTTCTGCCAATTGACCATAATTCTGCCACTGTATAGATTCCTGTAAGGTTTATCATTGAGTATGCTGTGGTCCTTTCCACAGATATAGGATATCAATTGTGTTATAATTATAGACTAGCAAAATTAGGCAGCCCATTGGCTGCCTCTCACTGGCCCCCTACTACTAGACCTGTACCCAAAAAATAATATTAATTGATTATCTCGGGCTGATTTATTTATTTTTATCAAGTTTGTTATTGATAAAAAAAATTATGATAAATTGAATTTGATGGCACGGATGTAATATATTAAAGGAACACTAAACTAGGTTTTGTAAAGTAGATAAAATCTGGATCTATTATTCACTGGGAGGTGAAAAGGCTTATTCCCACCTCCCTGTGAATAATTTAACACCCGGGGAACACAACAACATTTACCTTACTCGCACTCCCCCTGCAGATCCTTATCACTGCCAGGCGATTGCGAGCCTAACTAGTGTCCCTTTAAACATCTTCTATTAGAAATTGCAATATCTATAATGAGAATTGATATAAACCTATTGGTGCGGATCTTCATAACCAAGTCCAAGTTTCTCATGCGCCCTCTGTGAAATTTACTTGCCCACCCCTGCTATAGACTAAAGGTGGCCATACACATGCGTTTTTTATTGCATTATGCTGACAGATCACATTGGTATCTGTCATCACGCATGCAGTGGGGACCGCACACATGGACCTGACCGATTGTCCATATGTGGTAGGGGGAATTGATCAGCCGTGCAGCCATACGTCTTTCCCAAGTGACTGTAATGCCAAATAAAGACGTTTGGATTCAGCCCCTGACACACTTCCCCTGACGGGATTTACCCAATATTTACAGGAAGGTGTTTTAGTTCTATGCAATATAAATGTTTTTTTTCCTTGTATGTGCAGTAAAAATGTGGAATACTTTTCCTGATAATGTTGTGTTGGCAGAACTTCTAAATACATTTAAAAAAAAGTCTTGGGTGTACAGGTTATCTGTACTTTCTGTTACAGTCAGTTATTTTTTCCATACTTGAAAAATACCAGAGAAAATACTTATATTAATCATTTATAAATTACTGTATATACTCGAGTATAAGCCGACCCGAGTATAAGCCGAGGTAACTATTTTTACCTCCAAAAATAGGAAAACCTGATTGACCGGAGTATAAGCCGAGGGATGAAATTATGACCACTACTGCCTTCTGATTCATTGTGCTGTGATAGGTTGGGGCCCTCAAATCCTAAAGCAATGAGTTCCAGTAGGCTACACTTTCCGGTCTCCACCAAGCCAGATACAAATATAGGTAGCAGTGTAGTGTACAGAAAGCACAGACTCCAAGAAAAATGTTTTTAATCAACGTCTTAACAACAACCTATGGGTTGTGGGGAGGAAAATGCTACTTGGCTTTCATATAGGCAAATATCTCATTGAACCCACTTAGGGTTACAGTTGTTATAGCTCCTTTACCTCCCTTTCTTCAATCAATACATTATAGGAATAGTTCAATTAGAATAGTTTAAGGAATAGTTCAATTGCCAATTACCTGCCCCCAACCCCAATTGATATATTTTGCACTTTATTCCCTGTATTATTAACCATATACTTAAGGATAATTACTGTCCCCATTCTGGCAGAGTAAGTGGCCCCTCCCACCATGCAGTCAATCATGACTGTGACTGCCGACATTACAGCCAATGATTGACTGCTGTTTCACCTGCTGCCTCCTCTGCACACACTCAAACCTCTTTGAGCAGAGGGGAAGGGGCAGATACCTTTGTCAGAAAGGATAAATCTTATTAAATATCTCGATACAAATAAATGTAATAAAACTAGTAAAAATATCAGTTAGGGCTGTAGGCAGATACCTGACAAGTCACCAGTTTTTTGTTTTAGAGTTGAACATTCCCTTTAATTAGATATCGCAACATTACCTAAACCTTTATCAGTGTCATTTAGCGCTTTATTCCTTATGCAGATGAATACACAGCTTTAAATGCAGATACGGTTGATTTATAGGTCGTAAAAAACATTCAGAACTTCAGCTGTTAACTCCCTGTAATTAATTAGCATTCACGTAAATGTACATTTACAGGCGCTGTCTTACATTACTGATAAAATGCGATAACATTGAGTATCAGGCATTTTTTGGCTACTAATACTAGACTTTCCCAAAGTGTGTATTAAGGCTAAGGCCATACTAAGCCGGAAAAATCCTGCGTGTTACAGTCCACTTGCGATTCGCGAAATCGCATTCAGTTCATAAAGCGGATTGCAGTGCAGCACACTTAGTGTGGCCAGGCCAATTGGACCCTAGCATGAGCTTTTTAACGTGCAGTTGAATTGCACATTAAAATGGCCTAGTGTGGCTAGCCCTAAAAAAGTTTTTAGCTCCGGTGTTTAGCGTAGCAACAGCCCATCTCCCCGTTGAGTATTGCTGGGCAGATAATTTCATGAATAATGACTGCAGGGTCTACTCGGGGGTTTCTGCTCTGAGCATGTGTAAAGTTCATTGAGCTCTGCACAGCTTTCAGAGGAGGATGACAGCCACAAACCCAGCCTAACTTTGTTAAGACACACTGTGTGAGTATTACGAGTATGGGGTGGTGCCTTGTGTTTGAAGGTGGACATGCCTTAACTGCTCTATTAAAAATGCATATTTCAAATATCAGTTCTGTTTGTTTACTGGGTCGGTGATGGGTGGTTCCAGCACACCATGTAGAGCAGGTTTAAAATGCTATAGCACCCTATCAAAAATAAACAATTTCTAAATGCACATTTATGTGTAAGGTGTAATAAAGTATGGGATTATCATATTTACTGGGGAAAGGCAATCGATCCCTGTATTACATGGTGTTTATCTTGTGCATAATTGCAAAGCATTCATTACTGATTGCAAAGGTAGCTTGGAAGGGGTAGAATCTTTGAAGCTATTTGTAATGCATTCTGCAAATAGTTTATTATGGCATCAGAATTTCACTTTGAGGAAACACTGACACTTAACAATGAGTTTATAGAAAGTACCTGAAAAAAACTCCCAAATCAGAAGCTGTTATATCATGATTTACTCTGTTGTGCTGGTGTATTATGACCAAAGTCACCGTGATGAGTTGTTTGGATTTATTTCAATTTGCCTATTATTGCCAGAAAAATGCAGTGCTTCATCTTAATAACAGTGTATGATGTGTGAGTTGCTACGGTTTCCAATACTTCTGCTTGATTTTATTTTATTTTCTAATACGTTTGAAATTATACACCTCTAATGTATATGATTGTGTGTATAATGATTAAGTGAATTTGTAAGGGAAATTTCAATACAGTGTATGACAAAGGATTGTTGAAGGGAACCTAAATGGATGTTAGGGTTACAAGTAAAACTGTATTAAAGGCTGTCCATCCTCTTTGAAAACTTCTACATTTGCGGGCATACCCTCCCCCCCAACCACTTAGTCATACTTGTAAAATCTGTTCCAATATATACTTACACCTCCTCATTCCAGCACTGTTCTGGTCCGGCTCCTGCCCGCCGGAACTACAAGCAGGGGGCCGGACCGGCAGCTGTGGCTGTGATTGGCTGATGAGGCAATGTAAAACAGCGCTGGAAAGAGGAGGTGTAAGTAGAGATTGGAAGCAATATTACTAGTCTTAATATATCGCTTTTGCTGCAACATGTACTCCTTTTGTAACATATATGGGCAAGAGAAAAAAAAGATGTTTTTTTTAGCCTTTAATTCTTTTTTAAAGGCCATCTTACTGAAAAGAAAAAGTTCCTCTATTACATGATTGTAGGGGAGGTAGGAGCTGCTATTCCTAGCTGTCCTTGTCCTGTTTATAGAAATAATCTTCTATTTAAAAAAAAAGCACTCTGGGACAGCCAATCTTAGGCTGACCTCATTTTCTATCCTTAGACTCATGTACACTGGAGCCTGGATACACTTAGGAGAGGGCATCCAGACTTTATTTGCATGAACTGCACATGTGCAGGAAAAGGAGAGTGGCACAATACCCAAAGAACTGAGATAACATTTTCCAGCTAAGCCACTCTGATGCGCTTTTAAGCGTGATACGATCGCACTTTTAAAAGCGCACACTAGTGTGGCCCAATTGATGTGTGACTCTCACAATCGCAAGCGCTCTGATTGTGAAACATTGGGCAATTGCGCACACGCGCACTGCAAATCGCCTCTGTGTACCGGGAAACTGTGTGCAGGAGCACGTTGCAGGGTGGCCTCACCCTAAATGATGACTTTCGTGGGTGATTACTTCTATATTAAAGTTTCTACCTTCATTAAAATATGGAATTAAAGGGAAAGGGAAGGGCCAAGCAATGTTAAATCAGCTTGCATTGAGGTAACATTTTTTATTATGATTATTAATGAATTCAGCTTAGAGCCACGTTTTGCTATCTGATGAAATTTTGTTTCTACTTGCCTTGTAGCCTGCAGTATTTTTACAATCATAAGTCAACATCTAGTTGTCAGCAGTTTTGAGATGTTTGGAAAAAACAGCTATGGAGATCCTATTTGCACCTTAAAGGGACTGTCCACCCCCTTTTGAAAAATTAATATGGGGTAGATTAGCCCCCAAACCTAGACATCGTTTAAATCTCAAGCTCTAATTCAGCTCCCACACAGAGATATTATTAAATCCTCCTCCTCGCTCCACCGCCGCTTCCGGGTTCTTCTCCCAGTCTCCACTGTGGCTGCTCTGTTCTTTTCTGTTCCCGAGCAGCCGCAGTGGAGACTGCTCTGGGAATGGCAGTCAGTGATTGGCCGTGACATCACAGTCACGGCCGACACTGACTGCCTTACCCGGAAGTGCAGAGCCGCGGTGGTGGAGCGAGGAGGAGCATGTAAGTATAATAGCTCTGTGTGGGAGCCGAATTACAGCTTGAGACTTAAACGATCTCTAGGTTTTGGGGGATAATCTACCACATATTAATTTTTCAAAAGAGGGGTGGACAGTCCTTTAAAGTGTTAACCCTTAAAATGCTTCATTGTCTGGATCCCACTTTTAAACACTTATGTGCTCAGCTTTTTGAAAATACTCCTCTTATGTTGTATATATATATTTACGGTATCAAGCTTGATAAAGGTCATAGAAAAAGATGAAACGTTGTTTTGGTGTTTTTTGCCCCCAAAAGTTTTCAAAAGAAGTCCCTGGAGTGCACCAGTCTTTTGCATCTGTAACTTAGTATCTATATTGAGGGTAGCCTGGACCTGCACGCTATATGGAAATTGACATTATATGGACATACAGTAGAATTTATCCCCACCAGACATTAGTATGGTGAGTCAAATTGACTTATCCCAGCTAGACTAAATATTAAAAAGTTTTCAAATAACTAATGTGCAAATGAACTAAACTCTAAATTGGATATAAATAGTTTTTTAGAAGGTAAAATCAGAAAAGCCCATAGGTTTGTAATCTGTTGAATGAGAATATTTTTCCTGATTGGTAGTAAAGATGCCCTTTTAGATCTTGAAATCACTAATTCAATTCTAATGCTGAAATGGGCCCAGTGTGGAAAATAGTGATAATAGTATGGTCACCTTTAATATCATGGTGAACAGACAATATAAAAAGGATACAAAATATTGAAAATAGTACATAGGTGAATTATTATTATTATGCATAATATAGTAGACTTTTTCATGTCAAGCAGTAAATAACATAAACTAATAATGTCAAAGCAAAAAAAAGTCTTTCCTGCATAAGGAGCATATTTCGCCAATTGACCATAATTCTGCCACTGTATAGATTCCTGTAAGGTTTAACATTGAGTATGCTGTGGTCCTTTCCACAGTAATAGGATATCAATTGTGTTATAATTAAGACTAGCAAAATTAGGCAGCCCATTGGCTGCCTCTCACTGGCCCCCTACTACTAGACCTGTACCCAAAAAATAATATTAATTGATTATCTCGGGCTGATTTATTTATTTTTATCAAGTTTGTTATTGATAAAAAAATTATGATAAATTGAATTTGATGGCACGGATGTAATATATTAAAGGAACACTAAACTAGGTTTTGTAAAGTAGATAAAATCTGGATCTATTATTCACTGGGAGGTGAAAAGGTTATTCCCACTCCCTGTGAATTTAACACCCGGGGAACACAACAACATTTAACTTACTCGCACTCCCCCTGCAGACCTTATCACTGCAGGCGATTGCGAGCCTAACTAGTGTCCCTTTAAACATCTCTATTAGAAAATGCAATATCTATAATGAGAATTGATATAAACCTATTGGTGCGGATCTTCATAACCAAGTCCAAGTTTCTCATGCGCCCTCTGTGAAATTTACTTGCCCACCCTGCTATAGACTAAAGGTGGCCATACACATGCGTTTTTATTGCATTATGCTGACAGATCACATTGGTATCTGTCATCACGCATGCAGTGGGGACGCACACATGGACCTGACCGATTGTCCATATGTGGTAGGGGGAATTGATCAGCCGTGCAGCATACGTCTTTCCCAAGTGACTGAATGCCAAATAAAGACGTTTGGATTCAGCCCTGACACACTTCCCTGACGGGATTTACCCAATATTTACAGGAAGGTGTTTTAGTTCTATGCAATATAAATGTTTTTTTTCTTGTATGTGCAGTAAAAATGTGGATACTTTTCCGATAATGTTTGTGTGGCAGAACTTCTAAATACATTTAAAAAAAAGTCTTGGGTGTACAGGTTTCTGTACTTTTGTTACAGTCAGTTATTTTTTCCATACTTGAAAAATACCAGAGAAAATACTTATATTAATCATTATAAATTACTGTATTACTCGAGTATAAGCCGACCCGAGTATAAGCCGAGGTAACTATTTTTACCTCCAAAAATAGGAAAACCTGATTGACCGGAGTATAAGCCGAGGGATGAAATTATGACCACTACTGCCTTCTGATTCTTTATTGTTTTGAGGATTTAGTTGCTCTATAAACGGACAGCAGAATTCCCATACAGTAGTCCCATATATATATATATATATAATAGCATTTTTATACATTTATTTTAAACTCATCCGTGCTTTTATTTTGGGGATCCTTTTATTTGAACTGATTTTAAGCCTATTACTTCAGGAAGCAGATCGTCATCCTGAAATATTTGAGCTGCAGGTGTATTTCTACCCACAAATCAAGTAATTGGAAGCATTTGGATGGTACAGAGTCAATTCTTTACTGTTGCTATATTATAGTATAGTATAGTATAGTATAGTATTTGAGGTTGAATAAAGACATACTTCCATCCAGTCCCACCCATCTAGCAATATCGTAATTTCCTGCCTAACTGTTGATCCAGAGGAAGGCAAAAAAATCGCACCATATTTATGAAGGGGGAAAAAATTCCTTCCTGACTCCAAGTGGAAATCGGAAATTTCCCTGGCTCAACTCTACTTTATGTATCAATACCAGTAACATGCAAAATTCCTTGTTTGTAGAAACTGCCCAATGAACCTGCCATCACAACTTCCACTGGAAGACAATTCTATAGCTTTGCCTTTCTCACAGTGAAAAACCATTCTGAACTTGGGGCCCTATTTATAAAAGATTGGTATCGTTATCGTAAAATACCGATCGTTATCGTAAAATAACGACCGTTTTTTTACCGATAACGACCGGTATTTAATGATATTGGTAAATACCGGTCGTTATCGGTAAATACCGGTCATTATCAGTAAATAATGGTCGTTATCGGTAAATGCCGGTCGTTATCGGTAAAAAAATGGTCGTTATTTTACGATAATGATCGGTATTTTACGATAACGATACCAATCTTTTATAAATAGGGCCCTTGAAGCCTAAACTTCTTTTCTTCAAGTCTAAAGGGATGTCCTTGTGTCCTCTGACATTTTCTATTGTGAACAATGCCCCAGGTAGTTTATTGTATGGCCCGTTAATGTATTTATACACAGTAATCATATCCCTACGCAAGTGCCTTTTTTCTATTGTACATAGTTGTAACTTATCCAATCTCTCTTCATATTCAAGCTCCTCCAATCCCCTTGTTAATTTAGTTGCCTTTATTGCTCTCATAGTTGGTGTTAGCTGGGCCGCATTCTCAGTAGAGTCCAATATATGCAGTTTACTTTACTCATACTCTAGTTGGGACAAAATTCTTTGATACACCATTTTTTTTGTATAAATTTAGGTTAGTCCAGTGTAAACATATTCCTGTTTTATTTGTTTATACACATGTGTTTACTTTATATCAAGTTTTAGAGTTCTTTTAATTAATCTTATGTTTTCTTAATGCATTTTCTAGTTTCTAACAGACCTTTGAAGGCCGAAGATCCAGATGGAGATGAGGAAGATGACACTGTAAGTGATACAACCATCATTCAAAAACTTTTTAAGTTGTGCTACTTTGGTCCAATAATGCAAACCATATTGACACACGAGTTACCTGGAAACAGGAAAGTCTGCTTAAAGGGCATGTCCGCCCTAAAATTAATGTTTTAATATAAGATTCCCCCTGCCAGCCCAGCCCCAACCGCTATATTTATATGTTTAGAAAGCTCCCCAAACTCTACTTACCTCCCCTCTTTCCTCCGCCGCGCTCCCGGCCCTCTGCTTGAGAGAAAATGCAAGCAGAGGGGCGGGACCGGCAGTCGCGTCTGTGATTGGCTGAGCGGCAGCCAATCACGGACGCGGCTGCAGGCAGCTCATTTCGGCGGAGGAAAGAGGAGAGGTAAGTAAAGTTTGGGGAGCTTTCTTAACATATAAATATAGCGGTTGGGGCTGGGGGGACAGGGGCAAGCATATAGCTAAAGGGATTTACGCTAGGGGGAGGGAATCCTTAGAGGGAGGGAGAGGGAGGGGGAGAAGGGCTGCAGTACGCATGCCAAAATTCTCCCGGAGGCCAGGTAGGAGGCAGAGTCCTATATGGACTCTGCTATTCTAATGGTTGGGCAGTTTTTGGGACTTTGGGGAGGGATACAGGAGAAACCATATGGAGCTGGGATGTGAGGTAAGGATTACACTACACTACATGATGGGGCCAGTAGTTGGGGGAATTATAGTTTTGGGGGTGGACTTGCCCTTTAAAGCACAATAATATAAACACAATTATTTTTGTTTAAATTCAAACTACAAAATGTAGTTTAAAAAGTGTAGTTTACAGAAATGGCTATAGTCAGATAACTACTTACAGCCCCTTCGCTCCAGCGAGTCTCCTTCTCCCTCTCTGCTAACAGGAAACAGCAGAGAGGGGCCTGACCAGCAGCCGCGTCTGTGATTGGCTTCCGGTCAGCCAATCACAGATGCGGCTGCCGGCTAAGAAGAAGTCGCGGGAGCGAAGTGCCTGTAAGTAAATATCCGAAAGGTTTTTTTAGGTTTCTTATAGCGGTTGGGGGTGGGCAGCACTAAAGGGTATTCCGACTTTAGCCTGGCATGCTAGGAGAAAGCGTGTGAATATTGGATCCGGAGGGAGGAAGGGAGGGAGGGGGGGGGAAGGGTTCCCCTGCGCATGTCTGCATCCCTCCCGGAGGCTTCAAACAAGGCAGAGACGTTTGGACAGGAAGACATCCACTGCACTTCAGTTTTCTGGACTTTGGGTGAGGACTACAAGAGAACCATGGGGAGCAAGAATGTAAGGTAAGAACTTTTCAAAGATAAACATAGGGGCCAGCAGTTGGGGAAAATTTTGATTTGGGGGTGGACATGCCCTTTAAGTAATAGTACATATAAAGCACACACAGAGATATATGTATAGATTATTTTATATGGATATATAGAGATTTTTCTGTCTTACAGACCATTGATGTGGACTTAGAAACTGTTAGACCAAGACCACAGGGCTCCTCTCCTGTTTATGAATATGCTGTTAATGAACATTACCTTGACACTCAGGTAAAATATTGTTGAAAATGTTTAACAGGTTTAATATCTGCTAGATGATTTAAACAGTTGACTAAATTCAATAACATAGAATGTCAGTTCTATTTGGAAGGAGACAAAACTGGTTTTGTAAACAATAACTTTATAAATCACATCAAAGGAGCTAGAAATTATAGATTTACATTTTTTCCCTGATATATTACATTTCCAGCCTGTAAAGTCCCTGGTTTCAACCCAAACATCATTTACCAGTCTGGTTACATCATCAAACCCCCCCCCCATAGTATTTGGGTTAATTTTTTAAATATTAAAAATGTACTTCTTTAATTTGGGCATAGATCTTTAAGTGCAAGTTAAGGTTTTATATAAATTATTACTTCCCAATGCAGGACAGTTCACAGTATACAGAAGAAGAATTTTCAAGCAGAGTAAGAAAAACGTCATTTATACGCACTTTCTATCCATTTTCAAAAATGAGCGATTCAGAGGTAAGTTCCTTTCCCCCCCGCACACTTCCTTTTCTTATGGTTCTTGTATGTGGCAGCCCAGTTTTCCCTATACTCAGTTTGCTGAACTAGCTATCAGACACAGGAATATAAATGTGTTTGTTGCAACACATCAGATACCCGCTAATTGTTTGGATTAATTTCTTTATTTTATTTATATTTTCATTTCTTTATTTTATTATTTACTAGCAGAATACCTGGCAACCCGCAACCCCGATACCATAGGGTGGCTTCCCATCAAACAGAGAATCATATTCAATAACCTTCTTTTAATCTTTAAATCTCTTTACTCTACTGCACCTCCCTGCATATCTTCACTCTTGGTCTATTATGCTCTTCTTTGCAAACCCCCTAGGAACACTGCTTCCTCCTGCCTTAAAGGGTCACTATACTCACTGAAACAACTTTACATTTTCTGAAACTACAATTTGAGAGAAATAAAATGGAGGTACTCACATATTTATCTGTGCTTGCTTTGTCGTTATATTATTAATGTTTAGTAAGTGCTCCTAATTCCCCCCACCCTCCCTTACTCACTGCCTTCTTGTAGTGTCTGCGACACTTATAAGCTCTGCACAGCCTCACCATGGACACTGCTCTGCTTACACATCTCCCTCTCCCCTGACTTATTTTCTCTGCTGATTCTCTTAAATGTGGCAGAAAGTGTGCTGGCAGGCAGGCAAAGAGGTCAAGCATGGGTCACATATTACAATTTCTGTTTCTGGAGTGACAGGGCTTTCCCTGTAAATGCTGTGATTTTAAATTTTAAATTTCTCAGGATCTACAGCTCAGATTTAGTAGTGGGAGTAGTAGGAGTAGTGGGATCTTGATTTTTTCTTTAAACCATTCTCTCCTGCTGCTCCCTATGAAGTCTTTCCCTCTCACTTTGCCAGGTGACATTCATTAATACATTTAAATACAGACTGTTATCCTACCTTTCAGAACACCAGCACAATAAAATGATTGTTAGCCACCTCAAGCTCTTTGTACCCCCCCTTGTATCTGTATGTTTTCCCACCCATTTATATTGTAAGCTCTTCGGGGCAGGGATCTCATTCCTAATGTGTGAAGGCATGCTGCGCTTATATCAATTTATCCATAATTTATATATATATATATGTATTCTTAACTTATGTATGAAATTGTATTTAAATTTTATTTATCTGTATGATTGCACTTATCCCCTTGTTTGTATTCTCTGTATTTTATAATATACAGCGCTGCTTACTCAAGTGGCACTTTTTATAAGGGATAATACACTATCTATAGTGTAATATAAGGATACTAGACATTAAGCCTGTTACATTAATGGGTGCTAGAAGCCCCCTTATGTCGCAAAGTCCCCCCTATGTCGCAGTCCCCCCTGTCGCAGAGTCCCCCCTTATGTTGCAGAGTCCCCCCTCTGTCTTAGAGTCCCCCCCCCCTGGGTGGCAGAGTCCCCCCTGTGGCAAGTTGTCCCCCTCTGTGGCAGAGTCCCCCCTCTGTGGCAGAGTCCCCCCTCTGGCATGCAGTCGTCCCTCCTCTGTGGCATGCAGAGTCATCCCCCTCTGTGGCAGAGTCATCCCCCTGTGGCATGTTGTCCCCCTCTGTGGCAGAGTCCCCCCCTCTGTGGAATCCCCCCTCTGCATGCAGTCTGTCCCTCCTCTGTGCATGCAGAGTCATCCCCCTCTGTGCAGTCATCCCCCTTTGCAGGTTGTCCCCCTCTGTGGCAGAGTCCCCCCCTCTGTGGAATCCCCCCTCAAAGGAATCTACCTTATCTGCTGTTGGTCTCGATGCCTCTGTTGGCATTTCTTATGCTTCTCCCTCTAGTGGTGAAAATTGAAACTGCAGGGATTCTCCCTTTAGTGGTGATTACGCCACCGAGGAGTTCCATGACCGTATAGAGGCACAAGGCCGCATAAGGACAAGCACAGACACACTCTACCCCTAACCTCCCACTGCCTCTCCCCCTCCCTCTATTAGTCATTTATATAGGAATCCCCGTTTAGTGTATAAATAGTTTATTACTGCCCCTATTGAAAAAAGAAAGAAGGACCGAACATCATCTGTAATAATAATCAGGGCTTCCTATATAAATGACTAATACAGGGAGGGGAGAGACAGGGAGGGGCAGTGGAATACAGGAAGTCACTCAGGGACATCACTGAGTGACTGTAATAGATTCTCGCCACTGCACCTCCCCATTGAAAATGCCTAGCCTTATGTATTATTAGTACAATTATACATACATACATACTGTGGATTAGCTGAGTCGCAAATCTAGTAAACCTCGGGTACCTGACAATGCAGGATCCCTAATTAACAGACCTCACAACATTTTAAAATGCAAAAGATGCACACATCAGGAGAAGAGATGCGGTGTGTGCGATAGCGAATAGGTTACACCCATTTTAAAGACCATGTTGGAAAATGCAACCAAGGCATGCTGGGAGTTGTAGTTTAACATCTGAAATTACAAGGTTTTCCATAACTGCTATATAGGTTCTGGCACCAGCAGTCCCATAGAGGAAGTTTATCAGTCCCTGTCAGTCCCTGTACACAGCAGCGAGACAAAAGGTAACAATATCCCCCCATGGACTCTCACAAGCAGAAATGGGTTCAGTATAACTTACAGTTACTTCCTCCTGCTCTGCTACGGAGTTCAGGGAAGGGGCGGGAGGGGACGGAGCTCTGCACGGAGCATTGTACTGTAACTTAGGTGATTTTGTGATTCACCACCAGATGGCAGCACACAGGTTAATTAACTTAAAAAATGTCGGAAAAAGGGGGTACAGAGGCATTATTAAAAGTTGTAAAGTAGCCTATTCTTTATTTCCAGCTCCTTAAACATAAGTATATCAAGTTTTAGGAAAATTTTTCCAACCGTTAGAACGTTTTTCTGGAATATACAAACATACATAAACACATACATACATTGACTTTTATATATATACTAGACATGGCAAAATAACATGTCTTGGATGTCATGATTTTAATGTGTGGGTTGTATTCTACTATTCTATTTTCCATGCACTCAGTTTAGGAGGGTAGACTGTATAGTTACTTATGATAAACTCGAGGAGAGGGGCAGTATTCAAAACTGCTTTGGTTAAATATAGAAACAGAGAAATAAGACCAAAATAAATGTATATGTGTACGACTTGTGGCATTGGTATCAGACATTGGCATATATATACAAAGGCGTATCCAGGTAATCCTGAATTTAGGAAACCACCCCTAATCTCTTTTTGGAAGGGGAGGACTGATTTTTTTATGTAGACACTGGATTTATCAATGATTAACCATGAAAGTGTGCAGCTTACTGTATGACTTTATTCATATGTATGTACATATATGATCATCTAAACTAAAGTACAACACAAAATACTGTCTAGCCTATTCTACACCATTGTATATTCTACTCCTTCTTTATTTCATGGCTGGGATTGCTTCATTTGCCATTGCTGACTGGACTGATTTTAATCAGTCATATGACTTAATCACACTTAATAAAATAACCATTATTTAACCATTGATCTACTGTTTTGAAGGAACCAATGGACATAACCTTAAGCACCGAAGCTGAAACACATGCCAGTAGCTTTACTATTATAGGTGGAGGAGAAAAAGGAATTATTGTGTCACAAGTACTTAAGGAATCTCCACGGTCTAATATATTTTGCGTAAAAGAAGGTAAAATATTCAATTAATTTAAAATGTTTACCAGCCTAACTGTTTCCATTCCATTTCTAGGGAAAATGCAATTTTACTGCCAGATTTGTGCACAAAGAGACAGTGTGGAATGAACAAACCAATTGCTGAAAAAATGAATTTATTATTCTACTGGATAAATGAAAGTGTCCTGCCACATTGATTAGATCAGTGTACCCTGTGCAAGCTGGCATAGGGTACACTGATATCAGCCAGATGTATGCAGCTAAAGCTGGGTACACACACTAAAGATCTTTAAGGGGAAGTTCAGTGCAAATACATATACTTTTAAGTAAAAGGAGCAGCATTTTTTTATCCTAATGACCTGCCAATCTAGCATTTTGTCTGTGTATAAATAAATGCAACCAAAATACTGACTTCCAGTTTGCAGGACCCCTAATAGAGACCAGTATGGTCTTGCCTTTGACCCAGGGATTCAGTTGCGCAGTAGAGATCTGAGCATCTTTGACCCATCCAACAGCCAATCAGTAGAAATTACTGTTAGGAAGATTCCAAGGATGTGGTGCATCTTAGGAAGAAGAAGGACTGTTAGAACCTGAAATGGCAGCTCTTTAATGTCAACAGCAGGGAACAGCAAAGGGTATGAAATCAACTGATTATTCAAAATAGGAGAGAATATGTAGAATAACTAAGAAGGCATTACACAAACTAACAATTTAATAAATATTGATAATTTCCACTGAACTGTCCCTTTAAAAGATGGCAGGCAGACTTGGCAGCTAAATCCCTATACTTTAAGTACAGGGAGAAGTCCACGTCTGAGGGAAAAGTCTACCCAGCTTAAGCGTGAAGACATTTCACTGTCTTAGTTATTGTAAGAGAACTGGAATATAATCAGTGTCGTGTAACTTTGTGCACTTCATATTATTACTGGAAGGCACATAGCTACACAGGCCAGTATTTACATTTTCCATATACCATTTCCATTTAAACAATCATCTGGGGAGAAGCTTTATTTGAAAAAAATAAGGGGTTGATATGCCGGGGGTCGTTATAGCAAAGTTATGTCTTAAAGATACATTAATGTGTTAACAGGTATTAATTTACATTTAACCTGACTTTTAGGTGTAATTTGCTGTACATGCGGTACTCTTAAGTTAACAAGTCTAGACAGCGCAAGGAACATCCAATGCTTTTTTGAATATGAAAACCTGATGTAATGTTTAAATATTCTATTCAAAAGCAGTTCTCAGTACACGGTACGCCCCCTAAAGGTTCTAAAACATTAAGATTAAACTTTCATTTAATAGGTCATGTAAACAACTGAAATACATAGACTGGAAATACTTTGTATTAATTAATCCTGTCATTTGTTCTAAAATACAGTATAAGAAATGTATGTGTAATTACTGAATAAGAAATATCAATGTTTTTATAGGTGACCAACTTTTAAGTGCAACAATATATTTTGATAATATCACCTATGAGGATGCCCGTAAGATTTTAGAGCATTGTGATGCATGCAGAGTACAGTTTCAGTTAAAACGCAAGCTTGGGAAAGATGAAAGAGAGAAAATGCAATCTGTCCTTCAGATCAAAAAAGGAAAACAGATGAAGGTAAATCATTTTGATTGATTAATCAATAGGAGCGCGATATTCCATATCTATTATTGATTTTTTTATACCAATTATTGAATATTCAATGTCAATTATATAATCTCGATGATTGATTATCCGTATAGAATAATCAAATTCAAAACAGTTTTGGTATACAAAAGTTCCATGGTAACTTCAAAACCGGCAGTTTCCGTTTGGAACCGGGCTCCGATCGAAGCCAAACCCAAGTGTTATTGATACAGTTTTGTTATTAGTTGTATGGCTGCATTGAAATTTTAGATGCCGAGCATTTTCTAGAAACACTTCTAGCAAAGTCACCAGAAAGAAAAAAAAGAACATCTCTGTGTTTTGTAAATGAAAAATAGTTGTCCCCTGAGTCACCTTCTCTTCTCATGTGAGCTTGTTAAGAGCTCATACAGCTTTAAAGTGTATGTGCACTTGCAAATTTGTTTTTTTAAATTGCCCATTAGTGTAAACCATAATTCATCCCAACTATAACTACCATTTTTTTGTTGATCTTCCCCCTATTTCTTTAGATATACAATTTGAAACATTTTACATTTCAGCTTTTTTGTAGGCAATTTTGCTGTAGCTGGAATGGTTTGACAGTTGGTGTGCTGTATACGGTATGCAGTATTGACAGTTGGTATGGGGGAAAATAGGTTAGTGGTCAGAGCCTGAGCAAAAAAAGTACTTTATTTAATGCATGCAGCAACACACACACCTCTTAGTAAGTGCTACTTACACATATTTATTCATAGAGTAAGATGATGCAAAGTCATTTTTTCAGTATACATACACTTTAAGGGAAGGAAGCCACGTGGGGTTGTTGGGTATACAACTTGTTTTGTAAAGAAATGGACATTTGTCTTGTAACTATGTAGAAACACTTTTTTTTTACATAGATTTCTAGACCCAAACAATTCTAATGCAAATATTTTGTTTGCAGCGAGAAGGGGATTCAATTGACAGTTCTGAAAAAACAGAAAGTGAACAGAAAGTGGTGAAGAGAGAACAGAAAAAGAAGAAACAAGACAGACTTTCCTGGCCGAAATTTCAGACAATTTCAAATAATAAGTTTCTTCGGCACAGAAGGTCCCGCAGTGCTTCAGAGACAAACGATGAAGAAGCCCAAGAAACATGCTCACGGGTCAGCGAAGCAAGCTTTGATCAAGAAGATTGGTCTATGAAACATGACCAAGATTTCCCTGAAATGGACCTTCACAGTAAAAAGATGTCTATTGGTGAACAGACTTCAGAAAGGAAAGACAAAAAGCATTTTAAACCACAGCAAAGACTAAAAGAAACAAAGAGCTTAGATAGCAGCATTAATGTGAAGGTAGATCACCATAGTTTTCCTGCAATTTATGTGCATTCTTCGAAAGAAGAAATACAAGATTTACAGAACAGTAACTTGAAAGAGGCATTTCCTGAAGTTATAATAGTAAAAGAAAAAACCCTGCCGTCCCCGTGCAAAGTATCTCCAATTCAAAGACGAGAGAAAACAATTTTGCAGAATCTTGATATATCTGCCCCTGCAATCACTGTACACACACAGGTAACTAAGACACAGCTGGATCCTACAGATGTAAAAAATAAAGAGGCATCCAAACCAACTGATCTCTTTGAACAAAGTGACAATGTTGTAAGCCCAACAATGGATGATACAGTGATATCAAAAAAACGAAAGAAAAGGTTTAAAAAAGGGAAAATGGAAAGGGGTCAAGCCAAAACAAGAGATAAGACTGAGCCAGCAGTATCCTTACAAAATAATGTTGAGCTTAATCCAGAAGGCTTTATTCAAGAGGACTTATGTTCATGTTCTAATCTGATTTTGGACTCTCATTCCAAAGAAATGAATATAACAGAAGTCAAGATTCCTTCATCTGATGCAGTAAGTACAAGTTGTAAGACTATGAAAACACAAATTAATGGTAATCAAATAAATAAATCTAAACTGCCTTTTAAAGAATATAGATCAGCTGATGTAAAAGATTTCCATGGGCACGCTGTTCCTGATTCTGAATGTAAATTTGAAATATCTACCTTACAAATGCCATCATTTGGCATTTCAGAAAAGGAAGAATTGGGCCTGATTGACATAATGCCTTCTAATGAGAAAAAGCCTCCAGACAGACAGGTGTTATCTGGCTGGAAACTGCAAATGCCAATTATAAAAATGCCAAAGCTCCCGAAACTAAGAAAGTTGTCAAGATCTGAATGTGAACAACCAAATCCTTCTAATGTGAATATTGATATTTTAACAGAGAAAATTCCTTTGCAGAACTATGATTTTATGCTTAATGTTGATGCTCCAATATTATCAAGACTGCAGACAGATCAAGACAGATCTGTTCATATCAGTGATGAAATAGGTAAGGCTGGGATACAAGCACACTTTCCCTATGATAAAGAATCTTTTAATATAAAAGATAGGAAAATTGAAACACAATCCATTAGTATTAATACACACAGGACACAGGAAAATATAAAACCAGGTGTGCATGTGCCAGATTTAGACATAAAGTCCATAAACACAGAAAAACAAGAACAACATATGGTTCATAATGATTTAAATGAAACCATATCTGCCTATGGAGACAGTGAAAATAAGGACATGTTAATGACAATGCCTACATCATTTAAAACACATTGTGCAGACACATTCACAATAGAAACAAGAGATAGCTCTAATAAAATAGAAACAGACGACAACCATGAAATCACTGGGGTTCCCAGTCAAATTATAGAGTTTAAAGAAACTAGTGTTACAACATCTAAAATTAAATTACCCAAAATTGGAATATCCTTACCTAAATTTAAGGGAAATAAAAGTAATGTTTGTAGTACTACAGATAATGTAACAGATAATGACTTTAATGAAGACAAAAAACAATACTTTTTTTCAAACGCACCATTCAAAATCTTAGATGAAAAAGAACTCGATATAAAGACAAACAATTTCATTCAAACTAATAATCAAGAAGCAATAACCTGCATTCAGTTTCCCAACACAGTTTATAAAGAATTAGCAGGATATGAAGACATTAAACAGAATGTCTGTGATCAAACCAAATATACACATTCAGTGCCATCATTTATTGTGTTTGATAGAGAGGAGACACTTCAGATGTCAACAGCTCAGAATGAAACAAAAGTTGGTATACAAAGTTCCAATTGCCAAGCCCAAATTACTATGGTAGGTATTTCTGACAAAAATATTGATTGTTTTCCTCTTGTGGACATTTCACTAATGAAAGAAGAAACTGCTGCACGAGATGAGAGAACAAAAATGAACAGCATTGATCAAAATATCACAAATATGAAAGATCCCATAGACACGACAGAAATACAATTTCCACCTTTAGTCATTCCAAATGTAAGTTTAAAGGTCACTGAACAAAGGGAAGAAGCTTCTGAAATTATAAACAAACAAAATATATTGGACACATATATTCCAGAAATGGATGAAACAGAGAAAATCCTTCTAGATAGTCAACCTGTTTTAGAGATAGGTGACCAAACAAAATCCAGTGTTTTAGATAAATATACTACAACAGCTAGAGAAGAAAATACAATAAAGTACAAAGAAAGGAATAATGTCATTCAAGACAACAGATTCAAACTTCCTTCTTTTAAGTTACCTTCAATTGGCCTTATTGGAAAAAAGGTTGTATCTGACCAGGTTATTCAAGAACAGGAAACAAAGCATTTGGATGTCCTTGAAAGTAGTGAAATGCAGTGCATTACAACAAAAGAGAAGGTAGAAGCAAATACTGATAGAGAATTTCAGAATGATAATTCAAAAAGTGATAGTGACAAAATGAGAAAAATTAGTGCTTCAAAAATAAAAATGCCCAAATTGGAGTTTTCTAAACCGTTTATGAAACAGTCAAAAGCAAGTGGTCAAAACTCTCTTCTTCAAGCACATGACTCCACATTTAAAGGCACTGATTTAAATGATAGGGCATCGAATTCTACTATATTGCCAGATGGCATGATCACAGAAGGAGATATAATTCATTTCAAATCCAAGACCCAGGATGAGACAGGAAAAAAAGCAACAATGGTAATACTGCCTAGTGGGCAGTTACCTGTTATTTCATCCCCCTCCAACACTCTTTTTGAAAGTGTAAGAAAAAATGAAAAACATATTGTAAAAGAAATAGACCAAAAACAAGAAACATCAAAGCAACCAGAAGAAGTAGATTGGTTGAAGAAAGGCAGAGAAACTGAAACTTCAACGGAGGAAAAAGTAATACCCGAAAAGGACTTTATTATGATAAATGGCATAACAAAAAAAACAAAAGAAAAGAGTAACCAAGCAGAAAATGTTGGTACAAGCATGGCTATGAACATAACTGTGCAATCAATCACACATGAAAATGCTTTGGAAATTAGTGTGGATGACTTCAAAGCCATTGTACCTAAAAGAGAGAACATTAAATTTGAGAGTGAATATAGCAAAAGTCAACATAAGACCTCCAAAATGATAACAGAAACTACACACAAAGAAAAAGAACAATCAGACTCTGGAATAAACTTTCCATCATTCACTATACTACCAATTGTGGAAACTGAGAAAGTTTTAGTTTCCTCGGATACAGACCAATTTTCACAACCCAAAGGAAAAAGATCATCTGTTCTAACTGATAAAGAATCACAGATGAAAACTAATAATGATGAGCAACACGTCATTCTCAAGGCAGATGATGGAGAAGTCTATAGATACAGAGAGAAAATTAGCACTGGAGAGGAAACAACTGTTATAAAAGACTGGGGAAGAAAAGGCAAAGTTAAAAAATACAGAAAAAAGATAACAAAAATTGAAAAGACTAAACCTAATAAAAGTATGGAAAACAAAACAACATCTCCAACTGAGATATACGATTCCTCCTCTTTGGAAATTGAAACAGAAAGTGAAGATGACTTTAAAGAGGCAATTTCTCCATACATAGAAAAAACAATATCAACACAAGAGACAGAGAAAACAGCAATACAACAAAATAAGCTAAATATATCGCACACACTCTCTAACACTTCCAGTAAAGCAACAGTAATGACTGAAACTCTTTTAGCAGGTGAAATAAAATTAAAAACTATAGACACTGAAGAAGAATCATCTGGTTTGGGAATAAACTTTCTAGCACTAAAAATGCCACTAATTACAGAAACTACACCAGAGCAAGTATCATTTCTTAAAGAAGAAATAAAAAATGTACGGCCAGAAAGAGAAGCAGAGAGTAAAACAGAAGATAATAAGCGACAATTCATTCCTAAGCCTACTGAGCTAAAGACACATATTAAACATATGAAATCAGACTTAACACCTGAACAAATTAGCACTCAGCAGGGAACATCCCAAGGAGAAAAATACAAAACATCCACAGGAAATCAGGAAACAGGAAAAATGATATTTTCAACAGAATCGTATAAATTCACTCCCTTAGAAATAAAAACAGAAGTTAAGAGGAATGACTTCAGAGATGAAATCTCTTCAAATAAGAAAACAAATTTTCCAAAGCAAGAAACAGCAGACACAGAAAAAAAACAAAGTGAATCAGGTATAGCGCTTGAATTATCTAAGAGTTCAAAGAAAATTATAGAAATAAATAAAACTGTTTCACCAGGTAATAGAGTAGAATCTACAGCAAATACTATACAGACAGAAAAAGAAACATATGACTGGAGAACACAGCTTCCATCATTAACAATACCGCACTTTAGGGAAAATGAGAAAACCACATACATTGCTGATTTAGGGCAAATGCCACATACCAAAGAAAAAACACCAATACAACCTTTACAAAAAGAAATAAAACCTAAAACTACAGAAATCAACAAGCCATTAAATCTAACTCCAGCTAAACTATACAGGGATAATACAGTAGATTCAGATCATCAAATTGAGAAATCTAGTTCTCAGAGAGGAACACCCCCAGAGGAAATCTGGGAAACAAAGGACAAAGTTAAAAAATATAAGAAAAATATTAAAAACATGGAAAATATGGCAACATCCATTGGAAGTCAGGAAACAGATAAACCAACATCACCAATAGAGAAATGTGATTCCTCTTCTTTGCAAATTGAGAATGATGACTTCAAAGATGCCATTTCTACACATAAGGAAAAAGTTATTTTGAAGCAAGATATAGAAGACACAGTAACACAACAAATTGAATCAGGTATAAGGATTGAACAATCTAAGACATCACAAGAAATGATAGAAAAGATGGATGGTGTTTTACTTGGTGAAAAAGTTAAATCTCCAATTAGAAACATAGAAAAAGAACCATCTGGATATGGAATACACTTTCCATCATTTACAATACCACTACTTAATGTTATAGAGAAAACTACAATCACCACCCAATCAGAGCAAGTGTCAAGTCCTGTAAAAGAAACAACTGGAATGTCAGAAATAAAACCAGAGACTAAAATTGTAGACGGTAATCAACAATTAAATATCCAGCAATTAGATCAAATGGCACATATTAAATATACGAAATCAGACCTACAAAGTGAGCAAATTAGCACTGAACAGGAAACACCCCTAGAAGAATCCTGGGGAACAAAGGGAAGAATTAAAAAGCATCGAAAAAGGATTATAAAGGTGGAAAAAATGAAAACATCCATGGGAAGTCATGAAACAGACCAACCAACATCTCCAACTGAGCCATGTGATTCCTCTTCTTTGGAAATTGAAAAGGATGATTTCAAAGATGCCATTTCTACATATAAAGAAAATATTATATTAAAGAAAGATATAGAAGACACAGTAACAAAACAAAATGAACCAGGTATAATGATTGAATTATCTAAGACTTTACAAGAAACAATACAAAAGTTTAATGCTGCTTTACCTGGTGAAAAAGTAGAATCACCAATAAAAACCACAGAAAAGGATCCATCTAGCAGGGGAATACACCTTCCATCATTTACAATACCAATATTTAAGGAAAGAGAGAAAACTACAGTTACCACTCAATCAGAGCAAGTGTCAAGTCCTGTAAATGAAATAACAACTGTACTGTCAGAAATTAAACCAGAGACTAAAAATGAAGAAGATAAGAAACAAAAAATCCCTCAGTCATCTGATCAAAAGGCACATATTAGAGATATGTCACCAAACCTACAAAGTGAGCAAATTAACATTCAACAGGAAACACCCCTAGAAGAATCCTGGGAAACAAAGGGCAAAATAAAAAAACATCAAAAAAAGATTACAAAAGTGGAGAAAATGAAAACATCCATGGGAAGTCATGAAAAAGAAAATACAACATCTCCAACTGAGCCATGTGGTTCCTCTTCTTCGGAAATTGAGGATGATGAGTTCAAAGATGCAAATTCTACACATGAAAAAAAGGTTATATTGAAGCAAGATACAGAAGACACTGTAAAACAAAAAAATGAACCAGGTATAATGACTGAACAGTCTAAGAGTTTCCAAGAAACAGTGGACAATATTGATGCTGTTTTACCAGGTGAAAATATAGAATCTCCATTGAAAAGACAAGAGAAAGAAAAAGAAACACCTGGCTGGGGAAAACAGTTTTCAGCATTTTCAAGACCACTACTAAATGTTATAGAGAAAACTACAGTCACCACCCAATCAGAGCAAGTGTCAAGTCCTGTAAAAGAAAAAACTTCACTGTCAGAAATAAAACCAGAGACTAAAATTAAAAAAGGCAATCATCAATTTATTCTTCAGCCACCAGATCAAATTGCACATATTAAAGATATGAAATCAGACTTACAAAGTGAGCAAATTAGCACTCAAAAGGAAACACCCCTAGAAGAATCCTGGGAAACAAAAGGCAAAATGAAAAGGCATCGAAAAAGGATTATAAAAGTGGAGAAAAAGAAAACATCCACAGGAAGTCAGGAAACAGAGAAACCAACATCTCCAACTGAGCCATGTGATTCCTCTTCTTCAGAAATTGAGAATGATGACTTCAAAGATGCCAATGCTACACATGAAGAAAAAGTTATATTAAAGCAAGATATAGAAGACACAGTAACACAACAAAATGAACCAGGTATAATGATTAAACAATTTAAGACTTCACAAGAAACAGTGGAAAAGGTTGATGCTTTTTCACCGGAAAACAATTTAGAATCTACAACAAAAACTTTAGTGAGAGAAAAAGAACCATCTGGCTGGGGAACACACCTTCCATCATTTACAACACCTCTATTTAAAGAAACAGTGAAAACTGTAGTCACCACACAATCAGAGCAAGTATCAAGTCCTGTAAAAGAAACATCTAAACTTTCACAAATTAAACCAGAGACTAAAATTCAAGATGGTAATCAACAATTGATTCTTCAGCCAGCTGATCAAAAGGTACATACTGAAGATGTACAAACTGAGATAATTAATACTATGGAGGAAACACCCATAGAAGGAGCATGGAAAACAAAAGGCAAAGTTAAAAAACATCAAAAAAGGATTACAAAAGTGGAAAAAATTACAACATCTATGAAAAGTCAAACAACAGACAAACCAACATCTCCAACCGAGCCATGTGATTCCTCTTCTTCAAAAATTGTGGATGAATTTAAAGATGCCATTTCTACATATAAAGAAAAGAATATATTAAAGAAAGATATAGAAGACACAGTAACAAAACAAAATAAACCAATCATAATGATTGAATTACCCAAGACTTTACAAGAAACAATACAAAAGTTTGATGCTGTTTCACCAGGTGAAAATATAAAATGTCCAACAAAAACTGTAGAGACAAATAAAGAACCCTCTGGCTGGGGAATTCACCTTCCATCATTTACAATACCACTATTTAATGTAATGGAAAAAAATACAGTAACTTCTCAATCAGACCAAGTGTCAAGTCCTGAGAAAATGGCAACATCCATGGAAAACCAGGGAACAAATAAAATAACATCTCCAACAGAGCCATGTGATTCCTCTTCTTCTAAAATTAAAACAGAATTTGAGGTGGATGACTTTGAAGATGCAATCACTTCATATGAAGAAACATATATTTTTAAACAAGAGAGGGAAGACACAAAAACACAACAAAATAAATTATTTATAACTCATGATTTATCCAAGACATCAGAAGAAATAATAGAAAAGCCTGAAGCTATTTCATTAAGTGAAAATGCTATATCTCCATCACAAAATTTAGAGCCAGAAAAAGAAACACCTGGCTGGGGAATACACCTTCCATCATTTACAATACCATTACTTAATGTAATAGAGAAAACTACAATCACCACCCAATCAGACCAAGTGTCAAGTCCTTTGAAAGAAACAACTGGACTGTCAGAAATTAAACCAGAGACTAAAACTGAAGAAGGTAATCAACAATTAATTCTTCAGCCATTAGATCAAATGGCACATGTTAAAGATATGAAATCAGACCTACAAAGTGAGCAAATTAGCACTCAAGAGGAAACACCACTAGAAGAATCCTGGGAAACAAAGGGCAAAACAAAAAAGCACCGAAAAAGGATTATAAAAGTGGGAAAAATTAAAACATCAATCATAAGTCATCAAACAGACCAACCAACATCTCCAACTGAGCCATGTGGTTCCTCTTCTTCGGAAATTGAGAATGATGACTTCAAAGATGCCAATTCTACACATGAAGAGAAAGTAATACTAAAGCAAGAAATAAAAGAAACAGTAACACAACAAAATGAACCAGGTATAATGATTAAACAATTTAAGATTTCGCAAGAAACAGTGGGAAAGATTGATCATTTTTCACCAGGAGAAAATATGGAATCTTCAAAGAAAACTGTAGAGACAGAAAAAGAACCATCTGGCTGGGGAATACACCTTCCATCATTTACAATACCACTATTTAATGTAATAGAGAAAACTACAGTCACTTCTCAATCAGACCAAGTGTCAACTCCTGAGAAAATGGAAACATCAATGGAATCCCAGGGAACAAATAAAATAACATCTCCAACAGAGCCATGTGATTCCTCTTCTTCTAAAATAAAAACAGAATTTGAGGTGGATGACTTTAAAGATGCAATCACTTCATATGAAGAAACAAATATTTTAAAGCAAGAGATGGAAGACACAAAAATACAACAAAATACATTTTTTATAACTCATGACTTATCCAAGACTTCAAAAGAAATAATAGAAAAGCCTAAAGCTATTTCATCAAGTGAAAATGCTATATCTCCAACACAAAATTTAGAGCCAGAAAAAGAAACACCTGGCTGGGGAATACACCTTCCATCATTTACAATACCATTACTTAATGTAATAGAGAAAACTACAATCACCACCCAATCAGAGCAAGTGTCAAGTCCTGTAAAAGAAACAACTGGACTGTCAGAAATAAAACCAGAGTCTAAAATTTTAGACTGTAATCAACAATTAATTCATCAGCCATTGGATCAAACGGCACATATTAAAGATGCGAAATCAGACTTACAAATTGAGCAAATTAGCACTCAAAAGGAAACACCACTAGAAGAATCCTGGAAAACAAAGGGCAAAATAAAAAAGCATCGAAAAAAGATTATAAAAGTGGAAAAAATTAAAACATCCACGGGAAGTCCGGAAACAGAGAAACCAACATCTCCAATAGAGCCATGTGATTCCTCTTCTTCGGAAATTGAGAATGATGACTTCAAGGATGCCAATTCTACACAAGAAGATAAAGTTATATTAAAACAAGATATAGAAGACACAGTAACCCAACAAAATGAACCAGGTATAATGATTAAACAATTTAAGACTTCACAAGAAACATTGGAAAAGGTTGATGCTTTTTCACCAGTAGAAAATATAGAATCTTCAATGGAATCTGAAGTGACAGAAAAAGAACCGTCTGGCTGGGGAATACACCTTCCATCATTTACAAAACCATTACTTAATGTAATAGAGAAAACTACAGTCACTACTCAATCAGAGCAAGTAATAACTCCTGTAAAAGAAACATCTGTACTGTCAGAAATTAAACCAGAGACTAAAATTGAAGAAGGTAATCAACAAATGATTCTGCAGTTAGCTGATCAAAAGGTACATATTAAAGATGTACAAACTGAGAGAATTAGTACTCAAAAGAAAACACTAAAAGAAGGAGCATGGGAAACAAAGAGCAAAGTTGAAAAACATCAAAAAAGGGTCAAAAAAATTACAACGTCTATGGAAAGTCAGGAAACAGACAAACCAACATCTCCAAAAGAGCCATGTGATTCTTCTTTTTTGGAAATTGAAAAGGATGATTTCATAGATGCCATTTCTACATATAAAGAAAATATTATATTAAAGAAAGATATAGAAGACACAGCATCAAAACAAAATGAACCAGGTATAATGGTTGAACTTGCTAAGACTTTACAAGAAACAATACAAAAGTTTGATGCTGTTTCACCTGTTGCAAAAGTAGAATCACCAATAAAAACTGTAGAAAAAGATCCATCTGGCTGGGGAATACACCTTCCATCATTTGCGATATTTAAAGAAATAGAGAAAGATACAGTCAACACTCAATCAGAGCAAGTGTCAAGTCCTGTAAAAGAAATAACTGTACCGTCAGAAATTAAACAAGAGACTAAAACTGAAGAGGATAAGCAACAAATAATTCCTCAAAAGGCACATATTAAAGATATGTCACCAAACCAACAAAGTGAGCAAATTAGCATTCAACAGGAAATACCCCTTGAAGAATCCTGGGAAACAAAGGGTAAAAAAATAAAGCATCGAAAAAGAATTAAAAAAGTGGAGAAAATTAAAACATCCATGGTAATTCATGAAAAAGACAAACCAACATCTCCAACCGAGCCATGTAATTCCACTCCTTCGGAAATTGAAAATGATGACTTCAAAGATGCCATTTGTACACATGAAGAAAAAGTTATATTAAAGCAAGATATAGAAGACACATTAAAACAAAAAAATGAATCAGGTATAATGACTGAACAACCTATGACTTCCCAAGAAACAATAGACAATATTGATGGTGTTTCACCAGGTGAAAATATAGAATCTCTAACAAAAACTGAAGATATAGAAACATCTGGCTGGGGAATACAGTTTTCATCAGTTTCAAGACCACTACTTAATGTAACAGAGAAAACTACAGTCACCACCCAATCAAAGCAAGTGTCAAGTCCTGTAAAAGAAAAAACTGCACTGTCAGAAATAAAACAATTTATTCTTCAGCCACCGGATCAAACGACACAGATTATAGATATAAAATCAGACTTACAAAGTGAGCATATTAGCACTCAAGAGGAAACACCCCTAGAAGAATCCTGGGAAACAAAGGGCAAAATGAAAAAGCATCGAAAAAGGATTATAAAAGTGGAGAAAAAGAAAACATCCATAAAGAGAGTCTTTAATTTGCAGCTTTATGTGAAGACGTAGAGAATTCATGCTTGTAATTAGTTCATTTTGGTTCTGTTGATGTGTCTTTCTCTTTCTTGTGGGAATTTTTTTTTCTGTTGAGAAATTGCATCTTTGAACTCATCCTCTATTTCTGTTTTAACTTCAGATGTGGAGGACTCATGTGGCTCTGTTGGAATATTGAGGTTTGCCTGTTCCCTGTTTTTCTATGGCAGTTGCACTTTCTATGTTTTAAGGTTTTTGGTGTTTTTTTAGTTTGCTCCTTGTTTCTAGGGTTCTTCAGCTTCTAAGGTGTTCCTGTCAGAGTTTGATTTCTTCATTTTTCTAAATAGTGGAAGGGTTATTCCCGAACCAGGGGGCTCTTTATCTTCTCAAAAGTTTTTGTTGTAGATTCTAACCCTTTCACCTGGTTTTGCTATATCTTTCAATCTCTTGCTTGATTTAAATTTTCTTTGGGGAAATGGTATCTTGTGAAGTTGTATACCTCGATTTCTGGTTTAAATTTATAGAAGAAGAATCTATTTGGCTGTGTTGGAGATTTCTTTTTCATGGTTTTCCTAAATATTTCAAAGTTTTTACCCTTTATTTCCCCTTGTTTGTCCACGACACCTTTTGCTTCCACACTGGGTTTCTGCACCTTTTGCCTCCACACTGTTGTTCTGCACCTTTGCCTCCACACTGGTTCTGCACCTTTTGCCTCCACTGTGTCTGGCACTTTTTGCCTCCACACTGTTCTGCACCTTTGCCTCCCAACTGAGTTCTTCACCTTTTGCCTCCAGACTGTAGTTCTGCACCTTTTGCCTCCAGCACTGAGTTCTGCACCTTTTGCCTCCACACTGTTTCGGCACCTTTTGCCTCCACACTGTGTTCTGCACACCTTTTGCCTCCACACTGTGTTTCTGCACCTTTGCCTCCACACTGGTTCTGCACCTTTTGCCTCCAACGTGTTCTGCCCTTTGCCTCCAGACTAGTTCTGCACCTTTTGCCTCCAACACTGAGTTCTGCACCTTTTGCCTCCACATTGTGTTCTGCACCTTTTGCCTCCACACTGTGTTCTGCACTTTTGGCCTCCACACTGAGTTCTGCACCTTTGCCTCCAGACTGTGTTTTCTGCACCTTTTTGCCTCCACCCTGTTCTGCACCTTTTGCCTCCACACTGAGTTCGGCACCTTTTGCCTCCAGACTGTGTTCTGCCCTTTTGCCTCCACACTGTGTCCTGCACCTTTTGCCTCCACACTGTGTCCTGCACCCTCTTTTCGCCTCCACACTGTTCTGCACCTTTTGCCTCCACCCTGTGTCCGCACCTTTGCTGCCAGACTGAGTTCTGCCCTTTGCCTCCACACTGAGTTCTGCACCTTTTGCCTCCACACTGTGTCTCGCACCTTTTGCCTCCACACTGTGTTCTGCACCTTTTGCCTCCACACTGTGTTCTTGCACCTTTTGCCTCCAACTGTGTTCTGCACCTTTGCCTCCACACTGAGTTCTGCACCTTTGCCTCCAGACTGTGTTCTGCACCTTTGCCTCCAGACTGTTCTGCACCTTTTGCTCCCACTGAGTTCGCACCTTTGCCTCCACACTGTGTTCTGCAGATGTTCCTTTGTGAGTGCGAACTTTCCCAGTTATTACTTGTGATTCCTCATACATATTTCTTTTTTTGGTTCATCTGATTGGAGATTTATTCTTGTTCAATTTTATTATTTTATCTTCTTCTTGAATGTCTATCATTAATGCTATTTCTTTTTTGGCCACTTCCTTTAAATCAGAAGAAACTGTAGTTTTTCCAAATTTCCCGCAGAATGGTATTTTGAATGAGGGAACATAATTTCCCCAGCCATTAATTCTTTCTCTGCAGTGTTCTTTCAGATTCTCCTATTTCTTTTGATGAAACATCTCAGACACATGTATGGTTTCATGTGAAGTCAGTGAAACATTGTCATGTAGGTTTTCTTAGTTGTTGAGTGTCTATGATGCTAACTCTCCTGCCTAGAGATACTTCTTCCTTAATTTCAGAAATGCATCTTGAAGTCACCTGCCTCTATTTCAGTTTCTGTTTGAAAGGAATGTAGAATCATATAGTTGTGTTAAGTGAAGAGGATTTTCTGCTTCCTGACTTCCTATGGATGATGCATTTTTTTCAACTTTGAATCATTTCTCTGTTTTTTTTTAATGTCCCCTTGGTTTCCCAACATTTCCATAGGTTTCCCATTTGAGCACTGATGTCTTGGTTTCTAGATCTGTTTTTTCCTCTGTAATACCCTGTTTGTTTCAGCTGGAGTAATAATGAATTGTTGCATATCTTCTCTAGTTTTGTTTCTTAGCTTCTTTTTTTACCCGTTCCATTGTTGTTTCTTCTTTGGGTAGGGAAACTTGCTCTAATCCAGATTCCCTAAATTGTGTATTTGTAAATGATGGAAGGTGATTCCCCAGCTGAATGGTTCTTTGCGGGTCTCTATAGTTTTTGTTGGACATTTTACTATTTCAGCTGGTAGAACAGCTTCAATATATTTCTATTATTTCTTACTGATGTCTTAGAATATTCATGAATTATGCTTGGTCTGTTTTGGTTGAGTTTGTATTGTCTTGCCTCTCTTGCTTCATATAATGTTTTCTTTCATATGTACAAATTGCATCTTAGAGTCATCCTTCTCAATTTCTGATTTAATCTCAGATGAATCTGAGGAATCACAACGGCTCTGTTGGAGATGTTGGTTTGTTGGTTTCCTGAACACCCCTGGATCTTTCTATTTTTGCCACATTGTATCCTTTGTTTTCTATGCTTTTTAGTTTTTCTCTTTGTTCCCCAGGCTTCTTCTGGGTGTTTCCTCTTGAGTGCTCATTTTCTCATTTCTAAGTCAGATTTCATATCTTTATTACATGTTTTTAATCTGCAGTCTTTGTTTCTGACAGGTACACTTGTTACTTCCTCTTTGGAGCTTGACACTTGCCCGATCGAGAGTGACTATAATTTTCTCAGTTTCCCTAAATAGTGGTTTTGTTAATGATGGAAGGTGTGTTCCCCTGACATATGGATCTTTTTTTGTCTCTGTAATTTTTTTGTAGATACTACACCTTTAACTTTTTCTATATTTTCTTCTAAAGTTTCAGTAAATTCACACATTATTATTGGTTTATATTGTTGTATTGCTGCAACTCTTCTTTCTCTTTCTTGGATATATTTGTTTCCTCATATGGGGATTTTGCATCTTAAAGTCATCTATCATTTTAATTTCAAAAGAACAGAATCACATGCTCTGTTGTAGAGTTTTGGTTTGACTGATTCCTGATGTCCAATAGAGGGTTGCCATTTTCTTTCTTACTTTGTAATCCTTTTTTGCTGTTTTTTAGTTTTGCCCTGTGTTTCCCAGGTTTCTGCTAAAGGTGTCTCTTCTCTCAGAGCTAATATGCTCAGTTTCTAACTTTGATGGAATCTTTAATATGTACCTTTTCAGCTAGCTGAAGATTAAATTGCTGATTACCTTCTTCAGCTTCGTCTCTGGTTTAATTTCTGATAGTCCAGTTTTTGAAGTCTTAGATAATTCAATCATCATACCTGGTTCATGCTGTTGTGTTACTGTGCCTTCTATTTCTCTTGCTTCAATATCATTTTCTCTCTTCATATGAAATTGTACCTTTGAAGTCATCATTCTCAATTCCCCGTGAATAGGAATCACATGGCTCTGTTTGAGATGTTGGTTGGTCTCTTTCCTGACTTCCATGGATGTTGTCATTTTCTCTACTTTTTAATCCTTTTTGATGCTTTTTAAACATCCCTTTGTTTCCCAGGATTCTTCTAAGGTGTTTCCTCATGAGTCTAATTTGCAATACTTTTTGGTTTGGTGACATACCTTTAATATGTGCTTTTTTTATCATATTGCTGAGGAATGAGTTGTTTTCTTATCTTCTTTAGTTTTTGTCTCTGGTTTTATTTCTGTTATTTCATTACAGGTCTTGACACTTCCTTGACTGATGTGTTGACTGTATCTTTCTCTATTTCCTTAAATATTGGTATCGCAAATGATGGAAGGTGTATCCCCTGCCAGATGGATCTTTTTTCAACGGTTTTTATTGGCGATTCTACTTTTTTACCGGTTAGAGTGGCATCAAACTTTTGTATTGTTTCTTGTAATGGATCTTAGCTGATTCAATCATTACACCTGGTTCTTCTGTGTTTTCTCCTGTCTTCTGTATCTTGCTTCAATATGACTTTTTCATCATGTGTAGAAACAGCTTCATTCTCAATTTCCCAAGAAGAGGATTCACATGGCTCAGTTGGAGATGTTGGTTTCTCTGTTTCCTGACTTCCCGTGGATGTTTTTTTTTTCCACCTGTATAATCCTTTTTCCAAGCTTTTTTATTTTGCCCTTTGTTTCCCAAGATTCTTCTAGGGGTGTTTCCTCTTGAGTAATAATTTGCTCACTTTGTAGGTCTGATTTCTTGTCTTTAATATGTGGCTTTTTATCGTTAGGTTGAAAATGAATTGTCGCTTATCTTCTTTAATTTTAGTGTTCTGGTCTAATTTCTGACAGAACATTTTTTCCTTTTACAGGACTGACACTTGCTCTGATTGAGTGGTGACTGTATGTTTCCTATTTCCTTAAATGGTTTGTAAAATATGGAGTGTATTCCCCACAGTGGCTCTTTTTTCTCATTTTTTTTTTTGGAGATTTTACTTTTACATCAGGTGAAACAGCATCAAACTTTTCTAAATCACAAAGTAGTATCTGGCATATTTTGTTGTATTACCTTGTCTTCTATTCTTGCTTCAACATAATGTTTCTTTAGAAGTAGAATTGGCACCACAGTCATCCTTCTCAATTTCAAAATAAGAGGAATCACATGGCTCTGTTAAGATGTTGGTTGGTCTGTTTCCTGACTTCCCATGGATGTTTTCTTTTTCTTCCCTTTTTTATAACATTTTTCGATGCTTTTCATTTTGCCCTTTGTTTCCCAGGCTTCTCTATCGGTGTTTCCTCTTTAGTGCTAATTTGCTCACTGTGGGTCTGTTTCTTTTACCAAACTTGACACTTGCTCTGATTGGTGGTGATTTAGTTTTCTCTATGACATTAAGAAATGGTATTGTAAATGATGAAGGTGTATTCCCCAGCCAAGTGTTTCTTTTTCTGGCTCTAAAGTTTGTGTTGAAGTTTGAGCCTTTTTGCTTGATGAAATAGCTTCAGTCTTTTCTAGTTTTTCTTGTGAAGTCTGGATACATCATGATTTATAATTATTTATTTTGTTGTTTTTTTTGTGTCTTCCATCTCTGGCTTTAAAATATTTGTTTCTTCATATGAAGTGATTGCATCTTCAAAGTCATCCACCTCAAATTCTGTTTTAATTTTAGAAGAAGAGGAATCACACTGGCTCTGTTGGAGATGTTATTTTATTTGTTCCCTGGATCCATTGATGTTCCATTTTCTCAGGACTTGATACTTGCTCTGATTGAGTAGTGACTGTAGTTTTCTCTATTACATTAAGGAGTGGTATTGTAAATGATGGAAGGTGTATTCCCAAGCCAGACAGTTCTTTATCTGTCTCTACAGTTTTGGTTTGAGATTCTATATTTTCACCTGGTGACACTGCATCAATAGTCCATTGTTTCTTGTGAAGTCTTAGATAATTCAATCATATACACTGATTCATGTTGTAGTGTTACTGTGTCTTCTGTATCTTGCTTCAGTGTATTTTTTCTTCAAATTTAGAAATTGCATCTTGTATGTCATCCTTCCCAATTTTTCAATGAAGAGAATCACATGGCTCTTTTGGAAATGTTGGTTTGTCTTTTTCTGACTTTTCATGGATGTTTGTAATTTTTCTCCACTTTTGTAACTTTTTTTGATGTTTTTTAACTTTGCCCTTTGTTTCCCATGCTCCTTCTAGGGTGTTCCCTCCTGAGTATGAATTGTCTTAGTTTGTACATCTTTAAAAATGTACCTTTTGCTCAATTGGCTGAAAATCATTGTTGATTACCTTCTTCAATTTTAGTCTCGGTTTTAATTTCTGACAGTACAGTTGTTATTTTCTTTACAGGACTTGACACTTGCTCTGATGAGTGGAGACCGTTGTTTTCTCTTTTTAACCTTAAATAGTGGTATTGTAAATGATGGAAGTGTATTCCCCAGCCAGATGGATCTTTTTTCTTAGTTTTTATTGGCGGTTCTACTTTTTCACCAGTAAAACAGCATCAAACTTTTGTATGTTTCCTTGTAAAGTCTTAGATATTCAATCATTATACCTGGTTCATTTTGTTTTGTTACTGTGTCTTCTATATCTTTCTTTAATATAATATTTCATTATATGTGAAATGGCATCTTTGAATTCATCCTTCTCAATTTTTGAAGAAGAGGAATCACATATGTCTGTTGGAGATGTTGGTTTCTCCGTGTCTTGACTTTCCATGGATGTTGTAATTTTTTTCACTTTTGTAACCCTTTTTTGATGTTTTTTAACTTTGCCCTTTGTTCCCCAGGCTCCTTCTGGGTGTTTCCTCCTGAGTACTAATTCTCTCAGTTTGTACATCTTTATATGTACATTTTGATCAGCTGGCTGAAGAATCAATTGTTGATTACCTTCTTCAATTTTAGTCTCTGGGTTGATATCTGACAGTACAGTTATTTCTTTTACAGGACTTGACACTTGCTCTGATATAGAGTGACTGTAGTTTTCTCTATTACATTAATGGTGGTATTGTAAATGATGGAAGTGAATTCCCCAGACTGATGGATCTTTTCTGTCTCTACATTTTTTGTTGGACATTTTATATTTTCTCCTGGTGAAACACAGCATCAAACTTTTGTATTTGTTTCGTGAAGACTTGGGTATTCAGTCATTATACCTGGTTCATTTTGTTGTGTTACTGTATCTTCTATATCTTGCTTTAATTTAACTTTTTCTTCATGTGTACAAATGGCATCTTTGAAGTCATCATTCTCAATTTCTGAAGAAGAGGAATCACATGGCTCAGCTGGAGATGTTGGTTGGTCTGTTTCCTGACTTCCTGTGGATGTTTTCTTATTCTCCACTTTTATAATCCTTTTTCGGTGCTTTTTAATTTTGCCCTTTGTTTCCCAGGATTCTTCTAGTGGTGTTTCCTCTTGAGTGCTAATTTGCTCACTTTGTAAGTCTGATTTCGTATCTTTGATATGTGCCGTTTGATCTAATGGTCTAATAGTCCCTGGTTTTCTTTCTGACAAAACAGTTATTTCTTTTACAGGACTTGACACTTGCTCTGATTGAGTGGTGATTGTAGTTTTCTCTATATATTAAATAGTGGTATTTGTAATTCCCCAGCCAGTGTTCTTTTTTCTGACGATGTTGCAGATTTAGCCTTTTTACTTAATGAATAATCTTCAGGCTTTTCTATTATTCTGGTGAAGTCTTGGATAAATCATAAGTTATATCTAATGAATTTTGTTGTGAAAAGGAATCACATGGCTCTGTTGGAGATGTTATTTTGTCTGTTCCCTGGTTTTCCATGATGTTGCCATTTTCTCAGGACTTGATGCTTTGCTCTGATTGAGTAGTGACTGTAGTTTTCTCTATTACATTATGTTGTATTGTAAATGATGATAGTTTATTCCCCCAGCCAGAGTTTTCTATCTCTACAGTTTTTGTTGGAGTTCTATATTTTCACCTGGTGAAACAGCATCAATATTGTCTTTGTTTCTTGTGAAGCCTTAGATAATCAATCATTTACCTGGTTTGTGTGTTGTGTCTTCTATATCTTGCTTTAATGGAGTTTCCTCCTTAGTGCTAATTGCTCACTTTTTTGTGTGAGGACATTTGTTTAGTATGTGTCTTTTGATCAGATGCTGAGGAATGAATTGTTTCTTGTCTTCTTCAGTTTTTAGTCTCGGGGTTTGTTTTCTGCAGTACAGTTGTTATTTCATTTACAGGACTTGACACTTGCCCTGATTGAGTGGTGACTGTTGCTTTCTCTATTTCCTTAAATAGTGGTATGGTAAATGATGGAAGGTGAATTCCCCAGCCTGATGGATCGTTTTTCTGTCCCTACGGTTTTGTTGTGGATTCTATAATTTCTCCTATTGAAACTGCAGCACTCTTCCACTGTTTTTTGTAAAGTCTGTAAAGATTGTTCAGTCATTATACCTGGTTCATTTTGTGTGTCTGTTGTGCTTCTATACTTGCTTTAGTGTAGCTTTCTCTTCATGTGTACAAATGGCATCTTTGAAGTCATCATTCTCAATTTCTGAAGAAGAGGAATCACATGGCTCAGTTGGAGATGTTGGTTTCTCTGTTTCCTGACTTCCCATGGATGTTTTCTTTTTTTCCACTTTTATAATCCTTTTTCGATGCTTTTTAATTTTGCCCTTTGTTTCCCAGGATTCTTCTAGGGGTGTTTCCTCTTGAGTGCTAATATGCTCAATTTTGTAGGTCTATTTTATATCTATAATCTGTCCGTTTTGATCTGGTGGCTGAAGAATAATTGTTGATTACCTACTTCAATTTTAGTCCCTGGTTTTCTTCTGACAAACAGTTTTTTTCTTTTCAGACTTGACACTTGCTCTGCTGATTGGTGGTGATTGTAGTTTTCTCTATTACATTAAGTATTGGCAATGAAAATGATGATAGTTGTATTCCCAGCCAGATGTTTCTTTTTCTATCTCTTCATTTTTTTGAGATTCTATTTTTTCACCTGGTGAAACAGCATCAATATTGTCCATTGTTTCTTGTGAAGCCTTCGATAAATCAATCATTAAACCTGGTTTGTATTTTGTGTCTTCTATATCTTGCTTTAATGGAGTTTCCTCTTAGTGCTAATTTTCTCACTTTTTTGGTGTGTGAGCATATGTTTAGTATGTGTCTTTTGATCAGATGGCTGAGATTAATTGTTTCTTTGTCTTCAGTTTAGTCTCGGGGTTTGGTTTCTGACAGTAACAGTTGTTATTTTTCATTTACAGGACTTGACACTTGCCCTGATTGAGTGGTGACTGTTGCTTTCTCTATTTCCTTAATAGTGGTATGGTAAATGATGGAAGGTGAATTCCCCAGCCTGATGGATCTTTTTCTGTCCCTACGGTTTTTGTTGTGGATTCTATAATTTCTCCTATGAAACTGCAGCAATCTCTTCCACTGTTTTTTGTAAGTCTGTAAAGATTGTTCAGTCATTATACCTGGTTCATTTTGTTGTGTTACTTGTGCTTCTATATCTTGCTTTAGTGTAGCTTTCTCTTCATGTGTCAATGGCATCTTTGAAGTCATCATTCTCAATTTCTGAAGAAGAGAGAATCACATGGCTCAGTTGGAGATGTTGGTTTCTCTGTTTCCTGACTTCCCATGGATGTTTTCTTTTTTTCCACTTTTATAATCCTTTTCGATGCTTTTAATTTTGCCCTTTGTTTCCCAGGATTCTTCTAGGGGTGTTTTCCTCTTGAGTGCAATATGCTCAATTTGTAGGTCTGATTTATATCTATATTCTGTGCCGTTTGATCTGGTGGCTGAAGAATAAATTGTTGATTACCTACTTCAAATTAGTCCCGGTTTTCTTTCGGACAATACAGTTTTTTTCTTTTCAGGACTTGACACTTGCTCTGATTGGGTGGTGATTGTAGTTTTCTCTTTACATTATTATTGGCAATGAAATGATGATAGTTGTATTCCCCAGCCAGATGTTTCTTTTTCTATCGTTCTTTTTTTTGGGAGATTCTATATTTTCACCTGGTGAAACAGCATCAATATTTCCATTGTTTCTTGTGAGCCTTCGATAAATCAATCATTAAACCTGGTTTGTATGTTGTGTCTTCTATATCTTGCTTTAATGGAGTTTCCTCCTTAGTGCTAATTTGCTCACTTTTTTGGTGTGAGGACAATGTTTAGTATGTGTCTTTTGATCAGATGCTAGATTAATTGTTTCTTGTCCTTCAGTTTTAGTCTCGGGGTTTTTTCTGACAGTACAGTTGTTATTTCATTTACAGGACTTGACACTTCCCTGATTGAGTGTGACTGTTGCTTTTCTTTCTCTATTCTAAATAGTGGTATGGTAAATATGGAGAGTGAATTCCCAGCCTGATGGATCTTTTCTGTCCCTACGGTTTTTGTTGTGGATTTAATTTCTCCTATTGAAACTGCAGCAATCTCTTCCACTGTTTTTTGTAAAGTCTGTAAAGATTGTTCAGTCATTATACCGGTTCATTTGTTGTGTTACTGTGTCTTCTGTATCTTGCTTTAGTGTAACTTTCTCTTCTGTGTACAAATGGCATCTTTGAAATATCATTCTCAATTTCCGAAGAAGAGGAATCACATGGCTCAGTTGGAGATGTTGGTTTCTCTGTTTCCTGACTTCCATGGATGTTTTAATTTTCTCCACTTTTATAATCCTTTTTTGATGCTTTTTCATTTTGCCCTTTGTTTCCAGGATTCTCTTGGGGTGTTTCCTGTTGAGTTTTAATTTGCTCAGTTTGTGGGTCTTTTCAGATCTTTAATATGATCTGATTGATCTGATGGCTGAAGAATAAAATGGTTAATTTCTGACAATACAGTTGTTTCTTTACAGGACTCGACACTTGCTCTGATTGGGTGGTGACTGTAGTTTTCTCTATTACTTTAAGTAGTGGTTTTGAAATGATGAAAACTGTATTTCCCAGCCAAGTGTTTCTTTTTCTTTCTCTGTTTTGTTGGAGATTCTATATTTTCACCTTGTAAAACAGCATCAATATTGTCCACTGTTTCTTGGGAACTCTTAGACTGTTCAGTCATTATACCTGGTTCATTTTTGCGTTACTTGTTTCTCTGTATCTTGCTTTAATATAACTTTTGTTTCATGTGTAGAAATGCATCTTTGAAGTCATCATTCCAATTTCTGAAGAAGAGGAATCACATGGCTCTATTGAGAGTTGTTTTCTCTTTTTTTTCTGACTTCCCATGGAAGTTTTTAATTTTTTCCCACTTTTATATCCTTTTTGATGCTTTTTGTTTTGCCACTTGAGGGTCTGATTTCATATCTTTAACATGTGCCATTTGATCTAATTGCTGAAGAATTAATTGTTGATTACCTTCTCATTTTAGTCTCTGGTTTTATTTCTGACATTATAGGTGTTTCTTTTTACTGGACTTGACACTTGCTCTGATTGGGTGGTGATTGAAGTTTTTTCTTATAACGTCAATAATGGTATTGAAATGATGAGGTGTATTCCCCACTAAGTGTTTCTTTTTCTGTCCTAAATTTTGTGTTGGAGATATAGCATTTTCACTTGATGAAATCGCTTCAGTCTTTTCTATTATTTCTGGTGAAGTCTTGGATAAATCATGTGTTATATGAAATCATTTTGTGTTGTGTTTTTGTGTCTTCCATCTCTGGCTTTAAAATATTTGTTTCTTCATATGAAGTGATTGCATCTTTAAAGTCATGCACCTCAAATTCTGTTTTTATTTTAGAAGAAGAGGAAATCCCATGGCTCTGTTGGAGATTTTAT
This sequence comes from Hymenochirus boettgeri, assembly GCA_019447015.1. NCBI lineage: Eukaryota > Metazoa > Chordata > Amphibia > Anura > Pipidae > Hymenochirus > Hymenochirus boettgeri. The sequence goes on along the minus strand of CM033476.1, from coordinate 260,934,601 downwards.
TTTGTCTGTTCCCTGGTTTTCCATGGAGTTTCCATTTTCTCAGGACTTGATACTTGCTCTGATTGAGAAGTGACTGTAGTTTTCTCTATTACATTAAGGAGTGGTATTGTAAATGATGGAAGGTGTATTCCCCAGCCAGATGGTTCTTTTTCTGCCTCTACAGTTTTCATTGAAGATTCTATATTTTCTCCTTGTGATGCAGCATCATCTTTTCCATTGTTTCTTGTGAAATCTTAACTTGTTTAATCATTAAACCTGGTTTCTCTGTTCCTCCGACTTCCCGTGGATGTTTCAATTTTTTCCACTTTTATAATCTTCTTTCGATGCTTTTTTATTTTGCCCTTTGTTTCCCAGGATTCTTCTAGGGGTGTTTCCTCTTCAGTGCTAATTTGCTCACTTTGTAGGTCTGATTTTATATCTTTAATATGTACCATTTGATCTAATTGCTGAAGAATTAATTGTTGATTACTTTCTACAATTTTAGTCTCTGGTTTTATTTTTGACAGTCCGTTGTTTCTTTTACAGGACTTGACACTTGCTCTGATTGGGTGGTGATTGTAGTTTTAGTTTCCATCATTGTTAATGATGGAAATGTATTCCCCAGCCAGGTTTTCTTTTTCTGTCTGTGTTGGAGAATAGCTTTTTCGCTTGATGAATAGCTTCAGTCTTTTCAATTATTTCTGGTGAAGTCTGGATAAATCACGAGTTATACTGAAATTATTGTTGTGTTTTTGTTTCTTCCATCTCTGGCTTTAAAATATTTGTTTCTTTATATGAAGAGATTGCACCTTTAAAGTCTTCTTCTATGTTTGTTCCCTCCTGAGTTCTAATTTGCTCACTTTGTTGCTTTGATGACTATCTCTAATATGTGCTATTTGATCTGATGGCTGAGGAATGACTTGTTGCTTGTCTTCAGTTTTAGTCTCTGGCTTTGTTTCTGACAGTACAGTTGTTATTCCTTTTACAAACTTGACACTCGCTCTGGTTGTGTGTGACTGTACTTTTTCTATTTCCTTAAATAGTGGTATTGTAAATGATGGAAGGTGTATTCCCCAACCAGATGGATTTTTTTCTACAGTTTTGATTGGCGGTTCTACTTTTTCATCAGGTAAAACAGCATCAAACTTTTGTATTGTTCTTGTAAAGTCTTCTCTAATTCAGTCATTATACCTGGTTCAATTTGATTTGTTACTGTGTCTTCTATATTTTTCTTTAATATAATATTTTTCTTATATGTAGAAATGGCATCTTTAAATTCATCCTTCTCAATTTTCGAAGAATAGGAATCACTGGCTCGGTTGGAGATGTTGGTTGTCGTTTCATGACTTCCCATGCATGTTGTCATTTTTTCCACTTTTCTAATCCTTTCTTGTGTTTTTTAATTTTGCCTTTTTTTCCCCAGGCTTCATGTAGAGGGTTTCCTCCTGAGTATTAAGTGTCTCAGTTTGTACATCTTCAATATAATAACTTTTTATAGCTGCCTGAAGAATCAATTGTTGATTACCTTCTTCAATTTTAGTTTCTGGTTTAATTTCTGACCGTACAGGTGTTTCATTACAGGACTTAATACTTGCTCTGATTGTGTGGTAAATGTAGTTTTTTCTATTACATTAATGTAGTGGTATTGTAAATGATGGAAGGTGTATTCCCCAGCCAGACTGTTCTTTTTCTCCTCTAATGTTTTTCTTGTAGGTTCTAAATTGTCTTCTGTTGAAATAGCATCAACTTTTTCACTGTTTCTTGTGAAGACTTAGATTGTTTAATCATTTACCTGGTTCATTTTGTTGTGTACTGTTCTTCTATATCTTGCTTTAATATGACTTTTTCTCATGTGTAGCATTGGCATCTTTGAAGTCATCATTCTCAATTTCTAAAGAAGAGGAATCACATGGCTCAGTTGGATGTTGGTTTCTCTGTTTCCTGACTTCCTGTGATATAACAACTGTACTGTCAGAAACAAACCCCGAGACTAAAACTGAAGACAAGAAACAATTAATTCCTCAGCCATCTGATCAAAAGACACATACTAAACATATGTCCTCACACCAAAAAAGTGAGCAAATTAGCACTAAGGAGGAAACTCCATTAAAGCAAGATATAGAAGACACAACATACAAACCAGGTTTAATGATTGATTTATCGAAGGCTTCACAAGAAACAATGGACAATATTGATGCTGTTTCACCAGGTGAAAATATAGAATCTCCCAAAAAAAATGAAGAGATAGAAAAAGAAACATCTGGCTGGGGAATACAACTATCATCATTTTCATTGCCAATACTTAATGTAATAGAGAAAACTACAATCACCACCCAATCAGAGCAAGTGTCAAGTCCTGAAAAAGAAAAAACTGTATTGTCAGAAAGAAAACCAGGGACTAAAATTGAAGTAGGTAATCAACAATTTATTCTTCAGCCACCAGATCAAACGGCACAGATTATAGATATAAAATCAGACCTACAAATTGAGCATATTAGCACTCAAGAGGAAACACCCCTAGAAGAATCCTGGGAAACAAAGGGCAAAATTAAAAAGCATCGAAAAAGGATTATAAAAGTGGAAAAAAAGAAAACATCCATGGGAAGTCAGGAAACAGAGAAACCAACATCCATTCTAAGAAGAAATAAAAAAGTACTGCCAGAAAGAGAAGCAGAGAGTAAAACAGAAGATAATAAGCGACAATTCATTCCTAAGCCTACTGAGCTAAAGACAAATATTAAACATATGAAATCAGACTAACACCTGAACAAATTAGCACTCAGCAGGGAACATCCCAAGGAGAAAATACAAAACATCCACAGGAATCAGGAAACAGGAAAAATGATATTTTCAACAGATCGTATAAATTCACTCCCTTAGAAATAAAAACAGAAGTTAAGAGGAATGACTTCAGAGATGAAATCTTTCAAATAAGAAAACAAATTTTCCAAAGCAAGAAACAGCAGACACAGAAAAAAAACAAAGTGAATCAGGTATAGCGCTTGAATTTCTAAGAGTTCAAAGAAAATTATAGAAATAAAAAAACTGTTTCACCAGGTAATAGAGTAGAATCTAACAGCAAATACTATACAGACAGAAAAGAAAGAAACATATGACTGGAGAACACAGCTTCCATCATTACAATACCGCACTTTAGGAAAATGAGAAAACCCACATACATTGCTGATTGGGCAGCAATGCCACATACCAAAGAAAAAAACACCAATACAACCTTACAAAAAGAAATAAAACCTAAAACTACAGAAATCAACAAGCCATAAAACTAACTCCAGCTAAACTATACAGGGATAATACAGTAGATTCAGATCAACAAATTGAGAAATCTAGTTCTCAGAGAGGAAACCTCCCGAGGAAATCTGGGAAACAAAGGACAAGTTAAAAAATATAAGAAAAATATTAAAAACATGGAAAATATGGCAACATCCATTGGAAGTCAGGAGAGAAGTAAACCAACATCACCAATAGAGAAAGTGTGATCTTCTTTGCAAATTGAGAATGAGACTTCAAAGATGCCATTTCTACCATAAGGAAAAAGTTATTTGAAGCAAGATATAGAAGACACAGAACACAACAAATTGAATCAGGTATAAGGATTGAACAATCTAAGACTCACAAGAAATGATAGAAAAGATGGATGGTGTTTTACTTGGTGAAAAAGTTAAATCTCCAATTAGAAACATAGAAAAGAACCATCTGGATATGGAATACACTTCCATCATTACAATACCACTACTTAATGTTATAGAGAAAACTACAATCACCACCCAATAGAGCAAGTGTCAAGTCCTGTAAAAGAAACAACTGGAATGTAGAAATAAACCAGAGACTAAAATTGTAGACGGTAATCAACAATTAAATATCCCAGCAATTAGATCAAATGGCACATATTAAATATACGAAATCAACCTACAAAGTGAGCAAATTAGCACTGAACAGGAAACACCCCTAGAAGATCCGGGGAACAAGGGAAGAATTAAAAAGCATCGAAAAAGGATATAAAGGTGGAAAAAATGAAAACATCCATGGGAAGTCATGAAACAGACCAACCAACATCTCCAACTGAGCCATGTGATTCCTCTTCTTTGGAAATTGAAAAGGATGATTTCAAAGATGCCATTTCTACATATAAAGAAATATTATATTAAAGAAAGATATAGAAGACACAGTACAAACAAAATGAACCAGGTATAATGATTGAATATCTAAGACTTTACAAGAAACAATACAAAAGTTTAATGCTGCTTTACTGGTGAAAAAGTAGAATCACCAATAAAAACCACAGGAAAGGATCCATCTAGCAGGGGAATACACCTTCCATCATTTTACAATACCAATATTTAAGGAAAGAGAGAAAACTACAGTTACCACTCAATCGAGCAAGTGTCAAGTCGTAAATGAAATAACAACTGTACTGTCAGAAATTAAACCAGAGACTAAAAATGAAGAAGATAGAAACAAAAAATCCCTCAGTCATCTGATCAAAAGGCACATATAGAGATATGTCACCAAACCTACAAAGTGAGCAAATTAACATTCAACAGGAAACACCCTAGAAGAATCCTGGGAAACAAAGGGCAAAATAAAAAAACAAAAAAAAGATTACAAAAGTGGGAGAAAATGAACACATCCATGGGAAGTCATGAAAAAGAAAATACAACATCTCCAACTGAGCCATGTGGTTCCTCTTCTTCGGAAATTGAGGATGATGAGTTCAAAGATGCAAATTCTACACATGAAAAAAAGGTTATATTGAAGCAAGATACAGAAGACACTGTAAAACAAAAAAATGACCAGGTATAATGACTGAACAGTCTAAGAGTTTCCAAGAAACAGTGGACAATATTGATGCTGTTTTACCAGGTGAAAATATAGAATCTCCATTGAAAAGACAGAAGAAAGAAAAAAGAAACACCTGGCTGGGGAAAACAGTTTTCAGACATTTCAAGACCATACTAAATGTTATAGAGAAAACTACAGTCACCACCCAATCAGAGCAAGTGTCAAGTCCTGTAAAAGAAAAACTTCACTGTCAGAAATAAAACCAGAGACTAAAATAAAAAAGGCAATCATCAATTTATTCTTCAGCCACCAGATCAAATTGACATATTAAAGATATGAAATCAGACTTACAAAGTGAGCATATAGCACTCAAAAGGAAACACCCCTAGAAGAATCCTGGGAAACAAAAGGCAAAATGAAAAGGCATCGAAAAAAGGATTATAAAAGTGGAGAAAAGAAAACATCCACAGGAAGTCAGGAAACAGAGAAACCAACATCTCCGACTGAGCCATGTGATTCCTCTCTTCAGAAATTGAGAATGATGACTTCAAAGATGCCAATGCTAACATGAAGAAAAAGTTATATTAAAGCAAGATATAGAAGACACAGTAACAACAACAAATGAACCAGGTATAATGATTAAACAATTTAAGACTTCACAAGAAACAGTGGAAAAGGTTGATGCTTTTTCACCGGAAAACAATTTAGAATCTACAACAAAAACTTTAGTGAGAGAAAAAGAACCATCTGGCTGGGGAACACACCTTCCATCATTTACAACACACCTCTATTTAAAGAAACAGTGAAAACTGTAGTCACCACACAATCAGAGCAAGATCAAGTCCTGTAAAAGAAACATCTAAACTTTCACAATTAAACCAGAGACTAAAATCAAGATGGTAATCAACAATTGATTCTTCAGCCGCTGATCAAAAGGTACATAATGAAGATGTACAAACTGAGATAATTAACTATGGAGGAAACACCCATAGAAGGAGCATGGAAAACAAAAAGGCAAAGTTAAAAACATCAAAAAGGATTACAAAAGTGGAAAAAATTACAACATCTATGAAAAGTCAAACAACAGACAAACCAACATCTCCAACCGAGCCATGTGATTCCTCTTCTTCAAAAATTGGGGATGAATTTAAGATGCCATTTCTACATATAAAGAAAAGAATATATTAAAGAAAGATATAGAAGACACAGTAACAAAAACAAAATAACCAATATAATGATTGAATTACCCAAGACTTTACAAGAAAACAATACAAAAGTTTGATGCTGTTTCACCAGGTGAAAATATAAAATGTCCAACAAAAACTGTAGAGACAAATAAAGAACCTCTGGCTGGGGAATTCACCTTCATCATTTACAATACACATATTTATGTAATGGAAAAAAATACAGTAACTTCTCAATCAGACCAAGTGTCAAGTCCTGAGAAAATGGCAACATCCATGGAAAACCAGGGAACAAATAAAATAACATCTCAACAGAGCCATGTGATTCCTTCTCTCTAAAATTAAACAGAATTTGAGGTGGATGACTTTGAAGATGCAATCACTTCATATGAAGAAACATATATTTTTAAACAAGAGAGGGAAGACACAAAAACACAACAAAATAAATTATTATTAACTCATGATTTATCCAAGACATCAGAAGAAATAATAGAAAAGCCTGAAGCTATTTCATTAAGTGAAAATGCTATATCTCCATCACAAAATTTAGAGCCAGAAAAGAAAACACTGGCTGGGGAATCACCTTCCATCATTTACAATACCATTACTTAATGTAATAGAGAAAAACTACAATCACCACCCAATCAGACAAGTGTCAAGTCCTTTGAAAGAAACAACTGGACTGTCAGAAATTAAACCAGAGACTAAAACTGAAGAAGGTAATCAACAATTAATTCTTCAGCCATTAGATCAAATGGCACATGTTAAAGATATGAAATCAGACCTACAAAGTGAGCAAATTAGCACTCAAGAGGAAACACCACTAGAAGAATCCTGGGAAACAAAGGGCAAAACAAAAAACACCGAAAAAGGATTATAAAAGTGGGAAAAATTAAAACATCAATCATAAGTCATCAAACGACCAACCAACATCTCCAACTGAGCCATGTGGTTCCTCTTCTTCGGAAATTGAGAATGATGACTCAAAGATGCCAATTCTACACATGAAGAGAAAGTAATACTAAAGCAAGAATAAAAGAAACAGTAACACAACAAAATGAACCAGGTATAATGATTAAACAATTTAGATCGCCAGAAACAGTGGGAAAGATTGATCATTTTTCACCAGGGAAATATGGAATCTTCAAAGAAAACTGTAGAGACAGAAAAGAACCATCTGGTGGGGAATACACCTTCATCATTTACAATACACTATTAATGTAATAGAGAAAACTACAGTCACTTCTCAATCAGACCAAGTGTAAACTCGAGAAAATGGAAACATCAATGGAATCCCAGGGAACAATAAAAAACATCTCCAACAGAGCCATGTGATTCCTCTTATTCAAATAAAAACAGAATTTGAGGTGGATGACTTAAAGATGCAACACTTCAATGAAGAAACAAATATTTTTAAAGCAGAGATGGAAGAGCCCTAAAAGCTATTTTATCAAGTGAAAATGCTATATCTCCAACACCAAAATTTAGAGCCAAGAAAAGAACACCTGGCTGGGGAATACACCTTCCATCATTACAATACCATTACTTAATGTAATAGAGAAAACTACAATCACCACCCAATCAGAGCAAGTGTCAAGTCCGTAAAAGAAACAACTGGACTGTCAGAAAAAAACCAGAGTCTAAAATTTTAGACTGTAATCAACAATTAATTCATCAGCCATTGGATCACGGCACATATAAAGATGCGAAATCAGACTTACAAATTGAGCAAATTAGCACTCAAAAGGAACACCACTGAAAGAATCCTGGAAAACAAAGGCAAAATAAAAAAGCATCGAAAAAAGATTAAAAAGTGGAAAAAAATTAAAACATCCACGGGAAGTCCGGAACAGAGAAACAACATCTCCAATAGAGCCATGTGATTCCTCTTCTTCGGAAATTGAGAATGATGACTTCAAGGATGCCAATTCTACACAAGAAGATAAAGTATATTAAACAAGATATAGAAGACACAGTAACCAACAAAAATGAACCAGGTATAATGATTAAAAAATTTAAGACTTCACAAGAAACATTGGAAAAGGTTGATGCTTTTCACCAGTAGAAAATATAGAATTTAATGGAATTGAAGTGACAGAAAAAGAACCGTCTGGCTGGGGAATACACCTTCCATCATTTACAAAACCATTACTTAATAATAGAGAAAACTACAGTCACTACCTAATCAGAGCAGTAAACTCCGTAAAAGAAACTCTGTACTGTCAGAAATTAAACCAGAGACTAAAATTGAAGAAGGTACAACAAATGATTCTGCAGTAGCTGATCAAAAGGTACATATTAAAGATGTACAAACTGAGGAGAATTAGTACTCAAAAGAAAACACTAAAAGAAGGAGCTGGGAAACAAAGAGCAAAGTTGAAAAACATCAAAAAGGGTCAAAAAAATTACAACGTCTATGGAAAGTCAGGAAACAGCAAACCAACATCTCCAAAAGAGCCATGTGATTTCTTTTTTGGAAATTGAAAAGGATGATTTCATAGATGCCATTTCTACATATAAAGAAAATATTATATTAAAGAAAGATATAGAAGACACAGCATCAAAACAAAATGAACCAGGTATAATGGTTGAAATTGCTAAGACTTTACAAGAAACATACAAAAGTTTGATGCTGTTTCACCTGTTGCAAAAGTAGAATCACAAATAAAAACTGTGAAAAAGATCCATCTGGCTGGGGAATACACTTCATCATTGCGATATTTAAAGAAATAGAGAAAGATACAGTCAACAATCAATCAGAGCAAGTGTCAAGTCCTGTAAAGAAAATAACTGTACCGTCAGAAATTAAACAGAGACTAAAACTGAAGAGGATAAGCAACAATAATTCCTCAAAAGGCACATATTAAAGATATGTCACCAAACCAACAAAGTGAGCAAATTAGCATTCAACAGGAATACCCCTGAGAAATCCTGGGAAACAAAGGGTAAAAAAATAAAGCATCGAAAAAGAATTAAAAAAGTGGAGAAAATTAAAACATCCAGGGATTCATGAAAAAGACAAACAACATCTCCAACCGAGCCATGTAATTCCACTCCTTCGGAAATTGAAAATGATGACTTCAAAGATGCCATTTGTACATGAAGAAAAAGTTATTAAAGCAAGATATAGAAGACACATTAAAACAAAAAAATGAATCAGGTATATGACTGAACAACCTATGACTTCCCAAGAAAAAAAAAGACAATATTGATGGTGTTTCACCAGGTGAAAATATAGAATCTCTAACAAAACGAAGAATAAGAAACATCTGGCTGGGGAATACAGTTTTCATCAGTTTCAAGACCCACTACTAATGTAAACAGAGAAAACTACAGTCACCACCCAATCAAAGCAGTGGTCAAGTCCTGTAAAAGAAAACTGCACTGTCAGAAATAAAACAATTTATTCTTCAGCCACCGGATCAAACGACACAGATTTAGATATAAAATCAGACTTACAAAGTGAGCAAATTAGCACTCAGAGGAAAACCCCTAGAAGAATCCTGGAAAAAAGGGCAAAATGAAAAAGCATCGAAAAAGGATTATAAAAGGGAGAAAAAGAAAACATCCATGGGAAAGATCAGGAAACAGAGAACCACATCTCCAACTGAGCCATGTGATTCCTCTTCTTTAGAAATTGAGAATGATGACTTCAAAGATGCCAATGCTACACATGAAGAAAAAGTCATATTAAAGCAAGATATAGAAGACACAGTAACGCAACAAAATGAACCAGGTATAATGATTAAACAATCTAAGTCTTCACAAGAAACAGTGAAAAAGGTTGATGCTATTTCAACAGAAGACAATTTAGAACCTACAAGAAAAACATTAGAGGCAGAAAAAGAACAGTCTGGCTGGGGAATACACCTTCCATCATTTACAATACCACTACTTAATGTAATAGAAAAAACTACATTTACCACCCAATCAGAGCAAGTATTAAGTCCTGTAAATGAAACACCTGTACGGTCAGAAATTAAACCAGAAACTAAAATTGAAGAAGGTAATCAACAATTGATTCTTCAGGCAGCTAATAAAAAGTTATATATTGAAGATGTACAAACTGAGACACTTAATACTCAGGAGGAAACACCTCTACATGAAGCCTGGGGAAAAAAAGGCAAAATTAAAAAACATCAAGAAAGGATTAGAAAAGTGGAAAAAATGACAACATCCATGGGAAGTCATGAAACAGACAAACCAACATCTCCAACCGAGCCATGTGATTCCTCTTCTTCGAAAATTGAGAAGGATGAATTTAAAGATGCCATTTCTACATATAAAGAAAATATTATATTAAAGAAAAATATAGAAGACACAGTAACAAATCAAATTGAACCAGGTATAATGACTGAATTAGAGAAGACTTTACAAGAAACAATACAAAAGTTTGATGCTGTTTTACCTGATGAAAAAGTAGAACCGCCAATCAAAACTGTAGAAAAAAATCCATCTGGTTGGGGAATACACCTTCCATCATTTACAATACCACTATTTAAGGAAATAGAAAAAGATACAGTCAACACTCAACCAGAGCAAGTGTCAAGTTCTGTAAAAGGAATAACAACTGTACTGTCAGAAACAAAGCCAGAGACTAAAACTGAAGACAAGCAACAAGTCATTCCTCAGCCATCAGATCAAATAGCACATATTAGAGATATGTCATCAAAGCAACAAAGTGAGCAAATTAGAACTCAGGAGGGAACAAACATAGAAGAAGACTTTAAAGGTGCAATCTCTTCATATAAAGAAACAAATATTTTAAAGCCAGAGATGGAAGAAACAAAAACACAACAAAATAATTTCAGTATAACTCGTGATTTATCCAAGACTTCACCAGAAATAATTGAAAAGACTGAAGCTATTTCATCAAGCGAAAAAGCTATATCTCCAACACAGACAGAAAAAGAAACACCTGGCTGGGGAATACACTTTCCATCATTAACAATGATGGAAACTAAAACTACAATCACCACCCAATCAGAGCAAGTGTCAAGTCCTGTAAAAGAAACAACTGGACTGTCAAAAATAAAACCAGAGACTAAAATTGTAGAAAGTAATCAACAATTAATTCTTCAGCAATTAGATCAAATGGTACATATTAAAGATATAAAATCAGACCTACAAAGTGAGCAAATTAGCACTGAAGAGGAAACACCCCTAGAAGAATCCTGGGAAACAAAGGGCAAAATAAAAAAGCATCGAAAGAACATTATAAAAGTGGAAAAAATTGAAACATCCACGGGAAGTCAGGAAACAGAGAAACCAGGTTTAATGATTAAACAAGTTAAGATTTCACAAGAAACAATGGAAAAGATTGATGCTGTATCACAAGGAGAAAATATAGAATCTTCAATGAAAACTGTAGAGGCAGAAAAAGAACCATCTGGCTGGGGAATACACCTTCCATCATTTACAATACCACTCCTTAATGTAATAGAGAAAACTACAGTCACTTCTCAATCAGAGCAAGTATCAAGTCCTGAGAAAATGGAAACATCCATGGAAAACCAGGGAACAGACAAAATAAGATCTCCAACAGAGCCATGTGATTCCTCTTCTTCTAAAATAAAAACAGAATTTGAGGTGCATGACTTTAAAGATGCAATCACTTCATATGAAGAAACAAATATTTTAAAGCCAGAGATGGAAGACACAAAAACACAACAAAATGATTTCAATATAACACATGATTTATCCAAGACTTCACCAGAAATAATAGAAAAGACTGAAGCGATTTCATCAAGTGAAAATGCTATATCTCCAACACAAAATTTAGAGACAGAAAAAGAAACACTTAGCTGGGGAATACACCTTCCATCATTTACAATACCATTACTTGACGTTATAAAGAAAACTTCAATCACCACCCAATCAGAGCAAGTGTCAAGTCCAGTAAAAGAAACACCTATAATGTCAGAAATAAAACCAGAGACTAAAATTGTAGAAGGTAATCAACAATTAATTCTTCAGCAATTAGATCAAATGGCACATGTTAAAGATATGAAATCAGACCTACAAAGTGGCAAAACAAAAAAGCATCAAAAAAGGATTATAAAAGTGGGAAAAATTAAAACTTCCATGGGAAGTCAGAAAACAGAGAAACCAACATCTCCAATAGAGCCATGTGATTCCTCTTCTTCAGAAATTGAGAATGATGACTTCAAAGATGCCATTTCTACACATGAAACAAAAGTTATATTAAAGCAAGATACAGAAGACACAGTAACGCATAAAAATGAACCAGGTATAATGACTGAACAGTCTAAGAGTTCCCAAGAAACAGTGGACAATATTGATGCTGTTTTACAAGGGGAAAATATAGAATCTCCAACAAAAACAGAGAAAGAAAAAGAAACACTTGGCTGGGAAATACAGTTTTCATCATTTTCAAAACCACTACTTAAAGTAATAGAGAAAACTACAGTCACCACCCAATCAGAGCAAGTGTCAAGTCCTGTAAAAGAAACAACTGTATTGTCAGAAATTAACCATTTTATTCTTCAGCCATCAGATCAATCAGATCATATTAAAGATCTGAAAACAGACCCACAAACTGAGCAAATTAAAACTCAACAGGAAACACCCCAAGAAGAATCCTGGGAAACAAAGGGCAAAATGAAAAAGCATCAAAAAAGGATTATAAAAGTGGAGAAAATTAAAACATCCATGGGAAGTCAGGAAACAGAGAAACCAACATCTCCACCTGAGCATTGTGATTCCTCTTCTCGGAAATTGAGAATGATAATTTCAAAGGTGCCATTTGACACATGAAGAGAAAGTACCACTAAAGCAAGATAAGAAGACACAGTAACACAACAAAATGAAACAGGTATAATGACTGAACAATCTTTAGACTTACAAAAAACAGGGAAGAGATTGCTGCAGTTTCAATAGGAGAGGAAATTATAGAATCACAACAAAAACCGTAGGGACAGAAAAAGTCCATCAGGCTGGGGAATTCAACCTTCCATCATTACCATACCACTATTAGGAAATGAGAGAGCAAACAGTCACCAATCAATCAGGGCAAGTGCAAGTCCTGTAAAGAAATAACAACTGTACTGTCAGAAAACAACCCGAGACTAACTAAAATGTGAAGAAGACAAGAAACAATTCATTCCTCACCATCTGATCAAAAGAAAAATCCTAAACAATGTCCTCACACCAAAAAAGTGAGCAATTAGCATAAGGAGGAAACTCCATTAAAGCAAGATATAGAAGACACAACACACACACCAGGTATAATGATTGATTTATCGAAGGCTTCACAAGAAACAATAGACAACTATGATGCTGTTTCCACCAGGTGAAAATATAGAATCTCCAACAAAAAACTGTAGAGATAGAAACATCTGGCTGGGGAATACAACTATCATCATTTACAATACCATCATAAGTGTAATAGAGAAAACACAGTCACTACTCAATCAGAGCAAGGCATCAAGTATGAGGAAATGGCAACATCTATGGAAAACCAGGGAACAGGACAAAATACATCTCCAACAGAGCATGTGATTCCTTTCACAAAAAAATTCATTAGATATAACTTATGATTTATCCAAGACTTCACCAGAAATAATAGAAAAGCCTGAAGATATTTCATTAAGAAAAAGGCTAAATCTGCAACATCGACAGAAAAGAAACACTTGGCTGGGGGAATTACAATACACTATTTAATACTAATGAGAAAGACTACAATCACACTCCATCAGAGCAAGTGTCAATCCTGTAAAAGAAATAAACTTATGTCAGAAGAAAACCAGGGACCTAAATTAGAAGGTAGAACACATTAACTTCAGCATTGATCACGGCACATATCAAAGATACGAAATCAGACTTACAAATGAGCAATTAGCACTCAAGAGGAGAAACACCACTAGAGATCCTGGGAAACAAAGGGCAAAATAAAAAGCATCGAAAAAAAGATTATAAAGTGTGAGAATAAGAAAAAACATCCACAGGAGTCAGGAAACAGACCAACCAACATCTCAGCTGAGCCATGTGATTCTCTTCTTCAGAAATTGAATGATGACTTCAAAGATGCCAATGCTACACATGAAGAAAAAGTTAATTAAAGCAAGATATAGAAGACACAGTAACACAACAAAATGAACAGGTATAATGAACTGAATTACCCAAGTCTTTACAAGAAACAATACAAAAGTTTGATGCTGTTTTCACCAGTGAGAAAATATAAATGTCCAACAAAAACGTTAGAGACAGAAAAGATCCATCAGTCTGGGGAATTCACCCTTCCACTCATTTACAATACCACCATTTATGTAATAGAGAAACTACAGTACTTCTATATCAGAGCAAGTGTCAAGTCTGTAAAAAATAACTGTACGTCAGATATCAACCACAGAGACTAAAATTGAAGAAGGTAATCAACAATTGATCTTCAGCCAGCTGATCAAAGGTACATATTAAAGATGTACAACTGAGAGAATTAGTACTCAGAGGAAACACCCCTAGAGGAGCCTGGGGAACAAAGGCAAAGTTAAAAAACATCAAAAAAGGGTTTACAAAAGTGAAAAAAATTACAACACCATGGAAAGTCAAGACACGGAGAAACCAACATCTCCAACAGACATATGTGATTTCTTCTTCAAAAATTGAGAAGGATGAATTCAAGATGCCACTTACCAATATAATGAAATATTATATTAAGAAAGATATAGAAGACACGTAACAAAACAAAATGAACCAGGTATAATGATTGAATTATCTAAGACTTACAAGGAACAATACAAAAGTTTGATGCTGTTTTTACCTGGTGACAAAAGTAGAACACCAATAAAAACAAAAGAAAAAGATCCATTGGCTGGGAATACACCTTCCATCATTTACAAACCAACTATTTAAGGTAAAAGAGAAAACACCAGTCTCCACTCAATCAGAGCAAGTGTCAAGTCTGTAAAAGAATAAAAAACTGTACTGTCAGAAATAAAACCAGAGACTAAAATTGAAGAAGTAAAGATCAACAAATGATTCTTCAAGCCAAATTGACAAAAGGTACATTTAAAGATGTACAAACTAGACAATTCATACTCAGGAGGGACACCCTAGAAGGAGCATGGGAAACAAAGGGAAAGTTAAAAAACATCAAAAAAAGATTCAAAAGTGGAAAAATACAAACATCCATGAAAGTCAGAAAAAGACCAACACATTTCCAAAGAGCATGTGATTCCTCTTCATTGAAAATTGGGAAGGATGACATCAAGTGCAATTTCTAAATTTGAAGAAAAAATTCACACTGAAGCAAGATACAGAAGCCCAGCAACACTACAAAATGAATCAGGTATTAGATGAATATCTAAGAGCTACAAGAAACAAGGACAATAGTTGATGCTGTGTCACCGAGTGAAATATAGAATCTCAAACCAAAATCTGTAGAGACAGAAAAAGAACTGTCTGGCTGGGAATAACCTTCCATCATTTACAATACCATTATTAATGTAATAGAGAAAAACTTACCGTCACTACTCAATCAGAGCAAGTATCAAGTCTGAGAAATGGCAACATCAATGGAATCCCAGGGAACAAATAAAAATAACATCTCCAACAGAGCACTGGTGATTCCTCTTCTTCTAAATTTTAAAACAGAATTTGAGGGGATGAACTTTGAAGATGCAATCACTTTCATTAATGAAGAAACAAATATTTTAAAGCAGAGATGGAAGACCACAAAAACACAACAAAATAAAATTATTATACTCATGAGTATCCCAAGACTTCACAAGAAAAAATAGAAAGACTGAAGCTATTTCATCAGCCAAAAGGCTCAAACTCTAAACACAAACTTTAGAGCCAGAAAAAGAAAAACTTGGCTTGGGAATACAACCTTCATCATTACAATACCATTTCTTAATGTCATAGAGAAAACTACAATCACCACCCCAATCAAGAGAAGTGTCAATTATCTGGTAAAAAGAAACAGACCACAAAGTGAGCAAATTAGCATAAAGAGGAAACCACGATAGAAGAAGCCTGGGGGAAACAAAGGGCAAAAAGTAAAAAAAGCATCGAAAAATAGTATTAAAAAGGGAAGAAAAAGAAAACATCCAGTCGGAAGTTCAGATGGAACCAGACCAACCAACATCGCGATAAACAGAGCCATGTGATCCTCTTATTTTGAAATGAGAAGGGACTGTGGTGCCAAATTCTACTTCTAAAGAAAACATTATGTTGAAAGAAAGATATCAAGACAAGGGGTAATACAACACAAATTATGC
Organism: Hymenochirus boettgeri; assembly: GCA_019447015.1. Lineage (NCBI taxonomy): Eukaryota > Metazoa > Chordata > Amphibia > Anura > Pipidae > Hymenochirus > Hymenochirus boettgeri. The sequence goes on along the minus strand of CM033476.1, from coordinate 260,918,397 downwards.
CAGATCGACTTGTGATGTTAGAAAAGTTTGATTGCTGTTTCACCTGATGTAAAAAGTAAAATCCCAAAAAAAACAACTTGGAAAAAACAGAGACCCACCTGGCGGGAGAAACACCTCCATATTTACAATTACCATTAAGGAAATAGAGAAAACTACAGTCACCACTCAATCAGAGCAAGTGTCAGCGTAAAAGGAAAAAAGTTCTGTCAGAAAAATTAGACCAGAAAATAAAATTAAAGAAAGATAAGCGACATTCATTCTTAACTAACGATAAAAAGCCACATATTAAAGACAGAAATCAGACCATACAAGTGAGCAAAATTAGCACTCAGGAGGAAAACAGCCCTAGACGAATCTTGGGGAAACAAAGGGGCAAAATAAAAAAGCTTGTGTGGAAAAACGGATTATACAGGTGACAAAATAAAAACATCCAGGGAAGTAGGCGAAACAAGGAAGAAACCAACATCTCCACGAGCCATGTGAATGCCTCTTCTTGGGAAATTGATAATGATGCTGTTTTCCACATTGAAAAAAGTCATATTGAAGCAAGATACAGAAGACCAGAACAGCAACCAAAGAATGAAACCAGGTTGTTAAGTGAATGATTGAATAGTAAGCATTACAAGAAAACAATACAAAAGTTTGATGCCACTTAACTGGGAAAAAGTAGAATCGCCCAATAAAAAACCGTTAGAAAACGATCCATCTGCAGGGGAGATACAAACCTTCCATCATTTGCTGTACCAATATTTAAGGAAAATCGAGAAGATACAGTCAACACTCAGTAGAGCAAGTGTTCAAAGACCTGTTAATGAAATAAAGAAAATAAAAACCAGAGACAAAAAACTAAAGAGAGATAGAAACAACTCATTCTCAGCAATATGATGAAAAAAAGCAACTATAAAGGTATGTCACCAAACACAACAAAGTATTCAATTAGCACTCAGTGAGGAAAACCTCTAGAAAATCCTGAGGAAACAAAGGATGTTTAAAAAGCATCAAAAAAGGATTAAAAAGAGAGAAAAGTGACACACATCCATGGAAAAGTCAGGAAAGAGACCAACCAACATCTCAAACAGAGCCATGGATCCTCTTACGGGGAATTCGAAATGATGACTTCAAAGGTACAATTCTATAGATGAAGAGAAATGGAATTGAAGCTAAGGAAATAGAGAGCACAGAACAACAACAGCATGAACCAGGTTTGATGATTGTAATTATCTAAACTTCAACAACTGGACGATCAGAAATTAAACAGAGACTGAAACTGAAGAAGGTAATCAGCAATTTATCTTCAGCTAGACTGAAAAGGTATGCATATTTAAGATATTCCATCAAAGTTAAACTGAGCAGATATTAGCTCTGAGAAGAGAAACCTTTAGCAGAAACCTGGGAAACACAGGGCAAAACTAACAAACAGCAAAAAAGGATTACAAAAGTAAGAGAAAGAAAAATGGCAACCTCTATTGGACATCAGGAATCAGACAAACCAACATCTACAACAGAGCAATGTGATTCTTTGTTTTGAAATAAAATGATAGATAGAGACTTTAAAGATGCAAATCCCCATATGAGGAGAAACAAATTATCCAAGAAAGAGAAGAGAAAGACGTTGCAAGACCAATGACAACATATCAACAATATAATGTGTGGAATTTACTGAAACTTTAGAAGAAAATATAGAGAAAGTGTAATGGTGTGTATCTACAAAAAAAATTACAGAGGACAAAAAAATAGTCCAATATGTCAGGAGGAACACAACTTCCATTCATAACAAAACCACTAGGTTAGGGAAAACTGTGAGAGGAAAAATTATTAGGCTCTCCGATCTGGGCAAGTGTCACAGCTCCAAAGAGGAAGTAACAAGGTACGTCCCCAGAAACAAAGACTGCAGATTCAAAGCAGTAATAAAGATATGAAATCACTTGAAACTGAGGAAAAGAGAAAATGAGCACTAAGAGGAAACACCCCAAGAAGAAGCCTGGGGAAACAAAGTGAAAAACTTAAAAAAGCATAGAAAAGATCAACGAATACAACAATGTGGCAAAAATAGAAAGATCCAGGGGGTCAGGAAACAACAAACCAACATCCCAACAGACGCGTTGTGATTCCTCAGATTCATCTGAGATTAAATCAAGAAATGAAGGATGACCTCAAAGATGCAATTTGTACCATATGAAGGAAAACGATTTATATATGAAGAAGCAGAGGCAAGATCATACAAACTCACACAAAAACAGACCAAGCATTAATATGTATTATCTAAGACATCAGAAAGCAATAATAGAAAATATTGAAGCTGTTTACCAGCTGAAATAGTAAATGTCCAAACCAAAAACTATAGGAGACCCGGCAAACGAACCATCAGCTGGGGAATACACATTCACATTTACAAATCCACCAATTTAGGGAATCTGGATTAGGAGCAAGTTTCCCTACCCAAAGAAGAGAAACACAATGGAAACGGGATTAAAAAAAGAAGTAAGAACAAAAACGAATAGAGAAGATATGCAACAATCATTATTACTCTCAGCTGAACAAAAACGGGATATACAGAGGAGAAAAACAGATCTAGAAAACCAAGACTAATCAGTGACTCAAATGGAAAACCTCATGGAAAATGTCTGGGAAAACCCAAGGGTACATTAAAAAAACCAGAGAACATGATTCCAAAAGTTGCAAAAAAATGCTATCATCCATAGGAAGTCAGGAAGCAGATAAATCCCTCTTCACTATAACACAACTAATGATTCTACATTCCTCTTCAAACAGAAACTGAAATAGAGGCAAGGTGACTCAAGAGCAGTTTCCTGAAATAAGGAAGGGGAAGTATCTCTAGGCAGGAGGTAGCATTCATAGCACCTCACAACTAAAGAAAACCTACAGGACAATGTTTCACTGACTTCCACATGAAACCATACATGGTCTATGAGATGTTTCCATCAAAAGAAATAGGAGAATCCTGAAATGAACACGCAGAGAAAGAATTATTGGTGGGGCGGAGGAAAATATCGTTTCCCTATTCAACAATACCATTCTTCGGGGAATTTGAAAAACACAGTTTCTTCTGATTTAAAGGATAGTGGCAAAAAAGAAAATAGCAAATATGATTCCGACATTCAAGAAGCAGATAAATAATAAAATGAACAACGAATTAACCTCCAATCAGATGAACCAAAAAAAAGAATTATGATGAGGAACTCACAAGTAATAACTGAGGAAAGTCGCCACTCACAAAGGAACATCTGCAGAAACGAGGCAAGGTCAAGTTGGAGGCAAAGCAGAACAGTGAGGCAGTGCGAACTCAGTGGTGGAGGCAAAAGGTGGCGAACACCAGTCGTGAGGCAAAGGCAAACAGTGTGGGGGAAGGCCAAGGGCAGAACACAGTGAGCAAGCGCTGGAGGCAAAGGGTGCAGAACTCACGGGTGGGAGGCAAAAGGTGCGAGGGCAGGACACACGTGTGGAGGCAAAAGAGGCAAGGACCAGTGTGGAGGCAAAAAGGTTGCAGAACACAGTCGGAGGCAAAAGGTGCAGACAATCAGTGTGGAGGCAAAAAGGTGCAGAACTCAGTGTGGAGAAACAACGGTGCAGAACACAGTCTGGAAATGGCAAACAGAGTGTTGCCAAGGTAGAAACAGTGTGGAGGCAAAAGGTGCAGGACACAGTGTGGAGGCAAAAGGTGCAGGCACGTGAGCAAGTTCAAACGCTGTGAGGCAAAAGGTGCAGAAACTCGTGGAGGCAAAACGGTTTGCAGGAACTCAGTGTGGAGGCAAAAAGGTGCAAAAAACAGTTCTGGATGGCAAAGGTGCAGAAATCGTGTGGAGGAAAAGCGTGCAAGAAACAAGTGTGGGGCAAAAGGTGCAGAACACAGTGGTGGAGGCAAAAGGTGCATGAATCAGTGTGGAGGCAAAAGGTGCAAGAACTCGTCGGAGGCAAAAGGTGCAGAACACAAGTTGGAGGGCAAAGCAAACTAGGTAGCAAAAGTGGAGAAATCAGTGTGGGGCAAAAGGTTGCAGAAAACAGTGTGGAGGCAAAAGGTGCGAATCAGTGTGGAGGCAAGGTGCAGAACTCAGGTCTGGAAGGCAAAAGGGAACAGTGAGCAAGAGAAACTACAGTGTGGAGGCAAAAGGTTGCAGAAACACGTTGTGAGCAAAAGGTGCAGACACAGTGTGGAGGCAAAAGGTGCAGAACGCAGTGGATGGAGGGCAAAAGGTGCAGAACACAGTGTGGAGGCAAAAGAGGTGCAGAACCACAGTGTGGAAGCACAAGGTGTCGTGGACAAACAAGGGGAAATAAAGGGTGGAGAAACTTTGCAATATCTTTAGGAAACCATGAAAAAAGAAACTCACAACACAGCCAAATGATATCTTGTCCTATAAATTTAAAACCCAGACATCGAGGTATACAACTTCAAAGATACCATTTCCCACAAGATGAAACATTTAATCACGCAAGAGATTGAAAGATATGCAACACCGGTGAAAGGGTTAGAATCTACAACAAAAACTTTTAGAAAGATTAAAGAGCCCCCATGGTCCGGGAACACCTTCACATTTAGAAACAAATGAAGAATTCAAACTATGACAGGGACAACCTTAGAAGCTGAAGAAACCCGTAGAAACAACGGAGCAAAATCTAAAAAAACACCAAAAAACCTTCATAAACATAGAAAGTGCAACTGCCATAGAGAACCAGTGAACAGGGCAAAACCTAACAAATCTCCAACAGAGCCACATGAGTCCTCCATCATCTGAAGTTAAAACAGAAATAGAGGATGAGTTCAAAGGATGCAATTTCTCAACATGAAGAAAAATTCCCATCAAAGACGAGAAAGACAACCCATCAAGAACCAAAATGAATCAGGATTACAAGCATGAATTCTCTACTCTTCACAAGAAATGAAGTAGAAATTACAGAATCTCGTTTACCAGGTAAAAAGAGTAGAATTATAACAAAAAACTATGATATAGAAAAAGAACTATCAAGCTGGGGATACACCTGCACATTAATCATATTAACATAACAGAAACTGAGCAAAGCATACAGTCTAGTGCTGGATCAGACTGGAGGTCACCAAAAGAATCAGCCATTGTAAACAAAGCAACATTTTATTTGTTACCTCAGTGAAACAAACATGGATTTTACAGATAAGGAGTGGTAGATAAAACAACAACTGAGAAAATCACTGACACGGAACACTACAAGACATTTGGGATTCAAATAGCAAAGTTAAAAATATAATAACTGAGGGGAAAAACCCAAACACTCTGACAATAGCCAGAGAAACAGATATTTCTGATCTGCTAATACACGCCATATGGTTATTATCTGTTCTCAAAAACAGAAATAGAGGAGGATTGAGTTCAAAGATGCAGTTCTGAAATGAAAGAAGAATGTATGTCTGAGCAGAAGGACGGTGCTTATAGCACCCAGACCATATTGAGGAATGCATACAGACCAATTCTAACATCTTTTCGCAGGAAAAACAGATATGAGTATCCAACAATGAAATAGTGGTTATCGGGAAATAGAAACTGCTTGAAAGAGGAATCCCCTGGTCTGGTCGGGGCAACTCTGCTTCATTTTTCATTACCATTTTCTTGGGAAACTTGGGGAAACTTCAGTTACTCCCTGATTTGATAGAAATTATCCTATGACCACTTCCATCCTGTTCTACAAAGAATCAAACAGAAAATAAACATTGCAGTTGAACAGAATTTACTGCTCAGCAGTTTGAACCAGAGAAGAAGAGCAAATTAGATTATAAAGAATCACAACAGAAACATGGACATTCACGAGAAAATTACCTTAAGGACATCTGGGAGAGGAAAAAGTAATAGTTGATATAAACAAGGAAATGTATTTTAATAAGCAAAGAAACAATGGCAACTTCTTTAGGAAACCTGGCACCACAAAGTCCCAACACAACCATGTGATTTATATGGCATCTAAAATGAAAACAGAATCAAGGTGGATGACTGCACATGAATATGAGTCTCTCCAACTAAAGGGAAAATCTATATTCTATGCAGAAATTGAGCATATAGCCAACGACAAGGAACAAAAGGGCACAAAGAACAAGGATATCTCCTCTGCTTCAAGAAAATAGAAATTAGTGAAGCCATTTCAGAAAATGAAGAGTGAAATCTCACACAGCTACTTCAGTGAGAAGGGAAAAGGAACCATCTGAGTGGGGAATACACTTTCCATCACTACAGAATTCAGGCTTTACTGAACTATTTAAGGAAACATCTCTACCCCCAAAGAATGAGACAGTTATAGTTGTTATCAGCAAAAAAAAGATGCTAAAAACAGTAAAGTCGACCAGCACTAACATCTTCTATCAGCTGATTACAGATATGGTTATTACAGAATCCAACATAAAATCTGAAGAAAATCACACTCTTGAAGTACATCTGTAGAAGAAGCTTGTGAAAGATGGTAAAACAGCTAAAAAAACAAAGGAAGAGGGCTTAGAAAGCTAGAGACACAGTTAATTAAATGCTAATAAAGACAGGATGTAGACAAAACATTTGTCTCTAAACACATTCCGTATGGTTATTTTTTTTTTGTTTTTTTTATTTTCTTTTCTCTGAAATTAAAAGGAAATGAGGTAACTGACATCAAAGATTGCAATGTCATCCAAATGGACGAAGTTGCAACAAGCAGGACAAGCAGACATCGCAACTTGAGAAAGTAAAGCAACTCTACAGCCTGGATTATCTCGGCTTCAAAGGAAACCAAAAGAATGACTGATTCACTTGAAAGAGTGGAATCTAAACAGAGAAACTGCAACCAAGGAAAACTGACAATCATTCGGGGAGTGGGGAAACCACTTCGTCTTCTTTCATTTTGTGGTACCATTATTTAGGATATTTGAGAAGAAAAACTGCAATTTCAACCAATCTGATGGACTCTCTGATGCGATAAGAACTATAGAGATGTGTATACGATAACAAAGCAGCAGAAGTATAAAGTGAAATTTGAACACAATAATCTATCCAGTCAAAAAGGGAGGAAAGGAACAAGATCTAGAAACTGAGGGAAAATGCCCCCAAGGGGAAACGCCTTTTGCGAGGAAGAAAGCTTTTGAAACAAAAGGACAAAGGTAAAAAACACAGAGAAATATTTCAAAAAAGTAGAAAAAAGGCACTGCAAATTCTGTAGAAGTAGTCCAGAGGACACAAAGTAACTTCTCTATGTGCCAAACTCATATGAATCTCACCTATATGAAAATGAAACTAAAGTTCAGAAAAAACTTAAAAGATGGCATTCTCTCTGATCAAGTGGAAGGGATTTCGAAGCAGGATCTTTGCAAATGGCAACTCTCCAGGATTCGATTTTTCACTTCTTTTCCAGAAATCATGCAAATGAATGGAAACCTGTGCCTTGATAAAAATAACAAAACAGAGAATAGTCATTTGTGGGGGAAGTAAATTTCCATCATTCTCAGTTCCACGAATACGAGAAATGAGCGAAAACCACAGTTTCCACAGAATTCAGGGCAACTACTAAAGATGAAATAATGTTTCGAAAGAAGATAGAAGAAGCAGTAGTGGAGGGAGGATAGAGAAGCAAACAATTCATCCTCCATCAGTAGAGTAAAAAATGACAGCCTGCTGAGAACCAGACATAGAACTGAGAAACTCCCAAACCGAGCCATGTGATTTCTTATTCCGAAAATGAGAAGGATGAATTTAAAGATGCCATTTCTACATATAAAGAAAATATTATATTAAGAAAAATATAGAAGACACAGTAACAAATCAAATTGAACCAGGTATAATGACTGAATTAGAGAAGACTTTACAAGAAAACAACAAAAGTTTGATGCTGTTTTACCTGATGAAAAAGTAGACCGCCAATCAAAACTGTAGAAAAAATCCATCTGGTTGGGGAATACACCTTCCATCATTTACATACCACTATTTAAGGAAATAGAAAAAGATACAGTCAACACAACCAGAGCAAGTGTCAAGTTCTGTAAAAGGAATAAACAACTGTACTGTCAGAAACAAAGCCAGAGACTAAAACTGAAGACAAGCAACGTTCTCCTCAGCATCAGATAAATAGCACATATTAGAGATATGTCATCAAAGCAACAAAGTGAGCAAATTAGAACTCAGGAGGGCAACACATAGAGCGCTTTAGGTGCCATCTCTTCCTTCAGACGCTTTAAGCCAGAGATGAAGCAACAAACCAACATTTCCGTATCTCGTGATTCCAGCTTCACCCGATAATTGAGACTGGCCTTTCATCCGCGAAAGCTATCTCTCCCACCCGCCCGCCACAGGAAAGCGCTGACCCTCGGTCGGGTGGGCCACTCCACACTTCACCCCAATCGATTCCCCCCCTGCATTCGTTGCCCACACCTCCACCTCAATCCCAACCCAATCAGCCGGCCCGTGGCCACGGTCCTGTAGCCAGTCCCAAGAACCCAGGGGCGTTGTCACACCCCCGATACTCTACACACCCTCGGGACCGGTAACAGAGAAACCAACATCTCCAACTGAGCCATGTGATTCCTCTTCTTTAGAAATTGAGAATGATGACTTCAAAGATGCCAATGCTACACATGAAGAAAAAGTCATATTAAAGCAAGATATAGAAGACACAGTAACGCAACAAAATGAACCAGGTATAATGATTAAACAATCTAAGTCTTCACAAGAAACAGTGAAAAAGGTTGATGCTATTTCAACAGAAGACAATTTAGAACCTACAAGAAAAACATTAGAGGCAGAAAAAGAACAGTCTGGCTGGGGAATACACCTTCCATCATTTACAATACCACTACTTAATGTAATAGAAAAAACTACATTTACCACCCAATCAGAGCAAGTATTAAGTCCTGTAAATGAAACACCTGTACGGTCAGAAATTAAACCAGAAACTAAAATTGAAGAAGGTAATCAACAATTGATTCTTCAGGCAGCTAATAAAAAGTTATATATTGAAGATGTACAAACTGAGACACTTAATACTCAGGAGGAAACACCTCTACATGAAGCCTGGGGAAAAAAAGGCAAAATTAAAAAACATCAAGAAAGGATTAGAAAAGTGGAAAAAATGACAACATCCATGGGAAGTCATGAAACAGACAAACCAACATCTCCAACCGAGCCATGTGATTCCTCTTCTTCGAAAATTGAGAAGGATGAATTTAAAGATGCCATTTCTACATATAAAGAAAATATTATATTAAAGAAAAATATAGAAGACACAGTAACAAATCAAATTGAACCAGGTATAATGACTGAATTAGAGAAGACTTTACAAGAAACAATACAAAAGTTTGATGCTGTTTTACCTGATGAAAAAGTAGAACCGCCAATCAAAACTGTAGAAAAAAATCCATCTGGTTGGGGAATACACCTTCCATCATTTACAATACCACTATTTAAGGAAATAGAAAAAGATACAGTCAACACTCAACCAGAGCAAGTGTCAAGTTCTGTAAAAGGAATAACAACTGTACTGTCAGAAACAAAGCCAGAGACTAAAACTGAAGACAAGCAACAAGTCATTCCTCAGCCATCAGATCAAATAGCACATATTAGAGATATGTCATCAAAGCAACAAAGTGAGCAAATTAGAACTCAGGAGGGAACAAACATAGAAGAAGACTTTAAAGGTGCAATCTCTTCATATAAAGAAACAAATATTTTAAAGCCAGAGATGGAAGAAACAAAAACACAACAAAATAATTTCAGTATAACTCGTGATTTATCCAAGACTTCACCAGAAATAATTGAAAAGACTGAAGCTATTTCATCAAGCGAAAAAGCTATATCTCCAACACAGACAGAAAAAGAAACACCTGGCTGGGGAATACACTTTCCATCATTAACAATGATGGAAACTAAAACTACAATCACCACCCAATCAGAGCAAGTGTCAAGTCCTGTAAAAGAAACAACTGGACTGTCAAAAATAAAACCAGAGACTAAAATTGTAGAAAGTAATCAACAATTAATTCTTCAGCAATTAGATCAAATGGTACATATTAAAGATATAAAATCAGACCTACAAAGTGAGCAAATTAGCACTGAAGAGGAAACACCCCTAGAAGAATCCTGGGAAACAAAGGGCAAAATAAAAAAGCATCGAAAGAACATTATAAAAGTGGAAAAAATTGAAACATCCACGGGAAGTCAGGAAACAGAGAAACCAGGTTTAATGATTAAACAAGTTAAGATTTCACAAGAAACAATGGAAAAGATTGATGCTGTATCACAAGGAGAAAATATAGAATCTTCAATGAAAACTGTAGAGGCAGAAAAAGAACCATCTGGCTGGGGAATACACCTTCCATCATTTACAATACCACTCCTTAATGTAATAGAGAAAACTACAGTCACTTCTCAATCAGAGCAAGTATCAAGTCCTGAGAAAATGGAAACATCCATGGAAAACCAGGGAACAGACAAAATAAGATCTCCAACAGAGCCATGTGATTCCTCTTCTTCTAAAATAAAAACAGAATTTGAGGTGCATGACTTTAAAGATGCAATCACTTCATATGAAGAAACAAATATTTTAAAGCCAGAGATGGAAGACACAAAAACACAACAAAATGATTTCAATATAACACATGATTTATCCAAGACTTCACCAGAAATAATAGAAAAGACTGAAGCGATTTCATCAAGTGAAAATGCTATATCTCCAACACAAAATTTAGAGACAGAAAAAGAAACACTTAGCTGGGGAATACACCTTCCATCATTTACAATACCATTACTTGACGTTATAAAGAAAACTTCAATCACCACCCAATCAGAGCAAGTGTCAAGTCCAGTAAAAGAAACACCTATAATGTCAGAAATAAAACCAGAGACTAAAATTGTAGAAGGTAATCAACAATTAATTCTTCAGCAATTAGATCAAATGGCACATGTTAAAGATATGAAATCAGACCTACAAAGTGGCAAAACAAAAAAGCATCAAAAAAGGATTATAAAAGTGGGAAAAATTAAAACTTCCATGGGAAGTCAGAAAACAGAGAAACCAACATCTCCAATAGAGCCATGTGATTCCTCTTCTTCAGAAATTGAGAATGATGACTTCAAAGATGCCATTTCTACACATGAAACAAAAGTTATATTAAAGCAAGATACAGAAGACACAGTAACGCATAAAAATGAACCAGGTATAATGACTGAACAGTCTAAGAGTTCCCAAGAAACAGTGGACAATATTGATGCTGTTTTACAAGGGGAAAATATAGAATCTCCAACAAAAACAGAGAAAGAAAAAGAAACACTTGGCTGGGAAATACAGTTTTCATCATTTTCAAAACCACTACTTAAAGTAATAGAGAAAACTACAGTCACCACCCAATCAGAGCAAGTGTCAAGTCCTGTAAAAGAAACAACTGTATTGTCAGAAATTAACCATTTTATTCTTCAGCCATCAGATCAATCAGATCATATTAAAGATCTGAAAACAGACCCACAAACTGAGCAAATTAAAACTCAACAGGAAACACCCCAAGAAGAATCCTGGGAAACAAAGGGCAAAATGAAAAAGCATCAAAAAAGGATTATAAAAGTGGAGAAAATTAAAACATCCATGGGAAGTCAGGAAACAGAGAAACCAACATCTCCAACTGAGCCATGTGATTCCTCTTCTTCGGAAATTGAGAATGATAATTTCAAAGATGCCATTTGTACACATGAAGAGAAAGTTACACTAAAGCAAGATACAGAAGACACAGTAACACAACAAAATGAACCAGGTATAATGACTGAACAAGCTTCAGACTTAACAAAAAACAGTTGGAGAAGAGATGCTTGCAGTTTCAATAGGAGAAATTATAGAATCCACAACAAAAACCGTAGGGACAGAAAAAGATCCATCAGGCTGGGGAATTCACCTTCCATCATTTACCATACCACTATTTAGGAAAGAGAAAGCAACAGTCACCACTCAATCAGGGCAAGTGTCAAGTCCTGTAAATGAAATAACAACTGTACTGTCAGAAACAAACCCGAGACTAAACTGAAGACAAAAAACATTAATTCCTCAGCCCTTGATCAAAAGACACTACTAAACATATGTCCTCACACCAAAAAATGAGCAATTAGCACTAAGGAGGAACTCCATTAAAGCAAGATATAGAAGACACAACATACAACCAGGTTTATATGATTGTTTATCGAAGGCTTCACAAGAAAACAGTGGACAATATTGATGTCTGTTTCACAGGTGGAAATATAGAATCTCCAAAAAAAGAAGAGAATAGAAAAAGAAACATCTGGCTGGGAATACAATATCATCATTTTCATTCCACTACTTAATGTAATAGAGAAAACTACATCACCACCAATCAGAGCAAGTGTCAAGTCCTGAAAAAGAAAAAACTGTATTGTCAGAAAAAACCAGGACTAATATGAAGTGGTAATCAACAATTTATTCTCAGCCACAGATCAAAGGCACAATTAGATATAAACAGACCTACAAATGAGCAATTAGCACTCAAGAGGAACACACCCCTAGAAGAATCCTGGGACAAAGGCAAAATAAAAAGCATCGAAAAAGGTTATAAAAGTGGAAAAAAGAAAACATCCATGGGAAGTCAGGAAACAGAGAAACCACATCTCCAACTGAGCCATGTGATTCCTCTCTTCGAAATTGAGATGAATTCAAAGATGCCATTGTACACATGAAGAGAAAGCTACACTAAAGCAAGATATAGAAGACACAGTAACACAACAAAATGAACCAGGTATAATGACTGAACATCTTTACAGACTTTACAAAAACAGTGGAGAGATTGCTGCAGTTTCAATAGGAGAAATTATAGAATCCACAACAAAAACCGTAGGGACAGAAAAGATCCATCAGGCTGGGAATTCACCTTCCATCATTTACCATACACCTATTTAAGGAAATAGAGAAAGCACCAGTCACCACTCAATCAGGGCAAGTGTCAAGTCCTGTAAATGAAATAACAACTGTACTGTCAGAAAACAAACCCCGAGACTAAAACTGAAACAAAAACAATTAATTCCTCAGCCATCTGATCAAAAGACACATACTAAAACATAGTCCTCACACCAAAAAAGTGAGCAAATTAGCACTAAGGAGGAAATCCATTAAAGCAAGATATAGAAGACACAACATACAAACCAGGTTAATGATTGATTTATCAAGGCTTCACAAGAAACAATGGACAATATTGATGCTGTTTCACACCAGGTGAAAATATAGAATCTCCAAAAAATGAAGAGATAGAAAGAAACATCTGGCTGGGAATACAACTATCATCATATTTCAATTGCCAATACTTAAGTTAATAGAGAAAACTACAATCACACCAATCAAGCAAGTGTCAAGTCCTGAAAAGAAAAACTGTATTGTCAGAAGAAAACCAGGGACTAAAATTGAAGTAGTAATCAAACAATTTATTCTTCAGCCACCAGATCAAACGGCACAATTATAGATATAAAATCAACCTACAAATTGAGCATATTAGCACTCAGAGGAAACACCCCTAGAAGAATCCTGGAAACAAAGGGCAAAATTAAAAAGCAACGAAAAAGGATTATAAAAGTGGAAAAAAAGAAAACATCCACTGGAAGTCAGGAAACAGAGAAACCAACATCCCACTGAGCCTGTGATTCCTCTTCTTCAGAAATTGAGAATGATGACTTCAAAGATGCCATTTGTACACATGAAGAGAAAGCTACACTAAAGCAAGATATAGAAGACACAGTAACACAACAAAATGAACCAGGTATAATGACTGAACAATCTTTACAGACTTTACAAAAAACAGTGGAAGAGATTGCTGCAGTTTCAATAGGAGAAATTATAGAATCCACAACAAAAACCGTAGGGACAGAAAAAGATCCATCAGGCTGGGGAATTCACCTTCCATCATTTACCATACCACTATTTAAGGAAATAGAGAAAGCAACAGTCACCACTCAATCAGGGCAAGTGTCAAGTCCTGTAAATGAAATAACAACTGTACTGTCAGAAACAAACCCCGAGACTAAAACTGAAGAAGACAAGAAACAATTCATTCCTCAGCCATCTGATCAAAAGACACATACTAAACAAATGTCCTCACACCAAAAAAGTGAGCAAATTAGCACTAAGGAGGAAACTCCATTAAAGCAAGATATAGAAGACACAACACACAAACCAGGTATAATGATTGATTTATCGAAGGCTTCACAAGAAACAATAGACAATATTGATGCTGTTTCACCAGGTGAAAATATAGAATCTCCAACAAAAACTGTAGAGATAGAAACATCTGGCTGGGGAATACAACTATCATCATTTACAATACCACTACATAATGTAATAGAGAAAACCACAGTCACTACTCAATCAGAGCAAGCATCAAGTCATGAGAAAATGGCAACATCTATGGAAAACCAGGGAACAGACAAAATAACATCTCCAACAGAGCCATGTGATTCCTTTTCACAACAAAATTCATTAGATATAACTTATGATTTATCCAAGACTTCACCAGAAATAATAGAAAAGCCTGAAGATATTTCATTAAGTAAAAAGGCTAAATCTGCAACATCGACAGAAAAAGAAACACTTGGCTGGGGAATTACAATACCACTATTTAATATAATAGAGAAAACTACAATCACCACTCAATCAGAGCAAGTGTCAAGTCCTGTAAAAGAAATAACTGTTTTGTCAGAAAGAAAACCAGGGACTAAAATTGTAGAAGGTAATCAACAATTAATTCTTCAGCCATTAGATCAAACGGCACATATCAAAGATACGAAATCAGACTTACAAAGTGAGCAAATTAGCACTCAAGAGGAAACACCACTAGAAGAATCCTGGGAAACAAAGGGCAAAATTAAAAAGCATCGAAAAAGGATTATAAAAGTGGAGAATAAGAAAACATCCACAGGAAGTCAGGAAACAGACCAACCAACATCTCCAGCTGAGCCATGTGATTCTTCTTCTTCAGAAATTGAGAATGATGACTTCAAAGATGCCAATGCTACACATGAAGAAAAAGTTAAATTAAAGCAAGATATAGAAGACACAGTAACACAACAAAATGAACCAGGTATAATGACTGAATTACCCAAGTCTTTACAAGAAACAATACAAAAGTTTGATGCTGTTTCACCAGGAGAAAATATAAAATGTCCAACAAAAACTGTAGAGACAGAAAAAGATCCATCAGTCTGGGGAATTCACCTTCCATCATTTACAATACCACCATTTAATGTAATAGAGAAAACTACAGTCACTTCTATATCAGAGCAAGTGTCAAGTCCTGTAAAAGAAATAACTGTACTGTCAGATATCAACCCAGAGACTAAAATTGAAGAAGGTAATCAACAATTGATTCTTCAGCCAGCTGATCAAAATGTACATATTAAAGATGTACAAACTGAGAGAATTAGTACTCAGGAGGAAACACCCCTAGAAGGAGCCTGGGGAACAAAGGGCAAAGTTAAAAAACATCAAAAAAGGGTTACAAAAGTGAAAAAAATTACAACATCCATGGAAAGTCAAGACACGGAGAAACCAACATCTCCAACAGACATATGTGATTCCTCTTCTTCAAAAATTGAGAAGGATGAATTCAAAGATGCCATTTCTACATATAATGAAAATATTATATTAAAGAAAGATATAGAAGACACAGTAACAAAACAAAATGAACCAGGTATAATGATTGAATTATCTAAGACTTTACAAGGAACAATACAAAAGTTTGATGCTGTTTTACCTGGTGAAAAAGTAGAACCGCCAATAAAAACTAAAGAAAAAGATCCATCTGGCTGGGGAATACACCTTCCATCATTTACAATACCACTATTTAAGGTAAAAGAGAAAACAACAGTCTCCACTCAATCAGAGCAAGTGTCAAGTCCTGTAAAAGAAATAACAACTGTACTGTCAGAAATAAAACCAGAGACTAAAATTGAAGAAGGTAATCAACAAATGATTCTTCAGCCAATTGAGCAAAAGGTACATTTTAAAGATGTACAAACTAAGACAATTCATACTCAGGAGGGAACACCCCTAGAAGGAGCATGGGAAACAAAGGGCAAAGTTAAAAAACATCAAAAAAAGATTACAAAAGTGGAAAAAATTACAACATCCATGAAAAGTCAGAAAAAAGACAAACCAACATTTCCAAAAGAGCCATGTGATTCCTCTTCATTGAAAATTGGGAAGGATGACATCAAAGATGCAATTTCTAAATTTGAAGAAAAAATCACACTGAAGCAAGATACAGAAGACACAGTAACACTACAACATGAATCAGGTATTATGATTGAATTATCTAAGACTTCACAAGAAACAATGGACAATATTGATGCTGTGTCACCAGGTGAAAATATAGAATCTCAAACCAAATCTGTAGAGACAGAAAAAGAACTGTCTGGCTTGGGAATACACCTTCCATCATTTACAATACCACTCCTTAATGTAATAGAGAAAACTACAGTCACTACTCAATCAGAGCAAGTATCAAGTCCTGAGAAAATGGAAACATCAATGGAATCCCAGGGAACAAATAAAATAACATCTCCAACAGAGCCATGTGATTCCTCTTCTTCTAAAATTAAAACAGAATTTGAGGTGGATGACTTTGAAGATGCAATCACTTCATATGAAGAAACAAATATTTTAAAGCCAGAGATGGAAGACACAAAAACACAACAAAATAAATTAATTATGACTCATGATGTATCCAAGACTTCACAAGAAAAACTAGAAAAGACTGAAGCTATTTCATCAAGCAAAAAGGCTCAAACTCTAACACAAACTTTAGAGCCAGAAAAAGAAACACTTGGCTGGGGAATACACCTTCCATCATTTACAATACCATTTCTTAATGTCATAGAGAAAACTACAATCACCACCCAATCAGAGCAAGTGTCAAGTCTTGTAAAAGAAACAGACCCACAAAGTGAGCAAATTAGCACTAAAGAGGAAACACCGATAGAAGAAGCCTGGGAAACAAAGGGCAAAATGAAAAAGCATCGAAAATGTATTAAAAAAGGGAAGAAAAAGAAAACATCCATGGGAAGTCAGGAAACAGACCAACCAACATCTCTAACAGAGCCATGTGATTCCTCTTATTTTGAAATTGAGAAGGATGACTGTGGTGCCAATTCTACTTCTAAAGAAAACATTATGTTGAAGCAAGATATAGAAGACAAGGTAATACAACAAAATATGCCAGATACTACTTGTGATTTAGAAAAGTTTGATGCTGTTTCACCTGATGTAAAAGTAAAATCTCCAAAAAAAACTGGAAAAAAAGAGCCACCTGGCTGGGGAATACACCTTCCATCATTTACAATACCATTTAAGGAAATAGAGAAAACTACAGTCACCACTCAATCAGAGCAAGTGTCAAGTCCTGTAAAAGGAAAAAATGTTCTGTCAGAAATTAGACCAGAAACTAAAATTAAAGAAGATAAGCGACAATTCATTCTTCAACCTAACGATAAAAAGCCACATATTAAAGACAAGAAATCAGACCTACAAAGTGAGCAAATTATTACTCAAGAGGAAACACCCCTAGAAGAATCTTGGGAAACAAAGGGCAAAATAAAAAAGCTTGGAAAAAGGATTATACAGGTGGAAAAAATAAAAACATCCACGGGAAGTCAGGAAACAGAGAAACCAACATCTCCAACTGAGCCATGTGAATCCTCTTCTTGGGAAATTGAGAATGATGCTGTTTCTACACATGATGAAAAAGTCATATTGAAGCAAGATACAGAAGACACAGTAACACAACAAAATGAACCAGGTGTAATGATTGAATCAGCTAAGACATTACAAGAAACAATACAAAAGTTTGATGCCACTCTACCTGGTAAAAAAGTAGAATCGCCAATAAAAACCGTAGAAAAAGATCCATCTGGCAGGGGAATACACCTTCCATCATTTGCGATACCAATATTTAAGGAAATAGAGAAAGATACAGTCAACACTCAGTCAGAGCAAGTGTCAAGACCTGTTAATGAAATAACAGAAATAAAACCAGAGACAAAAACTAAAGAAGATAAGAAACAACTCATTCCTCAGCAATATGATAAAAAAGCACATATTAAAGGTATGTCACCAAACCAAAAAAGTATTCAAATTAGCACTCATGAGGAAACACCTCTAGAAGAATCCTGGGAAACAAAGGGATGTTTTAAAAAGCATCAAAAAAGGATTAAAAAAGTAGAGAAAATGACAACATCCATGGAAAGTCAGGAAAGAGACCAACCAACATCTCAAACAGAGCCATGTGATTCCTATTCACGGGGAATTGAAAATGATGACTTCAGAGGTACAATTTCTATATATGAAGAGAAAATGATATTGAAGCAAGAAATAGAAGGCACAGTAACACAACAGCATGAACCAGGTATGATGATTGAATTATCTAAGACTTCAACAACTGGACTATCAGAAATTAAACCAGAGACTGAAGCTGAAGAAGGTAATCAGCAATTTATTCTTCAGCTAGCTGAAAAGGTGCATATTAAAGATATTCCATCAAAGTTAGAAACTGAGCATATTAGCTCTGAGGAAGAGACACCTTTAGCAGAAACCTGGGAAACACAGGGCAAAACTAAAAAACAGCAAAAAAGGATTACAAAAGTAGAGAAAATGGCAACCTCTATTGGACATCAGGAATCAGACAAACCAACATCTACAACAGAGCCATGTGATTCCTGTTCTTTTGAAATTAAA
Source organism: Hymenochirus boettgeri (assembly GCA_019447015.1). NCBI lineage: Eukaryota > Metazoa > Chordata > Amphibia > Anura > Pipidae > Hymenochirus > Hymenochirus boettgeri. The sequence goes on along the minus strand of CM033476.1, from coordinate 260,899,689 downwards.
ATGATAGATGACTTTAAAGATGCAAAATCCCCATATGAGGAAACAAATATATCCAAGAAAGAGAAAGAAGTTGCAGCAATACAACAATATAAACCAATAATAATGTGTGAATTTACTGAAACTTTAGAAGAAAATATAGAAAAGTTTAAAGGTGTAGTATCTACAAAAAAAATTACAGAGACAAAAAAAGATCCATATGTCAGGGGAACACACCTTCCATCATTAACAAAACCACTATTTAGGGAAACTGAGAAAATTATAGTCACCTCTCGATCTGGGCAAGTGTCAAGCTCCAAAGAGGAAGTAACAAGTGTACTGTCAGAAACAAAGACTGCAGATTCAAATACATGTAATAAAGATATGAAATCTGACTTAGAAACTGAGAAAATGAGCACTCAAGAGGAAACACCCCAAGAAGAAGCCTGGGAAACAAAGAGAAAAACTAAAAAGCATAGAAAAAGGGATACAAATGTGGCAAAAATAGAAAGATCCAGGGGTGTTCAGGAAACCAACAAACCAACATCTCCAACAGAGCCGTGTGATTCCTCAGATTCATCTGAGATTAAATCAGAAATTGAGAAGGATGACTCTAAAGATGCAATTTGTACATATGAAGAAAACATTATATTGAAGCAAGAGAGGCAAGACATACAAACTCAACAAAACAGACCAAGCATAATTCATGAATTATCTAAGACATCAGAAGAAATAATAGAAAATATTGAAGCTGTTCTACCAGCTGAAATAGTAAAATGTCCAACAAAAACTATAGAGACCCGCAAAGAACCATTCAGCTGGGGAATACACCTTCCATCATTTACAAATCCACAATTTAGGGAATCTGGATTAGAGCAAGTTTCCCTACCCAAAGAAGAAACAACAATGGAACGGGTAAAAAAAGAAGCTAAGAACAAAACTAGAGAAGATATGCAACAATTCATTATTACTCCAGCTGAACCAAACAGGGATATTACAGAGGAAAAAACAGATCTAGAAACCAAGACAATCAGTGCTCAAATGGAAACTCTCATGGAAAATGTCTGGGAAACCAAGGGTACATTAAAAAAACACAGAGAAATGATTCCAAAAGTTGAAAAAAATGCATCATCCATAGGAAGTCAGGAAGCAGATAAATCCTCTTCACTAACACAACTATATGATTCTACATTCTTTCAAACAGAAACTGAAATAGAGGCAGGTGACTTCAAAGATGCAGTTTCTGAAATTAAGGAAGAATGTATCTCTAGGCAGGAGTTAGCATTCATAGCACCTCAACAAACTAAAGAAAACCTACAGGACAATGTTTCACTGACTTCACATGAAACCATACATGTGTCTGAGATGTTTCCATCAAAAGAAATAGGAGAATCTGAAATGAACACTGCAGAGAAAGAATTAATTGGCTGGGGAAATTATGTTCCCTCATTCAAAATACCATTCTTCGGGAAATTTGGAAAAACTACAGTTTCTTCTGATTTAAAGGAAGTGGCCAAAAAAGAAATAGCAATTACTGATTCAGACATTCAAGAAGAAGATAAAATAATTAAAATTGAACAAGAATTAACTCTCCAATCAGATGAACCAAAAAAAGAAATTATGTATGAGGAATCACAAGTAATAACTGGGAAAGTTCGCACTCACAAAGGAACATCTGCAGAACACAGTGTGGAGGCAAAAGGTGCAGAACACAGTCTGGAGGCAAAAGGTGCAGAACTCAGTGTGGAGGCAAAAGGTGCAGAACACAGTGTGGAGGCAAAAGGTGCAGAACACAGTGTGTGGAGGCAAAAGGTGCAGAACACAGTGTGGAGGCAAAAGGGTGCAGAACACGGTGGAGGCAAAAGGTGCGCAGGACACACGTGTGGAGGCAAAAGGTGCAGGACACAGTGTGGAGGCAAAAAGGTGCAGAACACAGTCGGAGGCAAAAGGTGCAGACACCAGTGTGGAGGCAAAAGGTGCAGAACTCAGTGTGGAGGAAAAAGGTGCAGAAAACAGTCTGGAGGCAAAAGGTTGCAGAACTCAGGTGTGGAGGCAAAAGGTGCAGAACACAGTGTGGAGGCAAAAGGTGCAGACACAGTGTGGAGGCAAAAGGTGCAGAACTCAGTGTGAGGCAAAAGGTGCAGAACTCAGTCTGGAGGCAAAGGTGCAGAAACAGTCTGGAGGCAAAAGGTGCAGAACTCAGTGTGGAGGCAAAAGGTGCAGAACACAGTGTGGAGGCAAAAGGTGCAGAACACAGTGTGGAGGCAAAAGGTGCAGAACTCAGTGTGGAGGCAAAAGGTGCAGAACTCAGTCTGGAGGCAAAAGGTGCAGAACACAGTGTGGAGGCAAAAGGTGCAGAACTCAGTGTGGAGGCAAAAGGTGCAGAACACAGTGTGGAGGCAAAAGGTGCAGAATCAGTGTGGAGGCAAAAGGTGCAGAACTCAGTTGGAGGCAAAAGGTGCAGAACACAGTGTGGAGGCAAAAGGTGCAGAACTCAGTGTGGAGGCAAAAGGTGCAGAACACAGTCTGGAGGCAAAAGGTGCAGAACTCAGTGTGGAGGCAAAAGGTGCAGAACACAGTGTGGAGGCAAAAGGTGCAGAACACAGTGTGGAAGCAAAAGGTGTCGTGGACAAACAAGGGGAAATAAAGGTAGAAAACTTTGCAATATCTTTAGGAAACCATGAAAAAATGAAATCTCCAACACAGCCAAATGATTCTTCTTCCTATAAATTTAAACCAGAAATCGAGGTATACAACTTCAAAGATACCATTTCCCCAGATGAAACATTTAAATCTAAGCAAGAGATTGAAGATATAGCAACACCAGGTGAAAGGGTAGAATCTACAACAAAAACTTTTGAGAAAGATAAAGAGCCCCCTGGTTCGGGAATACACCTTCCACTATTTAGAAAAAATGAAGAAATTCAAACTCTGACAGGAACACCCTTAGAAGCTGAAGAACCCTTAGAAACAAGGAGCAAAACTAAAAAACACCAAAAAAACCTTATAAACATAGAAAGTGCAACTGCCATAGAAAAACAGGGAACAGGCAAACCTCCAATATCTCCAACAGAGCCACATGAGTCCTCCACATCTGAAGTTAAAACAGAAATAGAGGATGAGTTCAAAGATGCAATTTCTCAACATGAAGAAAAATTCCCATCAAAGAAAGAGAAAGACACATCAACAGAACAAAATGAACTAATTACAAAGCATGAATTCTCTACGTCTTCACAAGAAATGATAGAAATTACAGAATCTCTTTTACCAGGTAAAAGAGTAGAATTTATAACAAAAACTATAGATATAGAAAAAGAACTATCAAGCTGTGGGATACACCTTCCACCATTAACAATATTACCATTAACAGAAACTGAGAAAGCTACAGTCAGTGCTGGATCAGACTGGATGTCACCAAAAGAATCAGCCATTGTAGAACAAAAGCAACAATTTATTTTTACCTCAGTTGAAACAAACATGGATTTTACAGATAAGGAGTTAGATAAGCAAACTGAGAAAATCACTGACACGGGAACACTACAAGACATTTGGGATTCAAATAGCAAAGTTAAAAATATAATAACTGAGGGGAAAAACCCAACACTCTTACAAAGCCAAGAAACAGATATTTCTGATCTGCTAATACAGCCATATGGTTCTTTATCCTGTTCAATAAAAACAGAAATAGAGGAGGATGAGTTCAAAGATGCAGTCTCTGAAATTGAAGAAGAATGTATGTCTGAGCAGAAGACTGTGTCTATAGCACCCAGACATATTGAGGAATGCATACAAGACAATTTCACACTACTTTTGCAGGAAACAACAGATATGACTATTCCAACAAATGAAATAGTGGTATCTGAATTAGAAACTGCTGAAAAGGAATCCCCTGGCTGGGGAACTCTGCTTCCATTATTTTCATTACCATTCTTTGGGAAACTTGGGGAAACTTCAGTCTCCCCTGATTTTAAGAAATTATCCCTACCCACTTCAATTCCTGTTCTACAAAAAGAAACAGAAAATAAAATTGCAGTTGAACCAGAATTTACTCTCCAGTCAGTTGAACCAGAGAAAGAGCAAATTAAGGATAAAGAATCACAGAAAATTGACATTCACAGAGAAATTCCCTTAAAGGACATCTGGGAGAGAAAAAGTAAAGTTGATAAACAAGGAAAATGGATTTTAAAAGCAGAAAAAATGGCAACTTCTTTAGGAAACCTGGCACCACAAATGTCCCCAACACAACCATGTGATTTATCTGCCTCTAAAATGAAAACAGAAATCAAGGTGGATGACTTCGCACATGAATATGAAGTCTCTCCAACTAAAGGAAAATATATATCTATGCAAGAAATAGAGCATATAGCAACACAAGGAACAAAAGGGCACAAAGAACAGGATCTCTCTCTGACTTCAAAGAAAATAGAAATTAGTGAAGCCATTTCAGAAAATGAAAGAGTGAAATCTAACACAGATACTTCAGTGGAAGAAAAGGAACCATCTGAGTGGGGAATACACTTTCCATCACTTACAGTAATTCAGCTTACTGAACTATTTAAGGAAACATCTCTACCCAAAGATGAGACAGTTATAGTTTTATCAGAAAAAAAAGATGCTAAAACCAGTAAAGTCGACCAGCAATACCATCTTCTATCAGCTGATACAGATATGGTTATTACAGAATCCAACATAAAATCTGAAGAAATCACAACTCTTGAAGTTACATCTGTAGAAGAAGCTTGTGAAAAGATGGTAACAGCTAAAAAACAAAGGAAGGGGCTTATGAAAGTAGAGGACACAGTAATAAATGCTAAAAGACCGGATGTAGACAAACCATTGTCTCTAACACATCAGTATGGTTTATCTTTCTCTGAAATTAAAAGGGAAACTGAGGTAACTGACATCAAAGATGCAATGTCTCCAAATGACGAAGTTGCAACTAAGCAGGACATAGCAGACATCGCAACTGAGAAAAGTAAAGCAACTATACAGCATGATTTATCTCTGGCTTCAAAGGAACCAACAGAATTGACTGATTCCACTGAAAGAGTGGAATCTAACAGAGAAACTGCAACCAAGGAAAATGAATCATCGGGGTGGGGAATACCACTTCCTTCTTTCATGGTACCATTATTTAGGATATTTGAGAAAACTGCAATTTCAACCAATCTGATGGACTCTCTATCCGATAAGAATATAGAGATGTGTACTACAGAAACAGCAGCAGAAGTTAAAAGTGAATTTGAACAACAATTATCTATCCAGTCAAACAAGGTAGGAAAGGAACAAGATCTAGAAACTGAGAAAACTGCCCCCCAAGGGGAAACGCCTTTTGGAGAAGCCTTTGAAACAAAAGGCAAAGGTAAAAAACACAGAGAAATATTTCAAAAAGTAGAAAAGGCTGCAAATTCTGTAAGTAGTCCAGAAGTACACAAATTAACTTCTCTAGTGCAACCATATGACTCTCCACCCTATGAAAATGAAACAAAGGTTCCAGAAGAAAACTTAAAAGATGCAATCTCTCTTGATAAAGTGGAAGGGATTTCTAAGCAGGATCTTGCAAATATGGCAACTCTCCAGGATGATTTCTCCACTTCTTTTCCAGAAATAATGCAAATGAATGAAACCTGTGCATTGGAATATAAAATAACAACAGAGAATGAGCCATTTGGTTGGGAAGTAAAATTTCCATCATTCTCAGTTCCACTAATACGAGAAACTGAGAAAACCACAGTTTCCACTAATTCAGAGCAACTACTGAAAGATGAAATAATTGTTTCAGAAGAAGAAGCAGTGGGAGGGAGGATAGATGAGCAACAATTTCACCTCCAATCAGTAGAGTCAAAAAATGACAGTACTGATGATGAACCAGACATAGAAACTGAGAAAACTAACTCTCCATGTAAAGACAAAAAGCATAAAGTGAAAAAGTACAGAAAAAGAATTATAAAAGTAGAAAAAAGTGCAGCACATCTAGGAGGCCAGGAAATGGACAAAGCTTTTCAGATATGTATAAATCATTCGTCTTCTCCTGAACTTAAATTAGAAAAAGAAGTGGATACATTGAAAGATGCTATCTCTAGAACCGAAGAAGAACTTCTATTTAAGGAAGTGATCTCATCAAGTGAAAGAATGGAAGTAGGAATTGCAGAGAAAGAAAGGGAAACTGGCGTGGAAATGCACCTTTCATTATTTACAACACCAATATGTGGGGAAATTGAGACTACAGTACCTGCTGGGTCAGTGCAAGAATCCCTGTTTAAAGTAAAGCCAATAACTGATCCCTTAAAAAAAACAGAGCCTAAATCTATGGAAGAATCCAATACTAGGGAAGATAAGCAGACACTCACTCCAGCTAAACTAAACATGGATATTACTGAAGAAGGATCAGTTGTACAAATTGAGCCCATCAGCCCACAGAAGGAAATACTTATGGAAGATTTCTGGGAAATGAAGGGCAAAGTTAAAAAATATAGGAAAAAGATTATAAAGGTAGAAAAAACTGCAACACATATAGAAAACCACGAAGGAGACCGGTCAAAGCAGTGTGAATTAGAAATTGCAGAGAAAGTAAAAGAGCCATCTAGCTGGGGAATACATTTTCCATCACTTACAATACCTCTGTTTAGGGAAACTGAGAAAACTACAGTTCCCATTAAAACAGCCCAAGTGCCACTACCCAAAGAGGAAATGACAATGTTTACTTTAAAAAAAGAAGCAGAGAATAAAATAAGGGAGGACGAGCAGCAATCAACTTTTCATTTAGTCAAACCCATTATTGATATTAAAAACGAGCACCCTCTCTCTGAAATAAAAAGAGAATTGGAGATGATTGCTTTAAGTGAGGTTATAGCACATTCTAAAGAAGAAAGTGGACGTAAGGTAAACTTAACAGATATTTACATAAAATCCCTTGAAGAACATTTAGAAACAAGTGAAACAACGAACTGTGAATTGCTGAAAACAAAAACACAAACCACACAAGAGACATCATTGTCTATAACACAAGTGCCTACATCAGAATTGTCAGAGTATGGTACTTCCAATCAGATAGATATCATGACAGTTTCTGATAAAAAAGAAAATCTAGGTTCAACAAGTGTAAGTGTGGCAGACCCTCCTATTCAAACTCAATACATATCTGGACAAGATTGTCTACCAGGTATTCAACATGTACCAAAATCAACACCTTTACACTATGCAAAAGAATCACCCAGAGAAACAGGATGTTTAGAATCCATATTAAGCAAAAGTATATTACAAATAGAAGATGCAGTCAGTACAATTAAAGGTGAGGCTGATAAAACAGTGTTACTAAAAGGCAGCCTGATCAAGTTAACTGGAACAAATAAAATAGAGGATATTGGTGGTCCAAAATTAATAAAAGGGGTCAACACAGTACGTGACTTTATAAATACAACACACATTACAACAGAAAGTGGGGTTAAAGAGAGTGCTAGCAATATGGATGCTTTTGTCTCACATCCTAATAATGAAATGTCCCCATTTAATCTGTCATCTTTGGCTACAGACAACATTAAGTTTGATGGTAATAAGGACAGTGTGACAGAGGATAAGATATTGGAGTATACTTCAGATTTAGGAAGTAGAGCAATATTTTTTCCTGAATTCTCAATCCCAAAATTCAGTGTTTCTGATATTAAAAACAATATATGCACTGAAGATGAAGATAACACAAGACATAATGTGGAGTATGAAAGATGCCTTGAGACAACAAGCAACACAACAGAAACTCCTGTGAGTGAGGCAAAGGTTGAAACTGAATCTCCAGCATGGAGATCTTTTATGCCAACATTTAAAAAGAAAAAAGTTACCAAAGCTGATAAAAAGGCAGACTTAACTTATCCTAATGAGGTTATTTTACCTAAAGATGGAACTGCAACCATTATTCAGGCTGTAAAGAAAGACACTGACACGCAGCAGAATGTAGAAATCGAAAAGAGCAGTTCTTCTATACTGTCAACCTTTAAACTTTCTTCGCTTGCCTTAAAAGGAAAGAAAGAGGAAACAAACAATGAGGTTAATAGAACAAATGAGAATATTGATGATATTTCGCTAGATAAAGATGCTACATTTACTGATGTTGATACATTCAAGGCTAATTTACTGCAAAAAAAGCCTGAAATTGACACACATAAAGGAAAAGATGTTTTACAAAGCAAGAAAGGCAACCAGTCAAAATTCAAGTTCCCTAAACTGGGGTTCTCAAAACCTTCTGTAGCAGAGGTAACTGCACATACTGACCCTGGCACAGAGACATGTCAAACAACATTTACACAAGACATGGCTAGTAGCCCTGACCAAAACACAGAAGAAGAAACACAAACGGATACATTTCTGATTCAACCAACAGATACATCACATCATGAAGATGGCATCAAAATTGAATTTCCTTTTTTCATGATGCCAAAAATTTCAGTTATGGTCCCCAAAGATAACACTGACATTCAAAATGATAATAATGATATGGCAATGCCAGGTGAAAGTATAGACTACGAGAACGAACAGTGTATAAGCAGCAGGTTTCAGTCATCAGAAAAAACAGACACAAAGAACAATGAACAAGAAATAAAAAGTGACCAGGCTCTTCAAGAGGAAACAATCACATCCTCAGCTTCTCTTAAAAAAATGAGCGGGAGTGGGAAAAAGATGAAACAAACAAGATCGAGTTTCAAATTATCCTTACCAAAGGTGAAGATGCCTATGTTGTATTTTTCGGACCCAAAAACCGAAGGGTATAATAAAGAAACTACCAGTGAAAAGATCGACATAGACGCTTTGGGATATGATTTATGCAGAGAAGATGAGCAGCAAACAGTGGATATTACTTGCATTGCTAATCAATCAACTTCAGATTTAAAAACAGTTCCACCTATTGAAATAGATTCAGACAGTAGCATCACAAATCTTGGAGACAACAAATGCCTTAATGAACTGGAAAAAAAACAAATCAAAACGATATTGGCAACTCAAAGAAAAGGCAGTAGTGAGAACCAAACAACCATCTCTGAACCACCTTCTATTGATAATCGAGTCTCTCCCTTATCAAATGTTTCTGCTAATCCAGAATTACCTATTGAAATAACTTTAAAAAGGGATAGTAAGGAAAATACTGACCAAACCCTATTAAGTAGTAGCCTTGAAAAACAACAAAAGGATGATGGAACATCTCAAACAAAACAATCTCTGGCTGGTGATGTGACATTTTCAGCCAAAATTGTGAAAGAATATGATATAAGCTCATCACAACCTGAAAAACCTTCATATGGGTTTTCACTTTTGAAGATCAAATTGCCAGAAGCACATAGCAATATTAGCACCCATCAGCCTGAAATAGATTCTTCCATTCAAGACAATTTAGAAGTTTGTAAAGAGAAAACTCAAAGTTTTCAGCACCTTGGAAGTGGGATTGATTATAACATAGTAGAGGTAAATAAAAACAAACAAATTCTATCTTCTAAGGAACATTCCCCCAAATTAAAAACATTTACATTCCAAATAAAGTCTGCAAGCGAACTTGAAGTTTCTCATTTTCCTGTTCCATCAAATGAAAAAATATTATCTGCATTGTCAAAAATAACAACAGATCCAGTTAAAGAATCTAGTCAAGTTTATTTCCCTATTACAACAGAAGAAAAAACATTACTTGATATGGAAAAAACAACAGACTTTTCAACAAATACACCCGGTCATGGTTCTAATATCCTTGCTTTGAAAGATGAAAACCCCTTACCTGAAATCTCAGAACTAAATGAAGTTCCAACAACAGCGCCTAGTGAAGAAGAACAAAGGGCAAAAGAAAAAGAACAAAGTCACCAAACACCGAATAAATATAATTTCCGCCTTCCTAGTATTGGATTTTCTTCCTCATCTGATGAATCTGAAGGCAAAAAATCTGTTAAAAAAGAACAAGATGTTTCAAAATTAGAAAGCGCGCTATCCGCACCATTGGAAAAAAAATCATGGCTTAAATTCCCAAAACTGAGCTTTTCCTCTGCCACGAGAGAGAGACAAAAAATAGATAAAGAAAAGGATCCTTCTGATACTTTAGTTGAATTGAAAGACAACACAGTCGTTTCAGGTTTATTAGCAAAAGAGGAAGTCAGAGAAAATATAGCATCATCAGAAACAGCTGGGGATATTAATCCAGATGAAACAGATTCAAAATAAAGTTCTAAAAGTGCAAAAAATAAAAATGAGAAAAAAAAGATTATAGGTAAAGTTTTCTATTTTACTTTATACAACTAGGTAAAGTTTTCTATTTTACTTTATACAACTTTGTTTCAGAAATAGAACTTTATTAAGTTTATTATTTCATTAATTCATTTTACAAAAATTAATTTCCCGTGATATAGAAAACGTATAGTTCTTCCCCCGGTGCCAATAATAACTTAATAATTACACCTTTGTCTGATTGGATCATAAAAACACAGCTTATTTGTCATAGAAAATTACGAGGGAAATACTTAAAAACTGTAAGAAGACAAGCATGATTAATTACATAACCATTACATCTTGTATCCATGTACTCTATATACAGCATACATGCATTTATACATAAACAAAGTTTTTCTTTGATATACTGGAGCACCAAATTAAATATAAGTTCAAAATCAGAGTTTACCTAATGCAGTGCACATTTTATTATATGCATAAAGAAATAGTGCATTATCTTATTTCAGACTACTGTAAATCCATACAGGGAAATGTGGTTATTTATGACAATCATTTTGTTTTAACATTAGCTTTCCCTTTCATATATATGCCACTCTTTCTAAAATTTCCTGTAAAGATTATTGGGAATACACTCACACCTGTGAGTGCTCATACTTCCAAATCAGCTTGTGCTTATGCAGCCTTTGAAGAATCTGTGTAACTCTTGGTCACTGTCTGATAGATTACTAAGGGTGTTCTGCAATTAAAGAGACAAATTGTAATGCTAAAGATTAATTATATACTGGTACTAAGAAAGCCAGGCACAGATATTTATGGATCAATGCATTAATGGCAAGGGTTTATTTAGAGATACATTTAACTGGCTTTCTAGGTATAGTTTGGGACATTTTCCTTCAAAATACATAAATTCTGCTGATGTATTAGCAAAATGTCCACACACAAAAAACCCCAAGCCTGCCCATCAGACAAATCTCAGTAATCAGTTTATTACATAAAAATGTAAACTATAATGTATTTTTCTTTAAAAATAGATGTATTTAACAATTCAGACACTGTGGGTATGAGCTTTATGGCAATAGAATGTTAGATGAGATTAAAGCAGTCTGCTCTAGAAGTAGCCCTTCTCATATTATGAAAATATATTGGACACTATGTCGTTCTTGGGAATAAACTTAAAAAATGTAAATAGAGAAAAGATATATCAGAGATCCTGCAGCCTGTGTTGCCAAGTTTAACCTTTATGTAGAAATGCTGCTCCAAACATCACCCAACCTGCTGGTGGGTTTGGGTAACAAGCCCAAGTTTTGAGGTGGAATTTGGGCATTCAAAACTGCAAATTTTGTCAGTGAAGTTTCAATAGTTAATATTTCGGAAGCTCCATATCAATTTTTTTTTTCTGCAAAACTGGTAGTTTTAGACCATTAACTAAGTAAAAAACAAAAAAAGGTGACCCACTCTGGAATGCAAACACCCGTATTGTTATGGTGTAATTGTGCACAATTGTGATGGTAGAAAATAGAACACATGCATGGTTCAGCTCTACCCTTAGGAATGGGGACTGGAGAAGAGAGGTGGACATTTAATCTCTGATCTCTATAGACTTTAGATCTAAGTGGTTATTCAGACAAAACCTTTTCATAAACAATGCAACTGTATAACTAGAGTCTATAGATGATATTAGAACGGGGAAAACAACATTGTGGTCTCAAATCCTTTTAATAAAACAGCTCCTGCAGAAATAGTATAGCTAACATTTAATGTAGGTCTATAAATAGATTTATTTTATACTGAAATTCCAGTTTTTTTCCTATTGATTAATCCTACTAGTATACTGGATATCTTGGGAAGTAGAATATTTATTATTGGAGTCTAAATCACTGGGTGTTTATACTAAGGCAATTTAATGTAATAGCAAGACACACACACACACTGTAGAAAATTATATATATATACACAATTCATAAGAAACTATCAGGGTTATTCAATAAAAGTTCTTATCGTTTAAAATGGTGCTTATTTTGCCACAACCAATCAGATGTAAGCTTACAAATGTTAAATAAGATCTGATTGGTTGGGGCAAAATTAGCACCGTTTAAAATGATAAGACCTTTTATTGAATCTCCCTATATATATATATATATATATATATATATATATATAATCATTATAAACAGTACTTGGTCATGTCATCTGTGTACAGGTATTACATGGATTATTGTGCCCTTTTGCAAAATTGTGTATGAAAATCTATTATTTTCATTATAATGGTGTACCAACATACTATGCACTCATTTTTTCTGCATTTTAAATGTTAAAATTTCAAAATCTCAAAAAAGACTTTCTAGTAAGAGATATAATCACCTGGTCTTATTTACTTTCTAATGTGATTTTAAAATATCAGTGCTATATTAGTAGATAATAAAGTAGATTATACAAATGTTCTATTAAGATAAAATAAATAAAACCTTATTTTTATGTGTGGTCTTTTTTTTTTGCCATTTGCAGAAGATGATGATATTTTCATTGTACAAAGCAAAATGGGAATCACAGTCTTGTCAAAAGTCAAATTGCCTTTAATATCTAAATATTTTTATGGCTAGTATTACCACTATTTTATTCCCATTCATCTATAGCTATGAACAGATATATCTCTTATTTGTCTTCTGTCCATTAATTGCCATTCTGACATTTTACCAGCAGTTGACCCATTAATTCCACATGACTGCACACAGATTTTAGAGCTGGTGTACACAGGACAATATTTTTGCTCAATCAACCAAACTCTTTAATATTTTGCCCCTTAGGATTAAATATCAGCTAAAATTTAGAGCATTGTAATATTTGCGGTACCACTTTAATTTTCTGCCGATTATGACTAGAGATGGCCGAACTTTCAAAAGATAGGTCCGTTTTCGAACTTTCGAACTATATGGAAAGTTTAATGGACCCATTAGAGTCAATGGGTGTCAAATAGTTCAAATGAAATACAATTAAAATATCAATGGTAACTTAATGTAAATGGCTGTAGGACCTGGAAAATGGTCTGGGTTTAAAGGAAAATTATACACACCATTTCCCCCATCCATTCCTGCAAAGTACCTAGGGTGAGGACCTAAAACGCTAAGTCCTCACCTCTGGGTACTTTACAAAAGTCCTGCACTACTTGTAATCTCCCTCGTCGCTCCGGTCAGATCCTCCCCACTGGCACTGTCAGTGACAGTCCGGGAGGCAGCCAATGGGAAGACACGCCTCCTTGCAGAGCGCGTCTTCCAATTGGCTGCCTCGCGACCTGTCACTCAGGTCTTTGCAGGAGTGGGGGGAAAGGAACGAGGGGGAGGTGTGTATAATTGTCCTTTAAATATCCAGGACTTTCGAAAAATCGATTCTACTCTCACGTGTGGTACTAATTATTCCATGAATGACTCGCAGATTCGATAAATCGAAATTTACTCGCATATAGGTATAATAGACATTTTACTCGCGTATTCAATATTTACTCGCAAATAGGTGTAATAGATATTTTACTAGCGGATTCGATATTTACTTGTGTATAGGTATAATAGACATTTTACTCGCATATTTGCACGCCTCGAACGTTTGAACATTTGATAATTATCGATAGTCCGGAAAATATCGAAAGTACGAGAAATCCGTCCATTCAAATTTGAATAGTTCAGCTTAAACTCTTCAAGTTCTAGTCCATCTCTAATTATGATTTATTGTTTTATAATACATAAGTGTGATATTTTATAATGGGAGCTGCAGTGGTATATATCCTTATAAAAATCACTCAGCTATGTCACTAAGTGACTCATTTCTTATATCCCACTACTCCGCCCATTCCAGTGTTAATGCCTGGACAATGACTCAGCATTTTTTGCCGTGTTTAACTTCACTAACAGAACCTGCTAGAGCTGCTTCCTGTCACTTCATAACCAATGTCTCTCTCCTCCTCCACAAAGATTTGTTTAACCGCATAGATGCTGGGCTGGTATGTTCCTTTCTACTAGGTTTAAGTTACAGAAGGTAGCTTGGGGGATTTAAGGTGGAAATAGGGACAAGGCTAGAATTTAAAATGTGAATGGGGTGAAGGAATCTGATACTTATGTATTATAAGAAATAATGTGCCCCTTCACATTATAATATAAGGACATTACGCCACCGAGGAGTTCCCTGTCCTGTATAAAAGAACTCGGCCTACGGCCTCTATATGGTCAGGGAACTCCTCGGTGGCGTAATATCCTTATATTACACTGTAAGGGGCGCATTATTCCTTATATAAAAACAATTTTAGTAAATGATGACCATAGTATGTAAACATTTCTATTGAAACACAGATTCACAAAGTAGTGCTGGGACTTGTCAACCAAAGCCAGAATTACATAGTTGTGTTCCATCCACAAATTAAGAAAAAAACTACAGAAACAGAGTGGGATGTGGGCATGTCCACCATTAAAAAACCATTAAAAGGACTTTCTTACATGCATTTCTAACCAGATATTTAATAAGATATTTTGATGTATTGCTCCCGTTCTGCCAGAGGTTGCCGCCTCATCTCCTTGCTTAATGAGCTTTTAGGAACTTAAGCATGCGCAAAAGAGGCAGCAGGAGAAAGAACAGTCAATCATTGTCAGCAGCCACAGCCTTGATTGACTGCACTGAGGGAGTATCCTGCTTCCTCTGTCAGAATGGGGGCAACAATAATTCTCTCATATAATAATGTGCTGAATACATTGATTGGAATGGGGGGTAGGTAACTGACAAGTGAACAGTTTTTTCTTACAAAGACAGTAGAAAAATATAATAACACATTTATTCTGCTTGGATTCTGTAGTTTTATTCCACTACACAAGGGTGATCTCTTTTTCCTTTTTTTTTAAAAAGAATTAAGAAAGGTTTAAACAAGGGACAGTTTATCATTTGGTTTAATGTTATCGTCACACCTCCATTTGTATAAAAGTTTAGATACATATGAGGAGAGTAATATAGTCATAGAAAGGGGAAGTGCAGAAACAGAACCTATGCAGGTTCTTAAATATCATTATAGATCAGGGCCATAACTAGGAATCCCCCAAGCAGAACTATGATGGGGCCCCTCTTCCTGGTCCATCTAAAGTGGTTTCTGGGAGAAGGCGTCATCTGTCATAGGAAAAATAAGAAGATGCCCCCCCCCTGCAGTTGCAGGGTCTGCTCCCCTGGTAGTTATAAATACATCAAATTTCTATCACAAACAGAAATATTTACAGATCCATTTTTAATGGAAACATGTTTAAAATGCACAAATAAAGGATCTGCATGCCCCTGACAAAGTGGATGTCATCTGAAAAGTTGTGTCCAGTTGTCAATATAAAACACAGTACAGTGAAATATTGTGTGCATTATTCCTACTTGGTTGAGACATAGAACTACTATTGTAAACATTAATGTGCAAAGAATGTTTTTGTGCTTTAATATAGACAGGGAACTTTCCAATTATTTCCAAGCCTAAAAGTATCCGTATCATCATCCTCTCACTGAATGCCTCCAGGCAAGATCAAGCTCCTAATATTTTTTGGGTTGAAAAGATAAATTACTTGTCTGCAGTTTAGGTAAACTTTATGCTCCATAATATTACATTTATTTTAAACAGCCATTGATATTGCCATTTTGTGTTCCTAACATCCCTAAGGAGTTGCAAGGTTTTTAGCTTAAAGTAAGTTCAGTGCAAATACATACTGTATGGTTTTAAGTAAAAAAAAAGTAGTATTCTTCTATCCTAATGACCTTAACCTGCCAATTCAGCATTTTGTCTGTGTATAAATAAATGCAACCGAAATACTGACTTCCTGTTTGCATGACCCCTTATAGAGACCGTTATGGTCTTGTCCTTGACCCAGCGCCTCGGCTGATTCAGTTGTTCAGTAGAGAACTGAGCATGTTTGACCCATCCAACAGCCAATCAGTAGAAATTACTGTTAGGAACATTCCAAGGTAATGTGCATTCTGGGAAAATAAAGGACCATTACAGAACCGGACATATTCGCTTACCAATGTCAACAGCAGGGAATAGCAAGGAGTATAAATGCAACTTATTTTTCAAAATGGATGAGAATATGTAGAATAACTAGGTATGCATAATATAAACAAACAGGGTTATTCAATAAAAGTTCTTATCGTTTAAAATGGTGCAATTTTTGCACCAACCAATCAGATGTTAGCTTTCAAATGTTAAATAAGATCAGATTGGTTGGGGCAAAATTCGCACCATTTTAAACAATAAGAACTTTTATTGAATCTCCCTGATAGAATTTAAAAAATAATTATATTTTCCACAGAACTTTTCCTTTAATTCTCAATAAATTGAATTGGAATTATGCTTTTCTATATTGGTCTATGAAACATCCATTAGACCAGTTTTATTTGCGGTTTGTATACATGGGGAGAGATTCATCTTAGCTGACTGTGCTCCCCCACATTGGTGTGATCACTTGGTGACTGTAAAAAGTATAGGAAGTAACGGATTAAAAATAAAAGGTTCTTGGTTTACCAAAATTTAATTTATGAATTGACTTAACATAATACAAAGATACAAAGGTTGCATGAAAAAAAATGATTTATTACAATATATTATGGAAAATTAGATAAAATAGTAATCTCTCAAAAACAACCACATTTGAACAAAATATACAGATGCAAATTAAATAAATTACCATTAAAAATGCAAGAAATTATCATGATTCATTTTAAAGTTTAAACATCTTTGTGAAGGGGAAAAATAAAATGTATTCATTAAAATTTTATAGAGAAACTGTTGACTGTCAGTTGCATTTGTGCTGCATGCAACAGGGATAACCCAGTAAATAGTTTGCAAATAAAGTAATCAGCAGCAAGACAACAAATTAACATCCACAAGATTAATGGATTCGTAATGCAGACCCTCAAAGAATATTCATATGCACAATCCTGTACGTTTTACACTGAAAGTAAAAGGGATCATAATGATTTTACAGGATTTCTACATTTTCATTACTTTAGAACTTAAACAACGAATGTTCCATCTTGTTAAACGCCTTACATAATATATAACAGGGCCCGGAAAGCATTAGCAGATTTTTCGTGCACTTTAAAAAGAAAAAAAATTATAATGAAATAATCATTCCATTATGCCCAAATTGAAAAATCTAATAAAATAATTGAATAGAGGTTCAGTCCATATCAGTTCCCAGAAACCTTTTTCTTTATTATTTAGGGGAGCTGGTTTTACATAATGGAACCTAAAATATTTGAACAAATAGTAAAAGAAAAGTCAATATGCAGAAAAAAAAAAAAAGAATGAAAAGGAACATCGTGTGCTTTTCTACAACACATAACATACATTTATACTTTGCAGTAGATTATTTTTAGTTATATAATTGATTTTATTGAGAACTTAAGATAAGGTTTGACATATTTACAGTAGGTAAGGCAGCAACCCATCACCTTGAATCACTGTCTTATTTTTCTTGGTTAAATATTTTTATGAGATAATGAGTTTCAAATATGCCGATGGAGTTGAGGATCCAGAACCAAGCAGCCACATCTTGCAACAGCACAACCACACACTAACAGCGCCACCAGCTGGGGATTTCACAGCCAGCGGAGGTCACTATTTCATACAATATAAACTTTTTAAAAGAATAGGACAACTGACTGGGGGGCTGAATTGCTGCCTTATCTTCTGTCAAATTTACTTTAGTTTTAACTCTACTTTAAACATGTTGCACTTCATAAAGAATCAGCACTTTCATATACATAATTCATATACATAACAGTGGATTCATATACATAACAGTGGATAGCCATATCTATGGTTTATTTACTTTGATTTCATGCTTTGCTTCAAATATTTTGGGGAGCTACACATACTATAATCTCTTCCTGCTCTTTGGCTCATGTATATTGATTAGACCCAAATCAATTATACTTTACAGTAGAGTTTATAAATTCAAGCTACACTGGACAATACAAATTTGTCAGCCTTTCCCCTTAAGTTTTTAAAAAGAAAACAAAATAGAAAATCAGTTTTGCTTTTTTTTTTTTAATTACACTCTCAATAGAAGAGAATACTCATAAGAATTTGGGGACTGAATGTTACCCAGACCATGTAACACATGGAAGGCAACTTTCTAGAACATTTTCAAGGAACAGATTGAAGAAAAGGCAAAACTGTTGTGCACAATATTTGGCACTGCATTTGAAAACACTGTTTAAAGGATAAGTGCACTGTAAAATCAAGTTATGTTAATTTGGAAGCTGCAGCTTTAAAAATACCGTTGCCATATTTTTCTTACCTATGCCCCTCCAGAGCCTAGCTTTGTGCCTTGAAAGTTGCTGACATCTTGTTACTGGTTTGCTGAATGTAAAGCTCCGCCCCTCTGAGATTTCCTCTGCTTTCTCCTGCTTGAGCCTCAAACAGTAATGCCTGTGAGCTCCTTGCACTCTCCTGCTTGAGCCTCAAACAGTAATGACTGTGTGTTCCGTGTACGTGCGTGTGCACGGAACTCACAAGCATTACTGTTTGAGGCTCAAGCAGGAGAAAACAGAGGAAATCTCAAAGGGGCGGAGCTTAACATTCAGCAAACCAGTAACAAGATGTCAGCAACTTTCAAGGCACAAAGCTAGGCTCTGGAGGGGCATAGGTAAAAGAAAATATGGCAACGGTATTTTTAAAGCTGCAGCTTCCAAATAAACATAACTTTATTTTACAGTGCACTTATCCTTTAATTAAAGGATAATTGTACTCACCTCCCCCTCGTTCCACTTTTTCCATAGCTGAATAGTACCCACTGTCAGAACCTAAACGAATTAAGTCCTCAGGCCAGGGTATTTTACCTAGCAGCTTGCCTTACTTATATTATGTTTCCCTCCCTTAGTGATCCGGGTCCTCTTCCACGATGCAGCCATTGTGGACTGTCACTGACAGTGGTAGAGGGGTAAAATGGACAGGAGCACGGAGGGAAAACTTTAGTAAGTATAACAGCTGTTAGGTGAGGTACAATGCAGCTATGGAACGTGGAAAATATGAGTATAATCGTCCTTTAATAACCTTAAATTTAAAAAGTTAGTCCTCAAGATTGTTTTATTTAAATTTTAAAGGGCACATTCAGCAACCACACTTTTGCAGATAGTAATCACCTCCCCATCCCATTTTTGCAATACTTGCCTTTCTCCCCAGTGCTCCAGAAAACTTTCCTTGAATTCTTTTGGTTCCTTATGCTCTGTCACATTTCTGCATTACAGGTGTCAATCGAGCCTGGGTTTGGGGGTGATTACTGTCTGCAAAGGTTTGTGTGGGGGTGAACATGGCCTTAAACAGTGGGATATAAAAAGTAGATACTATAAGAGTGACAAAAAGGGACAGTTTATAGGATAGGAATAGGAGAATAGCTGTAAGAAACATTCAAACAAGTCTACACATTCTAAAACAAACAAAATTAAAATTTGCATTCAAAGTTTCAGAAAATGATGGTGCACACTGCATACACAACATTTCTGGGGAAATGCTGCCCCCTTTCCCGCAAGGCGTAAGGCGGCACCATGCTCTCTGAAATATTATATGTGCGGTTAACACCATGAATAACCCTAATTTCTATATTGTTTCATGATTGTCTGCTGGTAGATGGAAAGGTGTGTACCTTGGAGTACCTGGCAAGTTACCATTTTCAGTATGCATGGATAGACATGTGTATCAACACTCTGAAAATCATAGTATGAATAGCCATGCTTTAAAACAATCAATTTGCTGAGGTTAAGTCATGGTTGTCCAAACACTGACCCTCCACAATCAACTGCCAAGTAAAGCCTGTTGAATTGGAATGTGTAATAACAGCTTGGGGACAACATGCTGGACATCCCTGAGTTAGATCAATATTGGTAAAGGTCTGCTTGTTTGTATATTCAGATCTATATTCCTTACAAAAATAATAACTGTAAAAACAGATCTCAATATAGATTTCTACAAAACAAAAAAACGCATTCCCAAAAATCTATAAATTGAGGTTTACCTAATGTCAGGCAGCTTTGTTGGCCATTTTTTATATTTAAGATATTCTAGCATTGATGTTTGCTAACCAATCACTCGACTTTGTCATTCTTTTTTTGTACAATTATTTTGAAAAGACTAACGTAAAGTCACAAGGGAAGAAATATGCAGAACTTACAGCTCCACCTGCAGAAATACTGAGTGAAGCAGAATCTAAAGCCGTCAAAACAGATTCTTTTTTTTGCACTAAATTGTACTGTAGCCGTGCAAACCTATTACCGGTACTGGATGTGAGCACTGGCACATAAGGAACTGTCATTGAAATTACAAATCCCTTAAAGCTATGCTAGTGACTTCCCACTCTACCGAATATGAGAATAGTGTACTGTGAAAAAAAAGCTTATTCTGCCTTCTCAAACAATACTTCATATAGACAAAAAGACAGAGAAAGAGATTTGACTGTTTTAATGTAAATATATATTTGATGTAGTAAATAGTTCCAGTAGCTTGTTTGCCAATATAGAAAACAACCGCCCAGATGGCAGCAAAAAAAACTGTACACTTGGGTTTGGGGCACTCAAGGGATTTGTATTAGAATCAACAAATTAGAGGTGTCAGAAGCACAATATATACTATATATATATCAACCGCAAAATAATGAGGCAAGGCAGCCCAAACATGATGGTAACATTGGACATGTTTTGTAGTGTAGGCCGGCATTAATTCAAGTTATTCCCCATGTAATGAGGACCTAAGCAGCTATCATCTTATCTTTAACATCACTAATATATACTTTAAATCAATGTGATTATCAAAGCTTTCTCTCTTCCTGTTTTCTGGGGATAGCGAACTCAGCCCCATTCAGATCTAGGCTGCTGACAAATCTAAGGCTGTAATTTTTGCTAGAACCTAATTTAATTGGACTTTAACTGACTTTTGCAGCAACACCTAGTCACAAAAACTTTGCCCATGCAGTTTTTTTTTCTATAATAAATTGTATAGTAGCAAATACAGGGCCTACATTTACCTAATTAATAAACAATCTGGTGTAGTGACGGCGAGATGACGCCATGCGCGCACACATCTGTGCATGCATGGATGTTACGTCACGTGCGCCGTGACATCATGCGGGCGCACAGAGCTACCAGGCACTTACAATTGAGGCTAACAAATCAGGAGCAAGGGGGAAATCTTGGAGGGGCGGAGATAACTATTCACCTGAAAAGAAACAAGATGTCGGCAACTTTAAAACTATTAAGGTAGGCTCTGGAGGGGCTTAGGGGAAAACAAAATATGGCAAATGTAGTTTTAAAGCTGCAGCTTCCAATTGACCTTAACTTCATTTTACAATGTAATTATCCTTTAAAGATGTTTCGAACACCAGACCTGTGACATTCACCAGTCTGAATAACACTTTATAATCAACATTATGACTGTTACATTGGTCGTAGTTATTGGGCCACGACATGGGAACGTCTGCAGGTAAGAGGCAGTGAATGGGCTCCTTAAGGCACTAAGATAAAGTGACAGATTAACCCAAATTCTTAAACTAGGGGACAATTAACAAAGTACATTCCTTCTTTAAGGGTGGTGCTTTGAATCATATCATGTAATGCTTTTAAGATTAATTTGTTGTATGCGCAATTTAAGGAATGGGTTACCTCTCCAAATAAAACTCCCCATTTTCTTAGGGCTGGTATACATCGGCAAACCCTGGCCTGGTAATCTTTATCAACAGACTTCCAATCGAAAAAAAAGGTAGTCAGTAGGTCAGGAATTGAATTGGTGATGCAGATACTAACAAACGATTAGCTGTTTTACCATCAGAAAGGCATAGGGTTTGCCCAGGTTGTCACAAATGTTATTGTCCATACAGACGGTCCTTAGTGTAACAGAAAACGTAAAGTTGGGTTTATATAAGGCTGAGGTGCAAAACAAACCAAAAATAACACGGGTGTGTTTGCTATGGAAAATGGCCTTGAATTCTGTTATGTTCTTTTGCTCTTCTCTGTCCTGGTTCAACTGAAATACATTGTACAACAGCTGCATTGGTAGGTGCCTCTGATCACCAGTATTTTTACCTTGTGAATTATCACAGAAAACAAACAAACCACAAATGAGAAATTTGGTAAAGCTGATGGTGATTTTAAATCCAATGCAATCTGGGTAAAGTTACAATTCAGTAATCCTATGGAGGGTCATTTACGAGTAGATGGAGGGAGGAGCGATGTTTTAAGGACTTAGAGTCAAGTGAAATGATTCACAATCGATTAGCACTTCACCATTTGGTTTGCACAGTTGTGCGAGTACCGGAAGAGACACTTGCACAGCCGTCACAAGCCTGTTTACGAGTGCCTGCGTGCACATAATTATTTACAGGTGAGATTCCCCCAGAGCCGCACAGACTCTGATAAATCTGCTACAGGAGACTTGCCCAGAGCAAAAAAAAAGGCCAACTAACAAAACCTGAACAAAAACAATTTGGGTTTGTAAACCATTTTAAAGGGGTCTTTCAACACAAACATATTTTCTAAAACAAATTGAGTATTCTCTCATTTCAATTTTCATAATGTGGTTTCCCTGTGCATTAATAAATGCTTACGGACTTCCTGTTTGCAGAACCCCTAATAGTAATCTCAGTCCCTAAATTGATTCAGTTGCAAAGGAGAGTTCAGAGCATGTTCGCCCCATCGCCAATCGGTAGAAATTACTGTTAGGAACATCGCCAATCGGTAGAAATTACTGTTAGGAACATCTCCATTCCCATTTAAACACACTGTGTATTTTAGAAAAGCAGATTCACAAAACTGAGAACTTCTAGTTTTCATGTGGAGTCTGTCTGTTCAGACTTTGGCTTAAACAAACAAATCCATAGTGTAAACAAAAGCATAGTGTAAACAGCACTGTTGAAAAAACAAGTCCTACCTACATTCTATAGTTATCGTCTCAAAAAGATTTTCCTTTTCACACACCTGAGTGAAAAAATGTGGATAAATGATAATATACAGATGGTTAGAAAATTGTTGATAACCAATCAAAGAAAACACGAGTTACAAAACTATAGGGTGTACCTATCCCCACCCCATAATAGTACACAGGGTGAGGACCTAAATCCCTGGGTTTGATCTAGTCCCCCCATATCATGGCTTGAAAGTCTAGCTCGTAATGCTCGTCTGGCTCTGCTCCCTCTCTAAGTGCCGCAATTAATCAATCAATCAGAAGGTGACTTCTTTGCAGAACTTATCTTCCCATCAGGGGCTTAACTACCAGGAGAGCAGGGGGAGCAACTTCAGGGGGGCCCGTGGCCTCATTTTCTTATGATAAATATATAGCCTCATCCCAGAAAAGCACTGTGGATGAAGCACGCATAGGGACATCATAGTTTTGCTGGGGGGCCCAGTAATTCCTAGTTACGCCACTGCTTACCTTTGGACAGTAGGAATAGTCCAAGCTTCGGTGGGGGCAGTCCAGTATTATGAGACTTTTAAAGCCACGGTCTAATAGAACTAGAGCAAACCCAAAAGTGGGGGCCTAGCATTTAAGATTCTCACTCTGGGTAGTTTGTGCCAATACATAGTGCCATGCTTGGAGAGCCAGTATCGTTCTCTATTGCTTCCTCTAGGCAATTCACTGAGCCGATAGCGGCTCTCGGTGCATAGTGCATGGGGTTTACCCATTTGGACTATTGAACGCCAGCTATATGCTGGCGTTAAAGATTCTGTATTAAAGAGCTGTTATTGGCTCGGTACATTGCTTGCAGCAGTTGGGGAAAACAATTTTTGCATACTGCCGTTAGTTATGTCTTAATGTCACCTTAACCCTTTGTACATGGGTTAGCTTTAATGTTACTTTAAGATAGAAAAAGATGATAACAGCTTTCCGTATATAGCCCTGTTACCCTTAAAACTCAAGAGACTGACTGCTTCTGATTGTTCACCTCCATCATTGGTATGATACAATTTTAAAAAGTTTACACAACTCCCATATTAGAATATGCATGCTTTAAAGTTTAGGTTAGTAATGTACATACGCATCTGGAACTACACTGAACTTTATTCTTGATATTGTGTAACAATGAAAGCTTTGGCTTGTTACTTTCTGTAAAAAGCAAAAATCATTCAATGAAATCAGCTGTTCATAAATATGACCTAAACAACAGACTTTAGCAGCATCTTTTACCAAAACTAGACCATAAATGATTTCTAAATATTCAAGGCAAGGCAAATTTCTTGGTTGTTTCATTTAAATATTGCTTACTTAAGTCTACTCTGCTCAAGACAACTAGTACTTGATTTTTACATAAGAGTTTAATACGACCCATGCATAGGTTAAAAAAACTACTGAAAATATTATCAAATGATGTTACCTACTGCAATAGAATTTTTGATCTAGGCCAATTTATTAACCAACAGATTGATCCAAAAATGGCACTTAAATGGAAAACAAACGAAAATGCATTTTGGGGGTTATTGTTAGATCATTCCAAATGTAAAGATTCCCATACAGACAGGCTGCTATACAGAAGCCAAGCAGCTTGTTCTGTATTATGGGGTGCAATAGGCAGACATACAGCTTGGGATAACAATACTAGTCGCATTCACATGTTTTTCTGGCAGGATGGACTGCTTAATAATGTTGGCAGATACAGTAAGCTTTATTAAGGACCTTAAACTCTATATAGATTTAAAAAGGTCTCACATACATTGACATTAAGTTAAAGGACCCTTAGTTCCCTATACTACATGTTGGTCAGCTGAAAGCTTTTTTTAAATATTTTTTTTTAATCTTTAATAGACTATATATTTTAATATGTAATAACCTATAGAAGTAAGCCACCTAGTTTTGCAAAAGGGACCCAGTGACTATGTTTTCTATTGTACATTTAAATGACAACCTACAGTATCGAGACAAGAAAACAATTATCAAAAACTGAAGAATTCTAAAGGAAATAAATCTAAGTTTTGCGAAAAAGGATAGAAAATGATCTGTACAGAAACAAGTGCCTTAATTTATCTATGTACAACATGACACATTGCACACATTCAGGAATCATTTTATAGAAAAGTGTTTTTCTTTTGGCAATAAACTGATCTCAATGTATTGTTGGGAGTTCTAAAGAAGACCCCACACCATTCTTAAATTAAAAGAAATATATAATATTTGCAAGGAAGTTCAGTGCAATTAAGCTACAAGATAGACTTTACAGCAGTAACAGACATAGCAGATATTTCCAGCACTTTGGGTCATGTTATGGCACATATCAATGAATAAAAAAATTGTGCTTAAAAAAAAAAAAAAAAAATTCAAGTAAATTCACCTCTATGCTGAACATGTGCTGGTCCACAGTGCTAGTCTTTTTTGACAAACATTCAATCACACAGCATAGATCATGTGCAATGAAAAAAACAAAACTTATGAAAGCCACTTTTGCTCAAGAAATCACAAGCACTCAAATACTATACCAAGCCACAATACAAACAAAAAAAAACCCAAAGTAACCATCTAATAGTTTAAGAGTCTTCATCATCTTTGTTGAAGCTGGATCCTGGAGATCTTGAAGAGCTGGAATTTGACTTTTGGTAAGAATTTTGATGTTGACCAAAAGAATAAAGTTCTATAGCAGTCCTAGATGGTGGATTGGTTGGCTTAATAGCTGAAGATGTCTTTTTATTACTAGTCATAACATCCAAGTGTCCAGAGGGATCAATAATTGCATTTATAACTGAAAGTAAAAATACCACATGATATAGTTTATTAGTTAAAGGCTAAAGTAAAAAGATTAGGCAAAATATTTAGGCAATAATATTTTTTTATTTGTCACCTGGATTTTTTTTTTGCAATGATAAATCTGATAAATGCACAGTATGTTGCCAGTACGCTCAGTTGTCATGGACAGATGGAGCAAATCAGTGGCAACCATATTTCTAACTGTAAATATGGGAAGGAAAATTATATATATACGTTATTGCGATTAGAAAAGAGACCTTCAATGCCAGAAGCCAATCTGAGGCCTTCTGCAGAAGTTCAAACGGAGACTGTGTCAATGCATATAAGACTAGGGATAAGATCCATGGTGGTATTTTAACCACTGCCTTTGGGTTAATTCTAACCAGAGCTGTAACAAATCTCTTTACTGGAGGATCTACTGCACAGCTCTTCTCCAACAAAGCCATTTAGGCAGACACCTGACCTCTTAGACTGCTTTCATTTAGATAGTTTGTAGCCTGAAAATAGAAAATTAACAGCCTGAATTGCTGAAGGTCTAAGGCAATCAAATTTATAGCTTGCTGCATAACTCACAAAAAGTTCCCAAGCTTTATAGTACTTTTGGGACGTTAGAATTACTTCCTCTAACAATTGTAGATCTTTTAACCTTCTCCTTTCAGCCTCCAAGCAGCTAACTGTTGGTGATCTAAGAACTGTATCGGCCCCTGCGTCAGCCAGTTCTGACGTGGTTGGATCATGACTGGAGTGTCCACTGACAGAGCTAACAGAAGTGGATACCACAGCCTCTGTGGCCACGCTGGCATGATTGTAATGAAATCAGCCCTTTTTTTTTATTTATATTTTTCAAGACATTTCATATTATAGGAAAAGGCAGGATGATGTATACTAGTTCCCTGCTCCAGTCCTGTTGTAGCACGTTCACTGCCTCTGCCCTGATTGTCAGAAAGCAGGTATAGAACCTTCTGCACTTTGCATTTTCATTGGATGCCATTAAATCCACTTTCAGATGACCCCACCTGGACACTAACAGGGAGATTCAATAAAAGTTCTTATCGTTAAAAATGGTGCTAACATTGCCCCAACCAATCAGATGTTATTTAACATTTGAAAGCTAACATCTGATTGGTTGGGGCAACTTTAGCACCATTTTTAACGATAAGAACTTTTATTGAATCTCCCTATAACTGTTCAAAAAAATGTTCCGATGGAGACTCCTTTTTCCTGGCTGTATCTTCTGCCCACTCAAGAAGTCTCTCTTCCAGTTCTCTTTTCCTGGGACAGCATATAGGTTTATCAGGTGGTCCTGAGCACATTGGAAGATTGGTCTTTCTTCTCGTAATAGACCCTGGCTCTTTGTTCCTCCCAGTTTCTGAATGCACAAAAGAGTGTGCTTGTTGTCGCGAGTCGAACCAGATCTACTGAAACTTCAGAAAAAAATTCGACTGCAAATTTAAGTTCTTCAAATATCTCCAGAAGCTCTGACATCCTAACATTTGAATTTACTGTTTCTTCCACACTTTGGATTCAAAGTCTCTAGAGACGGATCTCATTGCTACAGCTGGCCTGCAAGTAGTGACAAAAGTTTTCCTAAGGCAATATTCAAGCCTCTTTTCCATCAGGTCGTGAAAAATGGTGCTGGCCACCTTTGGGGCAGAGTCCCAGAATTGTAAAATGGACTCCTTCATTTAAATTGTTTTTCTTTTTTTCCATTCAGTATTTATGATCTCTTGAATAGAGCTGTGCAGCAGAAAGGAATATGACTTCTTTTTAATAGAAGGGAATACCTTATCTGCAGCACATGCTTTAGGCTCAGCTGTTGTTAAAGACAATGCATTCCTCACAGCCTTTACTAGTGGTCCTATTATTGTTGGATCAACATTTTAGTGTCCACTTCAATCTCTTCATCCTCATCAGAGTAATAAGCTGAGGGATTCTCTGAGTATTCTGAACACTCCCCAGAGTAATAAGCCGAGAGGGATTCTCTGAGTATTCTGAACACTCCCCATCAGAGTAGGAAGCTGAGGGATTCTCTGAGTATTCTGAACACTCCCCATCAGAGTAATAAGCTGAGGGATTCTCTGAGTATTCTGAACATTCCCCATCAGAGTAATAAACTGAGTATTCTAAGAGTATTCTGAACACTCCCCATCAGAGTAATAAGCTGAGGGATTAGCTGAGTATTCTGAACACTCCCCATCAGTGTAATAGGCTGAGGGATTCTCTGAGTATTCTGAACACTCCCCATCAGAGTAATAAGCTGAGGGATTCTCTGAGTATTCTAAACATTCCCCATCAGAGTAATAAGCTGAGGGATTCTAAGAGTAATTCTGAACACTCCCCATCAGAGTAATAAGCTGAGGGATTAGCTGAGTATTCTGAACACTCCCCATCAGTGTAATAGGCTGAGGGATTCTCTGAGTATTCTGAACACTCCCCATCAGAGTAATAAGCTGAGGGATTCTCTGTGTATTCTGAACACTCCCCATCAGAGTAATAAGCTGAGGGATTCTCTGTGTATTCTGAACACTCCCCATCAGAGTAATAAACTGAGGGATTCTCAAACTGAGGCATTCTATAATTGTGTGATTTTTTTCTTTCTTCTTTTTAGCAGACTCCTGCATACTTTCATTTACAGCGTTCTTAATTTGCAGCATAAGAGAATCCAGGGACTGATTTGCAACAGGATTTAAAGAAAACCCAGGATCCTATTTGTCTTTAGGCTCAGCTTTAGCAGATTTACTTGATTCTTTCAGCATACTTTTTGGGGTGCTGGGGGAGACAGAAGAGACTGTCAAAATCCACAGCCCAACCCTGGTTTCTTTACTTTACTTACCCAGCTTACCTAGAGTGACCTTTCCCAGCACTACCAGACTCCAAAAATATAGAGTAAAAGAAGTTGATTTCCATCTACAAGGGTACTCATAGTAGGGCACAGCAATGGATCCCAGGACTAGAAACAGACTGCAGGATAACTCCAACATGCAGCTGAAGTCAAGAATTTCCAGGCTTTGAGGTAAGCAGAAGCTTCTAGACCTACCCCCAGCCCCTTCTATGCAAAAACACCATCCAATTCACACCAGGAAAGGCAGAACATGCACAAGAAAAAAACGATCACAGTCACGACGCACCGCGATTTCCGGGTTGTTCGTGCCCACCATATTGGAAGGGGCAGCCTCACGAAAATTGTAGGGAAAATGGCCCAACCTAGGCCCAGTCACAGGGCCTCCATTCCTCCCGGCTCAGATTGATGGCAGGTAAGCACCAGCAAACAGACAGAAAGAAAAAGAACAAAGGATCAGAGGATGGAGGAGCTACTTAAAGACTGTGGGAGTGTTCTACCTGTCCAATAGCCAGCAGTAGAAGGGGATTTATTCGGTCACTAAGCTGCCATGGTGTCCTGGAGAAATGCCCTTAAAAAAACAATCCAGTGCAATACTAAACATTTGTTGGAACACCACACTGCTTACCTTCTACTCCTATTACACAGTGGAGTAGCCAGATAAAGAGCACTCTTTGCAATGTATTATAACAATGAGAGGCTGATGCAAAAAATAGGTGTAAACGTTTGCTTGTGCTATTATTATTAACTGTAGCAACCAACCAGATGTTGCCTAACTGCAGTAAACCAGAAAAAAACTAAAATCCAATTGGATGCTACAAAATAATAGCATGGGCAAACTTATTGAGTCAGCCTTCAATTAATAATGTGAAAAAGGTGCAAGTTGTTTTGTTTTTACAGCAGAAAAACCTGCACTCAGGCTTGTAACAAAGTTTCACTTTGCATTTTACTCTTTAGTATAAAGAGAACATTATTATAAATGTAGTTTGTTTATTCTAGATGTGACAAGTTTAGACACGCCTTCTTTTTCAAACCTTCCTTATTTTCATTATTTTGTACATTGTAGATTAATATGGTAAAAATAAAAATAGTTTTTTTCCTCAGGTCAGAGCAGTACTGATTGAAACAAAGGAAGATTAATATTACAGACTTAATAACTATTAAGGAACACAAACCAGAATATGTTTTATATTTCATATCATTTTTCTTTCGTCTTGATTTCTGGCATCATTCACTCAGATGAATTCACCTGGAATGGCTTTGAAATAACAGGAGCTCCTTGTCAAGAGTTCATTTGTGGATTATTTTTGCCTCCTTAGAGGTTCTCCCTTGATGCAGTTATCGCTTTGCGATGGTTACTTCAATGCGGGAGGCATGCCAAGATTCCAATAGGGTACACTCAAGCACACCCCCTTTGGCACGGCCTTCAATTAATAAGTGCAATCCTCCCAGCGGTTTATTGAGCAAAATACATACAACGTTTTGGGGGATATGACTTTCCCTTCCTCAGGGGTGGGAATTAGCGCAGTCCCTGCGAAACTTGTGCAAAGCCCATGCCAAAGCTGACATTACATTTGGTTGTGTTGGTTTTGTACTAGTTTGGGCTATAGTGCTAAGTATTAGATTTATTCCTTTATGCAAGACTATCAGTTAGTTGCGTCGGGTTGTTTTGAATAATGTTCTACTCCACTCAACTAAGTTAAGAGATAAAACAGTCCATCATTGCTTTAAGACAGGAATGCCAGTCAATCTGGAACATTTAAAGATGTAATATCGCAAGACCTAGCTACTTATGTGACTGTGCTCCCGGGATGCAGTAATCATTACTTGACTGTAGTGCAACTTGGGTGCGGGCAGGTAAGTAGGAGATTTGAAAAGACGTGGATTTTGTACTACTCATTAGCGCAAAATCCAACTTTTTTTTGCATTGGGTGCCTGGGGCAGTTTCCAAAAACTGTTTAAAACCACACAGGCTTTGCAAAACCATAAGAAAGCTTATGGTAACCCGATATCACATCGGGCAGCTTGGGTTTTACATGGATTTAGGCAAAAGCAACCTATTTTACATCTCCACTAAATGTACTGTCAAGTGCAGTTGCAAACACAATTAAATTCTATGCTGAAACTGACTCTCATAAGGACCGTCCCAGGAAAGTAAAGCTTTGTACAGACATATGATTTTGGCCACGACCCCTACGGATATCAACAGCGAACGGCCGTTTCGGCTGACAATCGTGCATGTGTATGCATTCGGTCCGGGCTCGTTCGTTAATTGATGGGTTAACGAACGACCCCCAACCGAACATATACACAAGTGCGATTATCGGGCGTAATGCCCGTTCATCGCAGGCGTTAACACGCTCGGGTGGCGCAGGTCGTGGCCAAAATTGTATGTATGTACGAAGCTTAAGTTACCTCTTAAGTAGAAGGAACGGTTTGGGCCAAGAAACTTAAAGAAACATTAGACCAGTGAAAATATAAACTTTACTCTGTGTTCTCATAGGAGATTTTTAGTTTCACCTGGCATGTCCTTGTGAGACACAGAAAAGGTGAGGGGTTGGTTTCCACAGGTGTGGTTGCCACCATGAAGCATGGAAGAATATGTGTGATGGTGCGAGTGTACTTCGCTCGTCACACTGTTTTGGAAATTCAAGGCACAATGAACCAGCATGTCATGTCCACTGAGATGGTTTGGGATGAAATGGAGCGAAGGCAAAGCAGCAAAAAGGGGTCAGCAACTCTGGGAACTCCTTCAAGATTGCGGGAAAGAATTCCAGGTGACTAGCTCATAAAGCTGATTAAGACAAAGCCAAGAAAGCTAATATGAAAATTGTTAAATAAAAAACATATACTAGATTTTTTCTTGCTGCATAGTTCAACATGTTCCTTCATAGTTTTGAAGTTTTCAAAATTAAATTACAATGTAGAAAATAAATATAAAGCATTGAATTTTCGACTTGTACTGTACATTTTGTGTTGTAGCTCCATTGACACGTTCTACCCCTGCTCATCATCAGTGACCAAGGGGAAAAAAAAATGAAGATACTAACCTTCTAATTGTTTCTGAACCCGTCGCAATTCTTTAAGGATAGAGCGGATTTCCTTAAAAAATATTTTTAAAAAAATTATACAGAAGAAAATAATCACAAGGTTACAATGTAATAAAACACATGGAACAAACTTATGAGGCAACCACAATCACTAACATAGTTTAGGAACATTTCATTGACAGCATTAGAAAAATATCTTTTAAAAAACATGGACACATTTCCTCAATAAACCTTTAATTCCTACAAGTGATGAAGACAAGACAACATCATTTCAGGGGGGTTCTTAACTGCACAGGAGGAGGGGCTAATTTCATATCCATTACATTTACATAATCAGCAATAAGCAAACTGACATGGTGGAGTACAGAAAGAAAAATATAAGTGAATGCTTTAGGAAGATATAACCTTAGCAATTTAAGTGTCAGGAACAAATCACTTTAAAGTTCTGTACAATTTAGATAATTGTAAACCCATCCAAAAACAACTATTTTGGCCAACAATCTTCCTTTTAAAAAAGTTATTACATACATGTAATCATTTATTGATTCTCTTCCTGCTTCCCACCGTCCTTTGTGATTGGTGGGTGCCAAAAGATAATTTGATTTCCAGAAGGTGTAATTCATACAGATTTGTTTGGGAAGGGGGAGCAGCACCCACAATCACACACACTTTAGGTAACT
Source organism: Hymenochirus boettgeri (assembly GCA_019447015.1). NCBI lineage: Eukaryota > Metazoa > Chordata > Amphibia > Anura > Pipidae > Hymenochirus > Hymenochirus boettgeri. Next base: position 260,867,220 of record CM033476.1, on the reverse strand, counting down.
AATACCACTTCTAAAGTTAAAAATATTGTTATATCATTAGATTAGATTTTGTTTATTGCTAACTTTTTGTTAAAGGAGAACATAAGCTAAAGTATATATTGGCCTGAATGGATATTGCAACTAAAATGCTCAGCACTGTGAAACATGTAGGGAGATTCACCCAGAGAGCTGCAAATGCTCTGGGCAAATCTCCCGTACGGGATTTAACAGCGGCTCTGGGTGAATCTCACCCTGACGTAAGTATTTAATGCCAGCTATTAGTGGCGTTAAATACTTACGTCTTAAGAGCCGCGCAGACTCTGGTAAATTGCACGGCTGCGCAAGTTCCTGTTCTGGATCTCGCGCAGCCACCGCAAAGGAAGCCTTAATGTTGCGCTAACTGAGCGCAAATCAGCTCCTGGGTGAATTGCCCTTCTAATGTTCTGAAGAAAATTAATTTATTGTTAACGGCAATGAAAATACTAGCTGATGTTTGTTTAACACAAAGACACAATACCTGTGTATGTGCTGACTGAGAATGTAAAACAATATTTACCTTATTAGAAGTTTTAAGAATTGGAACCTCATTTTCAGAGTTAATTTTTGCTTCAATCTCTTCCCAAGTATGCTCTGAATTTTGAAATATAATTCTAAGGGGAAAAAAACAGATTTCATTTTTGTTAATGCAAAACACATTAAGGCTGTGGTCACACTACAACGCGTTTAACAAGCATTTACCAGTGTTTGTGCTGCGATTCTGCCAATATTCCACTATCGTAATGCAGGGGATTTGCAAAAAAATGGTGGTCGCATGTGCCTTGAAAAAGGAGCGCAACTCACACGTGCCAGGGTGGCATAGCCCTAAATATCCATCCTGTACAAATTTTATAAGATCTTCCTTTATTTTATTTTCTCTATCTTTTCTGTCAAGTTGAATGTTCAAACCAGGAGAATGCACCACTTATGTATCAAGTGCTGTGAACACTCCAAAGGAGAATGAAAGTCTAAAAATAAATTACGTACAGGTGAATTACCCATGTAGCAAGAACATAGCTATCATTTTCCTTTTTGAATGCTAACAATTAACTTAAATCAATGGGACTATGCTTCTGCTACTAAAAGCCATATTCAAATCAATGGGCCTGGTGTGAGATAAACATGTTGCTTAAAGAGAGGTATTACCAGAAAAGCTTGGTGGGGGGAAAGAACAGCACAAACAACGATACATATTTTTAGGCAACTTAAGGCATTTATAAGGTTAAAATTAAAGTTCAGGAGATGCCTTGTGTAATGAGGATCACAAATTCTAAAATCCAACATTAGATTTTTATTTTCCTTTAAAGAAACTTATTGCGATGTCTGGCACAAGATGTTTTGAGCAGTGAGACTCCTTGTCAGGTGCACTTGATGGTGCTTTTGTGCTTGGTGTCTCTGCTCCAATAGCGCCAGGAAACTGCACTGTTTCCTGCCACCATTGGAGTGGAGATGCCAAGCACACGTGTATGAGTACCAGAAGTGCACGCCCTGTTGCATGTGGCGTTCTAAAGCCCTTTTTCTCATAAACTCCCAGTATTTCAGTTACATATCGCTCCGTTTCATGGCTTCAACATGTTCAATTCTGTCTCTGCCTTGGAAAGATAAGGACAGCCACACTAGCCAGCTCTCATCCACAAAATGCTACTTCCATAACTAAGCATATGTACGTTTCTGAACTGATAAAGGTAACCCCCAAACAATATCAGTTACTTTGAGGAATATTTGTAAAAATAGTAATGAAAGTTAACCTACTTCATTTTTTCAGTGAGAATCTCGGTGTTTGAACATATTGTGTGTGACAACTGCGACACGGGATTCAGCATAAGATTGTCAAATATCACCTGAAATATAGAAGATTCAGTGTTGGTTCTTTTAGTTATTAATTTGTACTATTCCAATTATATCTTTACTGAAATCCTTATTTTCCACCTTTATACAATCTTTTAAAAAAAAAACTGAGGCTAAAATCCATTTTTCCATTAATTACATCCCAGAAACCACATAAAAACAATGTATAATTTGCTTTTCTAAGCAACCATTGCATATTAAGTGAAATAAAAACTGTCATCTGTGTCTCCCCGGGGAAGCACCCTTAGTCTGTCTATACCTGCTGAGTTAAATACTAGGGAAATGATTTGAGGGGCTTACCATAGTGAAAGGGCAACCGTATAAATTGTTCTATATCCTGGGGGTAAAGAAAAAGGCAGCAGGGAAACTATGAAATAAAAATCTGAGAGAGGCACCATTCAAGTGCTTCCTTTTACCCCTCAAACCCCCATCATTTTTTCCCGAACGAACCCCTGTAAAACTCGATCGTATAGGGAAGCCAGTCCTCCCGACTTTCTGCAGGACTTCTTCTGACACCGGGGACGTTCTTTGGTCTTCCCCCAAAGCAGAGCCAGCCCTGGTGGTCCCACGGGCGTTTCTAGAGTTTTTGTCTCCCAAGCCAAACTTGCACATGGTTAAACACTTGTTATTTTCAAACTTAACACTTTTGCATCACTTTCCCATCATAGATATGATGGGAAAGTGATGCAAAAGTGATGGCAAGTTCACTTACTCTATAGTAAGCAAGTGTATGATAGTATTAGCAAATAGATCATAGAGCTGCCATGGTCATCCAGTGGAAGGTACTGAACTGTGATTTCCAGTTAGATCCCAGTTCTGTAACTGATATAGTAAGTTGTTATGTGCTGGCAGCTTACTATAGTATTTGCGAATGGATCAAAAAGAGATCCATAAACAAATAGAGATTTTTCTTTCCTATTAATAGACTTAGAAAAAATGCTAAGCCACAGATCAATATTAGGTGATCAGTATTAGTCACCTAAGTATTGGTCTTTTTATCAGTATTAGTCACCTAAGTATTGGTCTTTTTATCAGTATTAGTCACCTAAGTATTGGTCTTTTTATCAGTATTAGCCACCTAAGTATTGGTCTTTGCCAATAGAGGAAAAAAACACTTTGAAAAATGCTTCCGGTAATTGATTTTTCAAATCAGACTTCAACTTCAAAAATGGGCATTTATCCACGTTAGTTATCATTCCCAGAGATGATAAGAAAATTTAAAGTGAAACACGTTAAAAATGTTTCACCAACAAAAATTCTGGATAAAAATTTGACTCCTAAAATTCTCATAATACCAACAAAAATGAGAAGGATTATGTTTTTTTGTGACAAATGAAATATCTACTAAAATCTTAATTTCCAAAAATGGCCTGTTCCCTAGAGCTAGCTTTAAACCCCATCCCCACTACCCATTGTGGCATTATGACACATGGGGGGAGAATATTGAAATGAGCAGTCCTGGACTCAGGTCATCAGTGAGGTAAATAAGTAAACTTAACCAGCTCTGAACTTATTTTACCACTCTCTGTGTAGGGCACTTATATTATAATTATCTGTGTGGAGGACATTTCTACCATAATTCTCTTTACTTTACCAATTATCCACCATTGTCTCTTTCACAGTAATTCACCTGTCCTTTTGACTGTTATCCACCAGTGTTACTTTCTCATTTATTTACTGTGTATTGGCCTATCTATCCATCCAGCTCTCCATCTATTTGTCTACCTGCGCCCCACTGCCTTTAAAAGTTTAAAAATTCCATCAGGGTTATTCAAAAAAAGTTCTTATCTTTAAAATTGGTTCTAATTTTGCCCCAACCAATCATAGGTTAGTTTTCAAATGTTAAATAATATCTGATTGGTTGGGGCCAAATTAGCACCATTTTTAACGATAAGGACTTTAATTGAATCTTCCTGCAAGTGTTGAGCCATGCCTTCCTCACCACCTATTACTACTTATGAGCTCCTATTTACAAATTTTGGCACAGATGCAAAAAACTTTAGAAGTGTTCTATTATATATTCTAATTTTATTTTTGGAAATTCATTATTATTGATCAAGTAAACATTAAATCTGTAGTCACCTATGATAAGGTAGTTTTAAGAATTATGAAAAATTAAAGGGTAAGTTCAGCCAAAAAAAATCCATTAAAGATAGAACAAAATAGAATATGGTACCTGGCTTCTCTTACATCCAGCAGCAATGTCCATGAACCCAGTAAAATCTAAACAAACTTCAGGACTTCCTTGTTGTGGACCCCTATAGAACTTTCATTTGGAGCAGTTGGTGAAGGAGAACCTGGGTGGACTCTATGGCAGTAGAAATCTGCGCATGGGTCCTTCTCCCGGCAGTCAGTTTAATAGGATGAACAGTTGCCTGCACAAGGAGAAGCAGGAGGAGAAGACTGTGCCGGGGACGTGCACAGGAGCTTTAGGAAAGCTTCCAGTGTAGGAGAGGTTGCCCTGACAATGAAGGAAGCTGCTATGATCTCCCCATGTCAGGCAGGTTTGTCTAATCAGCTGTTTCCAGAGGTATCAACTGCACAGAACTGATCGGGCAGAAAGCCAAGACTTACATACAATGTTACAATATTGTGTCTAATGGGGTCTTTCAGCAAACTTTTAGTGCTGTAACATTGTAACAAGTCTTGGCTTTGAGATAAGTTCTGTGAGTTGATACTTACCTCTGGAAACAGCTGATTAGACAAACCTGCCTGACATGGGGAGATCATAGCAGCTTCATTCGTTGTCAGGGCAACCTCTCCTACACTGGAAGCTTTCCTAAAGCTCTTGTGCGGGTCCCCGTCACAGTCTTCTCCTCCTGCTTCTCCTTGTGCAGGAGGGGTGTTCATCCTATTACACTGACTGCCAGGAGATGGACCCATGCGTAGATTTCTACTGCCATAGAGTCCACCCAGGCTCTCCTGCACCAACTGTTCCAAATGAAAGTTCTATAGGGGTCCACAACATGGAAGTCCTGTCCAGTCTAGTTTGTTTGGATTTTACTGGGTTCATGGACATTGCTGCTGGATGTAAGAGAGGCCAGGTACCATATTTTTTTTTTCTATCTTTTAGGGATTTTATTTGGCTGAACTTCCCCTTCAAAATAATAAACCAAAAATAATTTAACAGGGAGATTTTCCTATAACCACAGTCAATCTGGTTGGATCTCTTTTCTGGGTATTAAAAACCAGCTTTGCGGCTCTGGGTAAATCTCAGAAGGGATTTAACCCAGAATGAATTTAAAGCCAGTTATTACACTCAAATACACTTGAAGTATATACAGATGTACAATTATGCAGCCACAAAAGGCCAACACATGACCAATGAATGGCCACTCAGTTGTGCAGAAGAAGCTGCAAAGCCTGCATTGAATAGCTTGTGGCGACTGCGTGGGTGTGATACAAGAATGTGATATTTAATCAGTTACCACTGCAGTTCTGCATGAATGTGCCTGTAAGGACTCACATTTAGTAGCAGAGACATGCAAAGTTGTCACCCAGCATCAATTTTTTTTTTATAAGAAAAGAAATTACATAATGAAGCACATGAAAGATTTATTCTGCTTGAGTATGATGCTTCAGTTTGGCTTCCATGGTATAATTGCCCTTTAATATTATTTTAGGCAATATTAAAATAACCTAAAAATGGCAGATACCTCTTCCCTGTTTCTAGCTCTTCTCTTTGATGGGTCTTCTTCCCGACTGTCATTCATATTTTGGTCAAAATCTTTAAGTTCAGTAGAACCTGGTGGAACTTTCTGGTAGTTTAGACTTGCTTCTGGGATATGATGGACCAGCTTAAAACAGAAAAGAAATGTTAAATGTCAGATGATAACTAGATCTGTTAATCATTTTCGTAAAATATTATGGACATACATCACTTGTATTCAATAAGCAATGAATGTATTTTATTTCTTGTATAGTGCCTCAAAGAGCCCTGCCTCAAAGAGCTTACAATCTAATCAGTATCCTGGAGGAAAACCACACAAGGTAGAAAATACAAACACCCTGCTAATGTGTCCAAGGGAGGATTCAAACCCAGGCATCCATGCTGACTCCATGGGATCAAAGTTTGCCTTGTGAAATAGAAAAAAAAATAGTTATCTAAATACCCAAAAGTGCTGCCCCTTCTTTAAAAACAAAAAGTGAACGATTCTGCACAGCATAAACCGTAAAAGTACAAAAATTCTCTTTATGGCTACAAAAATGTGTCACAAACTTCACAGAGTTTTAAGGTCAATTATACTTGCTTTAACCTCCACTCTTCCCTTTAAAGTACTCCACTAGCTATACTGCTAAGTCCTCACTTTTGGGTTTTGCTTAGATTGTACTAAATGTCCTGGTCCTGGTGCCCATACACAATCGCATGTTTACCAACAGAACATGTGGTGGTAACCGCATACACGCCCCCGACCAATCCCCATACATTGGCACACACACTTGGTTGGGTGTATCGGCTCCCTTTACTTAAAGTAAAGGGAGCCTATACCAGCCAAAAGATATGTTCTGTCTGTACTGACAGTGATGCCAACGGTGGTAGTTTCTTAGGATGGGTGTTGGCGCCCACACCTTGCCAATGATTCTTGGCAAACCCTGTTGTTGGTTATCTGCAATGTAAAAGTGAAGGTGCCATTACATTAGTGCTTACCTGCCAACCGATCCCGTGACATTCAATCAATTCTGCAGGAACCGCCTTTCCAGAACTTCTTTACGTTCAGAATATGATCGCATGGTCCTGCCCCGACCATTCATTTTGCAATTGTATGTCAGTCGCAAAAAAGATCCATAAATGTGGTTCCTGCAGAGCTGATTGAATGTTGCGGGATTGATCTGCAGGTAAGTGCTAATGTATCGGCATCTTAATGGTGCATACACGCGTGCGATTGCGAGGGCAAACCCTCAACGCACAGCCTTTTTGGCTGACGATTGTGCCGTTTGGTTGGAGCTTTTTTCCCCAATCCGCCAGGAAGATAATCAACAAGCCCCGACCAAACCGTTGTGTCGGTCGACAAAACAACCGGTGGTCATTGATCCGCTTGGTAGATTGGTAACAGGCCCCAACCACACGCCCGATTCGGCCGCCAAAGTGCCCATATACGGCACGATTGTTGCCTGAAACGGCCATGCATACACATCATACGTGTGTATGAGGCTTAAAGCTGGGTACACACAATGAGATATTTCGGTCCGATCGACCGATAGTTCAGTGTATCGGTCGATCGGACCGAAATTATCGCATCCGAATGCAGCCATGTCCAACCGATCGTTCGTCCGAATGGGACGAAAGGACGATCGGACATGGTGGAAAACCTTATCCGATCATGCGGTCCTCTATGGACCGCACGATCGGTCGCGGTAACTGTCAGGCGCGGCTGCTGAAAGTATCGAACAGCCGGTCAGGAGGAATAATTGCTAGGTGAGTACCTAGCTTTAGACCATTGATACAAAAAGGAAGTAAAACAAAAGAAATCTACAAAACAGCAGTAGTAGGTAATCTGATATGCAAACAGTCCTCTTTTACATGATCTGGGAGGAGGAAAGATAAGCATTTCAAACCCTATAAAGAAAAACACTGCACCTGTGATGAGGACGTTCCTTGTAAAGGTTGTTTAATTATCTGTGTTAAAAAAAAAAAGAAAATGGAGAAATGAAAAAATGAAAGCAAAATAAAGAGCCTCATGCGATTACTGCTGTCAAAGAAACTTTAAAATTAACAACAAAAACACCAATATCTGAAGAGTTCTAATCAGAAACAGATTTCATTCTGCCAGCGGGTTTGCCAAACCCATCAAAGTTTCAGCATCAGAATTTCGCCACCAAAACCACAAATTCCGTCAGTAGTTTCAACTATGGAATTAATGTCAATAAAACTGGTATATAATCAGGATAAAACTACCAGACATCCCTCATTATAAATGAAATATTAGTGAAAATATTTTATATTCATTTTAAAGTCTCTTAAAAAAACAAACTTTTCTTTCAGACCTGACGAGATATTACATACATATATGGCTTATTTCCTTCTGTAAAGATGGCTGACTTGAACTGTAACTTGAATATCAACTGCCATAGCAACATTGACAGTAATGTCAAAAGGTTTCAATCAAATTACAGATTTCTTGGATCCAACCTTCATCTCAAACACACATCAACTTAAGAGAAGCTTATTATAAATTTAAATGCCACAGGAAGGTTAGAATCCCCCTAAATGTTGGCATTAATAATGAAGTTGATTTCCTACTATGGACAAAATCAACAATAATAGTTGATAACTGTCCTTTGTAGTTTTTTTTTAGGATAAATATATATATATATATGGTCATATATCATTCTGGTCACAATTCATTAAATCTGCTTTTTTTTCTTCTAGTTTTATTTCTCCTTTCATACCAATTAGAAATACCATAAGTACTGGTTTCAGAATGAAAATCCGCAGCGTTGAAATTTTCAGAATTTCAAAAGGCAGAACTGCGGAATCACAGTTGAAAATTTGAAAACCGCAGTTGAAAATCGTAGTCGTAGAAAACCCCTTTAATTGGGTTTGAATCAGAGAATTTTGGTTCAGCAGAATTTCGATACAATATGCTGGCGGAATGAAACTCATCAGATTTGTTTATCTCGTATGCTAAGTATGACATGTAATATTGCTCTAATCTAGAGTAACATCCATAGAACCCAATAAAACATTAATCTACTGAACAATTACTATGGCAGAATACATGTGTACAATGGTAGCATTTTTACATGTGTACAAATGCAAATTCTATAAGCAGTAAAGGACTACTTTTAAAATGCCTGTATATTTCTGGTTTCTTAAAGGAAAGAATTAAGATATATACAGTGCTATGCACCGAAAGGACCAATGCTCCTGTGTGGAGTAAGGGCTAGGCCACACTAGCGCGTTTTGCACGCGATTGCGCCCGCATTTTAAGCTCGCGGTTGCGCCTGCGATTTTTGCTAAAATGGAAATCGCGGGAACATGAAAATTCTTGTATGTGATTGCGCGTCCCTTCGCATTTTGGTAAGGCATGCATTCACCATTTTTGGTGCGTTAACGCATGCGTTTCCATAACAGAAAATGGCAAAATCACATGTGCAAAACGCACGCGCAAATGCACAAGAATCGAGCACACAATTGCGTGCGATAACGCTTGCGATTTTGTGCGCGATTCCTGTGCATTGCAGTGTGACCTTAAGGTCACTCAAACCGGTGTTAACTGCTAACGCTGAAGTTAACTAGGCAGCTGCTGCTACAAGCGATGTTATATGCCGGTAGCAGCAAACTATTGGCACTCTTTTTAAAGGGTGTGTCCAGCCTTAAAATATGCCGCTCTGCCGCACTACTCACTCTGCTTCCTGGTCGCAGCTGTCAGTCAAAGGCACAACAGTGGTGATACGCCCAATTACCTGACAGCCGCGACTAGGAAGCACTTCACTGCTGCTGTTCTTAACCGAAACAAGCTCACAACAGCAGCAGGGGGCAGTACCCAGGCAGCAAGGGACCGGATCAGGTAAGTCCCTTTAGGGCGGTCTTTGGAACTTTTAAATAATGCGAAAATGTTATTTTAAGGCTGGACATGCCCTTTAATGCTAAAGAAGAAAGTGCCACAATAAATAATGGTGTTTTGAGATCCGCGGAGAGCTGCTGAAAGCATATAACATTGTCAGCGCAATTGCACTGGGGAGCGGATAGTGGCTCTCGTTGCACCCAATAGTTTTTTTTTTTTTAGTGCATTAAATTAACTAATAAAATATTTACCCTAGCTAGTGTGGAAATACTGTATACTGGTTTGTATTGTTTATTTACACAATGAGAACAAGAATTATACCTAAAATGCAGATTAATATATAGGGGATTGGTCTAATGACAGTCTAAAGAAACTGGCCAAAGAGTCAACTAGGTCCCAGCCATCCAACTATCAGTGGTGATGGTTATGAGAAACAAAAATACCATGAGAAGACCAACATAAAACCTAAATGTAGATGCAAACTGCATCTTAAAGTGAGGAGAATAGGAAAACCGTAACAGATGGAAACAAATACACTGTAAAAGAAACTTTGAAACACTTAACTAACCTACTTAAACTGTAAAATATAATGAAAAAGTTAAATGTCATAAATAATGCTACCAATTCTGACTCACGGGTGCTACAGTAATTTGAACAGTAACTGTTAGCTTCAGTTTTTTTAATGCATAAAAGTGAGCATCACATAATACAAGGATGTCCAACCTGTGGCACCTTCCTGTCTGCCACCTGCTGTTGTCTGGTTGCAGGGGAATATCAGGAGTTGTAGTCTTCATACATATGGAGGGCCACAGTTTGAACACTTCTGGCATAAGAATTTAGTGTTCAGTATATAGTGTTCTAATTTAGTTTAATGGCATTTATATCAGTACTTTACTACTTACTAGCCTCTATCTGCAATCCCACAAATCTTTAAACTGAATAAAGAAGCTGCAGAAAGTGACTAGAGGTCAATAGCCCAACAGATACTATATACATTTTAAGAACTAGGCCACACAGGCGCGATCCTCACATGCTTCTGATTGCGTTTTGCGATCAGATTGCACGTGAGTGCATGCAAATGTAACAGATCACACTGCTTCCACTGCACCCTGATCAGTTATTTTTGGTGCTGATTGCATGTGCTCTGATACCAGACTATGTGGAGAATTGCAGTGCATACGCACGGAAACGCACTGCATTGTGATCATGCTTTTCATGTGTGTTTCCGTGCATTGATAGCGTGGCCAGAGCCTAAAAAAGGGAAATGAATAATCACAGCCTTAAAATTGACTGCTTAGTGTCAAAGTACAGTCTCTTTTATAGGGTTATGACCCTGCGCCAGGTAATCTGGGCCAGAACTGCAAGTTAATTTAGACTTCAGTTTATAAACACACCAAGGTCCATTAAAACAATTAAATTGGTAATTTCCATAGGTAATGGCAGGTCAAAAAACAAATCCACATTAACAGCCTATAAGACTGGTCTAGTGGCCAATTTCCCTATTTTGGGTAGCCTGTTCCACAGACATACATAAAAGCCATTGGCTGGCTGAATTTTTTTGGTATTTGGCAATTTGTCAAGCCCTGTCTGGCAAAAAAAAGTCATGTGACTTTCCTATTATAGTCTACCCCAGTCATGCATACAGACAAATTACTGTACAGCTATGGATTTCAATGCACATACATTTTATGACCTTTCAAAAAAATCACTAATGCTGGAGGTCACTGCAAACAGACAGATACAGGCAGTGTAACAACTCAACATAAAACAAAGTTTGCAGTGCAAATGTTAAGAAATGTCCCTAATACAAATAGAACATTTTTACAGTATTGAAAACAGTTACGATTAATGCCTCCAGAGGGCAGTACTATTCACATTATTAGGAAGGCTTGCAACAGTTCTGATTCATCAAAAACAATCCATACCCACAGAGTGCACTAATATCTATGACTCAACAGTCTAAAGAGAAGAGTCTAAAGAGAAATTATTTGTTAACTATAATAACCACACAGTTTGTTAAAGGGCAACTATATTCACAATGTAAACCAATATAAATAAAAAGTCTCTGTGTAAAAGTATTCCTACATCCAAATCTGTTTTATGCAATGTTACATGCTGCTTTTCTGTGCATAAAGGAGATGTGTAGGTACTACTACGGACTACTGCCATTTAAGACCATTGATTTGATTTACATTGTTTCAAAAATTCTCCTTAAAATAATAAAAATAATAAAACAATTGCCAGTTATCCTGGAAGAGAGGAGATGAGCCAATGAAAGTCTTACCTCTTCCCTCGCCGATATGGTTGAAGCTGGGGTGTTTGGCACAGAACTAATGGAGGTGCTTTGCCCTGTTCCTGAAGAGCTCTGGGAATCATCGCCTGCTACATCATGAATCTCTCTTGCTAAACTTGTAACATTTTTCACCAGGGTTTGGCTCAATCTGCAGCAGATAGGAGTGGTACAATTCATTGGTATCTAACATAAGATTATACCATTCTAAATTGAGAAAGCCAGTCGGGTGACTAGCGAAACATCTTCAAGAACTACAAATCAAGTTCTGGTGATCTAATTGAATACAATAGGTAAGATGATGTCAAGTTAGGGTAGGTATGGACATCTTAATGTGTTCAAAGATTTACTTCTAATCTAGTAAATTAAAAATAGAATAATTACAAAAGCATACAAGTATTTTCATAGCTAGGTTTGAGCCAAGGTATACTTGATTAGGAACATTGTCACCCTCCACCAGAAATATAAAGACTGGATTTTTTATTTAGAATTGATCACTATTCTTGCTGCTTTCATGTTATTTAAACCAATGGCTGAATGCTAGGGATAGTAAATTCTAGTAACCAGATAGTAGATATGATTTCCTACCTATCCTATAAGATATATAGGGAAAAAGGATACATGAAATAAAGACAGAAGCAAAGTTGTCTCAGAATTGCACTACATCATACTAAAATGTATTTAAAGGGTATCTCCACTCATAAATTATATATTTTTTAGAATGGGCGGTAAAGGAGCAATATGTCTTACTTCACATTCTTCAATAAAACAGTCTTGAGCAGGCAGGAGACACAGATGACTTACCCATGTTTGCACTCCAGCATTGGCTTCTCTGACAGGTCCTGATGCTCCCTTGCACTGTATATGCATGAGCGTGCATTGTAAGGGTTTGTTGGGACCTCCCAGATAAGCCAGCACTGGAGCATGATCGTGTGTAAATTCTCTGTGTTTCCTGCCTGCTCCTGGCTTTAATTGAAGAATGCGAGGTAAGACATAGCTCCTTTACCGCCGCTTCTTCATTAATTTATTAGTGAAGATACCCTTTAAAGTGAATATTTCTTGGATGCATTTATTAACTCAATGGTAATAGATGTCAGGTGCTCCTAATGGAAGTTTTTAATAGTTTGACCGACGGTAGGGACCAGATGGAATATAAAGGCAAGTGATACACAATTAAATTCAGACAAATCTAAATTAGTACATAGACAACATATCAGATGCTGAGACTGAGAAATTGCAACAATATTTTTAAAAATTAAGACAGGGACAGCAGCAAAAAAATAATGTTGTGTAATGAGAAAATGTAAAAAAATCTGGTGGATCGTCTCAAAACAAATTAGATTAATTACAACAGGTCAGTTACAAAATTGGTATAAAAAGAACATCCAAGAAGGGCTGGAAAATAAAAACGGGAAGAGGTACACCACCAACATAAAAAAACTGTGCAAGAAAATAGGGAAACCATTCTTCAGTGTAAAATTGCCACAATATTTATAAATCGGACCTCAGGCTATTTACAAAAAAAATGGTGATTGCACGTGCTCTGAAAACGGACCGAAGTGCAGGCAACGTGACCACTCAAGTGGACATGCACTGGTATGCGTTTCTCATGCGCTGACGGATAACAAAGCACAATCATAACCATGTAAGAAATGCTCTTTCCTGGCCTAGCCTTGAATGATTCCGATATTCTGCTATGAAGACATAGCATATTAGGCAAAAATGGGGCAACATTTCACTATCGAAACTAACGTGGCATATCCTCCTGTCACAAATATTTTGTAAATCAGTGTTGCTTCAAACAAATTTGAAATGTCTTGGTAATTCTTTTAGTCTTTTTTTGGGTTGCGTTTTTGAACTAACCTGGCTATTTCTGCAATTTCAGCTGATTGGGCAAAGGTGTTGTTGTAAATTTCCTCTTCCTCCTGTTGGCGACCACTAGACTTTGGAAGACGAGTCACACTGCTTGACCTGGAAGTCTGAGTAGCTGTAGAAGCACGGGAGTGTTTGTGTTTAGGAGTACTGTGATTTGAGCCATACTCCTCCTCAGATGTAGAAGCATAATCTGATCCCTGCTGTCTCCTTCCTGAAGCTTATAAAATGAATTGGTTTTAAAGAAAGAGTAAGTTGAATGGTCACCCCACAGTACAAAAGACCAGGTGACATGGATACTGGGACTTACTTGCCATGCAAATGGATAGATCCTATACATTTCCATTTCACATTTAATAAGAATATTTGAAAGGAAAACCCCCAGTGACAGACTGCAAATAAAGATTACCATACAGGTGTTAAAGGACAACTACCACAATTAGAATAGTTGAGCTTTGAAGGGATGTAAAACAGGAAAGAAAATGGATGCTTTAGGAGGGCTCAGTCAGTGATATACTTTATGGTGTTACATATTACCGAGAGCTTACTAGGTTTATCTGTCCACGCATGTTTTACCTCACTGCATAAATTGCAGCCCCTCTATGGAAAAAAGCACATTTACTGAAAAATCTATTAATTGTTAATATACAGCACTGAATTTGTCAAATCCCACTTTCAAGAAGACAGCATGCAGCCTTCCACCTCTCTAAACCAGTGAAACTACAGTACAAACAGGGAATTCTCACAATGTTAATTTGTGTAGCTTTAGACAGGTCTGTGACCCTCTTGATTTATAATCACATTCCATAAAATCATTTATTTTCAGAAAATCCTACGGTATAGTGATATAATTAAATGAAGCTCAACTTATTCTTGTGAATATTGCCCTTTAAGATTGTGTTAATTGTGATCTTTGGAACAAAATGGCATTTCTTTTGTTGCATAAGCTCAATTATTCAAAATAAAAATATCTTATTGCATTTATTCTAATATGCCATTGGTATTTCCATATATAATCTAAATGAACAATACAAAATGATATATTCGGAAGTTAATATGGAGAAGTATTCAACAAAAGAAACATGTTTTTAAGCCCAGAGGTTTAAAGAAAAGACTGTGTTAGAAGGAACAGTGAAGAAATAAAGCACACAATCTGTGTAACAAAGACTGTTAATAAGCTACAACAAACCAGAGAAAAAACCAATTCATTTGAATTCAATCTACAATAGTAGAACTTACACTTCAGTGCATTTTGATAAAACCTCATTTTTTTCCTTTATAAGCTCTATAAAATGGAGTAAACTTTAAGTGTCTTTTACAATGACATTTTTTATATTTACAAACAGAAACAGTAAAACATAGCAAGATATTGTTCATTTTCCTGTATTCACAAATTGTAATTTAAAGGAGAACTAAAGTCTCCAGACAACATTGTCCCAATAGACAGAGCACATTCACAAACATACAACAAGCTGTGTCTCACCTCTCCCTTTGCTGTGGCCATTGGGTGATTTATGAAAACAACCTGTGAGTACTAGGGGTCAGCTCCCACAATCCACCTTAGCTGGGTAAACCCCCATCTAAGTGTCTGTGTACAGGCACATGCTCTGTAGTGCTCAACAGATCAAAACAAGGAAGTTGCAGCCTTGCTTCCTAGAAGCTTACAGCCAATCACAGTACATCACAGAGATCCTCCCTCTCCATGACACAGAACAGAGATTTCAGTTGTTTGTTTTCAAACACTTTCAATGCCCCTGTCCTAACAATGATTTAATACTTTACTTTTCATACAAAAATAAGTAATATTTACAGTGTATTTCATAGATAGCATGGATGTAAGAAATGGAATACTAACATTTCAGCAAAAATAAAAGAAACAAATGTAAGTCTGGGGAATAGAACCTGCAACTTGTACATTTACTCTGTCTTGCTAAAAGCAGAGCTCTTACCTCTAGACTAATGGAGATAATTAGTAGATAGCAGGTACATGTAGAATCTTTTACTATGAACATAATGGAAACAAAAATAAAGGAAACTATGGGGATTAGAACTTGCAACCTTCTGGACAGTGTGTTTCTATAACTGGCATCTTACCAGGTGAGCCATGACCGAGTAAGCTGAACACTTTGGTACATTTAGGAGCCTCGTCTTTTGCTGGGGATATAATAGAAACAAAAAAAAAGAAGTCTGGGGTATTGAACTTTGTGAAATCGAATGTGTATTTTTAAACCTGGAGCCTTACCCGATGCGCCACCACTAAACAAGCAAAGTACTCAGTACATTTGGAAGCTTTTTTTTTTTTTTTTTGCTAAACAATTCCTAAAGAAATGGAATATGGGAGTTCCTGTAAGACTTTGAAAGCTGCTTGTTACCCTACGTTTATTTTCCAGAAAGTCACACTGAATGGTTAATAGATTATGGTAACAATCAGCTTTCAAAGTCTTTTTAGGGACTTCCATATGGTGTATAAACATCTGTATAGAAACACTCTATCTAAGAGAAGTGAATACTGGGGTCAGGGGGTGTGGTTCTTTGGTGACTTCATGGGCTGTGGGTTGTACTGGCAACAATATGGAAACCTTCTTATTTACAGAATCTATTCTTACATGTACTAAATGCAACTTACTAGAGAAGAATCTTACAATGTATAGGTGTTCTGGGGAGAAAAACTTTCACATTAGGTTTTAAAAATTTTAAGTTTAGTTCTCCTTTAAAGACAATTATACTCACTTCCCCCCTCCATAGCTCCATAGGTCACAGTTTGAGAACCTAAACCACTAAGTTCTCACCTCTGGGGTATTTTACCGAACTGCTGCAAGCTTCCTCTAATTCTCCCTAGGCACTCCACTCTGAGCTTCCTCTTTTCCTGTGACTGATTGCAATGCAGCAAATGGGAAGACACACTCAGCAAAGAGGCATGTCTTCCCATTGGTTGCACCGCAGACAGTGGAAGAAAGGAGGGACAAGTGGAGCACCAAGGGAGACTTTGAGTAAGTATTGCAGGAGTTAGGTAAAGGAACCCAGAGGTGAGGACTTTAGGTTCTCATGCCAGGGTATTATGCAGATATGGATCGGGGAGAAGGGGAGAATAATTGTCCTTTAATGTAACTGTATGTGTAATGTGTGAGAAAGAGATAGAGGAAGAATACTGTGCTAACGTTTTAGGCAGGTATGAAAAAATTATGTAAAGTAAGATTGCTTTCACAAAATAAAATTCTTTTTTATTTACAAAACGCAAAGTGAGCTTATAGAAGAAAAGGCTAAATC
Source organism: Hymenochirus boettgeri (assembly GCA_019447015.1). Lineage (NCBI taxonomy): Eukaryota > Metazoa > Chordata > Amphibia > Anura > Pipidae > Hymenochirus > Hymenochirus boettgeri. Next base: position 260,850,420 of record CM033476.1, on the reverse strand, counting down.
AAATTAGTCAGGTGTATTATTAACCAATGATTGTCAACTATGGAATTAATGTCAATAAAACTGGTATATAATCAGGATAAAACTACCAGACATCCCTCATTATAAATGAAATATTAGTGAAAATATTTTATATTCATTTTAAGTCTCTTAAAAAAACACAACTTTTCTTTCAGACTGACGAGATATTACATACATATATGGCTTATTTCCTTCTGTAAAGATGGCTGACTTGAACTGTAACTTGAATATCAACTGCCATAGCACAATTGACAGTAATGTCAAAGGTTTCAATCAAATTACAGTTTCTTGGATCCAACCTTCATCTCAAACACACATCAATTAAGAGAAGCTTATTATAAATTTAAATGCCACAGGAAGGTTAGAATCCCCCTAAATGTTGGCATTAATAATGAAGTTGATTTCCTACTATGGACAAAATCAACAATAATAGTTGATAACTGTCCTTTGTAGTTTTTTTTAGGATAAATATATATATTATATTGGTCATATATCATTTGGGCACAATTCATTAAATGCTTTTTTTCTTCTAGTTTTATTTCTCCTTTCATACCAATTAGAAATACCATAAGTACTGGTTTCAGAATGAAAATCCGCAGCTTGAAATTTTCAGAATTTCAAAAGGCAGAACTGCGGAATCACAGTTGAAAATTTGAAAACCGCAGTTGAAAATCGTAGTCGTAGAAAACCCCTTTAATTGGGTGAATCAGAGAATTTTGGTTCAGCAGAATTTCGATACAATATGCTGGGAATGAAACTCATCAGATTTGTTTATCTCGTATGTAAGTATGACATGTAATATTGCTCTAATCTAGAGTAACATCCATAGAACCCATAAAACATTAATCTACGAACAATTACTATGGCAGAATACATGTGTACAATGGTAGCATTTTTACATGTGTACAAATGCAAATTCATAAGCAGTAAAGGACTACTTTTAAAATGCCTGTATATTTCTGGTTTCTAAAGGAAAGAATTAAGATATATACAGTGCTATGCACGAAAGGACCAATGCTCCTGTGTGGAGTAAGGGCTAGGCCACACTAGCGCGTTTTGCACGCGATTGGCCCCATTTTAAGCTCGCGGTTGCGCCTGCGATTTTTGCTAAAATGGAAATCGCGGGAACATGAAAATTCTTGTGTATGTGATTGCGCGTCCCTTCGCATTTTGGTAAGGCATGCATTCACCATTTTGGTGCGTTAACGCATGCGTTTCCATAACAGAAAATGGCAAAATCACATGTGCAAAACGCAGCGCAAATGCACAAGAATCGAGCACACAATTGCGTGCGATAACGCTTGCGATTTTGTGCGCGATTCCTGTGCATTGCAGTGTGACCTTAAGGTCACTAAACCGGTGTTAACTGCTAACGCTGAAGTTAACTAGGCAGCTGCTGCTACAAGCGATGTTATATGCCGGTAGCAGCAAACTATTGGCACTCTTTTAAAGGGTGTGTCCAGCCTTAAAATATGCCGCTCTGCCGCACTACTCACTCTGCTTCCTGGTCGCAGCTGTCAGTCAAAGGCACAACAGTGGTGATACGCCCAATTACCTGACAGCCGCGACTAGGAAGCACTTCACTGCTGCTGTTCTTAACCGAAACAAGCTCACAACAGCAGCAGGGGGCAGTACCCAGGCAGCAAGGGACCGGATCAGGTAAGTCCTTTAGGGCGGTCTTTGGAACTTTTAAATAATGCGAAAATGTTATTTTAAGGCTGGACATGCCCTTTAATGCTAAAGAAGAAAGGTGCCACAATAATAATGGTGTTTGAGATCGCGGAGAGCTGCTGAAAGCATATAACATTGTCAGCGCATTGCACTGGGGAGCGGATAGTGGCTCTCGTTGCCACCAATAGTTTTTTTTTTTTTTAGTGCATTAAATTAACTAATAAATATTTACCCTAGCTAGTGTGGAAATACTGTATACTGGTTTGTATTGTTTATTTACACATGAGAACAAGAATTATACCTAAAATGCAGATTAATATATAGGGGATTGGTCTAATGACAGTCTAAAGAAACTGGCCAAAGAGTCAACTAGGTCCCAGCCATCAACTATCAGTGGTGATGGTTATGAGAAACAAAAATACATGAGAAGACCAACATAAAACCTAAATGTAGATGCAAACTGCATCTTAAAGTGAGGAGAATAGGAAAACCGTAACAGATGGAAACAAATACACTGTAAAAGAAACTTTGAAACACTTAACTAACCTACTTAAACTGTAAAATATAAGAAAAAGTTAAATGTCATAATAATGTACCAATTCTGACTCACGGGTGCTACAGTAATTTGAACAGTAACTGTTAGCTTCAGTTTTTTTAATGCATAAAAGTGAGCATCCACATAATACAAGGATGTCCAACCTGTGCACCTTCCTGTCTGCCACCTGCTGTTGTGTGGTTGCAGGGGAATATCAGGAGTTGTAGTCTTCATACATATGGAGGGCACAGTTTGAACACTTCTGGCATAAGAATTTAGTGTTCAGTATATAGGTTCTAATTTAGTTTAATGGCATTTATATCAGTACTTTACTACTTACTAGCCTCTATCTGCAATCCCACAAATCTTTAAACTGAATAAAGAAGCTGCAGAAAGTGACTAGAGGTCAATAGCCCAACAGATACTATATACATTTTAAGAACTAGGCCACACAGGCGCGATCCTCACATGCTTCTGATTGCGTTTTGCGATCAGATTGCACGTGAGTGCATGCAAATGTAACAGATCACACTGCTTCCACTGCACCCTGATCATTATTTTGGTGCTGATTGCATGTGCTCTGATACCAGACTATGTGGAGAATTGCAGTGCATACGCCACGAAACGCACTGCATTGTGATCATGCTTTTCATGTGTGTTTCCGTGCATTGATAGCGTGGCCAGAGCCTAAAAAAGGGAAAGAATAATCACAGCCTAAAATTGACTGCTTAGTGTCAAAGTACAGTCTCTTTTATAGGGTTGATCCTGCGCCAGGTAATCTGGGCCAGAACTGCAAGTTAATTTAGACTTAGTTTATAAACACACCAAGGTCCATTAAAACAATTAAATTGGTAATTTCCATAGGTAATGGCAGGTCAAAAAACAAATCCACATTAACAGCCTATAAGACTGGTCTAGTGGCCAATTTCCCTATTTTGGGTAGCCTGTTCCACAGACATACATAAAAGCCATTGGCTGGCTGAATTTTTTTGGTATTTGGCAATTTGTCAGCCCGTCTGGCAAAAAAAAGTCATGTGACTTTCCTATTATAGTCTACCCCAGTCATTCATACAGACAAATTACTGTACAGCTATGGATTTCAATGCACATACATTTTATGACCTTTCAAAAAAATCACTAATGCTGGAGGTCACTGCAAACAGACAGATACAGGCAGTGTAACACTCAACATAAAACAAAGTTTGCAGTGCAAATGTTAAGAATTCCCTAATACAAATAGAACATTTTTACAGTATTGAAAACAGTTACGATTAATGCCTCCAGAGGGCAGTACTATTCACATTATTAGGAAGGCTTGCAACAGTTCTGATTCATCAAAAACAATCCATACACAGAGTGCACTAATATCTATGACTCAACAGTCTAAAGAGAAGAGTCTAAGAGAAATTATTGTTAACTATAATAACCACACAGTTTGTTAAAGGGCAACTATATTCACAATGTAAACCAATATAAATAAAAAGTCTCTGTGTAAAAGTATTCCTACATCCAAATCTGTTTTATGCAATGTTACATGCTGCTTTTCTGGCATAAAGGAGATGTGTAGGTACTACTACGGACTACTGCCATTTAAGACCATTGATTTGATTTACATTGTTTCAAAAATCTCCTTAAAATAATAAAAATAATAAAACAATTGCCAGTTATCCTGGAAGAGAGGAGATGAGCCAATGAAAGTCTTACCTCTTCCCTCGCCGATATGGTTGAAGGGGTGTGTTGGCACAGAACAATGGAGGTGCTTTGCCCTGTTCCTGAAGAGCTCTGGGAATCATCGCCTGCTACATCATGAATCTCTCTTGCTAAACTTGTAACATTTTTCACCAGGGTTTGGCTCAATCTGCAGCAGATAGGAGTGGTACAATTCATTGGTATCTAACATAAGATTATACCATTCTAAATTGAGAAAGCCAGTCGGGTGACTAGCGAACATCTTCAAGAACTACAAATCAAGTTCTGGTGATTTAATTGAATACAATAGGTAAGATGATGTCAAGTTAGGGTAGGTATGGACATCTTAATGTGTTCAAAGATTTACTTCTAATCTAGTAAATTAAAAATAGAATAATTACAAAAGCATTGTATTTCATAGCTAGGTTTGAGCCAAGGTATACCTGATTAGGAACATTGTCACCCTCCACCAGAAATATAAAGACTGGATTTTTATTTAGAATTGATCCTATTCTTGCTGCTTTATGTTATTTAAACCAATGGCTGAATGTAGGGATAGTAAATTCTAGTAACGATAGTAGATATGATTTCCTACCTATCCTATAAGATATATAGGGAAAAAGGATACTGAAATAAAGACAGAAGCAAAGTTGTCTCAGAATTGCACTACATCATACTAAAATGTATTTAAAGGGTATCTCCACTCATAAATTATATATTTTTTAGAATGGGCGGTAAAGGAGCAATATGTCTTACTTACATTCTTCAATAAAACAGTCTTGAGCAGGCAGGAGACACAGATGACTTACCCATGTTTGCACTCCAGCATGGCTTCTCTGACAGGTCCTGATGCTCCCTTGCACTGTATATGCATGAGCGTGCATGTAAGGGTTTGTTGGGACCTCCCAGATAAGCCAGCACTGGAGCATGATCGTGTGTAAATTCTCTGTGTTTCTGCCTGCTCCTGGCTTTAAGAAGAATGCGAGGTAAGACAAGCTCCTTTACCGCCGCTTCTTCATTAATTTATTAGTGAAGATACCCTTTAAAGTGAATATTTCTTGGATGCATTTATAACTCAATGGTAAAGATGTCAGGTGCTCCTAATGGAAGTTTTTAATAGTTTGACCGACGGTAGGGACCAGATGGAATAAAAGGCAAGTGATACACAATTAAATTCAGACAAATCTAAATTAGTACATAGACAACATCAGTGCTGAGACTGAGAAATTGCAACAATATTTTAAAAATTAAGACAGGGACAGCAGCAAAAAAATAATGTTGTGTAATGAGAAAATGTAAAAAAATGGTGGATCGTCTCAAAACAAATTAGATTAATTACAACAGGTCAGTTACAAAATTGGTATAAAAAGAACTCCAAGAAGGGCTGGAAAATAAAAACGGGAAGAGGTACACCACCAACATAAAAAAACTGTGCAAGAAAATAGGGAAACCATTCTTCAGTGTAAAATTGCCACAATATTTATAAATCGGACCTCAGGCTATTTACAAAAAAAATGGTGATTTCACGTGCTCTGAAACGGAAGAAGTGCAGGCAACGTGACCACTCAAGTGGACATGCACTGGTATGCGTTTCTCATGCGCTGACGGATAACAAAGCACAATCATAACCATGTAAGAATGCTCTTTCCTGGCCTAGCCTTGAATGATTCCGATATTCTGCTATGAAGACATAGCATATTAGGCAAAAATGGGGCACATTTCACTATCGAAACTAACGTGGCATATCCTCCTGTCACAAATATTTTGTAAATCAGTGTTGCTTCAAACAATTTGAAATGTCTTGGTAATTCTTTTAGTCTTTTTTTGGGTTGCGTTTTTGAACTAACCTGGCTATTTCTGCAATTACGCTGATTGGGCAAGGTGTTGTTGTAAATTTCCTCTTCTCCTGTTGGCGACACTAGACTTTGGAAGACGAGTCACACTGCTTGACCTGGAAGTCTGAGTAGCTGTAGAAGCACGGGAGTGTTTGTGTGTTAGGAGTACTGTGATTTGAGCATACTCCTCCTCAGATGTAGAAGCATAATCTGATCCCTGCTGTTCCTTCTGAAGCTTATAAAATGAATTGGTTTAAAGAAAGAGTAAGTTGAATGGTCACCCCACAGTACAAAAGACCAGGTGACATGGATACTGGGACTTACTTGCCATGCAAATGGATAGATCCTTACATTTCCATTTCACATTTAATAAGAATATTTGAAAGGAAAACCCCCAGTGACAGACTGCAAATAAGATTACCAACAGGTGTTAAAGGACAACACCAAATAGAAAGTTGAGCTTTGAAGGGATGTAAAACAGGAAAGAAAATGGATGCTTTAGGAGGGCTCAGTCAGTGATATACTTTATGGTGTTACATATTACCGAGAGCTTACTAGGTTTATCTGTCCACGCATGTTTTACCTCACTGCATAAATTGCAGCCCCTCTATGGAAAAAAGCACATTTACTGAAAAATCTATTAATTGTTAATATACAGCACTGAATTTGTCAAATCCCACTTTCAAGAAGACAGCATGCAGCCTTCCACCTCTCTAAACCAGTGAAACTACAGTACAACAGGGAATTCTCACAATGTTAATTTGTGTAGCTTTAGACAGGTCTGTGACCCTCTTTGATTTATAAACATTCCATAAAATCATTTATTTTCAGAAAATCCTACGGTATAGTGATATAATTAAATGAAGCTCAACTTATTCTTGTGAATATTGCCCTTTAAGATTGTGTTAATTGTGATCTTTGGAACAAAATGGCATTCTTTTGTTGCATAAGCTCAATTATTCAAAATAAAAATATCTTATTGCATTTATTCTAATATGCCATTGGTATTTCCATATATAATCTAAATGAACAATACAAAATGATATATTGGAAGTTATATGGAGAAGTATTCAACAAAAGAAACATGTTTTTAAGCCCAGAGGTTTAAAGAAAGACTTGTGTTAGAAGGAACAGTGAAGAAATAAGACAACAATCTGTGTAACAAAGACTGTTAATAGCTACAACAACCAGAGAAAAAACCAATTCATTTGAATTCAATCTACAATAGTAGAACTTACACTTCAGTGCATTTTGATAAAACCTCATTTTTTTCCTTTATAAGCTCTATAAATGGAGTAAACTTTAAGTGTCTTTTACAATGACATTTTTTATATTTACAAACAGAAACAGTAAAACATAGCAAGAATTGTTCATTTTCCGTATTCAAAATTGTAATTTAAAGGAGAACTAAAGTCTCCAGACAACATTGTCCCAATAGACAGAGCACATTCACAAACATACAACAGCTGTGTCTCACCTCTCCCTTTGCTGTGGCCATGGGGTGATTTATGAAAACAACCTGTGAGTACTAGGGGTCAGCTCCACAATCCACCTTAGCTGGGTAAACCCCCATCTAAGTGTCTGTGTACAGGCACATGCTCTGTAGTGCTCAACAGATCAAAACAAGGAAGTTGCAGCCTTGCTTCCTAGAAGCTTACAGCCAATCACAGTACATCACAGAGATCCTCCCTCTCCATGACAGAACAGAGATTTCAGTTGTTTGTTTTCAAACACTTTCAATGCCCCTGTCCTAACAATGATTTAATACTTTACTTTTCAACAAAAATAAGTAATATTTACAGTGTATTTCATAGATAGCATGGATGTAAGAAATGGAATACTAACATTTCAGCAAAAATAAAGAAACAAATGTAAGTCTGGGGAATAGAACCTGCAACTTGTACATTTACTCTGTCTTGCTAAAAGCAGAGCTCTTACCTCTAGACTAATGGAGATAATTAGTAGATAGCAGGTACATGTAGAATCTTTTACTATGAACATAATGGAAACAAAAATAAAGGAAACTATGGGGATTAGAACTTGCAACTTCTGGACAGTGTGTTTCTATAACTGGCATCTACCAGGTGAGCCATGACCGAGTAAGCTGAACACTTTGGACATTTGGAGCCTCGTCTTTGCTGGGATATAATAGAAACAAAAAAAAAGAAGTCTGGGGTATTGAACTTGTGACATTCTGAATTGTGTATTTTTAAACCTGGAGCCTTACCCGATGCGCCACCACTAAACAAGCAAAGTACTCCAGTACATTTGGAAGCTTTTTTTTTTTTTTTTGCTAAACAATTCCTAAAGAAATGGAATATGGAAGTTCCTGATAAGACTTTGAAAGCTGCTGTTACCCTACAGTTATTTTCCAGAAAGTCACACTGAATGGTTAATAGATTATGGTAACAATCAGCTTTCAAAGTCTTTTTAGGGACTTCCTATTGGTGTATAAACATCTGTATAGAAAACACTCTATCTATAGAGACAGTGAATACTGGGGTCAGGGGGTGTGGTTCTTTGGTGACTTCATGGGCTGTGGGTTGTACTGGCAACAATATGGAAACCTTCTTATTTACAGAATCATTTCTTACATGTACTAAATGCACTTACTAGAGAAGAATCTTACAATGTATAGGTGTTCTGGGGAGAAAAACTTTCACATTAGGTTTTAAAAATTTTAAGTTTAGTTCTCTTTAGCAATTATACTCACTTCCCCCTCCATAGCTCCATAGGTCACAGTTTGAGAACCTAAACCACTAAGTTCTCACCTCTGGGGTATTTTACCAAACTGCTGCAATGCTTCCTCTAATTCTCCCTAGGCACTCCACTCTGAGCTTCCTCTTTTCCTGTGACTGATTGCAATGCAGCAAATGGGAAGACACACTCAGCAAAGAGGCATGTCTTCCATTGTGTTGCACCGCAGCGAGTGGAAGAAAGGAGGGACAAGTGGAGCACCAAGGGAGAATTTGAGTAAGTATGCAGGAGTTAGGTAAAGGAACCCGAGGTGAGGATTTAGGTTCTCATGCCAGGGTATTATGCGATATTGGATCGGGAGGAAGGGGAGAATAATTGTCCTTTAATGTAACTGTATGTGTAATGTGTGAGAAAGAGATAGGGAGAGAATACTGTGCTAACGTTTTAGGCAGGTATGAAAAAATTACGTAAAGTAAGATTGCTTTCACAAAATAAAATTCTTTTTTATTTACAAAACGCAAAGTGAGCTTATAGAAGAAAAGGCTAAATCAAATTAGTCAGGTGTATTATTAACCAATGATTGTATGTAGTTTGAAACCCAGTCATTAGCTAAAAAAACTGTGCAGGAGGATTACAACTGAGGAACAGCCGAATTCTGCTGCCAAGCGGAGACTATGTATGTCACAGGCCCTACACTATGACAAGACTGAACACTTTAGTTATATTACAGCATCAAGGTCTCTCCCACACATCAAGCTGCTTTGAAGAAGCACAAAGAAACAGGCCACATTGAAAGCCCCAGTGTGGTTGCAAAGAAATCTTGCGTCAGACACATCATGTCAAAAGAGTGGCATCTAGATGTTTGGAACAACCTACTGTGTGTGCCTAGAATAATATTGATTTTATTTAATCTTGGTGTTCATTCACTTTGCATTGTTAATTTATAAAAATGAACTATCAACACATCTATTTGTGAAAAGATTATTAAAAATTTTCCCACCTGCCTAAAATATTTAAACAGTTTTGTGCATATTTACACTTAAACTGCTTTGGGCTTATTCTGCCATACAGCATATATTTTACCAACGTTTTGCCAATCAATATAGTACCACCGTACCCAATTATTTTGCGATCAACATTATGCTGTAATATTAATCAAAAATGAACAGTCTAGGCCGCTATATATTGATAAGTGAAACGCTGTGTCCTGTCATCGATATTTTGATTATTTCTATGTTTAAAGTTGATTCAAAATATTTAAACAGTGTATGTCACTATATTTATTTTTACAATTGTGTTTAATTACAGGTGTAAAAATTACATTAAACACATCAAAGGTAATTTAGTTCAATCTTGACAGCCCTAAATTGCACTATAATGCTTACAAAAAATAATTGTGTTCCTGAAGTTTTAGCATCCTAGTGTAGACAAATATATTGAAATCACTGCCAAAATTGCTTATTGCCTAAAACACACAACATTTTTTAGATTCCCAAGGATTTCCCCCCAAATCCCAGATTGTGGGATCTCATCCAACGCTCTCACTGTGAGTTATTAGAACTTGCAGAGAAAGTCCCTCCTCCCCTGTTGCGAGCTGGTAACAAGTACGCAGAGCACCCTCGCATCAGCTTGATCGGTAATGACCGTCAGCTATTTGCTGTGACATCCCCGTCGCAGCTGTGACTAACAGTCATTACCGGAGAAGGAGAGAAGACCAGTGAGGGATCCTTGTTCAATAACTTCTAATAGCTTACTGTAGGAACCTCGGATAAAGGTAAGACTAAAATGCAACCTGGATTTTGGAGGGTAATCCTTTGAAATCTGACGAGAGGGGAACTGTGGTCTCCAAACAAGTCGAGTTTAAATTAAAGGCCAGTTTCCTACCTTTAAAACGACCACCTCTCTACGTGCTCCACAGCCCAAGATATAAAGAAATGACAGACCAGAAAGTTAATGGGTGGGAGGCTGACATGTGACATTCCTAAGGTTTCTCCTGCACAGTGCCGCTGGCGAGCACAGCCTCAGACTCCCTCAGTGTGTGAGGGAGGACAGGAAAGTCCCTCCTCCTCTCTGTTGTGTGAAGTCCTGACAGAGTAGGTAAGGGAATCTACAGCCCTTCTTTCCCACTATGTGAAAACAGCCTTTTCAGGCAGAGTTCTCACTCTGCCTGAAAAGGCTGTTTACACAGTTTTCTGTAGGGAAGGGAGGGGGGGGGTCCCCCACAGTGGGCGGGGCTTATACACCTGTGAGTGGGCAGGGCTTGTGCCCCTGTGGGTGGGCGGGGCTTGTACATCGCCGAGTGGGTGGGGCTTATGCACCCGTGAGTGGGCGGGGAATATGTTACCATGAGTGGGCACCCTTTAAGGCTGGGGTTATTCAATCCCCATTTTATAGCAACTAGTTACTGTGATTTGTGCCTTACAGTAAGAATGTGAAGAGTATCCTTAGCAGCTTACAGAAAGATGTACTAGGGACACAAAACAGGAACTATTGATTTATCACTTACATATGGATACTTATATATTCATGATACAACCATGCCTTCTATGAACACTAAACATAATATTTTGGTATAGTTTCCCTTTAATTTTCTACAGCTCGTATACCTAGCTAAAAAACGTAGATATGCTGTTGCCATTTATAAATAAATAAAACATTCATTCTAAGGACAACTTACTTGAAGAGTACTTGGCGCTGCTGGAACGGACTCGAGATGGGGTTTGCTTTTGTGTAAGTGCTACCGGTTTCTTGGTTTGTTTTGTATCTGCTACAGTTGATTTACGATTTGAGTGACTTTGTGTAACTTTGTGTAACTGTTCTACACTACGTCCTGAAAACATTCCCCTTGACGTAGAACTTTCAGAATCACTAGGAACAGTAAATGATCCAGTTCGTTTTCTTGGCATAGCTAAAAGATCTAGACGGGATGGCTTTTTAGTTTCAGTAGAACTTTTAGCAGAAGAATTTCCTGGACTTACATTTGACCTTTCGGTCTCAGCAGCTTCATTGTCGGATGAATCGCCAAGACGAGCACGGCGTAATTTAGAGGCTCTTGTGGGCCTGGGTGTTGATAAACTGTTAGAACGTGTCAATGCCATTTCTACTTTTTGAGTGTTTCTACTGGATCCTTCACTGGAAGAATGGCCAACTGTTTTTCTACTTGGTCTCAAACAAGAAAGTTCATAGTCAGAGCAACCAGTTTCTGAAACGGGCATAAATGGAAGACTTGAACAACTAAGTTCATCTGAGAATTCTAATGATCCACTGGCCCCAATGCTACAAGACATCCCATGTCGTTTCACACTCCTGCTCAATCCAGCAGTAGGAACTGTCCTTCGTTTCTCAGAAAGCCGATCTCTAGCACTGGGTTGACAATACTGATCTTGTATTGAAGAGGTGGATGAAGACTTTTCTTTATAAGAGTTAGTAATCCTGTTTTTCTGTGGATGACTTGGTACATTTTTTTCACTAACCAGGCTGACTGTACTTGCAGTATCTACATCAGACTCTCCTGATAAAGAGTCATCACGCAAGCAAGGAGTATTTTCCAATTGTTCAACATGAGACTGAGAAAATTTCGCCTCTAAAGCAGCTAATACATCTTCTGTCTCCTTAAGTATCTCTCGTGTCTCCTTGTAATCATGATTTCCTTTTGAAAAACTTAAATCTTTAAGTAAGGGATGAGTTGAGATGTGTGGAAGTTTATTAGGAGAAACACCTATACTGGATTTCTCTTTGGTAAAGCTTTCTTGCCTAACAAATGAAGCAGAATCTTTTGTAGAAGCACTTTCTTTTGTATGGAAAGGATTTACTATCCTTCCTGTACTTGAAGGTTCCTCTGCAGAATGCGAATTAACTTTCACGTTAAGTTGTTCCTCTAGACTTTTATTTCCATCCCTAAAAGAAATTTCAGAGTTTGTTTGCTTTACACTCCCTCCATCATAATTTCCAACATAAAAATATTTAGGTTTTTTTTCACTAGGAAGCACAGATGTCTTTTGACCAGATGATTCATGTTGAATGCATTCTTCCCTTCCAAATCCATTTCTGGAAACGTTAGATGCCCTGTTAAAGTTCCGAATAGATACAAGACCATCATCAGACTTGCTTGTATCACTAAGGCTGTCTGGATCCAGGTCTTCTTGTACTAATAACAGATTGCCATTTTCTGCAGACATTTCTTTTTCAGGTTCTATTATCTTTCTTAGTGTGACTTCTGAAAAAGACTCCTGACAAACCAAAATTGTTGGTGCTAAACTTTCAGATGGCAGCTGTGGAAGGACCCTTCTTGTCCTTGACGGTAAAGTTAGATCTACATCACCTTGAAGATCTGTGTGTTCAATATCATTTCCTGAAAAACAATAAACCACTCGTTTCTAACTGTGTTTTCAAAAACAGTGACACTTACACACACACTTTCACAATTCAGAATGACTTATACAAGAATCTGTTGACAATAAATACCCTGGAATGTGTCCCAATCAGCAAATAACAGCAAGGTGTTAGGGACCCTCTAAATGCAAAGTGTTGATTGTATTGTAGCAAAGATATGTTCTTAAAACTATCCTGGGTAAAGCATAAAAACAACATTGTACCTTGTAGACAATTATTCGGATGGAGGGAGGGGGGGGGGGGGGGGCTCCCAAGCGCATGTCACACCACCCCCCAGGAGGCAAGACAGGAGGCAGAGACATTTACAGGAGGACAGCTACTACTCTTCACTTTCCTGGACTTGAAACCATAAGGAGCAAAGATGTACGGTAAGGATTTTTTTTTAAACTACACAGTGGGGCCAGTAGTGGGTATAATTAAAGTTTTGGGGGTGGACATGCCCTTTAAAATTATAGAAATCCTCTCCCACTAACAATAAGTGATTGTCTGCATTTTAATGCATTTACCACACTCACAAAGTACTTGAAGGAGATACACTTTATTGATGGTCAGATCCCACGCATTATGCTGCTACTTGTCCAGGTGAAAGTCACATCAGAACACACAGCTCAGCATGAAAATAATTTAATGACTTGCAACCTACTTACAGAAGGAAATTTTCCTCATTATACTGGGCAAATATAATTTTTTAATGTTTGTTTATGCCTTATTGATCCAAAACTACGGCTTACACGGTGCACCCACCCTGCACATTACTAAAGGCAGCTGAAATGAACTAATAGAACACTATCCACTTTGCATTATATTAGCTCAGTGGAAAATGTTGTCAAGTATGCCTGAAAAACTTGTGCTACAAAACATCTGTTACAGTACAGTTTACACTAATACATTTACTTAGATCCTGTTAGGCAACATATGCATGTTAAAGAATAGTGTGCTGTGAACCTTGGTGGGTAATCAACATAATACGAAAAATGGAAACATTAAAATAATTTTATCAGTATAAACCACACAAAATATTTATAAAATCTGGACAAGCTTACCATCATCTGCAGCTAAACCTTGTTTTTGACTTTCCATTGGAGAAGTTGGAGATGCATCAGGATAACTATCTGCAAGACTTGCCCAGCGTGAAACCCATTTCTGAGATCTTTCAGCCGGCACCTGGAAAATTTTGAAATACTTTATCATTTAATTCACTTAATACTTAATTTATTCACTTCATAAATATTATTGTTTTGAATTATAGATCACTTAAAGGGTATCTCCGCTGTTAAAAGTTACCTGGGTTGTAAGGATAGATATGTGTAAGGTGGAAATGTACCTGCAGTATCCCGTGTCTTTGAGCAGTAGTTTAAAAATCCAAGGAGTTTCTCCCTGAACGCTGTGGATGGTGCAGGTCCGCCCACTTTCAGTGACTGCCTCCCTGGGAAGTGTCCAACGCGTGTGTTCGACTTGTTGGTCAATCATACACATACACACACACACTTCAAGCTACAGAGTTCACTGATTAATGGAGGAATAATCACATGACCATCACAGCAGCTTGTTGAGTTCACTAATTAATGGAGGAGTAATCAGGTACTACCTTTTTCTGTCTCCCAATACACCCTCTCACATCTGTAGTGTTTCTCTCCCACCCCCGCCCATACCAGATTGCCTCATATTCCCAGCATCCCAGTAAAATTAATCTTAGATCACTTTTTCAACCACCCCTCTCAGAGTTAGACACAAAAAAATCTTTATTAAAAACAACACAAGTTCCCCCGGGCTTTGTTACAGTATTGTGAAATACTTTTCCTCCCATGTCTCTCTCTGCATGCTCAGCAGGAAAAATGAACTTAGAGAGTCAGGGAGGAAAGTATTTCTTTACTGCAGCCAAGTGGGTGTGTCTGCTACAATGAGGATGCACATTGAGTGACAGCACTCCCAGCACAGGGGAAGACACACTCCCAGGAGCTAGCACAACTTTCCCATGCTGCTGCAAACAAACAAAGGGGAATTCTGGGGAGGGGGGGGAGGTAGGAGGAGGGTTGGGGGATGGTGTACTTTAAAATAAACCCCCCAAAAAATGCTTTTTCCTCAGTGGGGATACCCTTTAATATAACTACAAGTGCACAATAATAACAAAAAGCATACCGGAATTTCAGTCTGGGGACCATTTAGTTTTATGGCATTAGGTGGTAAGGACTTTACGGGATTTAAAGTCAAACTCTGATCACAAGACACAAGTTCCTTATTGTCTTGCGAAATAATTGGTCTATAGATAGTTGATGGAATCCTAGAATATTCTTCAGGTTCAAAAACTCCAAAAACCTTAATACAAGAAAATCATTAGTTAGATATACAAAATGTACAGGATTACGTAAATTTACAATCTACGGTCAGATACACATGCACAAACTTTGGGCAGATAATCCATACCTGGTCTATCATATTCCTGGCCTGTTCAACCTCTGTATCCTGTGTCTCTGTTTCAATTGTGTATGTCCCAGCATCACTCAGGGTTTCATCCTCTTCATTTTTAACACCCATTGGCCTTTTATCAGATGCTTCCTCAATCGATTGGTCTTTGGAAGCCTGCCCCATTACTGGAATAAGTGCTAAAGTTAGTGGTTTTTCTGCTTCATATTTATTAGTGTCCGTCTGTTCACGCAAATATTTTGTAGCAAATTCTTGGGCCAACTTTGACTTCTTCCCTATGCTGCCAAAGTTTCTAACTGGTGGCCTGGGTCCAGCAGGTGCTGGAGAAATCTGTTCTTCTGTCTTTTCTCTCCTAAAAGAATTTGATCGTGGAAAAGAAGGGCTTGATTGCATTCTAACTCCTGGGGCGGATGATGATGTTCCATTAGGTGGACATTTTTCAGCAGGTAGTAATACTTTCCTTTTTTCAGAATTTGCTTTAAGGGTGGAAGAATCGGAATCATTTTGAACAGAATTTGCATTGTGTGTAAAGGACTGAGACCGTTTTTTCCTAGGGGCATCTTCATCAAAAAACTCTATGACAAATGCTTGTTGACTGTGCAGCAATTCCTCAGGTTCCCGCTTTATTTGCCGTTGGAGTTGTGGGTGATCTGGAGCAGTTGTCTCCTGTTCTGGTTTGGCCACCATAGGATCTTCTGAATCACTCTGCGTTCCATCTTCATGCCGGTTACCTTAAATAAATAATAAAACCTATTTCAATAAATTGCTTATCATAAAATGCTTGCAATTTTTGCTAGAAACTAGTTATGGGCTTTTTTAATTAGATTTACCAAAGTAGGAAAAAGAGGAAACACATCTAAAGAAAAAACATTTCATTCAGGTGTTATATTTTATCATCTTCCATTGAATTACTCCACAAATACCAGAAAGTTAGTTAGCAACATGTGTCCAGAGGTGTAACTTCCACATGAGCAGACCCTGCAAAGACCAGGACTGGGAGGGGGGTGGAAAATGGAAAAACCCAGATTTTAACAGATCAATTATAAAGTCAAAGAGACTTAAAGGGCATCTATAGTGGGAAAATGAACTTTTTTATTTCTTTCCATGTGTTCTATAATTCCCCACAACCCCCAGAGTATCTTCACTTTTTTCAGATTCCCTCTCTGTCCTGAGATACACCAGTTAGAAGAATAGTGATTGCATTCCTCTACTCCTACTTGAACTGTCAATCAAATCCCTATGACGTAATCCCCCCTACCTGCTCTGTAATAAACAGAGATAAGAGCATTAGCAGGGGGAGAGAGGTAGCTTTGATGGTAGATATAAGGCTGCACTTGACCCCCCTTCTTAATAGCTTTCACTGACTGATGATGGTTCACAAAGAGAGAGATTGTAAACTGCACTGATCTCCTTCTTCCTGTCTCCTGGACAGCTTGCTTTCTATTGGCCACTGTGCGTGGGTGTGTTTTTCTGGATGTTGAACTTTTAACTCCTACTGCACATGATAAGCTTGTCAGCAAGCCGGAGTTGAGACATGAAGGAGGTAACAGAGGGGAGGGGGAAGGGGTCAATGCTGCACAGAAATCTGACACCATGGAAAAACAAAGTCACTGCAGACATTCCACCCTGCCAAAACTCATTTCAGGAAGGGTACCCACACATTTCAGGGAGGATACCCAATCCCTTAAGCCCCACCAAAAAATGAATGCATAATCCATGCATACAGACACACACATGTATACAGTCAGACACTTTTGCACAAAAAAACATGCATCTCAACAGACATACACTCATGAAAACAGTCAGACACACATGCATACAACATGTCATGTCACTATTGTTTTTGTCACTTGTTAACCGCTAAAAGACTCTGACATCATTGTGCTCCCTCACTCTAATTCACAACAACACATTTCAGGGAGATTGTATATTATTTCAGGGAGTCAGGGATCTGCCATTAAAATCAGGGAGACTCCCTAAACTTCAGGGAGAGGTGGGATGCCTGTCACTGACAGAGATAGGATTAAAGGGACAGTTCAGTGGAAATTAGCAATATTTGTTAAATTGTTGGTTTGGGTAATGCCTTCTTAGTTATTCTACATATTATCTCCCATTTTGAAAAATCAGTTGATTTCATACCCTTTGCTGTTCCCTGCTGTTGACATTATTGAGCTGCCATTTCAGGTTCTAATGGTCCTTCTTCTTCCCAGGATTTACCACATCCTTGGAATGTACCTAACAATCATTTCTACTGATTGGCTGTTGCATGGGTCAAATATGCTCAGATCTCTACTGAGCAACTGAATCAGCCCAGGCGCTGGGTCAAGGGCAAGACCATAACGGTCTCTATTAGGGGTCCTGCAAACAGGAAGTCAGTATTTCGGTTGCATATATTTATACACAGACACAATGCTGAATGGGCAGGATAAGGTCATTAGGATGAAAAAATACTGCTCTTTTTTCTAAAAAGTACATGTATTTCCACTGAACTTCCCCTTTAAGGCAGCACAGAGTACATCAATTTAACTTTGCAAAGGGGCAATGTGTTTTT
Source organism: Hymenochirus boettgeri (assembly GCA_019447015.1). NCBI lineage: Eukaryota > Metazoa > Chordata > Amphibia > Anura > Pipidae > Hymenochirus > Hymenochirus boettgeri. Next base: position 260,832,608 of record CM033476.1, on the reverse strand, counting down.
TTCACTATAGATGCCCTTCAAACAACAGTGATTTGAACAACAGTGAATCTGCTTTAAAATATGTAGTGAACATTATTTGTAAACAAAGGGTGTTTAAAGAAAAGTAATTTTTAACAGAAGGGCAGTAGGTCTGAAATATTGTAATATAAAATGGCTTACATTTTATTTTTTTGCATAGATAATATTACCTTTCAGAGTTCTGTTGTGGATGGGTAGATCACTTTTTGTACTGTATACATCCTCTTCAGGGGAAGTTCTTCTCATCAGACTTGGGTCATTTTGAACTAGCCAGTCAGCTACCTTACTTTCAGCTGTCACCATTTCAGTTGGACCAGCTTCTTTCCCAGCTAATCTTCTCTGTCTCATTGAAAACTTTGTTACATGGTCTTTAATCTTTATTTTCCCAGGACGGCAGTCATCAAACTCAATTGTGAAAGAAGCATGACTTTGCATGGCCTGTTGTGTCACTCCAGGCACTGCATCTGTATCCTTAGTAGGAATTTCATGGACCTGGGTTTCTGTGGGTTTGATTGGCTGTTGCAAGTCTTTAGTTGGAATTTCAAAGTAACTCGGTTCTCTTCTAAATGAGTAAATGGACTGATCTTGAGATTCCCTGTAACCCACATTGCCGTTCAGTTCTTCTTCATGCCGCTGAGCCATCTCTTTTGCCTGCTCTAAAAATAAGAATTTAATTGCTTATTGGTAGTATCTATAATGATCTATAAGGCACTAACACATAGCACTATCAAAAAAATTGATTTAAATCTGAATTAAAGACAGACTATTTTATTAATATTTGTTAATAGTTCTAAAAAGCAGGCAAACGCAATCATTTCTAGGCCATGATCCCTGCAAACATCATCTCCCTCCCTTGTCTCACATACAAGATCTAGCTACAATGTGAAAAAATTTCATCAACAGAAGACCCAGAGACATAAGGGCACAATACTATCTGACACTTTATTCCCATGTGGGTCAGCAGATTCACAATGAATGCACAGCTGCAGATGTTTGAAGATATTGGCAAAAGGACCATTAAGTATAGAATGGCCCTTCCATGACATTTACCTATTTATTATTGCATAAAAAACAAAAACGATCCTCCGTGTCGCTAAAAGTATTGCACAAGAAATATCTTATCACACTGGTGATGAAATGTGGAAAAGTTATATAAAAATGCTGGGAAGTCCAGCAATGTAGGGTCAATTTAGAAACATTTCTACACTGAAATTCAATCTCGTCTATATAAATATGATCCTATGTCAATTAGAAATATACGTGCCCCCTTGTTAATGAATGCAACTTTGTTTTCTTAAAGGGACACTAAACTGAAAAAAAAGTATTATTATTTTCAGTGCTGTCAGAACTTGATCCCTTTTTGCTTAGTGCTCACTGTCACTAGATCACCTCATGTCCTGTTCAGCTGATTCCTAGATAGTAGGAGTCTCTATGTATCTACCCCATCCCAAAACTGAGGCACAGCTAGAGTGTGGAGCATGTGCAGTGGAGATGATCTGTGCCCCCTACAGCCAACAGCATTCACCCAGTGAGTTTGTGTTATAGTGAAAGTAAAACTGCTTTGCTATGGGAATCAAGTAAGATTTTCTTTTAGCTGTTGGTTGTTTGAAGGATTTCTTAAGGTACACTGCATAACTGCAGGATTGGGTTTATCTAAACAGAAAGAGCAAAAAGAAACAGATAATACTTATTCCCTTTCATAATCTTAATGCTGAATCAATTAGCCATACAGTGACAGAGAAATAAGCTTTACTTTTATAGAATGGAGAGTTTCTACATATAGTGTGTCAGGGGGAGGGGCTGGGTGATTGACAGTTCTTTACTAACTAGCTGTGCCCATCTGCTTTAAAAAGTAAAACTCCCAGAGCTAAAAAACAAGGGATAGGAAGGGCAGAGAAAAAAAATAAAGCAGATTTAAGATTGGTGGTAATTAATCCTAATTACTGTGTGATTAGTTAAAAAATGATTTGGCACAGTTTACATGTCCTTTAATCCGCTTAGTTATGACTAGAGGTGGCCGAACTTCCTAAAGTTTGGTTCATTTTCAAAACTTCCGAACTTTTACTGAAGCTCTGAAGTTCGATAGTTCGAAAATGGACCAATTAAAGTCAATGCGGAGAAATAGTTCAAAAGTTCAGATTAAATACTGTAAAAATTAGCAATGGAAATTTACTGTACATGACTCTGGGATCTGGGAAATGTACATATCACCAAAACTAAAATTACCCACGATCGGGCAATTTTTCAAGTTTCCGCATTGAATTTTCGAGGATTACCAAAATCGAACACCACATTTGAGGGTTATCGCCTAATTTGAGGGTTACCAAATGCCGCATTTGAGGGTTATGGAGTGCTAAAGTTGGAGGTTATCGCCGAATTCGAGGGTTACCAAACACCGCATTCTAGGCTTATGGAGCGCAAAAGTCGAGGGATATCGAATTTGAACATTCGATAATTACCGAAAATCCGATAATTATCGAAAAGTTTGGATAGTTCACAATCGGGAATAGCTAGTTCGAGTCAAACACAGGTTATGACAGCACAAAAAGTTATATTGGAGTGACCATTCATTTTCAATTTTTTGGGTTTTGATGTTAAAATTTAAATGTCAAAACTGTGATTGCAAGGCAGAATTTCAGTTTTGACAATTAAATGTATAAGCATTATGTAGCGTCACTCAAACAACCTTGATAAAATTAAGACTTAGAAAATCTTCTGTACAAGACCTTGTATTCATTAACATATTCATACATTGTTAATTTCATCTGCTTCTAATATTTCAGATATTAACATAACGAATTAGCATTATTATGTTAAAGACTACCCTATGTGCATAAAAAACACACAGGATATTCTGTACACAGCTACTGTACATAAACTTGTGATTTAAAGTATTGACTGAAGAAAGGCATGAATGTTGTCACTTAAAAGAGAACTATCGTATGTGACACAACTTGTAGACTATGGGACACCATACAGGGGTTGTTATTGGTAATCCCTACGTCCCAATATTGTTTCTGTGAGGATCACCAGCCCAAAGAAAATGGATTCTGACAGTCTTCCTCTTGGCTTCAGCTCTATCTTTAATAAAGGAATCGCCCAGGACTAACCTGGCAAATTCAACGAAAAACAATATTGTGAATTGTGAGATAGGAATAATCAACCCTACCTACCTGCACCAGGGACTTGCCATTTTTAAAAAGTACATTTTTACAGTATATTTATCCTTTAAGTCTTCTTCCTGAGTTTTACATTTTTAAGTGTTAATTCAACTTCACAAGGAAAAAAAACATGGCCAAGCTCTAAATATAAACAGTTTAAATAAAAAAGAGGCTAGCACTACAGGAGCTCAGAAAAAAACTAAAGATATTGGCATAAAAATACAGATAATGTGTACTATTACTGCAATTCAACTTCATCACCACTATAATGTAGATAATGGTTTTCTAAGACATTTATCCTTTAAGGAGAACTAAACCTAAAATTTAAATAGATTTTTCTTAAAACTAACTAACTAAAAATTAACTGCAAGTATTGCCACTGAATAAGTACTATGAAGCAATCTTTAATTCCACATGCTTGTGGGCTTTTCTGCAGTCCTCCCAACTGGCTTTTGACTGCTCAGTCTTAATTACAGAGAGGGGAGGTGAACCAGTGGATGCTACACACCTGTAGCAGGCAGGGAAGAAGGCTATATAGGACTATGTATCTTCTCTGACCCACTCTGCAAAAGCTAGAAACCTGCAGAGTTAAACAGATCCAAATTTGCTGCTGATTTCAAACGTAAGAGGTCCAGTTACCTTGTTGTCTACAATTAAAATATTCATTTACAGAAACACAGGCAGATATAAAAACAATCTGAAAACAAAAATAATACCAGGAGGCAAATTTACCTGCAAATAAGTGCTCTTGTCTTCTACCCTCTTGTTTTTGAAGTTTACTGTCTTCATCCTCACCCCACCAAGATGGCTGACCATATAAGGGAGTACGATAAATTGGATGTTCTGTGGATTAAATATGCTTTATCAGTAAATTTTATAAATATAAATTTACATTGTACTAACATTTAGTTAAATTACGGATGTAAATTAAACAGACTGGCAACTTCATTATATACAACTATTCAATTGCTTGGTAACACAAATCAGCCAATTTCAAAGAAGCAATACCTTTAGGCATCTAGACGTTGCTGAAGCTCAAACATTGTATAAGAATTTTAAAAAGAGTTGATCTACTGGGATTTTAACACACATCCATGGTGTACCTAATAAAGTAGCCAGTGACTGTACACTCACCAGCAAAACACAGACAGAGATGCTCATTCCTAAGTAACAACAGAATGATGATAATCTAAGATTCAAGACTACATTCAGGAGGTATGGGCTTTTGGACATGCCCTTTAATTCAGCCAGTCGAGCAATTGACAATTACCACTAGCTGTTTTTTTGTCTCCTTTCTCTTGTTTTGCATGTGAGGAGTCCATCTGAGCACCTGGCTCTTTGGGTTGATCTGTCCTTAAGGAGACATGGGTCTTCAAACTCATCTGAAGGTGGCTGGTGTACTTTTCATGCTGTAAAAAAGTTATATTGTCAGCGATTATCAATTGCTTCCCAAGGCAAGTATTATGCTTGACACTCCCTGGAAATGCAGTATACAGCATTTCAGCAGCGCAACTCATGCCAAGATACAACACAAGCACTAAATTTATGCAATTAACAGCTTTGGCAATAGCCAGCACTGTATATTGTACACATAAAATTAAACAATGGTAAGCAAAGGAACAACATTACCCAATCTCTGTAATTCTCCTACTGATGTAAGCATGACCTCTTAAGAGGCTCGCCCACTTGCCCAACCCTGCCAATGTAAATTTTCTCTGTGTGTAGGATACTCACCACTGCAACCATCATTATATCTGATCGGGATCCAGTAATAACTTTTACCTTTCTGCATAAATCGATCATTTCTGATGCTTTCTCCATTACACACTAAAATGTACATGTAAAATGTGTGCAATTTACCAATACATGTACCATTGTCCAGTATCTCCCAAAACAGGAATCGTCTGATACACAGAAAGAGTATCTTTTCCTGCCAAGTAATTTCATCTTTCAATGTTTTGTTTGGAACCTCATTTTCATGTGGTCTCTGGTGGCAAATTTAAAATATGAGTTCACTCTGGGATCCTATTGTTTGGTAGCATGGTTGGTTTAAAACCAGTCCTGTGCATCTCTACAGTATTTAGATATATGATCTACGGTATATTAATAATGCATTGGCTTGCACTAGAAACCTGAAGGTAATAAGCACTGCTTACTGTATGTTTCATTGAACATACATTGAATGTTGCAGATGGGGGCAGGAATTGTTTTAAGTGTGTAGTTGCCCTTTTACTATGGCCCTGTATTTCCCTTTTGGCATTGGAGAACATTGTAATGAATATACAGATGGGTGAACTGTGTATTAGCAGGTTGGTGTGGCATGGCTAAGGATTAAACCCAACATTTTATAAAATAAAATGTTATGTATAATGTGGAAGTGGAGGCAAACCTTTATCAAGTTGTTAATTTTGTGTCAGCACATATGGTACAATATTCAATATCATTCATTCTGCAGAGGCAATTCCTTTTCTTTGCACTACTTACCTTAAGAGCTTCTTCTGGAACCTTGTGCTGGATTTGCTCCAACATGTACGTGTTAACATGTATAGAACGAGTTAAGGGGGGAAAAAAAACAGTAACAAGAGGAGCTTATATAGTATGTTTGTGAAGGTTCTCATTCATCCAGGTCATGGTATATCTGTTGTATTCAATCAGATCAACTGGACTTAAAGTTTAGTTTTTGAAGGCATTTCACTAGTCATAAGAGTTCAGAATTGAGAAAGCCATTTGGACGACTAGTGAAATGCCTTCAAGAACTAAACTAAGTCCAGTTGATCTAACTGAATACAAAAGATATAGGTTACTTGTAAATGGTGATAAAAAAATGATTACATTTTATTACATTATAGTTAAAAATGAACAAGATTACAGGAGACTGAGTGGGACACAAGGAGATTGGGAAGAGAATAGAAGTCCTGTGAATTACTACTAGCAACTATGGCTGTGATTTACCTAGTGACTACTGCAATGAAGGGTAATCACACTCAGTCACACTGTTTGTATAAACGTGCTATTGCGCCTCTCTCAGGCGGTGTCAGAGTCCTAATAATGTGAGATAAATATAATCTTTGAATAAAGACAGATCATACCCCATATTTGATATGACCTGTTGCTGGGAACAAATCGAGCTTACAGGGTTATAAAGCTTCTAAAGCTGGACTGCCCTTAAAGGGGCACAGAAGCTAATATACACAGGGAGCAGCATAAAATAGAGCTTTACCCTTTGTTACACACAAATGCAAGGGTCTGCAGCTTAAAGCTGGGTTTACACTAGGAGGCAGTTAACACTGCGGGGAACATAGCACTGTGATGTTGCTCCTCTGCATTATCACATAGCGATAACGCAGAAAACTGCTGAAAATAGTGTATTGAACGCAATGCACTGTATCGCAGCTCATTGGTGTGAATGGTGCCATTCACTCCTATGAGCGCTAAATGTATAGCACCTCATATTACATTATATTTTTATGTTGGGTGTGGCCATGGATCGTGGACTCTTCCCTCCTCATAGGAAAATTCATTTGTAGTGAAACACATATCAAAGCTTTGTAAAGTGAAAGCCAGGGTGGTAGGCTAGTAATTAAAAAGCTTTGGAATGTGAATATCTAAGGAAGCAAGTAGTGGCAGATTGTTCCTTTCTCTCACTTTTTAAAATGAATAAATATACATCTAATGTCAAATAATAATTATAAGGAAAGGCAAACATCCTTAACAATTGTTAATTATTGTACTTGAAAAGCAAACACTTCCAACATAAAAGGATATCATAGCCAAAGCGTATTACGTCATTCAGCTTTAAAGTTACATACTTCTGATCAGGAATCCTTATATCATTTACAAAGGTCTGTAGAGAAGAGAAAGGTATTTATTAGTACAATGTGGTTTTTTTTGTCTAATTATATATTGCACATTTAAATGGCTACAGTTAAAAAAAAAAATCAGAATTGTATTTATTTTCCTATGAAAGCAGGCATTACCAGTGCTTTTAAAACGGGTGTACGTTGAACGTACGGGGAACGGGAATGGGGAACGGGGCATGCACGTGCCGTAAATGTGTATGAGGCTTTAATCTGTTGGCTTTAACCCATCCTATGACACACTACAACAGTTGCTGAATGTTGAGAGATGCTACCAGCAGTGGTCTCTAATAAATGTAACATTGTCTGTAAAGCTTTGTTTTGGCCACAATTAATATGTTAGCTCCTGTAGTACTGGTATGTCTTATTAAAGAGAAGCATGTGGCACTAGCATATTCTCCTGCAATGTTCAACAAATGGTGGTTAAACACTGAACAACAAGTCAGCAAAAGACTGGTGAGCTTTGCGCAACACCGGTATAGAAAAATCTGCCTAACCGGTCTCCTTCTTGCTATAATGTGTTATAGATTAAGAGAAAATTCAGACTGAACGATGGTGCTTAGTCTGCACTAATTATCTATACTACACCAGAAACATATGAATTCCATGTGCCAGAGGTTAGATATTTTAATTCATACACAATACTTTTCATACTGCTCAAAAGAAAAAGACAAGCTTTGGCCTGGGATGCTTGCAAAAAGCGTAAAGAGTTTTGTTAAAGGGCATGTCCACCCCCAAAACTATAATCCCCCCAACTACTGGCCCCACCATGTAGTGTAGTTTAATCCTTACCTCACATCCCAGCTCCATAGGGTTCTCCTGTAAACCCCCCCCCCACCCTCGAAAGTATTGTTCGTTTTCGGTAACCCTCGAATGTATTGTTTGTTTTCGGTAACCCTCGAATGTAGCTTGCGCAAAACCTGACAATTGCCTGCTCCATGTTTAAGAAGTGTTTTAACAAGTTATGGTGATAGTGACATGTTCCCCAGACCATTTCCCATGTGTCACAGCCATTTACAGTAAGTTGCCATTGTTAGTTTAGCTGTAAATCACCCAGACTTTTTGAACAATCACTCCCCCATTGACTTTAATGGGTCCTAATTTGGACAGAGTTTTATGAAGATCGGCCATCTCTAGCTTTCACACGCATTGTCATTTTGTATACTTTTCATTTAATCCAAGCTTCTTCTTTCTTTATATAAAGCTAAAGTCTACAGTTTGTGTTATAGGATCATATTACATTTTAAATCTTTGGGGCTGATGCAAAATTGTGTCAGTACTTATTAGTTTGCAGCAACCCATAATATGTTAGTGTTTTACAGAGTTACTGCAGTTAGATATCACCTAATTGGTCACTATAGATGAATTTCACCTTTTTCTCCTGGCAGGAGGTAAAGTAGCTGTGGTACAACTGTTACCTTGTGTTGTCTAGCAATGTATTTGTGGAGAGTGTGGATCCCTATACTATGGTTATTCCAGGCAGCCAATCCTGTGCTACTCAGAAAACTTAAAATTACCTTAGGACTGATGCAATAAGACGTGCAAACATTTGCCTGTGCTATTAATCTGCAGCCACCAATCGGATATTATCTAACTGCAGTAACCCTGTAAAAAGCCAACATCTGATTGGTCCTACAAGCAAAATTTTGCACCTGTAATTTCATCAGATGTGTGTGTGGGGGGGGGGGGTTGGTAGTGGGGGATGTAAATAAATGAAGATTGCCATAAATGTTTCTCTTATTTTTTTACAGGGGAGAAAATGGACCTGGGGGATTTATAGTTCGTAAATGTCCCAAAAATTCGAATGTCTGCACTTTCATCTGGGTTCTTAATACAGATGTGAAGGTAATAGTCTCTAAAATAGAAGTAGTTCATCTTTGTCAGTGATGTTGTGGCCACTTTGGATGCCAGCCCTGTATTTCTAAAAAAAGCTATGTCAACATTTACTCAAGTGTTTTATAGGGAATGTGTGTCTGTTTAACTCCAGGCTCATAGAGTCAAGCTCCAAATGTCCAAATTAATTCATCCACTTCTGTTATTAGATATGTCCTGTTCTCCTACCACCAGGTGGCCCCATAAAACTGGAACTAGGGAAAGTAGAGAGAACATTGAGAATAAATATCACTGCATTGGTTACAGCCAGAAAACAACTATACACCAGCATGTTTTAATCCAATCCCTGCAGAAGAATGTTAACTTTTTGCATGTACAATTTAAAGGGCCACTATACTCACTCAAACAACTTTACCTTATGTGAAATAACAATTTGAAAGAAGTACTCTGAGTGGGTACTCACATATTTATCTTTGCTTGTTTTGACAGTAAATTATTACTGCCAGATGCACCAAGAGGCATTAAGACACGCTAACCGATGTAATATCTGTATGTGTGACTTAAACTCCTTAATTGTGGTGGCTGCGTAGCTAACTCGAAAGTGCCACAAGCGATGTTATATGCCAAAAGCGGCATTCTATTGCGGCCATTTAAATGCCAGCTAATAGCTGGCGTTTTAAAAGTGCCAGAATAGAAAAACGACTGATGGCTATGCTCCGAGAGCCGCTATCTGCATGTGACATCGCCAGGCTGTTTGCACCAGGTGGCATTTCGGTGCATCTCTCTGTTAATTTTAAGTGACTGCTGTTTTTGCCCTCACCTTCATTACTCACTGCCTTTGGTAGCGTCTGCAACACTAATAAGTTGTGCACAGCCTCACCCTCTCCCCCTACCTCCCCCCTTCCTTTTTTTCTCTGCCGATTTTGGCACACTTTTTACGTTGTGCTAGCTCTTGAGCTAGCACACACCATTGTAAGTGGATGTGCCAGGACCCACTATGCTGGCTTCCTTGCACTGCAATTTGCCCGTTTCGCATTTGCATTTTTGGTGCGCATCGCATGTGCTAAGACAGGGCAGCATAAAAGGAATCTCGCACGATTCATTTGCGCCTTTGTGCGCTGGGTAGTGGGGCCTAGGCCTTAATTCTTGCAGAAAGTGTGCTGGCAGGCAGCCGAAGATCTTGTTAAGAGGTCAGGGGAGGAGCGCACATATTTTTTTCTGGTTTAAGTGACAGGTCTTTCCTTGTAAATGCTGTGGTTTTAAATGATGATTTCTCAGAATCTACAGCTCAGATTTAAAATCCTAAAAAATTTGGGACAAAACATTAACAACATGACTAATATTGCATAAACATTTGTGTACTTCATAGTATTTTCAAATGCATTTTTTAATTCATTTTGTGACATGTAGTAAATCCTACCATATTCTTAATAGGGTCGATTACCTCGAACACTTGTCAACCAGAGCCTGGCTGCCACAATGTTTGATTTTTGCAGTCACCTGCATAGAAGAATCAAGGATATCCACGTGGAAACATCTTAAAGTCTTCCCATAGCTCTCTGCGTCACGCAAAATGTCCAACCTGCAAAGTGTTGTACCTGCAAACTGAGGCTCTGATCCAAAGCTTCTTATTGAAAACTAATCCTTCGTTTCACCTAACAGAAGGGAGGACAAGCCTATAAATCTTTTCCGTCCTTTTACCATTAATGGAACAGATACTTTATTGATGAATATACATTCTTGGAAATTTGGGGGATTTATACACTGGTGCCTAAATGACACATAAAACCTGGGACAAGTCATAACGATGCATTGTGTGTGACAAAAAAGGTCTTACATTCCTGTCCATCAGAGCCAAGGTGAAGGCAACCTGGAGGGAGGTTGGTACTGAAGAATTAAAGGCAGGGTGAGAGTGGCCACTAATATAACAAACCTATTTCTGTGCAAGGGCTGTATTGCTTTCCAATGGTTAAGAGACGTTGGCCACCCCTGCATGGGCATCTAATCATTTCATTAAACATAACGATTATTTATTTTGGAAATTATGTTTGAAAACTTATGTCCACTGCACTGAACTACTGTGAACTTGTGGGTGTAATGAATGGAGGGGGCATTGCAGGTTTAGTAACCCCTTTTGTTCACTGGATTTAATTTTATGCTTCGGTAATAGGAAGCCTGTAAGGATAGCAGTTTCAAAACAAAAACTCCCATCATGCCCCTCAGTTAAACTGCTGTTGCATTTGGGGAGTTGTAGTTTTTCGAACTGCCGGAGCACTGAAGGATGCTTGTCCCTAGAGTGGAGGCATTTATTTACCGCACCTGTAAAATTGCACAAACCCTTAACTCACATGTTTTAATTAGGGTGGGTAGGATTATAAATTTTAAGCACTGACTGTCCTGCCCCAACCACTGATTTCTCCATTTAGATTATTTACACTTGCTTTACAGTGCAGTGGGGGGGAGGGGGGTGACCAAAGCTCTCAGTCCTGTTGTCGGTGTTTACTTCCAGTGCCACAACCGTGTGTTTCTCTCACTTTTCTATTGGACCCAGTTGACATGGAGTCACATGGAACACCTTTTTTTTAAAAAAATACTTTTTCTAACAGGTGAAAGAAAATGTTTTAAAAATGTGAAAAAAATGAATAAAAAAACTAAATATATTAACGTGTGTGTGTGTGGTTTTTCTAAATGATTGATGGAATGTTCATAAAATGTAACTAAACCCGGACACTAGTCAGTTTTCTGAAATCCAGTCTGCACAGGCCGAGGTTCAATGCAAATAAATGGATTAGCTTTCAGTGTCAGCAGTATGCAGTCTGTCCATTAAAGAATGTATGGTAAAACCTAAAAAAAATGAGAACAGCTCTAGCAAGCACTCCAGTTGCAGGGAATTCTGGGAGCCGATTTCCCAGGGGGTGAATAGAATGCTCCTATCCCTGGAACGATAATAAATTATCCCAGTGGTCCTTGGTGGTGTTGAATAGAAAAGAACACAAAACTGAACTCGAACCCGGGTTCGAGACAAACTTATCAAGTTTGAACGGACACAGACTTTTCTAATTATCCTGGACCCGGATTTCTCAGACTTTCGAACTTTCCAGACAGTGGATAATTATCGAATCAGTCAAGGGTTCGGTAACCCTCGAATCTTCTATTTGTTCATGGGATAATTATCGAAAATCAAACGTGTGAGCTCGAAAGTAGCTCGCGGGAGAATACTATCGGTTTTTTTGGAAAGTTCTGGATATTGGTTCATATCCCCAGACCGTTTCCCAGGTTCCACAGCCATTTACATTAAAGGGCATGTCCACCCCCAAAACTAAAATTTAACCCCTTACTGGCCACATCAACTAGTTTAAAACAATCCTTACCTTACATTCCTGCTCAAAATAGTTCCCCTGCTGTGCCCCTCCAAAGTCCAGGAAACTGCTGTGTAGGAGCAGTGTGTGACTCATGCTGTGCCTGAGACTTCCTCAACCTCATCAAGGTTGAGGCATGCTCAGTGCAGCCCTCCCTGCCTCTCAGCTAATCACGGACGCGGCTGCCGGTCCCGCCCCCTGCTTTCAATTCCATGCAAGCAGAGGGCCTGAACACTGCAGCGGAGGAGAGAGGGCGGGTAAGTAAGAATCGGGGGACTTTCTAACAATTATATTAATGCGGTTGGGGCTGGGGGAGCATGCCCTACCACATATCAAAAGTTAAATTTCAGGGTGGACATGCCCTTTAAGTTACCATTGATATTTTAACTGTATTTCAGCCAAACTTTTCAAACTATTTGACTCCCATTGACTTTAATGGGTCCATTTTTGAACTTTGATCAAAGTTCGAAAACGAACAGAACTTTATGAAGTTCGGCCATCTCTAGTGTTGAATACAATTTACATATAGGAAAATATAAAGCAATTTCAAGCTGTAGTTTATCTTTTGGTTACAAATAAGCGAAAACAGATTACAGATTAGAGTCCATTTTCTACTTATAAATGTTGTTTGCACTGGGGAGATTGAAAACTGCCCAGTAAATCTTTAGGACTAGGATTAGGTGTTCTTTCCTGTTAGTTTTCCCTTTGACAAGTTGTATTATAGGAACTGTAAAAGATCTTATTCTAGAAAGGAATACAATCTTTGTCTGTTTACATTCCCTGCAATGTGATAATATGTCTATTAAATATGTTGGAACAAAGGGATTTTTGGTTCTAATGCCAAGCAAACCTCTGAAAACATGCTGGCACGGGGATATTACAGTGGGTTAGAAATTGCTATTGGAATGCTGGGACATTAAGAATCTTCTCTGCTTGTCACATGTTCCAAAATAAGATCCAGGCTGTTACGACTTGGCGTTTGCTTTGAATAGAGATGTCTTCATAGACAAAGTGGGTTAATTAAAGTTTCCAGACATGGCTTCCTAGTAATGTTTGAGACTTGAATATCATTCTCTCATACCTATGCAATCTAACCCCTTTATGTTACATTTTTTACTAAGCCTATAAGCTGTGGGAGTGTAGTATCTACTAACCCAAGCAACTTCTTAGCATACATAGTTGAATGAGTTTGTTGCTATTTTTAAGAATGCGTGCAAACAACATTGCTTTCACCTTTATGGAAAAGGCCATGATATTCTAGTCTATGGTTTGTGTTGATTATTTGCCATAATGAAAATTATCATTCCGACTTTGCAAGGGTTTAGCCAGCTGTCTTCCATCTTTGAGAATCACGATGAGCTTAAAAGCTAATTTATGAATGCTAAATATATATTGTTTGTTTTTATTGCACAATAATAAAAAGCCTTTGTGGTTTCCAGGCAGCAATTTTGTTAGTCTGGCCTAGTGGTATCTTAATTCAGACATGTCATCTTGTCAGGGATGGTGCTGTATATACACTGTCCATAGCACAGGAACGGGGTGGTATATCTGTGGAATTCAGTTACATAAACTGGACTTGGAGTTTAGTTTTTGAAGACATTTCACAGTTCAGAATGACTTGTAGAAGTATCTGTTGGCAATAAACGCCCTGGAATGTGTCTCAATATTCAAGGACCTCCTGGGTGTTCCCTCCAAATTGTTTTGGGTGTATGCACAAACCTACATTCTGTGCCCACATTAAATGATGTGCCCTACTGTTGATCTCAAAGTGCTAATATTCCAGGCGGTTGTAGTTGCGGGAATGTTGGGAGAGTTCCCAGTGTATCGCCACCTGAGCCAATGTGACCTTCTCTTAAATATATATGTAGATTGTTAGAAATATTATTTATAATATGGTGGGTCTTCTAGGTGGGGAAGGATACAATCAGGGAAATGGGCAGTGAGCTGCAAATGCCCAAAATATTTGAATGAGCAAAGCCATATTAAACTGCAACCAGAGAATGCTGGGAGTTGTAATTTACAAACATTTAGAAATACACAGTTTAGATATGCCTGGTTAAATATATGGTCCACACTATTCCCATGGTAAAATATATTACATAGATTCTGCTGTGTAGACCTTTCTGATCTTGCCATAGGCACCACCAAAGCCATCATGGCTGTTGCTGGTACATCCCCCTGATTGTCTCTTCCTTCTACCAATCTCACTTGCAGAGCAAACTCACATCTGTATTGTATGAAGCACAAACCTATAGAGCAGAGACAGACTTGCAACTACCAGGGGACAGATTACAGGTCCTGGGAAATGGAGTTCACCTAGATCTGCTCTAAATCAATATTGGGGATGCGAGTAGGAAAAACATCTGAAACCAAATCTTTATGGGCCATTGGTGTTGTTTAAACTGTTCAGTAGGCACCAAGACAGAATGTTGTTTCTAGTGCTTATATTTAAATGATCGCATTCCTTTAGGTTTTCTTAAACCTTTACTGTTAGGGCCAGGTAGATAAAATCATAGCAAGAAACTTTACAGTACAATGCTTTACCGTACAATGCTTAAAAGAAATCTTCATCAAATACTGCTAAACACCTATGGAAAGGGTTGGATGGACCAGTTAAACTGGGTACACACGAGTGATAATGGGCATATCCCATTGGATCAGACAGCATTTGCTTATTATCAGCCATATGATGTCGCTCATGAAATTGGCTTAGGCCCTGAGTGAAATTCCACTGCCATTGCCCACAGGACCAGACGGCTGAGCCCAAATGTTTCCACCTGAATTACCACCTAATGCTAGTGTGGTGTTTTTTCTCTCGGAAAAGCTTGAGACATGGAAACTTCTCCCCAGTGATCAGCTCTGAATGGCTCCATGATTACAGGATGTATTTCTATTGCCTCTTTTTATCATCATGCTCTGTTGCTGGAGGCTTCCAGTTCTCCTGCTGTCCATGTGACTCCCTTGTGCTTTCATTCCAATTACACTGAATTAATTGTCTAATAAATCCACTCCTCACACTAATACCAAGACCCCAATCCTACCACTTCTATCACCATGGAGGAACGGAGAAGATTCTATCACTACCTCTGCTGCTGCTGCTGTGAGGAACCAACAGAGAAAAGTCCATTGATCAGGTAGGATGTTTGATAACCTTGGTGGGGAATTGGAATTTAGAATCATCTCATTGTGAAACATATTTAATCAATATTCTGTTAAACTGGAAACTCAAAGGCTCAGTATTGTGTGTGTGTTCTTAATCTGCAACCAACCAAATGTTTTCTAACTGGTAGACCAGTAAAAAGATCACTTCTGATTGGTTGCTGCAGAATAAGAGCAAAATTCTGCACCTCTTATTAAATAAGTTTTTCAATAGCCTGAGATCCGTTATTACAAATACACCAGGGAATGCTTTGAATGGAATAGCTTTTCAGATGTTTGACAACTAAAACTTCCAGCATTGCCTTACAAGAACAGGGCAACAACCAAATGCTGTGAGTTGTAGTTTTAAAACATTTCAGGGCCACTAGTTGCAGGATTTCTATACAAAGTCTGGGTTTAATTTTGAAGGTATAAGGCAAAAAAACTAAAGGAACTGGTATAAGGAATTGTGACCCAGTGGCTATGAAAACCCCAACAGTCTAGACATATTGGGCCATATTCATAAACGATTTTAACGATTGGTTTTAAGGATCGTTAAGACGATAAATTAATTTCCAATGATTTTAAAGTTCATTAATTTATGATAACGCAATCATAGATTTACGATCTCCATAGAAAACCATTTCGGAAGTTTACTACCACATAGTATTCTACAGACCAACATTCGGTCATAAATGTACAACATTTCGATACTGCACATTCTTAAACATGGCCCATATTTCTATCAATAATGTCAGTATATAACTCCTATCGCTCATCGCACTGCAGGGCTATTCAAGTACAGGCATTTACTGGTAGAGTTTGGTGCCTGACGATCCTGGAATATATAATTATATATACATGCTATCTGTTGGAGCCTGAAAAAGAGATGCAGTTCCCGAAACGTTGCTGCTTATCTTGAGGTAGCATGTGAACATAATAAGGCATTGAAAAAGATGAAGTCCTGGGAGCTGTATCCATTCGATTGTCTATTATAGGAGCAATACAGCAACAGCTCCCTATATACCTGCACCGGGCAAAGTGAATTACAGGCGCTGTGCTACAATTGGGAACTATTATAATTATATATATTAATCAGCTGTCAACGTTAGAATTTTAAGGTTTTCATTGTAATGAATATCTACTCCCCATATATTGATTTGATGTGTAATAATCCCAACCCAGTACATAGCATCTCCTGGGCTACAATCCTCTGGCCTATATACAACTGCTTACCGAATGTTTAGCATCTAGACTTTATGAACTTTTTGGACATAGGGCACATTCAGCCTAAGGAGGCCACACATATCATAACGCTCCTACAATATCAGGATATCCCAATATCGTTCAATTGGATTGAGGGAGGTAAAAACTGTTGTATTAAATATGCTGGAATCCCAATGTAGGGATTTATGACCCTTACCCGTGTGTGTGGCTATCCTTAGATATTTCTTGTGACTTTGTAGCCCAAGGACTGCCTGTATGTTACAATATTATAGGAAATGCATTGTCTCTCTTTCAGTGATACCTTATTGTATTTTGACCGGGAGGTGAAGCGTCGGAGAGCAGAAGAGGCAAACCTTTGGAATGAACCCCAGGACGTGTCACACACTGAGAGAGACGATGACCGGGAACTATATAACCTGCTACAGAAACGGGCAAAGACACGTCGTGGGTCTGAGGTCAGTGATTTAATCAGCCATACACCTTACAATCTTCTAGAGTATTCATAGAAACCTGTAGAGGAAACCCATGGAGATTATGTGTAGACATTCAGGCCTTCAGATCGCACAGCTGGGGTTATGTTGTATTAACATTGTACAGTAAGGTTGTACGTGACACAATGTTGATTGCTGGAGAACAGATCCTTAACACTGCCTATTTATAGAGAGGGAGGTTCCCATAGGACAGTCAGGGTGTACAGTATGTTGGGGGCTGTTGACAAATATCCTGTGCAATGATGTTCCAAATAAAGACCAAGGTACCGGGGCAAGTCACCTGGTTTAGTTTTCTGCCTAAAGGGGAAAAAAAGGGAAACTCATCATTACCTGCTAATTGGGTTCAGTGTTTGGTATTCAAGGATATCTGGCTGGGACAGGGGAACCTCTCATCTCAATTTCCCCCGAATCTGTTATTTTATAGTGGGTTGGTGCAAATTTCCCACCTCCAGTTTAAAGGGCTTTTGGAGCATTGCCAGGGTTCTGTCTCCCTGCCTGCTACCAGTAATTTCCTGCCTGACCCACAACTTTTAAGGCTAATTATTTTTAAATGAAAGCAGAATGGGAAGTAGGGCTGCTCCTGCCACCCAAAGAATAACAGATTGCTGTTGCCATGAATCCAACAGTACTGTATCTGTCTGGGGAAATTTATAACAAAGGAGGAGAGTGAGTGAGAGAGTGTTGACAGAATTCGTATAACACTGTGTGCTTTGTTTACTACAGTACCAGTGACATGTATTTCTGTTTACATACCATTTGTATTGAAAGGATTTAGATTAATAGTGAAGCTCGCAGACAGGAGTCAGACATAAAGAGTTGGGTCATGAGATGGACAGAGGAAGACGGAGATGAGTCAGATATGAGGTCATAGATCTGAAAATGAGACATTCCTGTGCTGTGTGATGTTTGTTTGCTCCTCAGGGCTACCGAAGGCTGAGTTTTGATATTAGCGCCCACAGACAAGTTCGTAAGGATGTGAAGGACCGATGGAGGATATTGCTTGATAATTTAGGTAAGGAAGATTGGAGTGATTGATATATCTCCTACATGTGGTAATACATGTAGAATTTACATTCTCTAACTGCAAATGGCATCTTCCCAAGGAACTGGGTCACTGGGTATCCCCATACATTACATATGACTTTGTGCATGTTACCTCAGGGGACATATATGGATTATTACCGGTAGTTCCATGGGGCAAAAACTCAGAGGAGCCTTAAAGTCCAACTAAATGCTTAAAATAACTTTATCTCGGGTGGGTCTAAACCCGCTGCAATGGATGATGGGTAGAAGAGAAGGAACATAATCCATAATAATATCATGGGTCAGCTAAGTACAGGAGGAATAACCTGAGCCAATTTTGTGTTCCACGTATAGTATAGTTTAGTTTTTTTTAATTTTCCGTTAATCCACCGTTTTCTTCCTATATATTATCATTTACCTGTCTCCAGCCTTTATTTCTCCACGTTTGCGTGGTCAGTTGCATGTGACCGACATTAACCAATGATTCTCCACATTCTCTTACACCAGGGTTCAGTAATGAAGCAGATTCCTTACTTACCGTTACTTCAAACACCTCCTATAAGACTCTTCGGAACCCTGCCGAGGCACGACGCCTGCTTGGCATCTTATCAGCCGAGACCAGTATCTTTGAGCAGCAGAGCATCCCCCCCGAAAGATACCTGTTTGTTCTGGTATGTCCAAACCGACGTAAAAATGCACAACAATTGGAATAAAGCAATGTTTAGTTCCATACAAAAATGGCTTCTTGGAACTAGTAAGGGTTTAGAAAAGGCCATCTAAATTAGAATGGGGGAATAACAAAGAAAATACTTTTCACTGTTAGGGAAATAAAGGGGTGATTCTTCCCAACCATGTGCTGAGAAGCACTCTCTTAAAGGGAATGTCCAGCCTAAAAACAAGTAGGTTGTAAAATGCTTATTACCCTCAAAACCTCACTTTGGCAAGGTTCCTAAAGTTCTGTGGGATCTTGGAACTTACTTACCTGACCCGGTCCCTCGCCGCTTCTACTCCACGGCTGGTACTGACAGCTGCTCCACTTCCTGGTTACAGCTGTCAGTAAGGAAGTGACGTCACACCCAATTGCCTGACAGCCGTGACCAGGAAGAGAAGCGTCAGTGCAGAAGTCACATGTTTTTGCTTGCAACAAGCTCGAAACAGGAGCAGGGGGTGTGGAATAGACGGCAAGGGTTCGGGTTAGGTAAGTAAGTTCTGGGGGATCTTTGAACTTTAGGAACCTTGCCAAAGTGAGGTTTCGGGGGGAAATAAGCATTTTACAACCTACTTGTTTTTAGGCTGGACTAGCCCTTTAAAGCTCTGCTCGGTGGGCCGGCTCCTGCAGAAGAATGCCTCCGGTACCTCTTCACTCGCAAAAGGTACTTTTCAATATTTCTGTACTTATCTAGCCCACTGTTAAAGCTATTCAATGAACTTGCCATTACCACATCTGCTGGAAGACAGTTCCACATTTTCACCGTTCTCACTGTAAAGAAACCTTTCCTAACCTGAAGATGAAACTTCTTTTCTTCCAAGGATGTCCACGTGTCCTCTGATATGACCTATTAGTGAACAATGCACCAGAGAGTTCATTGTATGGCCCATTAATATATGTTTATATGTTATATCCCTGAGCAATCACAGCCCTACCTTGTCTAATCTGTCTGCATAGTCAACCCCCTCCATTATCCCTATTAATTTAGTTGCCATTTGCTTCATTTCCAAGATGTTTGTTTTGGATTCCAAAATTGCACTGGTCTTAAGCTGCGATCAGAACGTTTAAATTAAATATTTGCAGAGATTACAGGTTAACCCAATGGAGGGGGCGACTTCAGGCATATTTTATGGCTACACTGAACCCAATGCTTCTAATATAAATACTGACCAGCCTTTTGCACATGTTCAGTTTTAAAGGGATGGGATGGCAACACTACTTGAAAGATCCGAAATATACATTAATTACGCTGGAATTTCATACTAGAATAATATGGGGAAATACTGAAAGAGTTAATCGTCTACATAACCCTGAACAATCCCCCTCATTGCTCCCCCTGGCCCTGCAGGCTGGAACACAATGTCCTGGCTTCTGTACTTTATTGGAGTGGTGACAGAACAGACACCAATTACAGGTGCTAAATGTCATCTCTGGAGTGTTTTACTACACAGAGAAGTGGCCATAAGCAGAGATATGTCCTGTGTAGATAAAGCAGGAACTGCAAACAACCCCCTACTAATCGTCCATAATGTGATGTGTTCAGGCGTCTATATGGGGGCTGCTGTCTTGTAAATGCATAATTGCTCACATTTACTTTTTTAATATTTATAATTTTGTGATATGTATAAAGTGGAGCAGAAGCTTTAATGTGTAAGTGAAAAAAGGAGACACAAACCCTGTGTTATTACAAATTAAAGTGAAAAAAATCACACAATTTCCTACCGAACTGATAACATGCAATAGAATAGCCTTCTATTTCTATTGGTCTAGCTTTTAGATTATAATTGTACTAAGAAACATCCCCATTAAAAACTGCATACAGTAGGGAACATACAATCTTAGGTATTTAAGATATTCAGGTTAGCACAAAAGTCCCTAGTCTTTATCTGCTGTCAAAACCAGCAACCAATCAAATTGGTCCTTCCATCCCTCTTAGTTACCACGTGTTCTATCAAATCCACAACTACCAATCAAATTCTTGACTTAATAATTTGCTTAGAGGGCGCTTATCACAAAAGGCAGCCAACATTCTCCTTGGGTATGTAAAACCTGCGGCCCTTCATATGTTTGATGCATGCAAATCCCAGCATTCTCTGCTTGGACATCCCTAATGTTAAGCATTCCACTTTATACAGGTCAGCCTTATGTCTTTTCAGTAAATACTGGAGTCCAGATCTTCTCAGCAACACCAGCTTCTAAATGACAAATAAATGTGTGTGATAATAATGTCCTTGGAAAACCACATTTCTAGCTTTACATTTGTGTTTTGGAAAGGGAAGAATTTTATAATGACGTCTGCAGGTTTGTGGTTTTACTGAAGCATTTGAAGGAGGTGGGAGAAGAAAGTTACCCACCTAAATTAGCCCATGTGCTTCTTTACTTGGTGGTCTCTGTGAGATCTTCTTGTAATACAAATACACTCTTTGTTGTAGGACCGTCTGATTGTCCTTGATATGGGGACAGAATTTGTGTCTATTGCTAGACGGTTTTATCCACAAGAGACTATAGAGAGCAGTGAGAAAGATACAACAGAGCCAACCACTGCTGTCCTGGTGAGTCCTTGCCCGGAGGAAGTTGGAGATGTGGGAGAGAAAGAGGAGTCATCTGTAGAAGTGGATGAAGAAAGCTTCCTTGTGAACCTAATGGAATGACAACACCCTAATCTGCACCAATGTCATTCATTCATTGACTGCTAATGTTCCTTTCTCTTCCTCAACCTTAATAGTGTCCTCACCCTTCTTTCTTTATCCTACTCAATCATCTGTTTAGTTCCAGGGTAATGTTTATATTCCTATTTAATCAGTATCACATTTAATTCAAAACTATTTGTGGGACGGGTTCATTTTTGCTCATAGAGCGGCTATTTCCTTCATTGTGCCTCACAGTAACTGTGTTCCCTCTGAGCTGGGTGTTTGTGCGTGCACACACAATTAGTAAGGTCTGCACGCACGCACAAAAATCTGCTGGAATATAAGCACCGTAGCTGTGTGTAGAAAGCATTATATTATTATATTCAGATATAGACACATACAGGCAAGTCAAATAATTGAATTATATGAAAATTTACCACACACACACAGATTGCCTAATTGTTCACAACGTTTATAACAATCATTGTTTCTTCCTTCACTCCTTCCAAATACATAGTTACTGCCAAGTTCCATGGCCTTAAATGGTAACTCCAGACTCAAATTAACTTAAGATATTTAGAAAGTATACTCCCCAAAAGCTCACTTTCATTATAATCTTACCTTTCTCCAACGCTCCCACAATGAGATATCGGTACACACAGCTGATCCCTTCTCTTCCAGGTAATCACTATCAGTCATTGGCGTAATGGTGATGTCACAGCCGTTGGCTGACAACCATTACTGATTGAGCGGCTACATGCGTACTCTGCTCCTGAGCGCTCTTGTAACCAGATCGCAACAGGAGCCTAGGAGGACTTACAGCTAGGGATCAGCTGTTTGTAAGTACCTTTATCTCATTGTGGGAGCGTCGGAGGAAGGTAAGATTATAACTAAAGTGGACTTTTCTTGGTAATCTTTCTAAATAACTTAAAGGGTATGTCGCCCTCTTCTACAAAAATCGAGTATGTTAAGACACACCACCCAAAACCCCAGTTGCGTTGACTCAAATGCATTAATAATGCTGCCAGGCTGAGGAATTACACTTTAGCTCCACAATCCAATGCCACGGCTCTCTTATACTTCCTGGTAAGGCTGTCAGTCCCAACTGTGATGTCACAGCTATTACTGATCATGCCTCCACTACTGCTGCTTGTGAGCGTAAAGGGCACGTTGCAGCAGCAGAGGAGTTGGAGCAAGGGCAGTGGATCGTGGAGCTGGTACGATTGGAATTGTACAATGGCCTGTACAGCTGTGGGTTTTTAAAAACTGACCCTGGTTTTAATATTTCAGTTCAGTCAGCCGAAATATCTGCCAAATTTTTGCCATCAATGGAATATTCCCGTTTTTGAACAAATGTGTATTCTAATTGTTCATATCCTTTATTAGGCCATGTGATTGGTCATGCCCAATCATGCCAAAATATTGGAGGTACCACTGTAATTCCTATCAGTCTGAAGGCAATATCAGGCCAGGGTTGCCATGTGTATACAGCCTTCACATTGACATGGTTAGGACAGGCCTTTGAAGTCAATTAGCTGGAACATGAATGTTGCAGACATGAGGTAGGGGATCTATTTTGCCAGAGGATGGACAGCTGGTATCCCATTTTGTCCATCTTGGCCCACCTTATAAACTACGACTCTTGTATGTAAAGATTTCATGGCAGCTGTTCTGCCTCTTCAACAATATCTGGCAGGGGAATTTTATTTCTTCTGTTACTGGTAGTTTAGTTTCCTGGGCTAGATGACTTGTGTGACTTTTTGGTCATATGTGGTGCAAAATAATGACAACATTATGCTCGTTATTGTCCGTTTGAGGCTATTGCAGTTTTTCCCACCCACGATGGAATCTTAGGGCACGGCCACACTGCATCGCGCACGCAATCGCACACGGAATCGCATGCGATTTCATGTGAGATTTTGTTGCGTTTGCGCATGCGTTTTTTCATGAAATATTGGAAAACGCATGCGATTGCGCTTTAAAATGCGGAACGCAAATCGCAACGCACCCAAAAACACTCGTTTTCAGTGTGTTGCCGCGTTTTCAATGATCTGAAAAAAACGCAAACGCACAAAAAAACGCAGCAGTGTGGCCTAGCCCTGACAATAGCTACAAATGTGACTTAAAGACCAGTTCGTATCAACTCTTCGTGCAGTGCCCTGAATGTTCTGTAATTTACAGCACTGTCATAAAATTACAACATGGCCACAGTATGGTTTATAACCTCTACCCTTTAGCAACCCGACGGTAGGATCTGGGACTTTGCTGTACTTTTGCTGATAAAAACTTCTGTATAAAATAGACAAAATCTATAGAAACTCCCTGGTAAAATCATTTGGTAAATATAGAGATGAATCAAACTGGCATTTTCGTAAATGCTATGGGGGAGATACAATATGGCCCTTTTCTGTCTAAAACCCATGTTAACCCCCAAAAAATTCGGGTTAACGTGGGTTTTAGACAGAATTTAGAGCACAGCGCCATTTCCAAAGGTTTTTTGAAATAGCGCTGTGCTAACAATCCAAAACCCCTGCCATTAATTTTTGCGCTACCTCGTAGCGCGAAACTTAACGGTAAAGGTTGGGGAGCGTTAAGGTTGCGCTCCATACCTTAGCCCGATCCCGCGATGCAATAACTGAAGTAATCTCGTTTATGTCAGTTATTGTATTGCAGGATCGGGCTATGGTAAGTAACGCAGTGTGGAGTATTGGATCTCCCCGACAGAGCCAAAGGATTTTTTGAAATTATGAATTGGATTTTCGGAACTTCAAATACGTTCCCAGAACCACTGTTAGTTTCATTCATGTCTAACTGTGGTATTGATAGAGAAACCACAAATGGGGTATTTCTGAAAAATTTAAGTAAAAGCGCTTTTCCCTTGGTTCAACTATGGATGCCTTAGTGAGCCTGTACTAGGATATTAAATAAGAACCTAAGTTTGCATGCCAATGAATCATATGCTAATTAATAAAAGAGGAGGTAGGGCACCAATATAATTATATAACCATAGTCATTACGCCTGTTACATTAACAGGCACTAGAGACCCCTTCATCATTCCAAGCCCAGAGTCCAATCTCAGTGTCTCAAGTTTAGAGTGCCCCCTTAAGTGTCCCAAGCCCAGAGCCCCCTCTCAGTGTCCCAAGGTCAGAGTTTTCCCCCAGTTTCCCAAGGCCAGAGTCCCCCCCCCCAGTGTTCCAAGGCCAGAGTCCCCTCCTCAGTGTCTCAAGTCCAGTATCCACCTCCTTGTAACTGCTGTGTTTGTACGTAGATGTACCATACATATTGTTTGCCATTCAATTCGTTACTTAACATTTACATTTAAAGAGACACTATAATGAAAAAATGACTTTGCCTCATCTTAATCTATAATGGAATACATATAAGTAGCACTTACTCTGATTTGCGCGTGTTGCTGCATGCCTTAAATCTAGCACACATTTTGTTTAGGAGCAGTATCCCCCTCCCTTTTAACCACTTCCATCTGACCTGACTTTTTCCCACAAACCAACTGTCAAGCCTACACACAGCATACAGCATTCCAACTGTCAAATCTCTGTCACCATTCCAGCTACAGTAAAACTACTCACAGAAGAATCAAGGAACTTGATTGACAGCTGAAATATAGTTTTAGATTGGATATCTAAAGAAATAGGGGGAAGATCAACAAAGAAATGATACAGTGGTGGTTGGAAAGAATTATAGTTTCCAGTTATGGTCAATATAAAATAACCTATATTTCGGTATAGATGCCCTTTAATCGGAACTTCAGAAAATACTATGATTATTTAACCATTCAACTTAAAAAAACAACATTCCTAAACATAATTACAATAGATTTTACGATCCAATATTCCATTATAATATCAGGAAAACTTACATCTTTGGGGCCAATCAACAGAAATGTCTACTCGCATGTCAGATTGATTGTAATATCGACCCAGTGTATGGGCAGCCTAAGTGCAGCTACATCATCAGTGTCCTGCCATCTCCTGCATGTAGTCCAGTGTCATTTAGTCATTAAACTAAGGCATATAATTGGCCAGACATATAACACATCCCTGGATTTAAGTGCATAAGTCAAAGGCATAACAACACAGTTGCAGTGATACTAAAAAGCAACATACTGGGATAAGGGCTGTATTTGTAAAGGCGCAGTATCGCTTTTTAGCGACACCGTGCCTTTAACAATCGGTAAAACGATCATTAAATTAATCGTTAATTTCTGATCAGTTAAACGATTGTTACCGATATCAATCATAAATCTACGATAATGAAATAGTAGATTTATGATCCCCATAGCATACCATTACGGTATTGTTTATATAAAGGTAAGTAAAGATAAATGTCTATTCAAGTCTATTAATATATAAGGGATAATGTGCCCCTTATAGTGTAATATAAGGATATTATGCCATAGAGGAGTTCCCTGACCATATAGAAGCTCAAGGCCGCAGAGAACTCTGAGATGGCGTAATATCCTTATAATGTGAAGGGGCACCTGGGGATGGGGCCATGGGGGGGATGGAGCCTTGAATGGGATGATTTACTTTAAGTCATCCCACCTAAAGTAAATCATCCCCCACGTGGCCCCATCCCACTTAATGTAAATCAGCCCCACCATGGCCCCTTCCCCCTAAAGTAAATCACCCCCCATGGCACCACCACCCCCACTTTGCAAAGTCACGCCCACTTCTGACGGTGGACCACGCTATGTTTGAGGATGGGCGGCATTTGAAATTTCCCTCAGGTGCCAAAAAAGTCTAGGGACACCCTTGTCCTATTCCCACCTAAATTAAAACCACCAAGCTACCTAGGCTAACTTAAACTCAGTAGAAAGAACATCCCAGCCCAGCATCTATGCGGTTAAACCAATCTTTGTGGAGGAGAGAGACATTGGATATGTAATGACAGGAAGCAGCTTCAGCAGGTTCCATTAGTGAAGTTAAACACTGCAAAAAAAAACATGGAGTCATTGTTCAGGCACAAACACTGGAATGGGAGGAGCAGTGGGATATACGAAATATAAGAAATGAGTCACTTAGTGACTTAGCTGAGTGATTTTTATAAGGATATATACCACTGCAGCTCACATTATTAAATATCAAACTAATGTATTATATAGTTATTCAAGCACATCAAATATCTCCAGTCTGAGTTTAAGATACAGCGAAACATATTTAAAAACACATATCGTAAATTATGACAACAACAATTATGCATTTTAGACTTAAAAATCCTTGTGCTGCTTATACTATAAATGGCTCTGTGTTAAGTGAATCCCTGTTGGAAAGGGATCTTGGAGTTTTGGTGGATAACAAACTTAAAGGTAGCAAGCAGTGCCAGGCGGCAACAGCCAGAGCCAGCATGGTATTGTCTTGTATAAAGAGAGGTATAGATTCAAGGGAGGAAAATGTTATTCTCCCTCTTTACAAAGCATTGGTAAGGCCTCATTCGGAATACGCAGTGCAATTTTGGAATCCTGTGTACAAAAAGGACATCTTTGAAATGGAAAGGGTTCAGAGAAGGGCAACTAAATTAATAAGGGGACTGGGGGAGCTTGAATATATAGAGAAACTGGAAAAGTTACAATTATGTACACTGGAGAAAAGGCGATTGCGTGGGATATGATTACTGTGTATAAATACATTAACGGGCCATACAATCTGGGGCATTGTTCACCAATAGAGCATGTCAGAGGACACAAGGACATCCCTTAAGACTTGAAGAAAAAAGGTTTAGGCTTCAAGTTCGGAAAGGGTTTATCACTGTGAGAACGGTAAAGCTATGGAACTGTCTTCCAGTGGACGTTGTTATGGCAGGTTCATTGGTCAGTTTAAAAAAAAAGCTGGATGAGTTTCTGCAAACAAGGAATATTGCAAGTTACTGGTATTGATACATAAAGTAGAGTTGATCCAGGGAAATTTCCGATTGCCACTTGGAGTCAGGAAGGAATTTTTTCCCCCTTCATAAATTTGGTGGATTTTTTTCCTCTGGATCAACACTTAGGCAGGAAATGAGGATATTGCTAGATGGGTTGGACTGGATGGACGTATGTCTTTATTCAACCTTAAATACTATACTATGCTATACTATACTAACAATTGCACATCCTCTGAAGTTTTTAATGGTCAACAAAGTTTTGTGTCGTCAGCAAACACAGAAACCTTGCTGACAATACCTACTTCCAAATCATTAATAAATATACTAAATAGAAGCGGCCCCAGCACAGAACCCTGTGGCACCCCACTTAGCACTTTAGTCCATAATGATGAAGCCCCATTAACAACTACTCTCTGCATCCTATTCATTAACCAATTTTCTATCCATGTACAAATGTGCCTCCCCAGACCAACAGACCTTAGCTTATACATTAGTCGCCTAGAGCAGTAAACAGAGAAAGATCATCACCGCTGGGGCTAGTGTCAGTATCATTACCATGGAAACTGCTAATGTGTAATCACAATGTCCAAACTGAGATTTGTCTTAATTATCTAATGATTCATGCGATTCAGGAGTGGGAAACGCCATTATGTCTTATTTATGATCCATGTACATGTACTCCAATTCCACATTTCACTTTGATGATGAATTCTCATTAATTCCCATCATTCCTAGTTACAGTATATACTGAGAAATCCATTTCCTTGTTCATTTCCCTAATGGAACACAGGTTTTCAAGGAGAAGATCCACTAGGTCTCGTTGGAGTAAAAGTCTATTTACAAAAGTGTGGGTTAGAATAAGCCTCAACCCCAAGTACCCCAAATGAAACTCCCAACTTGGAGGCACTCCACCGATATAAGGAAGGAAATAATTCCCCTAGGTGGGAGGATATACTACCCATTTAAATGATCAACCGGGTTAGGTAGTGAGTTTCTAAAATACCAAACTTTAATACATATATCATAAAATCAATAAATCACACATATAACCCAATAGTGCCACAAACATATACAAGTACAGGAATGTCAAAGTAACAGCCGGGTGTCCCCAGCACGAAAAAAACGATGACCTGCAATAGAAAGTATAAGGAGGCAGTTTGTGCAACAAGTTTCAATAGCCAGAAAGCATATGCAATAGACACAGCTAGGCTATCCACGCAACCCTCCACTCCAATCCTCGGGGGCCGGGGTAACCTATAAGCTACAGAGTTGCCATGCAAGCAGCCAGGAATGATTGATTAATAAGCCACACACATAACATCGAAGCATGCAGAGCGTAAGTAAGAGCTGAAATACTTAGTCACTGTTGGAGTGATCCTAAGCACTCAAGCTCCCACACTCTCCGCTGTGTACCTCTGGGTCCGACCCCAGTCTCTGGCCGATTTCCCAGAGTTCGTCCTCTCAAACCTCCAAACACTGACTCCGTGTGTTATCGTCCTGAACCTTTGTGCATTTCGGAAGTTCAACTTCCTTCTTCCGGGTCTCAGACCCAGAAGAAGGAAGTTGGAAGTTAAGAACTTTCGAAACGCACATAGGCTGCCATGCAGCGCTGAAGTCCTGAGTTCGATTCCACCCTTGGACACATCTGCAAGGAGTTTGTATGTTCTCCCCGTGCTTGCGTGGGTTTCCTCCGGGCACACTGGTTTCCCCCACAATCATAAAGACATACTGATAGGTTGTATGTGTCAAATAAATATGCTTAGATTGTAAGCTCTTCAGGGCAGGGCCTGATGTGAATGTATACATGTAATTGTAAAGCGCTGTGGAAGATGTTGGTGCTACATAAATCCACAATAATAATCAGTACAGATGACTTTATTTACATAATTGGCTAATAAAATATAATAAACATTTTGCAAAATATAACATCTCATTCTCTTTTTTATAGCAAAATGTATTTTGTACAATGTCTTATTTTTTAAACAAATCCTCTATATTATACCAGTACATTGCAACTGATGCAGGAAGCAATTCCTATAACAGGGATCTGCTGGAATCATGAAGATCTCAGCTTGAAATATGCCCAACGTTTCCAGCTGGTTCTGATCCCCTTCTGGTTCACAGATTCCCTGATATCACCAGGCAGTCTATCGAACAGACGGCCATTCCATCAGACTTGATCAAACCCATCAGGAAAAAGGACCTGTGTATACCTACCTTAAAGGATTACTCCAGCCCACCCCTCCGCACTCTCCCCCTGTCCCCCATTAAAGTGCTTAGCTGTTTAGATACTCATCCCTGAGAAGTTATACACAAAGATATGCTCAGTGGGCTGGGTCTGCTTGACATTGACCTATCAACATGTATTTTTAATAAATATTCTATGTGTGCTGTACTCGATATTCCCACAACCTTACTGTCCTCATAGTGAAGAAACGTTTATGTTACATAAGTTTAAATTATTTAAATCTAAATAACTATTTTTGCAAATACCTTCCAACATATCCAAAAAACAAATCTAATTAAGTCTATCCTCATAACACTTACAGGGGGATGCACCGAGCGCCGCTATCAGCAACCCGGTGCAAACAGCCCGGCGATGTTATATGCCGATAGCGGCGCTCGGAACATCGCCACCTGGCGATTTTCTATTCCGGCATTTTTAACGCCAGCTGTTAGCTGGCGTTGAAAGTGCCGCAATAAAATGCCGATTTCGGCATATAACATCGCTTGCAGCAGCTGCGCTGTTAACTTTCGCGTTAGCCACGCAGCCGCCGCAAGGAAGGAGTTAAAATCACGCTAACCGATATCGGTATCGGTAGCGTGACTGAAACTCCAAATCAGGAGCGATGCGCTCGTTACTGCATCGCCCTGAAAGTATTCACATACCAGTTAGATTCCTATCAATTGTATTAATATACCATTATACCAGTTGTGGTGCCCCCCCCTCCAGGAACCAAAGGGGCCCCATTTACCTTTTTTTCCTATGACAAATACAGCTTCTTCCCAGAAAACTACTGTAGATGAAGCAAGAACAAGGGCCCCATTTAATTCTGCTGGGGGCCAGTGATTCCTAATTGTGGTCAATTGAGACTAGAGACACCACCGGTGAGGGGGTTGGGGTGTACTTGTATAATTGTACTTTAAGTAAGAATACAGATCTTAACTATACTAAACACAGCCTAATGTGTTCTGGATGATCTCATCTATCATTTACCCCTATGGCTACATGATGCCCATCACAGCAGATTATGTTGTTTTGCAGCATTTAAATGAGAAAAACATTTGTGTATTCTCGTTCATTGATAAGATAGAAATCTCACATTGTCTGTCTGTTCCACCTGCAGCACATTAGAGGGGAGCCTGTATGTAATGTATCCCAGCCTTCTAGCCAACATGCTGCATTCTCTTAGCTCACACCCTGTGGCACTTGGCTCTGTCCAGGAATTGAAACCATTGCTGAGAATTGTTGCTTGATTATTGAAGACAAAGTCTATTAGCATTTGGGAGGTTTTGCTGCAGTGAGCAGGTTTCTGGGATGGTTGGGTCAAGGCTGTGTTCCAGATCCGTGTCACCGTGTTATGTGCTGGGGGGAAAGGGGGGGCAGGATGACTCTTTGTGCAGATATAGAGTGTTACAAAACAGAATGAAAATAGACACAGACAAGGGTATATAAATGGGAGGAAGAGCAAAGCACACAGTGTATTACAAGGAGAGCCAACACTTCTAACCACATCCAAAAAAACATGGTGGTGAAGCCAGGCACACAAGTGGAAAAGGGGGCGATGGCAGAGCTGAGCTGCCATGTCCAAGAGGATAACACGGCCAAAAGGGAACACTTCTCTGCAGAATGGATAGACACGTCTGTATTCAGCCGACCAGAAGAAAGGTAAATAAAGGGGAAAGTGCTTTCAATGGAGGGGCAACAGTGACAGGGATGAAAGGGACAAAATCATAGGGTAGGAAAGTGAGGAAGAAATGGGACAATAGAAAGGATATGATGGGATACTGTGTGGTCTCTCACCTGGGGAGGAGAATAGAGATTCTGATGACCTGACAATGTCATCCTTATGCAAAAGGATTGCCTATGCTAGTAATGTGCAGCAACCAATAACATGTCTTCTAACTGCAGTAGAATTATGAAAGTGTAACTGATTGGATTAATAGCTTTGGCAAATATTAACAGGGTTATTCAATCGTTTAAAATGGTGTTAATTTTGCCCCAACCAATCAAATGTTAGCTTACAAATGTTAAATAAGATCTGATTGGTTGGGGCAAAATTAGCACCATTTTAAATAAGAACTTTTATTGAATCTCCCTGTAAGTGTTTTGTAAAATCCTTTAGAACCCCCTTGTACACTATACAATTTATAGCTACCTTAGGAATTATTTTCCGATTGTACAAGCAAATCTTTCTTTGTGTATTGAGTTACCTGTTACCCAGTCTGTTCAATCCCAAATATCTACATCCATTGGGTATTGAATTTATATCAATCAGATAGTTACAGAGCTCATAGGCATAACCTGGCAGGCTCTCAATGTAATAAACTAGTTTAAGGAATAAATATTAAAAAAACTTTTTTTTCTATTTTAGCTGCAGTGCCCGCGATGCCAATGTGTGGAAGAGGGAGAGTTTCCGCCAACAGGGACAGACTCGCTTCCTGGTCCAGCAATCTCCAGCACAGATCATGAAAATGGGCCGTCTGGGCCAGCGTCTAACACAGTACCAGCTGCCATACCAGAGAGCTCTTCCTATACCCATCTTCAAACCTGCAGATCTCAGTACCAAAATGGAACGCATAGCTACTCCACCCCAATTGCGTGGTATGATAGAGTTTGAGAGGGCACTTAGTAATCCAGGCAATGATGGCTTGTGCCAGGATAAGACACCTCTTTCACAGATTACCAAGGAGTTGCCACCAGTCATGCAGCCTACACGCGTGGAATTTACCAAGCCGGGACTGGCAAATTCTTTCTCAAGGTCTATGTCTCAAGAGGTCCAGAGGGGCTAGGTGTATAGCAGCCAAGGACAAAGGTGTATGACATCCAACCAATAATTTCTGCTAGTCATAGATGGCCAGGTTAGAATGCAGTGTGTGTCTGCATTGTGTTTGCTCTAGAATGGCCCTAATTTGTATAGCTGGATTATAGCAATATGGTCAGATACTTAGTGTCTGTTTATTTACAAGCACCAAAGTGTATTAATGAACTGAATATTCCATAATAGACAATATGCAGAAGTATTTCGGTATCTCTGCATTGCTGGCAATTTCAAATTATTATATAGAATTAATGGTGGGATTTAAGATGTAGGAACTCATTGTCCTTTACAACATAAGAAATATAAAAAGGTAATCATTCCACTGATTATCATAAACAGCCAATCAAAAAGCTTGGTTTAAGTATGACCTATAAAAAGTATTGGTGCTATGATAGGATTTCCTTTTCAGTAGAAAACAATGAGTTCCTTATTAGCCTAGTTTAGTGTAATGTGGTCATAGGCAATCTGTGATAGGGAAGATAAAGATCTGGATTAGAATTTGAATTATTTCAACAAGGGTTGTCTCCACTAAGTACATTAAAATGGCCACATACAAATATTAAGGGGCACTCATGAAAGAAACTGTAGGTGGACGTTTAAGAAGGTGGACATAAGTGTGTAAAGCAAGAATGGGAATTTGCTCTTTACCCCTTGTACATGGTAGCATGTGCTATGTAAAGCGTGTACTTCCAGGTTAAAGAGCTGTTTGATTGGTCAAAGGAAATAGGAAAGTGTTAAAATATTAGCATGGTTGGGTTATCAGGTTCCCTACAAAGAAATGTTCTCTAGCTATAGACTGCATATCCCTCTGACTTTTAGGAGGGTTGGCAGATATGTTTGCACAGTTTTGTATGGACATAAAGTATATGAAATATAAATATATTTTTATGTAGGGTTCTGTTTGTCTGGTTAATACTAATTTTAACATGTATAATATTTTACAAGTCTAATAAAATAAATATTTTCAAAATATATCATTGCATTATCTGTATTTTTATGTTTTGTATTATACACCAGAGCCATGAATATCCTGTAAATTATTTTCTTATAAACAGCACTTAGTTAGGTCATCAATAAAAATGTGTGCTTAGCTAGGACATCAGTGTCACCTGACTTGCTGATATTATATGAAACATATATTAAAAGTCCCCTGTCACCTGTGTAAAACAAACAGCATGAAACTCCTTGGTGTAATATCCTTATATTTTTCAATAGGGAGTATATTATCAAATTCCAGCATTGGCTCTCACACTGTATACACGGAAATCACAATATAACTGTAATAACCAAGTCTGTTGGGAATGTTATGTACTCTGCCCACTGCCAAATATTATATAACACACAAGCCTGGAAGCCAATTGGACCTTATATTTTCAGATCTTGGCACCGATGGCAGATTGTGTATTTATGGGGATGAGATTAACTCTCATTTAATCACAGGACCACCAAGGAATATAAAGTTAGTTACAAAGGCGTATTTATATTATGTACCCAGGAAAATACAATACTATGGAATTCAGTGAGGTTAAAATTGGTCATTATTTTTGGTCATTGTTTTTAAATATAATAAATGAAAATTAAAAGAAAGCTAAAGTAGGAAAGCTGCTGTTTTACCCTCCTTAGATACTTTTTCAATCAGGGCCTTCAGATGTTCAGAAACTTGCAGATGCAAGAAATGCTGGGAGTTGTAGTTTCCAAACATCTGGATGGGGCATCCCTTGTTTAAATAAAGTTTTCAGCCTGGTAGCTAAATATACGGTTATTATTTATTTCTACAGAATAGACCTGTATACATTTCCCATGCACAGAGATATCTGTATGCTTGTCTGTCAACGCTTGTGTTTATGACGTTTGTTGGAAACTTGGCAGATATTAGGAATTCACACCTGGTGGAATAAAGGATTTAAAGTCCATTTTAATAGAAGGCTCATGTCACAGCAGGGAGATTAGAGACACACGGCATTTAAATGGACTGTAACTCTTTCCACTCAACAAAAATGTAAATCAGACAGGGTAATGAACAAGGGAACATTAATATGATGGAGATAAGGGTGTGTGTTCATGGGCTACTAGGATCATCCATATTATAGTTTTCCATACATTTCCGCAGGGAAATTTCTCCCTCTTCTGTAACGTTCTATTAGTGAATAATTTCCTAATACTAAAGTTTAATCAAAATGTCCAGTGGCGTTACTAGAAATTACTGGGCCCCCCAGTGATAGGGCCCCTATCCGTGCTTCATCTACAGGGGTTTTCTGAGTAGATGCAAAACATATCAGATTGGGGCACAAAGAAGGTTCTAAAAAGGTTATATAATGTTATGTTTCTAAACCTAACAAATAATGCATTTTTAAAAACAACAAATGTTGCCGGTTACTGGAATTGATACATAAAGTATGTATGTATGTATAATTTTATTTATAAAGTGCCCCTTGGGTACGCAGCGCTGTACATTATAAAATACAGACAGGGAGATTCAATAAAAGGTCTTATTGGTTAAAATGGTGCTAACTTTGCCCCAACCAATCAGATCTTATTTAACATTTGAAAGCTAACATATGATTGGTTGGGGCAAAATTAGCACCATTTTAAACGATAAGACCTTTTATTGCATAACCCTGCTTGTATACAAACAAGGGGATAAGTGCCATTAACAGATAGATAAAAATTAAATAAATACAATTTCATACATCAGTTAAGAAAGCATATATATAAATTATATATAAATTGATATAAGTGCAACAAGCCTTAACACATTAGGAATGAGATTCCTCCCCCGAAGAGCTTACAATCTAAGTGGGGGGACAACATACAGATACAAGTGGGGGAGGGGTACAAAGTTCTTAAAAGGGCTAACATTCATTTGTTGTGCTGATGTTAAGAAAGGTAGGAGGACAGTCTAGATTTGAAAGTATTAATGGATGTCACTTGGCGAAGTGAGAGAGGGAGAGAGTTCCAAAGGTAGGGAGCAGCAAGAGAGAATGGTTTAAGGCGGAAGGCAGCAGTGTTAGTTGGGGGTCTGAGGAGTAGGGATGGCATAGAACTCGAACTCGAACCCGAGTTCGAGCCGAACTGTTCAAGTTCGAACGGACCCGGACTTCTCGAACTATCTCGGACGCGGACTTTCGATATTTCCCGGACTTTCGATGATTTATCGAATGTTCGAACGTTCGAGTATCGAATCCGCGAGTAAAATGTACATGGTATCTAGGCGCGAACATCGAATCTGCGAGTAAAGTCTCCATTACAGCCTATACGCGAGTATCGAATCTGCGAGTAAAATGTCCATGTTACCTCGAACGTGAAAGCTCGAAAGTAGCGCGCATGAGAGTAAAATCGATTTTACTTAAGTCCTGGATATTGGAACATGCTCCCCAGACCATTTCCCAGGTCCCACAGCCATTTACATTAAGTTACCATTAATATTTTAGTTGTATTTGACTCAAACTTTTCGAACTATTTGCCTCCCATAGACTTAAATGGTTCCGTTTTCGAACTTTCGAACTTTCGAACTTTTACAATAGTTCGAAAGTTCGAAAACGGACCGAACTTTCAATAGTTCGACCATCTCTACTGAGGAGTACATTGCCTTGTGAGGAATGGAGGGCACGGCCTGGAACATAAGGGACCAAGAGAGAAGATACGTAGGGAGGTGCAGTAGAGAGAAGGTAGGGTTAATCCCAGGATTTTTCAGATTGCCACTTGGAGTCAGGAAGGAATTTTTTCCCTTTCATAATTCTGGTAGGTTTTTGGTTTTTTTTGCCTTCCTCTGGATCAACAGATATTAGGCAGGAAATGAGGATGTTGCTGAGTAGGTTGGACTGGAAGGACATATGTCTTTATTAACCTCAAATATTATACTGTACTATATTAGGTAAACACGTTTTTTTGGCCTGGCTGTCCGTTCGTTGGTATGAACTGTTTGGCAAGTCAGAAATAGCCTCAGCCAACATGTTGCTGTGACCGATTGTACGCCCTATAGAAGACTGCATGTTCAGCCATGATTTATCGACATGTCTGATTGGTCGGTTGTGGCCATAAAATTACACACAATAGTTTGGGCTGACGAAAAATATACGGAAATATTGGTCGGCCACCCAAAATATCTGCCTGTGTGTACCTAGCCTTACAAATTACCCACCAAAAACCACCAAAACCAATCTCAATAGAGGAATAAACATAGACAGCCTTCATAATGTGCAGTAAAACCCTTTTATTGGAATGCATGGGACTGATTATATGCCTGTGCTCAGTTTCTCGGTCTCTTATTATATTTATTTATCAGTGGGTTCTCAGTCAGGCCTCCAAACTATTTTATCTTATCTGGAGTTAATGACTATTCCATTATATCTTAGTATGTAATATCTTCTCTTATCTCACCAGCTGCTTAAATGACACTGAATCACAGGGAAATAAAAGGAAGGTCAGAAAGACATTCTGGCCTATGGAGAGTTAAATGTGGAGACTAGCAACTCTCAGAACAAAGCCATATGCCATCATAATACAACATGGAGGATAAAGCAATTGACTAATCAGAAAATTCCTTGTTAGTCCTCACATAAGCTCATTGCTCATTGGCTACTGTCACATATAGATATATATATATAGAAAACTTACCTAAAGAACAACAATTCATATGTGGTCTAACATTCATACTTGGAGCTCAGTTTACAATGCTGACTATAGTCCTACGGATTATGTATGACATTGCCCTTCCCTTCCATCTTGTTTGTTTTCTATTATTTGAA
Source organism: Hymenochirus boettgeri (assembly GCA_019447015.1). NCBI lineage: Eukaryota > Metazoa > Chordata > Amphibia > Anura > Pipidae > Hymenochirus > Hymenochirus boettgeri. The sequence continues at coordinate 260,795,491 of CM033476.1, read as the reverse complement.
ATCTGCTTGTCTACTGACTTCTGAAACTCCCTTTATTGTGGAAAATGCAATGTACTCTGGCATGTGTCCCTTGATTAAAAATATCTCCGTTGAAGTATATTTGACCCAGACAGGAGGACGGATTGTCCCATTACATGCGGGAAAGCCACAACAGCTGTCAGATATAGAGAGAGGCATTAGCAGAAACATGTAAGATTATATCACACTTATTATTGACACAGATTCCTGGCACGTAGAGTGCGTCATGGAGAGAAAAATGCCAACCAGGGAACAGAATAGAGAAACACAAAGGGGTCAACTGAAAAAAACAAATATTAAACTAATGAATAGAGATGAACTTTTCCAACAAAAGTTTAACAAAAATCAATATGAATATTTGTTTTAAACAATGTATGATGGAAATGAAAAATGAATCAGAAACACGACCAGCAAACACTGGCACATACTGAGACAGGATACAATACTCCATTCATCCCTGCAAGTCATATTTTCTTTTCAATAGAAATAAATACATTAAGGAAATTGTTGCCCCTAGACATTTATGGAACAAGAGTACAAAGGATTGTGATAACAACCGGATAAAAAAGGGGCTACAAGGTTTCTGTCCCTATGGAAAATGTATGGAAATGTAGGCTGCACTATCTCCAAACCACACAAACAGAAAACATTCATGGGCGAGACCACTATAAAGGAATATACAATGAAAAATTAAAATGCAAGAATATCGTTTATGTAATTCAGTGCAAATGTGGAAAACAGTATGTGGGGAGAACAGAGCATGTGAATGACATTAACAAGTAGCCCACCCCTCTGGCAGTCGCAGGAGTCTCCCGGTTTCTGGGGTGGTCTCCAGCATTCCCCCAAGACCACCCAAACGCAACACGCCCCAGAATGCCTCTAACTGCTCCACGCTTTTAGCTCCTACCTCTGCCTCCACCCAACCCCTAAATGCAGGGGCACTTTTAGGGTCTTTGCTGCCTAAGCCAAACTTTTAAAATGCCAACCTTGATTGTTTTCAGGGGCGACGCGAAGCGCACAGATGCTGTGTTAAATTGGGTGTGGCTTTCTCGGTGGCCATGGTTCAACTGTTACAATACATTAGAAATGCCATACTTTCTGTAGTATAAAAGATTTTAGCCAAAAGATTTGTAAGCCTGCCACCATGTCGTCAAGTTAGACTCTTTCAGCAGGGCCTTAACTAACCTGACTAGTCTAACCTAGCCTAACAAACTAACTAAAGCTAACCCAACCAAACAAGATATTTTAACAAAATCATATCTGTTAGTAGGGAAAATTATTTTTTTTCTTCACTCCCCACTTGTTTCCCCCCCACACACTATTGCTTGTCTGCCACCTTTCTTCTTCAGTGCAGGGGTGCTGCCTGAGACAAATATCTCACTTGGCCTAATGGTAGATGTGGCCCTGCCTAAATGACATGCCCCCTTTCTCCACCCTGCCCGGGAGCATTATTTGGTAGGGTAGGATGTAAGATGAAAAATTTGACTATTCCAAAACATTTTAATGATTGCCAAGCAAATGAGACATTTAGATTTCACTTTTTGGGCAATAGACACATTAGACATTCCAGAGGAGGAAACATACAAGCAGCACTACCGAGGAGAGAGACCAAATAGATATATGAACTGAACACCTTAATACTCCATGGTCTAAACAAAGAAATTGATTTAGAGTTTTTTGTAACATTAGTTTTATCTGCCTATTTATTTGACCTTTTGATTGTTTTTTTTTATTGAGGTTTATGACAATGTTTTATATTCTATGTTTTTATATTTTATTCCACATTATTATCATTATGATTGCCCCTTCTCTCATCTAATTTATATGTACCCTAAGCAATATTTATATTTAGATGTAATTTAATTTGATTTGTTCTCATTTTGTCACCTGTAATTTATATAACCTCCTATAGGGGGAGCATATTAGTTTCCCTATGGACCTCTTTTACATTTGCAATTATATGTTCTATAAGATAGGACCACCATAGACCATAATATCCAAAAATCAGCACTTTTAATGCCTCAATTTTACTTCTTTAGCACATTTCAGCAGTTTTCCCTATACAAAATAGCAGACTCGACCGGGTGCAAACGCATTATACGTAGGTAGGGAGGCACAGAAACACAGAATATTATAGCTGTCTCTCGGAGAATCTAAGCCCCACAACCTTTTGACATGTCTGTATAACCCAACAGCCCCAGAGTAAGTAAAATAAGGCTAAAAAACAGCCCTTAATGCAGATAATGGCAGCTGTGATCAGATGCGTTCCACTGGTACTTCCGGTCTCCAGCCTGGGAAAAAGAAGATATAAATGAACAGTGTCAGTATGTTTATATATAGAGCTTTTATGATCCTGAGTAAAGCCATATTGGCGAAACATGTTGATTCAATTTTAAGACTTTATTATTTTCTAAGTTATATCTTTCAATACATTTAAAATATCCATGGCTGGTACTAGTGGTCTTAAAAAGCAAGCAATATATGTCTGTTAGATATTATTTTATTCATATTATATTAATCATTAGAGAAATTTATCATCTATTTAAATGAAAGAGTCAGGAAGGAATAATAAAACAAGGAAGGAAGGAATAATAAAAACAAAAACATATTTTAAAGAAGATGATTCAAATGCGTACGGTACATCCATTTTGATAGCTGCCATGAGAAAAGTTGGCTAAAAATTGGTTAGAAAATACGCAATTAGGACAGTTCCTACGAATTAAAAGAAACTGTTCAGATAGAGAAGACTATGAGGAACAAAGTGAGGTTCTAAAAAGTATAGTAAATATAACTTGGCATTAGAAGAAGCTTAAAGGACAACTCCACCTTCATAAGAACATCTTTTAGAAAGAATGGCCTCTTTAAAATATGTTGATATATCATACTTTGTCCTATGTACTGAGCGTTTACTGAGCCTGGGCATGCTCAGAAGAGGCAGACAGGGCATTAACATTGAGTCATTGGCTGTGATGTTAACTATCAAATCCATAACTGACAGTTGCTAACTGGAAGAAACAGGAAGCAGAAACGGGAAACAGGACATTGTGCAGGATTTCAGGTTAGACTTATATATTTCACATTTCAAACTATTACCATTTAGGGTTTTGGGGGGTGATTTACCTGTATGTAAGTTTTCATTTTGGGGCTGGACTTGCCCTTTAAATAGAAGCAGATAAGAGGATTAGACAGTCATTATTGGTTACAAAAAAGAAAGGAAAATTGTATTAGAATACTTGAAAGAAGTAGAGACAATAGTTAGATCTATACAAGAAACATTGGCATATTATTCGAAACCTAGGAGCTTTAGGGCGCGATGCAATATTTTCTTCCGACGCACCTCACCTGCCCGAGTTCCCGCGATGCAAAAATCCCTGTGCGAGATTTTGTACATTGCCGGATCTCTGCCAGGTAAGTGCGCCGGCTAAGGCCTCCTATTCAGTGCCGTAAAGTTTCATGATACATAGTAAGGGCGGTTTTGCATCGCTTTTTCCAACCATTCTCGGAAATGGAGCAGGCAACGCAAACTCAGTGTAAAACCCACGCTAACCCGATAATACATCTAAAAGCGTAAGTTTTACACTGACTTGGCCCAATATTGCATTGCCCCCTTAGTGCTTTAACATAAAATGTTGGAAAAAAAGTAACAGTTCCACAAATTTACTACCATTAGAACAAGTTGTATAAAACCTCTTTTAACGGTAGCACAGTAATGGTGATAGGAAATGTTTCTGGTGGCGCTAACATAAGAGGTGGAGATCTGAACAATAAATTATTAAGACTGGATCTAAAATAGAAAGTATGAGACAGTTCACCCCAAGGGATTTAATGATATGGTAGAGTTAGAGCCTTTTTTATGAGATTGTTTCCTTTATTATGTATTGCAGATAGCGAGATAAGATGTGATAAATGTGGAAATAGGGGCTTAGTTGGTTTGTTCCATTAGCATAAAGAGGAAAAGGAAATGTAAATATATTAATAAGCCTGATGAAGTCGTACAGCACAATGAAACCCATAGCATTATCATAAGCCTTTCCTTATGTGTAGACTGTTGATTCATTGATTGCACAGCACTTTTGTATTATATATTAATTATTGAACAGAACGTTCACTTACCTCCACTCTATCCCGCGGTGATTGCGCCTTTAAAGGGCATGTCCACCCCCAAAACTATAATCCCCCCAACTACTGGCCCCACCATGTAGTGTAATTTAATCCTTACCTCACATCCCAGCTCCATAGGGTTCTCCTGTAAACCCCCCCCCAAAGTCTCAAAACTAACCACCAGGAGGATAGCAGGTCTCTGCCTGCTATCTTGCCTCCGGTAGATATTTGCCATGCGCACTGCAGCCCTTCTCCCTCCCCCTCCCTCTCCCTCCCTCTCCCTCCCGTTCTACTATCCCTCCCCCTAGCAGAAATCCCCTTAATATGCTGCTCCCCCATGTCCCCCAGCCCCAACCGCATATTTTTTTTTTCAAAAAGCTCCCCAAACTCTTACTTACCTCTCCGCTTTCCTCCGCTGCACTGAATGAACGGCAGCCGCGTCCGTGATTGGCTGCCGCTCAGCCAATCACAGACGGGACTGTCGGTCCCGCCCCTCTGCTTGCATTCTCGCAAGCAGAGGGCCGGCAGTGCGGCGGAGGAACGAGGGGAGGTAAGTAAGAGTTTGGGGGGCTTTCTGAAAAAAATATTAATGCGGTTGGGGCTGGGGGACATGGGGGAGCAGCATATTAAAAATCCATTTTAGGGGTGGACATACCCTTTAATTGAATGGTTCCCTCTTGATCTGGGACGTAAGCTTAGTGGAGTGATCTACTACAGCACCGGGGCTGCTTCCCCTCCAGCGGAAGGTGTATGCCTTAGAGACGCGGACCAACCACTAAACAGGGATTAATAGGAACACACTAAAAATTTTGCCCCAACCAATCAGATGTTAGGTTTCAAATGTTAAATAAGATCTGATTGGTTGGGGCAAAATTAGCACCATTTTAAAAGATAAACAGGGTTATTCAATAAAAGTTCTTATCGTTTAAAATGGTGCTAATTTTGCCACAACCAATCAGATCTTAGCTTTCAAATGTTAAATAATATCTGATTGGTTGGGGCAAAATTAGCACCATTTTAAAGGATAAGAAGCTTTATTGAATCGCCCTAAAGAACTTTTATTGAATCTCCCTGATTAACTCTACCAGCAAAGAGTGTTTTATTTTAATATATACAGGGAGATGTAATAAAAGTTCTTATCGTTTAAAAATGGTGCTAATTTTTCCCCAACCAATCAGATGTTAGCTTTCAAATGTTAACTAAGATCTGATTGGTTGGGGCAAAATTAGCACCATTTTAAACGATAAGAACTTTTATTGAATAACCCTGATAACATTTTTAAAACGGATTTTAATAGGTATGATCCTTGATTCTAAATAGAGGCTTTTTATTTTTGTTTTTTAACCTTATTTATACTTTTCTTCTCCAGCTGCTCCAGTTACCTGCGCAATCAGCCATTTCTATTAGAATTATTTGGACTGAGTGTGCACTGCAACAAAGAGCTATAAAAAGTAATAATAGTCCACTGGTGCTAAGAGACATACTAATCTCCAATCTCAAATAAAGAGTTTTACACCCTTAGCAGTGCCTGCCTGCCTGGGAAGGAAAATACAAAGTTGAGCCTCATAAGCTTTACTGGGGGGGGGGGGGGGGGGGGATATTTAATTCCCGATTCCAGTTGGCAAGTGGATTAATCCCTGAATCAACTTGGGACATTTAACACTGGTAACGCATGTATTAGGAACAAAGCCAAATCTATTTATAAAATAGTATGGGTTTAGCGTTTATCAGATTCATCAAAAAAACAGGCAAACAAGGAAACTTGTCTTAAAATAAAGTCCAAATGATTCCCTGTGTAATGAAAACTTCTGTGTTTTTACTGTTGGCCATCCACATTCCATTGGACTCTGTCCGCAATCATCCAGCCTGATCTTTTAAAATACCAACAGTGGTAGTTAGTCAGCATCATGGGAGTAAAATATGGATTGCTCAATAAGTTCGGTAGGTCTGTGGGTTAAAGTTGTGACAACATATGGATTACTCAATAAGCATGGTAGGTCTGGGGGTTAAAGGGGTGATATAATATGGATTACTCAATAAGCACAGTGGGTCTATGGGTTAAAGGGGTGATATAATATGGATTACTCAATAAGCACAGTGGGTCTATTCAGAGATAGAATCAAGTTTTTTACTTTTCTGAATAACTAACCCATGTGACCTTTTATTTCAACCCCCAAACTTGCGACACTGACGCTAGGTCCTAAAGGACGGTTATTGCTGCAAGAGTTTATTATAGCACAATCATCAAAAACAATTCATTTTTTTTCCTTAAAGGTAAATGAAAAGCAAAATATAAAAACATATAAAGCAGAGTAGGATCCAGGGTCAGCATTACCAACTGCAAGTGTTTTGTACTGACTGCCCCTGTTATAATTAACTGTAAGGCTGGGTACACACCAGCCAATATTTTCAGCCGAAATATTGGCTGGAGTGGGGCGGGCGGCCACGACCGAATCGGCCGAACGAACGATCGGACGTGCCGGTAAATTCCGATCGATTGTGCGGTTCCCTATGGGACCACATGATTGATCGCTCGCAAATTCACATTGGTTGCTGCAGATTTCTAACACAGGCTTTGGCACCAACCCCATTGCTTTGTAGAGGTACAGGTAGATTGTTTACCACAAATCTCTATGTTTAAAATGAAATTACTTTTACTTTTCTTTATTCCAGTTTCTGCTGACTAACTCGCCGTCCAAGTGTTTGTTAATCTTTCTGCTTAGAGCTTTGCAGGAGAGCGATTTTAAAATGGAAGATCACAGTCTGGGTAATTTGATGTTGAGTCCACTTTCTAGGACTTAAATTTAACAATTGTTATATAAACTTATCATATGCATTGTTTATGTAAAATGCTCTAGTCTGTATTTTTGCAGTGGTATTTCAATGCTCTTCCTGCCTATTGATTCTTACAAACACCCCACTAATGCCTCAATTAATTGTCATTCGCTCTATGCAATCTACACTTCCAATGGAATCTTGTTCTTTACTAATCCAATCTGATCTCTTCCTTTTCCCTAAATTATTGCCAAGCCTATGCATATCTCACTGTGCCCAGTTACTGGTTCCATCTTTTCTAGTACAAGTGCAGAAGCTGCTATTTATCCAGGAGTTTGTGCATCTAATGTAGAACATTGTTCGTCTGTGTGTTTTTTTTTTTAAATTGCTAAAGGGAAAGATCAGTTTTGTTCACAATGTAATAGTAATCCTGCATTTTACTATTAAATCCCAAATAAAAAACACAAAATGGAATCTCTCCTGCTTCCAGAACAAGGGACATATGTTGTCCTATTGGTTGACTCCTCATAGCAGCTGTATAAAGGGTACGGACGTTAAATAAAACAACCAAGTTTTCTGCATATTTTTACCAAGTCACATAAGTGTTAACGAGTTCCTCTTAAAAGTTCAGGCAAATGTGTAAACATGTTCTATGTGATTATGGGGGAACACAAGTCTTTTTATAGTACCTTTTCCTGTGCATTGGTTCTCATGGCATTTCATTTTAAATGTTATTCTATTTAACATTCTAACAGATCCTGTTTATTCCATTGAACAGAAATTCCAAATGTCTATCACATTTTATAAATAGGGTCTTTGTAATTCTCTACAGATACAGAAAATTAACCACACATCTCCATACATGTAAACTTAGAAACGAATTAGTCTACAGGCATTAAATAAAGCAGTTACCAACACATTGTGCTCTACATTTGAACCACCCCAGTGTTAATTGCTGGATCATTAGAACATCATTGGTCATAGGAATACAATAGGCTATTGTTCTTCACATTTTCAGCACTTTACGGAATGTTTTCTTAGTGCAGATAAAACATAAAATGAAGATCGTTATTAAACACAAACAAGTGCCACTCCCACATTTATTTACAAAATCTTTGGTTTGTTACATTTATGTTTTTCTTCTTCACCAACAATCCCCAAACAAGTTACCTAACCAGACAATTTATTAAGAAAACAGTTGAAGTAGAGCAGATTGTTTCATGGGAAAATGCCTTTCCAGTCAGATACAACTAACATAGGCAAATGAGCAGGTTTGAATCCACCCTCAACACGCACTGTACAGAGCATAAAACTGGTTCTAGCGATTCTACCCCATCAAACGTAAAGGGCACGTTTCACTCCCTTAAACTGCCATTTGCCCAAATAGTGAGTTTACTTGAGCATTATTATTGCTAGTTCATTATGCCACTTGTATTGATTTATTTATTGGATGGTACTGAACTACCCAAACTTTTTGCTAACAACAGGCTGGGATGGTGGTAGTACTAGCCATACGGCTGGAGTACGTCTGGGGTACTAACTAATACTAATATAATGCTCAAATAAACTCACAATTCAAACTAAAAAGACAGAAAACAGTTAATTTGACCTTCAAATAAAGAAACAGTTTTATTGAAGAAAAACATTCTAAGGGGCTGTACACATGTAGAATTTATGTGGGCCAGGAATAGCCAATGACAGGGCAGTGAACAGATCCATCAGAACAGATCTCAAATCACAAAAAAATGGGAGCAATCACACACGTATGATTGTCACTCGAAGCGGCTATTCACCAATCTTTTGTCACCCGCTTCCAGCAAGCAATATCCTGTGTCTATGAGCCTTTAGGCATTAACAGTAGCACTAGAGAGAGATAATTCTTACCCCATTCAGACTTCCAAGGTCCTTGACACGATGTTCATCTTTTTCGCTGTCGTAATTGATGACAGCATGCTGCTTATCAACACTGCGGGACTGAAAGAAAATATATACAGGTTTATAATTTATTAATCCATATTGGTGGCATGCAGTGGTTATATTACTATACTACATTATACCTGACATACCACAACAAAGGAAACCTCAGGTCACTCCACAAACCTGAAGACACTAAGAAAGTATTCTCCAAGAGCTCGGTGTTGATCAAACTTTATTTCTTCATTACTAAGGCAAAGTTAATATCTGTGTCTCACCTCTCATTTTTATGTGGGTTTGTATCTTATTTCTGTGCATTCCAGCATCACTTAGTTCGGTCACTGACTATTGTGTTGTTTGCACATGCCCAATTCTAAACTACTGCATGCATTTTTGGGATGTTTTCAGGGTATACAATGGTGGTTTAGGTGGTGGTTTAGGCTATATCTAAGTGCGTCCAGTTGTGGTGCGTTATCCAAACTTGGTAGAAGTACTTATACCGTATGGAATCTTTGGGGAGCGCATCTGGTGGAACCTATGGACTTTCATTGGATTACTACGAGACACATGGATTGATTGAACCAATATCTGAAGGAATGGAGGCTTCGGAATCTGGGTGAGATCGTTTTTGTATACATATATCCCTTTACACAAATGTACTTTGTTACATTACCCTTATAGGGGTGGACGCACTCCTGAGAGATATATATACATTGTTTTTACGACCCCCAAACCGCCTCTCCATGTTCCACATTTACCAGTGAACGCTTCAACCAGTAGTGTTTGTATTTCCCTGTGCATTTGCATCCAGATTTCTATATACGCACCTTGCCGTCTATTTATCCATCTCTTAGCCCTACCTATTTGTTTTAGAATGTACCATGGTGTTTTAGAATGTACTGCAGATACTATTTATATATTCCCCTATTTTTAATGTATATGTGTTGTGATATATGCTATGTGTATTTTCAATAATAAAGTATTGTGTATCTTTGGATAGTAGAGGTAATCTACTCTTTTGTGTGGGATATTTTGAATATGTGTTCCTTTGCCCGCATATACTATATATATTGTTAGGGTTTACAGGTAGTTGAGTGCCATGGAACTTGTTTTTCCATGTTATAGCGGAGTCTTTCTTCTTGTTTTTTCTTTTGATATTTTTTGGTTTACTCCGTATAGCACCCACCCATAATTGGTGGATAACCAGGACCTTACCTACAAGCAGGTGGCCTAGTGGTCACCATTTTTTCAATTGGTTTAGGTCTTGTTTAAATAGTACAGCATGTCCTAATGACATATCCATCAATCATACCAAGGTTAAAATTAGATTTCTCTGAAATATCAGACTGTTCCATGATCTATAAAATGTGGAAGTCCTCAAAACTTGGCAGATTAAACAAGTGGGTGAGATGGAATGTTGTACCATGCATAGACGTAGAATGACATGTTGAGAATGTGAAAGAAGGCTATCATGAATATCTTTAAATGAGGGCTTTAAATGAGGGGGGAAAGGGTGGGTTATAATGGATAATGTACCCCCTACTGTAAATTAATAGGATATAATAAGTCTTCTCGGAGTTCTGTGCCCTTTATAAAAGCAGGAGGCCTGCCGCCTTGTGCATTACCCCATTGATTGGCGTTTAGCGTTGTGACTCTTTCTCATCATCCACTCCTATGTAACAACGTGCCTTCTTGTAATTTTTTATCCCCCCCTTAGATATTGTACCATAAGGCGGGTACATTCTTACTATATAAATCTCTGTGTATTTACGATTTAAATTATTTAAGCTCTTGTTCTGAATGAAGTTTTAAAGGATTGTAGTGCATGCCTAATTAAATGAATTAAAAACAACCTCATTCTTTAGCCATACAAAGTACCCTACCTCCTGGTGTTGCCATATACTAAGGCGGGTACACCCCCGCAGATATTTTTTCGGCGACCGGACGACGAGATTCACGGTCGGCTTAAAGTATCCAACCTCGATTTTTCGTTTGTTCATCCGGATCGGTCGAACGAACAACGTGTCGGTAAGTTCAGATCGATCGTGCGGTTCCCTATGGGACCGCACGATCAATCATTTGCAAATTCAGCTGCGACCGACGTACATTAATCTGGCGCGAGCGCTCGCTCGGGACAAATAGTCCCTCAGTGTGTACCCAGCCTTAGAAGCTGTTCTATCCAGGCACTCAGTTTCTTTGGGCAACTTGCCAGGTGTTCTCTCCTGTTCCTTCATACAACCATTATACTGTAGTAAAACTACTGTATAGACTCCTAAACTACCCCCTATTTGTTGCTAAGAGCTGACACACACATGTCCATACATGTCCATATTGATTGCCACAGCTGGTATTTCATTTCTGACTGACCAATAGAGATTTCCGAACTTCGAAAAATCCGGTCGCGCGAGGATCCGGATTTTCGAAAAAATCTGAAAATTCGAAAATCCGCGAGCGGACCCGTTAAAACGTATTAAAATGAAAGTTCGGCAAAATCCGCATTAAAAGTGGTCTAAATAGCCTTGGTAACGTACACTAACCACTCGGGACCTGGGTATGGCCTTAGAAGCACGTATAAATGCCAACAATACCTAAAAAGTACAGTCCGCTAGCGTGACTTTAAAAAAACGGTATTTTTCGAAAAATACGAGGATCTCCGTAAAAAACTAAGATTTCCTAAAAAAACGAGGCTTTCTGTAACTATGATAGCTGCCATTGGCTAATTGGATCATGTGGCTTGCTCCGTCTTGAAAATTTACAAGAATTACTGTTTTTACGAGTATTCTCGTAATTACGAGAATACTCGTAATTACGTGAATCCTCGTAATTACAGGGATCTTCGGTTTTTCCGTATCCCGAAAGTATCTAGATCCTCGTAATTACGGAGATACTCGTATTTTAGAAAATGTACGTAAAAAAAAAAAATCCGCAGTTCGGAAGTTCGGAAGTCCGGAATAATCGCCGTTCGCGGACGGGAGAAATCCGCGGCGGATCCGGGTTCGGGTCGCGAACCGGCCATCTCTACTGACCAATGGCTCCTAATACATATTGTTAGATAGTAAATAATAACTTGCAGTTTAACTTGTTAGATATTAAATAATATGACAGTTTATTATTAGTCCTTAAAGACATTTCACTAATCATCCAATGGTTTTCTCAGTTAAAAATAAATTCTCAATTCAGAACTTAGTTAAAAGCAAACCAGTAAGAGTAATTTCTTTTACAGAGGAGAGCAAATTATGTCAATAAAGTTTTAGCCAGTAGTCCCATTGGATATCTGCTATAGCAGTATGACTATCTAGCGGAATTTCTAACCAGTAGGTCAATTTGTGTGAATATTCACAAGCCAATGCAAAGTACATCTTTCCATAAAAAATATCTAAACAGAGAAAAAACAAATGCAGGCAGATTTACCCAGAGCCACATACGTCTCCAGGAAGAGATTCACCATAGTCTGCATGGCTGTGGTTGAATTCACCCTCACAGTAGCTGGCGTTAAGCACTTACGCAAAACGAGCCACACAGACTCTGGTGAATAGGCTGGGGTGGCTGAGCGAGCGTCTGTTGGCAGCGCCACTACCGAGGGAGTAAAGTCATTCTAACTAATCGTTAATCGGTTAGCATGGTGCCATGGACTGACTTTGACCCAATATCTTGCCCCACTGAGCTACCAATCAAAAATATTATAGGTCCGAATTAAAGAGAATTGGACAAGATTTTGGGACAACTGATGATGTAGTGCATTGGTCAGATCTTTCAGACCAAATAAGCCACATAAACCCATCTGTTTATCACCATTGGGGAACAATCATTTTAAGCCTATACACTATGCTAATATCACAGTCTTGCTTAATTGAAAGATACTGTAAAAGGATAACACCAGCTAAATAATTTTTTTCTAAATTACAGACAAAGTATATATACCATTGAGAAAATCACTAAGGTTTTGCAGACATTTAAGTAAGAAGAAGAACCCAGGGGTGAGGATCTTGTGTTTAGGTCCACACTCTTGGATACAATCCATGGAAAGAAGAAGAGGAGAGGTGAGTATATTGTCCCTTAAGACAAATAAACACTGTATAGATTTTCCTCTATGCCTCTTGTAAACAGTAGTAAAATAATTAAAAGAAATAGCAAGTATAATTAACAATTTTAATACCGTACTTTTGCACTTTTAACACTGAAATCCAGCAGAAAACAAAGAAGACTCAAATATACTTAAGTCGATCAGGCAGAAATGTTGCCAGGAATTTTTAGCACATTGTGCATTTCTAGGCCGATTTATCACCATTTACGCCATTTTTTCAGTAAATTTCACTTGATACTGCGCTGTTGCATTTTCTTGAGCATTGCATTATCTGAACTCAGGGTGAATATGCAGGGAGGTTATTCTGGGAATATTTGCAACGTTCTTGAACGTTTCCAGTTGTAAGAAAACATTCTCACTGTATGATGGACTTTCGAAACTGTTTTGAAATGTCCTCCTTGGCATTGTGTTAACTCACATACAATGCTTCAGACCAGTAATTTCAATCAAGTGTATTTAGCAAAACCTAGCTGCTAATTACCTTCGTTATTCCTACGGAAGAAGCAAGGAGGTACTTAATTTTTTTTTTAAATTATTTTAAACTGGAAAGGAACATGTAAAATCTCAGTTCATGTAGTTGGCAGGAAACACAGGGATTAAGTAAGTTCATAAAGTGGGTGGAATTCATCTTGTCCAGACCTGAATAAATGTAAGGAAAACCAATCCTCAAAACCTTTTATTTATACATTATACAGTTGAGGGAACACACAATTTTTTCATCATGGGAAGCATATCAGATTTCTCCAAGAGATACTTAACTAGACAAAAATGGATCCATTATCAAACAGGGCTCTATTGAAAATGCAGACCATGTATGTTTATACACAGTAACTGATTATTATGTCCCACGCTTTCTTAAGCCATACACCCTCAATGGCTGCAAGATAGTGCAGATAATCTGTACTTCCCAATCAAATTTCACTCCATCTATCTTGGGCAAGTTTCAGCTTGAAATCTTCCTAAAATACTCCAAGTGCAGTTGGGACCATCAGAACATTTTTCCAACTGGTGTTATCCCTCTTCTGGTCATTATACTATATTATATAGACAGGCAGTCTATTATAAAGGCGGCCATACATGTTTGCCGACCTTTAGACTACAGTGGTTTTCCTGATTTTTGAGGCAAAAAAAATAGGTACCTCAGCTTATACTTTGGTTGGCTTATACCCGAGTATATACGGTAAGTTTTGTGCAAAACTTTACTTTTTACTTTTATATTTTATTAAATATAGGCTGCGCAGCACTATTTCCAGATATTTTTGGAAATAGTGCTACCACACCAAAATTAGTGTAAAACCTGTGCTAACCCGATAATACAGTAGCATGGGTTTTACACCAAAACCTTGCCTCTCAGCCAATCACGCATGCGTCTGCTGGTCCGGCCCCCTGCTTGCAGTTTCATGCAAGAAGAGGGCCGTGGCAGTAGTCAGAGGAGAGAGGCAAGGTAAGCAATGATCGGGGGAGTTTCTGCAAATATTACTATAGCGGTTGGGGCTGGGGGAGGGAGCTCTACACTACAGAAAATGTTACAAAAAGGGGTGGAAATGCCCTTTATACAGTCCATAAGCACCTAATAATCATGGGAAATCTAAAGATCAGCAGAAAAACGGACGTCCCCAACTATGCAACTTCCAGCAGCTTCAGGTGGATATATCATTTCTGTGAAACAACCTCATGCATATTAAATTAACTACATCAATACTTGACACAGAACCCAGAAGTCTGAAAGTAGGCAGAGATTTACCCAGAGCTTTGTAAATCTCCTGTACACAATTTAATATTGAGTTGAGGATAAAAGTAGCGCAAATGCAATATTGTTGTGCAGATGCCTTTTGCGAAACCCGCAGAGCTAAGATGGCGTCAAAGTCGCACTAACTGATTTCAAATCAGTAAGAGTGCTTTTCGCTCCAGAAATAAGCTCAGCGTCTCCCTGTAAATAAGGCTGGTAGTGCTGAAAGCTTTTTTAGCAATATCCATGTAAACTGTCTGGTCCCTGTTTGCCACAGTTATAATTATTTCAGAGATTTTTGTGTTGTGGGACATACCATAGGAAAATACCAGATAAGTAAGGGGAAGTGGAACCAAATATATATGGTTTAGTACATCAAGAATTAGAGTAGAGTTCATTATTTCTAGCCTTCAAGCCAGAAGTAGATTTTTTCTCTTGTTTCCCTTTAAGTCCTTATATGTAGCAATAATACAACAAAACACAGTAGCATATTGAGGGAATTACTGGTGGTTTATGAAAGAATACAAATCCTTATAATCCATACTTTAGATCACCCCATCAAATTTTAACATAAAGACATATTGCAACTAGAAAGAACAGTTTGTGTATTTAGGTCAGTAAAATCTTTTTCAGAAGATAGTACTGTATAGCTCTAAGTACAGAAACAGAAAAAAGAATAATAACCTTAACATCATATAAACTCTAGAATTAAGCAGGGATTTACCTGAAGCATAAGCTCACAGTCCTCACGGCCAACAAAGATCATTTCCCGCGGCAGGCGATGGCGGGTGCCAGAGCTGCTGACGAGGAACCATGATGTGACACTCATCTTGTTTTTTGGCATAACGCCTACCGTTTTAACATCCTACAGGGGGAACAAATGACACGTTGGACCTCATCTATTTCAAAAATACATCACCAACCACTGTGTATATTGTATAAGTATTCCTAGGTAATAGCACCATTATTGGATCAATTCAGGTTTTCATATTTTTGAACAGTAAATATTGACAATATGAGAATCATACAGCCTTATTTATACCATAAATGGTTTACACAGGATGAGGTCATCTAGATGAACAAATTCAGGATGTGTTTTTGTACCAAAAAGAACCATCTAAATACAATACAATACCATTCTATAGTGCTTCTCCTGTGGGATTCAACACTCACAACGTCTGAGAGTTCAGTAATTGGTGATAGGATGAAGTTGTCACAGAGTATACAATCTACAGGTCCACACACTGAACAGGTGGGTTTTCAGTCTGACTTTAAACCATGCCAGGGATGGGGCAGTTCTGACTGACTGGGGTAAGTAGTTCCACAGAGTAGGTGAGGCATCACACAAGGCTCTGTGGCCAAAAGATTTTAGGTGGACTGTGGTTGCAATAACTCTTTCATGTATCCAGTGCCTAAATTATTCAGCAATTTACATGTAAGTAGGCCAATTATGAACAGGATCCTTGACTTTATGGGTAGCCAGTGAAGGGAGTGCAGGATCATTGTTATGTGGCAGTGGCACGGCTGGTTTGTTAGCAGTCTGACAGTGGCATTCTGCACAAGCTATAGGAGGCGATGGTCCTTTTTTGGGAGGCCTGTGTAAAGGGCTTTACAGTAATGTGATAAAGGCATGAACTAATGTTGGCAGATCTTCTGGGGGGATGAGATGTTTAATTCTTCCAATGTTCCTTAAATGAAAGTTTGATGATTTCACAACAGCAGAGCTGTGAGTACTGAAGTTTGAATTACCATCAATTATAACCCCCAGGCTATGCATATTCTTAGAGCTATGCAGATCTGTATCCCCTATCCCACCTATGATGGTTACAGGTATCCTTAGTGATAATGGTTGCAGGTGGAGAGCTTTTGTTGCCATGCGCTGGCCTCGGATTACAAGGACTTCGGTTTTGCCAGCATTTAGTTTCAGCCAGTGGATGGATAGATAGATAGATAGACGGACCGATATATATACACATTTTTCAGTTATGCATACCAGACAGAAACAGTATATGGATCTATGGATCCAGCCGTGTAAAACATTGTGGGAGGAATGGCATGAATACAGGTAATATCAAGGCTTTGTTGATTTTCCAAACAAAAATAAATACTGCAATCCTCCAATGCAGTGTTAAATAAAACATTGACAAGGTTTTCTTTTTATTACTTTACATACAAGTAGGAAAACTATATCCAGATACAGCAAATTCTGCTTGTAAAAAAGTAATACAGCTGGTACCATTTATTAACCATTAGCTGACCAATTGTTCTTTTTATTACTCCTTATGTGAATTTAGACAATCTTCATAAATTCTGCAGTAATGAATCACTACGTGGGGAAGAAATAAATATTCAATTCCGGAGTTGGAATACAAAGCTCAGATTGCTGGTTGCCTGTCAGGAATGTAATATAACACTTGCATGTCTTCAATTATTCACAACTTTATCACTTCGCTTGGACCATTTTGATGCAACATTAAAAGAAAAAAAAAAGATCAACACTTTGGGTACCATAAACACGTTTAACTATGAAATTATCCAGGGCATGAATAGATTCTGATTTAATATAGTGAATAATAAACCCCTACTGTAAGTTGTAAGGATATTAGAAGTTTCTGAGAAGTTCCCAGACCTTTTATAATGGTCACGGAACTCTGAGGTGACTTCTGATATCAGTATAATTTTCAGTAGGGGGGGTACATTATCCATTATTATCCATATAATTCTCCCCTATCTCTCATATTTAAAGGCATCAGTAGCTTTAAACCCAGATTAGGATGAAAATGTGTTTGTCAGCAAAGAATGCTGAACAATCATGTGTGTGTGTGAATGTATTTATTTAGAAAACACCAATTGGGGACACAGCAATATGTACAATGTTGTAATACAAAAAGTTAGGGGGGCGACGACTAATAATGTACATAACTACAGTTGTGTTCAAAATTATTCAACCCCCAATGCTGTAAAGGGTTTTAGGGAATTCAGTGTACATTGGTAATTGTGTTTAGAATGAAATCTTACAAGGACTTTTTAAGGAACCATTTTTTGTGATTTCTTCATTGACACAATTATTCAACCCCTTAAAGACTACCACTCTTAAGAACAGAGGTTCATTCAAGTGCTTTCGATCAGGTATTGAAAAGAATTGTGGATGTCATCGAGCAGCAATCAAGCATAATAAGCACCAATTAGGCGGATTTAAAATGACTGTGATAGTTAGCTCCTTCTAGACATTTACTGGTGTGTTTACAAACATGGTGAAGTCAAGAGAATGGTCCAGGAAGACAAGAGAAGTGGTGATTTCTCTTCTCAGGAAGGGCAATGGCTATAAGAAGATTGCAAAGAAGTTAAACATACCAAGAGCCACTATAGGAAGCATCATTCGCAAATTCAAGGCAAAGGGCACTGTTGAAACGCTACCTGGTCGTGGCATAAAATAGATGCTGACTTCGACTGCTGTGCGCTACCTGAAGCGCAAAGTGGAGAAAAGTTCCCGTGTGACTGCTGAGGAACTGAAAAAAGATTTGTCAGATGCGGGTACTGAAGTTTCAGCTCAGATAATAAGGCGCACACTGCATAATGAAGGCCTCCATGCCAGAACTCCCAGGCGCACCCCCTTGCTGTCTCCATAGAATAAGAAGAGTCGACTGCAGTATGCCAAAAGTCATGTGGACAAACCACAAAAGTTTTGGGATAGTGTTCTGTGGACTGATGAAACAAAATTAGAACTGTTTGGGCCCATGGATCAACGCTATGTTTGGAGGAGGAAGAACAAGGCCTATGAAGAAAAGAACACCTTGCCTACTGTGAAGCATGGCGGGGGGGTCAATCATGCTTTGGGGCTGTTTTGCTTCTGCAGGTACAGTGAAGCTTCAACGTGTGCAAGGTACCATGAATTCTCTTCAGTACCAGGAGATATTGGGAAAAAATGTGATGCACTCCGTCACAAACCTGAGGCTTGGGAGACGTTGCACCTTTCAACAGGACAATGATCCCAAGCATACCTCCAAGTCCACTAGAGCATGGTTGCAGATTAAAGGCTGGAACATTTTGGAGTGGCCATCGCAGTCACCAGACTTTAATCCGATTTAGAACCTCTGCAGTTGCAGTGCGCAAGCCTAAGAATGTGACTGAACGGAAGCGTACCCATGAAGAATGGGCTAAGATACCCGTAGATCGCTGCAAGACACTTGTGTCAAGCTAGGCTTCACGTTTAAAAGCTGTTATAACTGGAAAAGGATGTTGTACTAAGTACTAAGAATGAATGTCACTTGGGGGTTGAATAAAACTGATAATGATGTGAGCACAGAAAAGACATTTGTGGTTATTTCATTATAAATGTTATGTTATATTTCTCTGACTTACAATTGTCTCTTTGATTTAATTGTAAACAAGATGACTGAAATGATCAAAATCAATGTCAAACTGGCCAAAATACTCAATTTCAGTGGGGGTTGAATAAAACTGATAATGATGTGAGCACAGAAAAGACATTTGTGGTTATTTCATTATAAATGTTATGTTATGTTTGTCTGACTTACAAGTGTCTCTTTGATTTACTTGTAAACAAGATGACTGAAATGATCAAAATCAATGTCAAACACAAGTGCTTGAACCAACATACAGATACATAGGGAAGGCCCTAGTGAGAAGTTACCATGTATACTCGAGTAAGTTACCATGTATACTCGAGTATAAATCAAGAAATTTTAAGTTTAAAACCATCCTGGAAGTATCCCCTCGGTGTATACTTGGGTCTGGGCTGATCTGGATGCTTGAAGGAGCAGCCGGACAAAAACACATAGCCCTGGGAAAACAAAAGCTGTACCCTGAAACGCACAGAATCCTCTTGATTTCCGTGGGTTAAGCAATTGTTGTCCTGCTCACTCCTAGATCAGCCCAGACTGCAAGGGAAAAAATAGGAGAAGTATCAGGATTCAGCAAACTTCTCTAAAGGATCTTTAATGTTCAGGATGCACAGAAAGGTAATGCAGGGCACATCTGTTTTATGGGGCTGTGTATGGGAAAAAGTAAACCCTCGGTTTAAACTCAAAGGGCATGTCCACCCCCAAAACTATAATCCCCCTCACTACTGGCCCCAATGTGTAGTGCAATAAAATCCTTACCTTACATACCAGCTCCAAGTGGTTCTCCAGTAATCCTCCCCCAAAGTCCAAAAAAGTGGCCACCAGGAGGAGAGCAGAGTCCATATAGGATTCTGCCTCCTGTCTCCCCTCCGGAAGAATTTTGCTATGCGCAATGCAGCACTTCTCCCCCTCCCTCTCCCACCCGCTCTGGTCTCCCTCCCCCTAGCGTAAATCCCTTTATGTATATAATAGTAAATGTTCCCCCAGCCCCAATCGCTATAATAATTTTCTAAGAAAGTCCCCAGATAGTTACTTACCATGCCTCGCCCCACTGAGAAGCCAGCAGCCGTGTCCTTGATTGGCTGCCTCGCAGCAAATCACAGACGTGTCTGCCTGTCCCGCCCCCTGCTTGCATTTCCGTGCAAGCAGAGGGACGGGGCAGTGCGGCGAAGGAGCGAGGCATGGTAATTATTATAGCGGTTGGGGCTGGGGGCACATTTACTATTATATACTAAAAATGTAAATTAAGGGTGGACATACCCTTTAAGTCAAACAGTTTTCCTGGTACATCAGTTAAAAATAAGTACCTTCTTTTCTATTCGAGTGTTTATACTCGAGTATATACGGTATGCAGTGTCAAATTTAAAACAATAATACACTGTGCTGGTGCTCTGAGAGGTAAGATATCACATTAGATTTAAACCTACTGATTGAGGTTTATTAAAAATATTGGAGCCACAAGATAAATGGTGGGAGGAAGCAGTGTGAGTGTTTGGTCTGTGTTGGAGATGGTACAGGCAGGGACAAATAGGGACACTACAGAAGAAACATAAAAAAAAGGAAAGGAATTTGAATGTTAATGTTGCTTGATGGGGAGCCAGGTAGTTGTGTGGTGCAGGGAACATTTAAGTTTCAGTTTTTTCGAAGTATTGACTGAAGGGGAGAAAGAAGGAAATCAGGAGACCAGGAAGAAGAAGGTTACAATAGTTCAGGCGTAATAGGATGAGAGCATGGATAAGCATTGCGGTAGTATGAAAATAGAATCTTACTTTCTTTTGCATTATTACGAAGAAAAGAGAGGTAGGTAGAAAAAAGCATCAGTTTTTAGCAACACTGTTAATGTGGTTAGATAAAGAGAGAGAGGAATCAATAATTACCCCAAAGCAATGTGCCGACTGGATAGGGTAAATGGCGGTGTTATCAACAGAAAACCATAGGAGATGCATGATTGGATGTCAGGACATAAAGTTGGGGTTTCCCATGCCTACACATTTTTATTCCAGTTTAGTAAACAGTGCTTTGACAGAGGGCAGTATGTATTTGTTAATTGATAACACATGTGCATGGACTCTGTTCTTCTCTAGCATTATATTTATTAAAAAAATTAGCTATTAGCACACAGCTTAGAAGGCGCAGTGCCTACCATATTTTATATATAATACATTTAGAACCACATACTACATACTTTATTTTGTCAGTCCTCAGGGTGCTGTCTCATGGAGCCATGAACAGCTTCACGGCAATTATTACTTCATACAACAATATCCACATACACACTTTGTCTGGTGAAATAATAGGTTTGTGACATCTGGAACACCCGAAACGTTGTGTGAGAGTGAGCAATATCACAATAACTACTATTATTTTACCAGACTGAGTGTATATTTTATGTATAACCCAATTAAATTTGTATTATGGACCTTGGTTAGATTACATCGTAAATCAATAACGAAAGGAACCACATCACATTTTACACTGATCATTTGATTACTAACTGCAATCGAAAATCCTCAGGACATCCAAGGACATACTATACATGATTGTTCTCTTTTTATTGTTCCATACATGTTAATCTTTCCGCTTTTCTATGCACATAATCACTGTGCCACACCATCTTTTTCTTCTAGTAGTTTCTTCTGCCGCAGCATATCTCAGAAATGATTACATTTTGCGAAGAATAAGCTGGTGCAGGGTGCTGGGAAATTTACTGTTTAGTGCACATTTCTCTTTATGCAGTGACGAGGTATTTATTACAGTATTGTAAATAATAAGCTTTTGTTTTTGTTAATGTAAAGTATGTTCCTGCATGCACTGACATTCTGTCTCTTTGGTATGTGCATACGCTGACACTATCTTTCCCAAACCACAAAGGGTGGAGAACAGCAGGAAAGAAACTGTGATATTTTGGAAAATAATCAAACTATTATTTGAGTATTAGCTTTGGCAGAATGAATGGAAGTAGTTTTTGGGGTTTTAGTGCTGTGTTCTGAATAGAAGTATACAAATGTATTCACTTTCCTAGGCACCAGGACAATATCTGGCACACCCGAGACCATTACAGCTGGCAATATATTGGCATCAATTGCTAATGGCTGGACTATCTTGTGGGACGCATTACTGCACATGGCCAATTATGCCATTTTGCAGTCGTCTGACACAGTCACATGACGAGCCTTCCAGGGGATCAGTGTGTTTGGGAGCTTGGTTTGATAGAGGCTACAGAAAAAGGCGTAATTCACCAAGGGACGTCAGGAAAGTGTCCAATATACATAGAAGAATTTTGAAGGATCGCACACCTTGAAAATCTGAATAAACTTTTATTGAACCATCAACACAACACGAACAACGTTGCGTGGGTCTCCTCCCCCTTCCTCAGCATCTGAAACGAAAACGAAACGTTGTGCGTGTTGTGTTGATAGTTCAATAAAAGTTTATTCACATTTATAAGGTGTGCGATCCTTCAAAATTCTTCTATGTATATTGGATATTATTAACCCTTCAGGGGTAAGGGTTGGAAGAGTCTGTACCCGGAGCTCGTGTATGTGCTAAGGACTGTTACGTCAGGAAAGTGACCACTTTCGTATGTATCTACCAGCAAATTACTCAGTAATTCCTGGATACATCTACAAGGGGTTATACATACAATACAATAATGGTATGAATTCAAGATATTTTCCATGCAGTAAAGAACTGATCCATTACACAAATGAACAAAAATTAAACAATTACCTAAATATTTATGTGATTGTGCTCAAGTTCCTCTTGTGATGGCAACACCTCTCATCCAGTCACATGTACATAGACTTGAATAGAGATTCCCCAGCTGCTGAGGACCAAAGGAAAGAGGAATATAGCATTAATTATTGGATTGGGTTTTTTTGCACGTATAACAGTTTTTAAAGTAATTTTATTAAAGTCAGAACAATGCACATGGTATAAATGTAATAACATGTCATAAATAACAAAATATATAGTTAATATAACAGTAAGAGGTAAAGGAATATAGTCAATTGCAAGTATAGTACTACGCCATTTATATTGTGCAGAGCGTGACATACATGTAAAGGAGTTGTAGAAAGTACAAATAAAGTAAAAGAAAGAAAATAATAAACCATAAACAAATAAAAAATAAATTTTTGGCTTTATAGCTGAACTTCTAATTTGATAAATAATAAATAATTGCCGATTGGTTGGCTATAGTATGAATTTAGTATCTTGCAACAGATTCTGCTGGATTTAAACAACTAGAACTGATAAATAAGTATCATAGTCACAAGTGTTAAGCAATCCATTGATTTCTATTAGAATGCAAGTGTGTTAATCTGTAAAGAGAGGTTCTAGAAATAGATTTTGGACCCAATGATTGTCTTCTTACGTTCAAGCCGTTGAATGAAAATTTAGGTAAATCACCACCCCAAACTACAATAGTTACAAAGCTGAGGTCAGCTGTCATGGTCACGACGAACTGCTGCTTTGCCAGAAGTACTACTGGGTAGGAGAAATGGGGAGCAGAACATTGCCCTCCGTAACAGGTTAGGTTTGTCATTTTTGTAGTGTATGGCCTGCATAGAAATTACTTAAGAAATTTAGAATTACATTTAAAACAAAAATGTAACACAAACGGGCTTTGCAGAAAAGGGTGCAAGTCTGTATGTATATAGTTTCCATAAATGACTTTTAGGGAAACCTGGTAACATTACATTGAAACAATAGATAAAGGTGTCCAAGGGAACTGTAACATTGAAGTTGCAGTTAGAACTGGTCAAATTAGTTGTGCTGCATATCTGTTTCCTATCTGACCATTTTTAATAGACATCAACTATGAACTTTTCTTCCAGCTGTACAATGCTCTAACTTTATTTTTTAACATAGAACTAAACAGCTATATACTGAATACATACCTTAAAGGGCATATTGTCCCCCAAAATGATATCAGGGTAGATCACCCCCCAAAACCGTTTTTTTACGCAGGCCTAAAAAAATGTTCTGTTTGATGTAAATCCACCTGATAGTTAAAGTATGACAGCAGTTAGACTGAGCTCTGTGTAAGCTCTGCCAATAGCTGAAGGGCTTACCTGGGGATTCCTCCTCTAAAACTAAGCATTGATATACTGTATCTTCACTTCCTTTCCTCTGAAGCTGGTAATATCAGTTTATGGGTGCCGGTGCCAAATTAAAATTTGGCTATCCAAAAGGTGTTGTCAGCAGCAAAGCAGCTGTGAAGAAGAGAAGACCAGCACCTACAATCACATCATTTTTCAGGTGTAGACATACCTATATATTGATTGTTGTCGAAATTCGGCAAGCAAAAAAAAGTACATTATAACATCCAACAACAAACAGAAAGTGGATAGTGCAAAGAAAATGGCAGCATTGCTGAAATCGAGTGACCATCACCCATAACAGTATTATACCTTAAACAGGATGACAAGCTGCTGTTTAATGAAACAAATGCAACTAGAATTATGGTTTGGCAACCAGATCACAGCCCTGTGTTTCTCCTAGAGTGGGTGGAGGAAGTGAAACTGAGCTTGGGAGTCTGCTGGACAGACTCATCAAAGCCACACATCCCTCTCTGGTTTGAATTAACAGCACAGGGACCTGTAATGTCCAAACCAGCATCTTTATTCTTCAATATCAGGGATGTCAAACTTGTGGCCTTCCAGATGTTTTGGAAACAACAAATCCCAGCATTCCCTTGGTGGAAATGAAGGGAGTTGTAGTTTTAAAACCTGTGGAGGGATGCAAGTTTGACATCCCTGCTCTATATAATGGAAAGACAAAGTAAGAAGCCAGAGTAAGAACCCAGACTATCATTAGGAAGGATTTTCCCCCCATCCCATTCACAAATGACAGCAACATCCAGACATTTGTCAGCTGTTTCTGATCCACACCCTATAGGATTTATCCTTGTCACAATGTGAAATCATTAACTCTTTCAGCTCTCCCCAAGGGTGGGGGTGGGGAGACCAACTACTGCAGCCACATTGAATGGGATATTCCTATAGCTATATCCTAGTGTGTGAGAGTGTGTATGTGTGTGTGTGTGTCATCAGCTCAGTAAACAGATGATGGTGATTAAATCTCAGTCTGATCCCACCCTGCTGGTGTTTCATTCAGCCCAGGTACAGGATGGAGGCCGCAGGGCAGGCAGCCGGCGATCAGCTGGATCCTCTCCCCTCCCCTCCACATACCTGTCCTCGTTCTCCTTCCCTGTCAGATAAAGGCTGAAATCCCACAGTGGCGATGGATCCAGTGTGCCCGGACCAGAGCCGAGGGTGTTACCGGCCAGGTGATCGCACACACAGCCTGTTCCACACCCTCCTCAGCTCCGCAGTTTCCTGTCACCCCTTCGTTCTCTCTCTCCTACTGCACTTGCACGACAGGTTCATGACATCACCAGCAAAACCACCCCCTCCCCCTCCAGCAGAACGTTCAAGATAGGTGACATTCTTGCTTGTGAACGGAGAAAACACAGACGCCCCCTGCTGGATTGTCATATTTACTGCTGTTAGAGTACCTGAATGTACACATTCCAAAGAAGGCGCAGCAGTCATTAACTGGTTGGGGATGGGGGTGTTGTAGGCAGGGTTGGGATTTAGGGGTGTTGTAGGCAGGGTTGGGATTTGGGGGTGTTGTAGGCAGGGTTGGGATTTGGGGGTGTTGTAGGCAGGGTTGGGATTTGGGGCTTTTGTAGGCAGTGTTGGGATTTTGGGGCTTTTGTAGGCAGTGTTGGGATTTGGGGGTGGGTTGTATGCCGTTGGGATTTGGGCTGTTGTAGGCAGGGTTGGGATTTGGGGCTGTTGTAGGCACTGTTGTGATTTGGGCTGTTGTAGGCAGGGTTGTGATTTGGGGCTTTGTACAGCGTTGTGATTTAGGGCTGTTGTAGGCAGTGTTGTGATTTGGGTCTGTTGTAGGCATGGTTGTTATTTTGGGGTGTTGTAGGCAGTGTTGGGATTTGGGGCTTTTGTAGGCAGTGTTGGGATTTGGGCTGTTGTAGGAAGGGTTATGATTTGGGGCTTTTGTAGGCAGCGTTGGATTTGGGGTGTTGTAGGCAGTGTTTGTGATTTGGGTCTGTTGTAGGCAGTGTGTGATTTGGGGGTGTTGTAGGCAGTGTTGGGATTTGGGGCTTTTGTAGGCAGTGTTGTGATTTGGGGGTGTTGTAGGCAGGGTTGTGATATGGGGGTGTTGTAGGCAGTGTTTGTGATTTGGGGCTGTTGTAGCAGGGTTGTGATTCGGGGCTTTTGTAGGCATGTTTGTGATTTGGGGGTATTGTAGGCAGTGTTGTGATTTGGAGTGTTTATAGGGGGTGTGATTGGGGTCTTTTGTAGGCAGTGTTGTGATTTGGGGGTGTTGTAGGCAGGGTTATGATTTGGGGGTGTTGTGATTTGGGGCTGTTGTATCAGTTTGTGATTTGGGGCTGTTGTAGGCAGGGTTGTGATTTGGGGCTGTTGTAGGCAGTGTTGTGATTTGGGGCTTTTGTAGGCAGTGGTTGTGATTTGGGCTTGTAGGCAGTGTTGTGATTTGGGCTGTTGTAGGAGTTGTTATTTGGGCTGTGGTAGGCAGTGTTGTGATTTGGGGTTGTATGCATGTGTGATTTGGTGTGTGTGGCAGGGGTGATTTGGGTCGGTTGTGGCAGTGTTGTGATTGGGGGTGTTTAAGGCAGTGTTGGGATTTGGGGCTTTGTAGGCAGTGTTTGTGATTTGGGGGTGTTGTAGGCAGGATTGTGACTTGGGGGTGTTTGTAGGCAGTGTTTGATTTGGGGCTGTTGTAGGCAGGGTTGTGATTTGGGAGTGTTGTAGGCAGTGTTGTGATTTGGGTCTGTTGTAGGCAGTGTGATTTTGGTGGGTTTGTAGGCGTTTGGATTTGGTGTTTTTGTGAGGTTTGTGAGTTGGGGTGTTGTAGCAGGTGTTGTGATGGGGGTGTTGTAGGCAGTGTTGTGATTTTGGGGCTGTTGTAGGCAGTGTTGTGATTTGGGGGTGTTGTAAGCAGTGTTGTGATTCGGGGGTGTTGTAGGAAGGGTTGTGATTTGGGGCTTTTGTAGGCAGGGTTGTGATTTGGGGGTGTTGTAGGCAGTGTTGTGATTTGGGGCTGTTTGTAGGCAGGGTTGTGATTTGGGGCTTTTGTAGGCAGGGTTGTGATTTGGGGCTTTTGTGGGGCAGGTTTGTTTGATTTGGGCTGTTGTAGGCATTGTTGGGATTGGGGCTGTTGTAGGCAGGGTTGTGATTTGGGGCTGTTGTAGGCAGGGTTGTGATTTGGGGCTGGTTGTACAGGGTTGTGATTTGGGGGTGTTGTAGGCAGTGTTGTGATTTGGGGGGTTGAGTCAGTGTTGTGATTTGGGGTGTTGTAGGCAGGTTGTGAGTTGGGGGTGTTGTAGGCAGGGTTGTGATTTGGGGGGTGTTGTAGGCAGGTTGTGATTTGGGGGTGTTGTGATTTGGGCCTGTTGTAGGCAGGTTGCGATTTGGGGCTGTTGTAGGCAGGGTTGTGATTTGGGGCTGTTGGTAACTAGGGTTGTGATTTGGGGTGTTGTAGACAGGGTTGTGATTTGGGTCTGTTGTAGGCAATGTTTTGATTTGGGTGGTTGTAGGCCAGTGTTGTGATTTGGGCTGTTTGTAGGCAGTGTTGTGATTTGGGGCTGTTGTAGGCAGAGTTGTGATTTGGGGCTGTTGTAGGCAGGGTTGTGATTTGGGGGTGTTATAGCAGGGTTGTGATTGGGGCTTTTGTAGGCAGTGTTGTGATTTGGGGGTGTTGTAGGCAGGGTTGTGATTGGGTGCTGTGTGTAGCAGTGTGTGATTTGGGGCTGTTGTAGGCAGGGTTGTGATTTGGGTGTGTGTAGCAGTGTTTGTGATTTGGGGTTGTTGTAGCATGTGTGATTTGGGCTGTTGTAGGCAGTGTTGTGATTGGGGGTGTATAGGCAGTGTGTGATTTGGGGTCTGTTTGTAGGCAGTGTTGTGATTTGGGGGTGTTGAAGGCAGTGTTGGGATTTGGGGCTTTTGTAGGAGTGTTTGTGATTTGGGGTGTTGTAGGCATGATGTGACTTGGGGTGTTGTAGGCAGTGTTGTGATTTAGGGCTGTTTGTAGGCAGGGTTGTGATATGGGGGTGTTGTAGGCAGTGTTGTGATTTGGGGGTGTTGAAGGCAGTGTTGGGATTTGGGGGTGTTGTAGCAGTGTTGTGATTGGGGGTGTTTGTAGGCATTGTGTTGGGATTTGGGGCTTTTGTAGTCAGTGTTGTGATTTGGGGGTGTTGTAGGCAGGTTGTGATATGGGGGTGTTGTAGGCAGTGTTGTGATTTGGGGGTGTTGTAAGCAGTGTTGTGATTTGGGGGTGTTGTAGGCAGTTGTGAGTGATTCGGGGCTTTTGTAGGCAGTGTTTGATTTGGGGTGTTGTAGCAGTTTGTGATTTGGGGTTGTTGTAGCGTGTTGTATTTGGGGCTGTTGTAGGCAGGGTTTGTGATTTGGGCTGTTGTAGGCATTGTGGATTGGGGCTGTTTAGGCATGTTGTGATTTGGGCTGTTGTAGGCAGTGTTGTGATTTGGGGGTGTTGTAGGCAGTGTTGTGGATTTGGGGGGTTGTAGGCAGGGTTGTGATTTGGGGTGTTGTAGGCAGGGTTGTGATTTGGGGGTTGTGATTTGGGCCTGTTGTAGGCAGGGTTGTGATTTGGGCCTGTTGTAGGCAGGTTGTGATTTGGGGGTGTTGTAGGCATGTTGTGATTTGGGGCTGTTGTAACCAGTGTTGTGATTTGGGTGTGTTGTAGACAGGTTTGTGATTTGGGGTCTGTTGTAGGCAATGTTTTGATTTGGGGGTGTTGGTAGGCAGTGTTGTGATTTGGGGGTGTTGTAGGCAGTGTTGGGTGGGGGCTGTTTGTAGGCAGACTGTGATTTGGGGCTGTTGTGGCAGGTTTGGATTTGGCTTTGTAGGCAATGTTGTGATTTGGGGGTTGTAGGCAGTGTTGGGATTTGGGGCTTTTGTAGGCAGTATTGTGATTTGGGGCGTTGTAGGCAGGTTGTGATTTGAGGGTGTTGTAGGCAGTTTTTGTGATTTGGGGCTGTTGTAGGCAGGGTTGGTGATTTGGGGCGTTGAGGCATTGTTGGGATTGGGCTGTGTGATTTGGGGCTGTTGTAGGCAGGGTTGTGATTTGGGGGTGTTGTAGGCAGTGTTGTGATTTGGGGGTGTTGTGGCAGGGTTGTGATTTGAGGGTGTTGTAGGCAGGGTTTGTGATTTGGGCTTTTGTAGGCATGTGTGGTTGTTTGGGGGTGTTGTAGCAGTGTTGTGATTTGGGCGTTGTACCAGGGTTGTGATTTGGGTGTTGTAGACAGGGTTGTGATTTGGGGTCTGTTGTAGGCAATGTTTTGATTTGGGGGTGTTGTAGGCAGTGTTGTGATTTTGGGCTGTTGTAGGCAGTGTTGGATTTGGGGCTGTTGTAGGCATTGTGATTGGGGCTGTTGTAGGCAGGGTTGTGATTTGGGGCTTTTGTAGGCATTTGTGTGATTTGGGGTTTTGTTGTAGCAGTGTTGGGATTTGGGCTTTTGTAGGCATATTGTGATTTGGGGCTGTTGTAGGCAGTGTTTGTGATTGCAGTGTTGTAGCATTTTGTGAGTTGGGGGGGTTTTAGCAGGGTGTGTTTAGGGTGTTAGCATAGGTTGGATGGGGTTGTTGTAGGCAGTGTTGTGATTGGGGTGTTGTAGGCAGGGTTTTGTTGATTTGGGGTTTTTGTAGGCAGTTTGTGAGTTGGGGGTGTTGTAGGCAGGGTTTTGATTGGGGGTGTTGTAGGCAGGGTTGTGATTTGGGGGTGTTGTAGGCAGGGTTGTATTTGGGGCTGTTGTAGACAGTGTTGTGATTTGGGCTGTTTGTAGGCAGGGTTGTGATTTGGGGCTGTTGTAGGCAGTGTTGTGATTTGGGGTTTGTTGTAGGCAGTGTTGTGATTTGGGCTTTTGTAGGCAGTGTTGTGATTTGGGGGTGCTGTAGGCAGTGTTGTGATTTGGGGGTGTTGAAGGGCAGTGTTGGGATTTGGGGGCTTTTGTAGGCAGTGTTGTGATTTGGGGGTGTTGTAGGCAGGATTGTGATTTGGGGGTGTTGTAGGCAGTGTTGTGATTTGGGGATGTTGTAGGCAGGGTTGTGATTTGGGGGTGTTGTGGCAGGGTTGTGATTGGGGGCTTTTGTAGGCAGTGTTGTGATTTGGGGGTGTTGTAGCAGTGTTCTGATTTTGGGGGTGTTATAGCAGGTTGTGATTGGGGCTTTTGTAGGCATTTTGTGATTTGGGGTTGGGGGTGTTGTAGATAGGTTGTATGTTTGGGGGTTGTTGTGATTTGGGGCTGTTGTAGCATGTTTGTGATTTGGGCTGTTGTAGACATGTTGTGATTTGGGGGCTGTTGTAGGCAGGTGTTGTGATTTGGGGCTGTTGTAGGCAGTGTTGTTATTTGGGGTTGTGTTAGGCAGTTTTGTGATTTGGGCTGTTTGTAGGCAGTGTTGTGATTTGGGGGTGTGTAGGGGCAGTGTGTGATTGGTTGTCTTGAGGCAGTGTTGTGATTTGGGGGTGGTTGAAGGCATGTTTGATATGGGGTCGTGTTTGTAGGCATGTTTGTGATTGGGGGTGTTGTAGGCAGGATTGTTATTTGGGGTGTGTAGGCATGTTGTTGTGATTTGGGGCTGTTTAGGCAGGGTTTGTGATTTGGGAGTGTTGTAGCAGGTTGTGATTTGGGTCTTTTGTAGGCAGTGTTGTGATATGGGGTGTTGTAGGCAGGGTTGTGATGTGGGCTGTTGAGGCAGTGTTTTGTGATTTGGGGTGTTTTGTAGGCAGTGGTTGTGATTTGGGGCTTTTGTAGGCATGTTGTGATTTGGGGGCTGTTGTAGCAGGTAGGGTGTGATTTGGGGCTTTGTAGGCATGTTGTGATTTGGGGGGTGTTGTAGGCAGTGTTGGATTGGGCTTTTGTAGGCAGTATTGTGATTTGGGGCATTGTAGGCAGGGTTGTGATTTGAGGGTGTTGTAGTCAGTTTTGTGATTGGGGGTGTTGTAGGCAGGGTTGTGATTTAGGGGTGTTCAGGCATAGTTTGGATTTGGGGTTGTTGTAGGCAGTGTTGTGATTTGGTGGTGTTTGTAGGCAGGGTTTTGATTTGGGGTTTTTGTAGGCAGTGTTTGTGAGTTTGGGGTGTTGTAGGCAGGGTTTTGATTTGGGGGTGTGTAGGCAGGGTTGTGATTTGGGGGTGTTGTAGGCAGGGTTGTGATTTGGGGCTGTTGTAGACAGTGTTGTGATTTGGGGCTGTTGTAGGCAGGTTGTGATTTGGGCCTGTTGTAGGCAGTGTTTGTGATTTGGGGTGTTGTAGGCAGTTGTTGTGATTTGGGCTGTTTGATGCAGTGTTGTGATTTGGGGTGCTGTAGGCAGTGTTTGTGATTTGGGGTGTTGAAGGCAGTGTTGGGATTTGGGGTCGTTTGTAGCAGTGTTGTGATTTGGGTGTTTGTAGGCAGGATTGTGATTGGGGTGTTGTAGGCAGTGGTGATTTGGGGCTGTTGGTAGGCGTTTGATTGGGAGGGTTTGTAGGCAGGTTGTGATTGGGTGTTGTAGGCAGGGTTTGTGATTCGGGGCTTTGTTAGGCAGTGTTGTGATTGGGGGGGTTGTAGGCATTGTCTGATTTGGGGGTGTTATAGCAGGTTGTGATTGGGGGCTTTGTAGGCAGTGTTGTGATTTGGGGATGTTGTAGATAGGGTTTGTGATTTGGGGGTGTTGTGATTTGGGTCTGTTGTAGACAGTGTTGTGATTTGGGGCTGTTGTAGGCAGGGTTGTGATTTGGGGCTGTTGTAGGCAGTGTTGTGATGTGGGGTGTTGTAGGCATGTTGGATTTGGGCTGTTGTAGGCAGTGTTGTGATTTGGGGGTGTGTGGCAGTTTGTGATTGGGGTCTGTCGTATGCGTGGTTTGTGATTGGGGGTGTTGAAGGCAGTGTTGGGATATGGGTCTTTTGTAGGCAGTGTTGTGATTTGGGGGTGTTGTAGGCAGGATTGTTATTTGGGGGTGTTGTAGGCAGTGTTGTGATTTGGGGCTGTTGTAGGCAGGGTTGTGTTGGGGAGTGTTGTAGGCAGTGTTTGATTTGGGTCTGTTGTAGGCAGTGTTGTGTATATGGGGGTGTTGTAGGCAGGGTTGTGATTTGGGGCTGTTGTAGGCAGTGTTGTGATTTGGGGTGTTGTAGGCAGTGTTGTGATTTGGGGGTGTGTAGGCAGGGTTGTGATTCGGGCTTTTGTAGGCAGTGTTGTGATTTTGGGTGTTTGTAGGCAGTGTTGTGATTTGGGGGTGTTTTAGACAGGGTTGTGATTTGGGGCTGTTTTAGGCAGTGTTGTGATTTGGGGGTGTTGTAGGCAGGGGTGATTCGGGGCTGTTGTAGAGTCAGTGTTGTGATTTGTGGGTGTTGTAGGCAGCGTTGTGATTTGGGGCTGTTTTACGCAGTGTTGCGATTTGGTGGTGTCATAGGCAGTGTTGTGATTTGGGGCTGTTGTAGGCAGGGTTGTGATTTGGGGCTGTTGTAGGCAGGGTTGTGATTTGGGGCTGTTGTAGGCAGGGTTGTGATTTGGGGCTGTTGTAAGCAGGGCTGTGATTTGGGACTGTTGCAGGCAGGGTTGTGATTTGGGGCTGTTGTAGACAGGTTTCTGATTTGGTCTGTTTTAAGGCAGTGTTTGTGAATTTGGTCTGTTTGTAGGCAGTGTTGGGCATTTGGGGTGTTGTAGGCAGGGTTAGTTGGGGCTTTTGGGCTTTGTTGGTTGAAGGCAGTGTTGTGTTTGGGTCCTGGGTTTGTAGCAGTGTGATTGGTGTGTTGTAGGCGTGGGTGGTGTTGTAGGCAGTGTTGTGATTTGTGGGGCTGTTGTAGGCAGGGTTGTGATTCGGGGCTTTTGTAGGCAGTGTTGTGATTTGGGGGTATTGTAGGCAGTGTTGTGATTTGGGAGTGTTATAGCAGGGTTGTGATTGGGGCTTTTGTAGGCAGTGTTGTGATTTGGGGGGTGTTGTAGGCAGGGTTATGATTTGGGGGTGTTGTGATTTGGGGCTGTTGTAGACAGTGTTGTGATTTGGGGCTGTTGTAGGAGGGGTTGTGATTTGGGGCTGTTGGTGTTAGGCAGTGTTGTGATTTGGGGTGTGGTTGAGGCAGTGTTGTGCATTGTGGGTTGTTGTAGGCAGTGTTTGTGATTTGGGCTGTTGTAGGCAGTGTTGTGATTTGGGGTGCTTGTAGGCAGTGTTGTGATTTGGGGTGTGTAGCAGTGTGTTGTGATTTGGGGGTGTTGTAGGCAGTGTTGTGATTTGGGGGTGTTGTTGATTTGGCAGGATGTGTGACTTGGGGGGGTTGTAGTATTGTGTTGTGATTTGGGGCCTGTTGTGCAGGTTGGTGATTTGGGGTGTTTGTATGCAGTGTGTGATTTGGGTCTGTTGTAGGCCAGTGTTGTATTTGGGGGTGTGAGGCAGTGTTGTATTTGGGCTTTGTAGGCATGGTTGTGTGTGGGGGGTGTTGTAGGCAGGTTGTGATATGGGGGTGTGTAGGCGTGTTTGTGATTTGGGGCTGTTGTAGGCAGTGTTGTGATTTG
This sequence comes from Hymenochirus boettgeri, assembly GCA_019447015.1. Taxonomy (NCBI): domain Eukaryota; kingdom Metazoa; phylum Chordata; class Amphibia; order Anura; family Pipidae; genus Hymenochirus; species Hymenochirus boettgeri. Next base: position 260,761,949 of record CM033476.1, on the reverse strand, counting down.
GGGGGTGTTGTAAGCAGTGTTGTGATTCGGGGGTGTTGTAGGCAGGGTTGTGATTTGGGGCTTTTGTAGGCAGGGTTGTGATTTGGGGGTGTTGTAGGCAGTGGTTGTGTTTTTGGGTCGCTGTTGTAGGCAGGTGTGATTTGGGGCTGTTTGTAGGCAGGGTTGTGCTTTTGGGGGCTTGTTGTGGCAGGTTGTGATTTGGGGGCTTTTGTGGGCAAGGGTTTGTGATTTGGGGCTGTTGTAGGCATGTGGGATTGGGGCTGTTGTCGGCAGGTTGTGATTGGGGCTGTTGGCGGTTGTGATTGGGGCTGTTGTAGGCAGGGTTGTGATTGGGGTTGTTGTAGGCAGTGTTGTGATTTGGGGGTGTTGTAGGCAGGGTTGTGAGTTGGGGGTGTTTAGGCAGGTTTGTGATTTGGGGGTGTTGTAGGCAGGGTTGTGATTTGGGGGTGTTGTGATTTGGGCCTGTTGTAGGCAGGGTTGTGATTTGGGGCTGTTTGTAACAGGGTTGGATTTGGTGCTGTTGTAAAGGTGTGGTGTGATGGGTGTTTGTGACGGGTTTGATTTGGGTCTGTTGTAGGCAATGTTTGATTTGGGGGTGTTGTAGGCATGTTGTGATTGGGGTGTTGTAGGCAGTGTTGTGATTTGGTGTGGGTTCTGTTGTAGGCAGTGTTGTGATTTGGGGGTGTTGTAGGCAGTGTTGGATTTGGGGGCTTTTGTAGGCAGTTTGTGATTTGGGGGTGTTTTGTAGCAGGGTGGTGATTTGGGGCTTGTTGTAGGCAGGTTGTGATTTGGAGTGCTTGTAGGCAGTGTTTGTGATTTGGGGTCTGTTGTAGGCGTGTTTGGTGATTTGGGGGTGTTTTATGGCAGTGTTGTGTGATTTGGGGGCTTTTGGTAGGCATGTTTGTGATTGGGGGTGTTTTTTGTTGGCGGGTTGTGTATGGTTGGGGTTGTTTGTAGGCAGTGTTGTGATTTTGGGGTGTTGGGGGGGTTGTGATTCCGGTTTTGTATGGCAGTGTGTGGATTTGGGGGTGTTGTAGGCAGGTGTGTGATTGGGGGTGTTTGTAGGGTTTGTGATTGGTGGCTTTTGTAGCTGTTGTGATTTGGGGGTGTTGTAGGCAGGGGTTGTGATTTGGGGGTGTGTTGATTGGGGCTGTTGTAGACAGTTTGTGATTTGGGCTGTTGTAGCGGGTGTGATTTGGGCTGTTGTAGGTGTTGTGATTTGGGGGTTGTTGTAGGCAGTGTTGTGATTTGGCTGTTGTAGGCAGTGTTGTGATTTGGGCTGTTGTAGGCAGTGTTGTGATTTGGGGGTGCTGTGGGCAGTGTTGTGATTTGGGTCTTTGTAGGCAGTGTTGTGATTTGGGGGTGTTGTAGGCAGTGTTGTGATTTGGGGGGTGTTGTAGGCAGTTGTGACTTTGGGGGTGTTGTAGGCAGGGTTGTGATTTGGGTCTGTTGTAGGCAGGGTTGTGATTTGGGAGTGTTGTAGGCAGTGTTGTGATTTGGGTCTGTTGTAGCAGTGTTGGGATTTGGGGGTGTTGTAGGCAGTGTTGGTGATTGGGGCTTTTGTAGCAGTTTTTGTGATTTGGGGGTGTTTGTAGGCAGGGTTGTGATTGGGGGTGTTGTAGGCAGTGTTGTGATTTGGGGCTGTTGTAGGCAGTGTTGTGATTTGGTGGGTGTTGTAATCAGTGTTGTTGATTCGGGGGTGTTGTAGGCAGGGTTGTGATTTGGGGCTTTTGTAGGCAGGGTTGTGATTTGGGGGTGTTGTAGGCAGTGTTTGTGATTTGGGTCTGTTGTAGGCAGTGTTTGTGATTTGGGGCTGTTGTAGGCAGGGTTGTGGATTTGGGGCTTTTGTAGGCAGGTTGTGATTTGGGGCTTTTGTGGGCAGGGTTGTGATTTGGGGCTGTTGTAAGCATTGTTGGGATTGGGGCTGTTGTAGGCAGGGTTGTGATTTGGGGCTGTTGTAGGCAGGGTTGTGATTTGGGGCTGTTGTGTAGGCAGGGTTGTGATTTGGGTGTGTTGTTTAGGCAGTGTTGTGAGTTGGGGTGTTGTAGGCAGGGTTGTGAGTTTGGGGGTGTTTGTAGGCAGGTTTGTGATTTGGGGGTGTTTTAGGCAGGTTTTGTGATTTGGGGGTGTGTGATTTGGCTGTTTGTAGGCAGGGTTTGATTTGGGGCTGTTTGTAGGCAGGGTTGTGATTTGGGCTGTTGTAACAGGGTTGGTGATTTGGGTGTGTTGTAGCAGTGTTGTGATTGGTCTGTTGAGCAATGTTTGGGATTTGGGGTGTTGTGAGGCGGTTGTGATTTGGGTGGTTGTAGGCAGTGTTGTGATTTGGGCTGTTGTAGGCAGTGTTTGGGATTTGGGGGTGTTGTAGGCAGTGGTTGGGATTTGGGGCTTTTGTAGGCAGTGTTTGTATTTGGGGGTGTTGTAGGCAGGGTTGTGATTTGGGGGTGTTGTAGGCAGTGTTGTGATTTGGGGTGTTTGTAGGCAGGGTTGTGATTCGGGGCTTTTGTAGGCAGTGTTGTGATTTGGGGGTATTGTAGGCAGTGTTGTGATTTGGGGGTGTTATAGCAGGGTTGTGATTGGGCTTTTGTAGGCAGTGTTGTGATTTGGGGGTGTTGTAGCAGGGTTGATTTGGGGGTGTTGTGATTTGGGGCTGTTGTAGACAGTGTTGTGATTTGGGGCTGTTGTAGGCAGGGTTTGTGATTTGGGGCTGTTGTAGGCAGTGTTTGTGATTTGGGGTTGTTGTAGGCAGTGTTGTGATTTGGGCTGTTGTAGGCAGTGTTGGATTTTGGTGGGCTGTTTGTGGCAGTGTTTGTGATTTGGGGGTGCTGTAGGCAGTGTTGTGATTTGGTCTGTTGTAGGCAGTGTTGTGATTTGGGGGTGTTTTAGGCAGTGTTGTGATTTGGGGGTGTTGTAGGCAGGATTGTGATTTGGGGGTGTTGTAGGCAGTGTTGTGATTTGGGGGCTGTTGTAGGCAGGGTTGTGTGTGATTTGGGGTGTTGTAGGCAGTGTTGTGATTTGGGGCTGTTGTAGGCAGTGTTGTGATTTGGGGATTTTGTAGGCAGTGTTGGGATTTGGGGCTTTTGTAGGCAGTGTTCTGATTTGGGGGTGTTATAGTAGGGTTGTGATTGGGGGCTTTTGTAGGCAGTGTTGTGATTTGGGGCTGTGTGTAGGCAGTGTTGTGATTTGGGGGTGTTTTGTAAGCAGTGTTGTGATTCGGGGGTGTTGTAGCAGGGTTGTGATTTGGGGCTTGTTGTAGGCAGGGTTGTGATTTGGGGGTGTTGTAGGCAGTGTTGTGATTTGGGCTGTTGTAGGCAGTGTTGTGATTTGGGGCTGTTGTAGGCCGGGGTTTTGATTTGGGGCTTTGTATGCGGGTTGTGATTTGGGGCTTTTTGTGGGCAGGGGTTGTGTTTGGGGGCTGTTGTAGGCATTTTGGGATTGGGGCTGTTGTAGCAGGGTTGTGATTTGGGGCTGTTGTAGGCAGGGTTGTGATTTGGGGCTGTTGTAGGCAGGGTTGTGATTTGGGGTTGTGGTAGGCAGTGTTGTGATTTGGGGGTGTTGTAGGCAGGGTTGTGAGTTGGGGGTGTTGTAGGCAGGTTTGTGATTTGGGGTGTTGTAGGCAGGGTTGTGATTTGGGGGTGTGTGGATTTGGGCCTGTTGTAGGCAGGGTTTGTGATTGGGGCTGTTTGTAGGCAGGGTTTGATTTGGTGGCTGTTGTAATGGGTTGTGATTGGGTGTGTTTAGACATGGTTGGTGATTTGGGTCTGTTGTAGGCAATGTTTTTGATTGGGGGGTGTTGTAGGCGTGTTTTTATTTGGGCTGTTTGTTAGCAGTGTTGTGGATTTGGGGTGTTGTAGGCAGGGTTGTGATTTGGCTGTTGTAGGCAGGGTTGTGATTTGGGGGTGTTTTATAGCAGGTTTGGTGATTGGGGTGCTTTTTGTAGGCCGTGTTGTGATTTGGGGGTGTTGTAGGCAGGTTGTGATTTGGGGCTTTGTAGCATGTTGTGATTTGGGGGTGTTGTAGGCAGGGTTGTGATTTGGGGGTGTTGTAGCAGTGTTGTGATTTGGGGCTGTTGTAGGCAGGGTTGTGATTTGGGTTGTTGTAGGCAGTGTTGTGATTTGGGTCTGTTGTAGGCAGTGTTGTGATTTGGGGGTGTTGTGGCAGTGTTGGGATTTGGGGCTTTTGTAGGCAGTGTTGTGATTTGGGGTGTTGTAGGCAGGGTTGTGATTGGGGTTGTTGTAGGCAGTGTTGTGATTTGGGGGCTGTTGTAGGCAGGTTTGTGATTTTGGGAGTGTTGTAGGCAGTGTTGTGATTTGGGTCTGTTGTAGGCAGTGTTGTGATTTGGGGGTGTTGTAGGCAGTGTTGGGATTTGTGGCTTTTGTAGGCAGTGTTGTGATTTGGGGGTGTTGTAGGCAGGGTTTGATTTGGGGTGTTGTAGCAGTGTTGTGATTTGGCTGTTGTAGGCAGGTTTGTGATTTGGGGGTGTTGTAAGCAGTGGTTGTGATTGGGGGTGTTTGTAGGCAGGGTTGGTGATTTGGGCTTTTGTAGGCAGGGTGTGATTTGGGGGTTTTGTAGGCAGTGTTTGTGATTTGGGGTCTGTTGTAGGCAGGGTTGTGATTTGGGGCTGTTGTAGGAGGTTGTTGATTTGGGGCTTTTGTAGCAGGGTTGTGATTTGGGGCTTTTTGTGGGCAGGGTTTTGATTTGGGGTGTTTGAAGCATTGTTGGGATGGGGGCTGTTGTAGGCAGGGGGTTGTGATTTGGGTGTGTTTGTAGGCAGGGTTGTGATTTGGGGCTGTTGTAGGCAGGGTGTTGTGAATTATGGGGTCGTTTGTAGGCAGTGTTGTGATTGGGGGTGTTGTAGGCAGTGTTTGTGATTTGGGGGTGTTGTAGGCAGGGTTGTGATTGGGGGTGTTGTAGGCATGGTTGTGATTTGGGGGTGTTGTAGGCAGGTTGTTGATTTGGCAGGGTGTTTTTGTTGTTTGGGCTGTTTTGTAGGCGGGTTGTGATTTGGGGGGCTGTTGTAGCACGGGTTTGTGATTTGGGGCTGTTGTATAGGTGTTGTGATTTGGGTTGTTTTAGCCAGGGTTGGATTTGGGCTGTTTGTGTATGTTTTGATTGTGGGTGTTGTAGGCAGTGTTGGTTTTGGGCTGTTAGGCATGTTTGTGATTTGGGGCTGTTGTAGGCAGAGTTGTGATTTGGGGCTGTGTAGGCAGGGTTGTGATTTGGGGGTGTTATAGCAGGTTTGTGATTGGGGGCTTTTGTAGGCAGTGTTGTGATTTGGGGGTGTTTGTAGGCAGGGTTGTGATTTGGGGCTGTTGTAGACAGTGTTGTGATTTGGGGGTGTTGTAGGCAGGATTGTGACTTGGGGGTGTTGTAGGCAGTGTTGTGATTTGGGGCTGTTGTAGGCAGGGTTGTGATTTGGGAGTGTTGTAGGCAGTGTTGATTTGGGTCTGTTGTAGGCAGTGGTTTGTGATTGGGGGTGTTGTAGGCAGTGGTTGGGATTGGGCTTTGTAGGCAGTAGTTGTGATTTGGGGGTGTTGTAGGCGAGGGTTGTGATATGGGGGTGTTGTAGGCAGTGTTTGTGATTGGGCGTTGTAGGCAGTGTTGTGTGATTTGTGGGGGTGTTTGTTAGGCAGTTGTTGTGATCGGGGGTGTTGTAGGCAGGGTTGGTGATTTGGGGCTTTGTAGGCAGGGTTGTGATTTGGGGTGTTGTGTAGGCAGTGTTTGTGATTGGTCTGTTGTAGGCGTGTTGTGATTTGGGGCTGTTGTAGGCAGGGTTGTATTTGGGGGCTTTGTAGGCAGGGTGTGATTTGGGGGCTTTTGTGGGCAGGGTTGTGATTTGGGGCTGGTTGTAGGCATTGTTGGATTGGGGCTGTTTGTAGCGGTTGTGATTTGGGCTGTTGTAGGCAGGGTTTTGTGTTTGGGGCTGTTGTAGGCAGGGTTTTGATTTGGGGTGTTGTAGGCAGTGTTGTGATTGTGGGGTGTTTTAGGCAGGGTTGTGAGTTGTGGGGTGGTGTAGGCAGGGTTGTGATTTGGGGGTGTTGTAGCAGGGTTGTTGATTTGGGGTGTTGTGGATTTGGTCCTGTTGAGGCAGGTTGTGATTTGGGGCTGTTGTAGGCAGGTTGTGATTTGGGGCTGTTGTAACTAGGGTTGTGATTTGGTGTTGTGTGGTAGACAGGGTTGTGATTTGGTCGTTGTAGGCCAGAGTTTTTGATTTGGGGGTGTTGTAGGCAGTGGTTGTGATTTGGGCTGTTGTAGGCAGTGTTGTGATTTGGGGCTTTTGTAGGCAGAGGTGGTGATTTGGGGTGGTGAATAAGCAGGTTGTGATTGGGGGCTTTTGTAGGCAGTGTTGTGATTTGGGGTGTTTGTAGCATGGGTGTGATTTGGGTTGTTGTAGACAGTGTTGTGATTTGGGGCGTTGTAGGCAGGGTTGTGATTTGGGGCTGTTGTAGGCAGTGTTGTGATTTGGGGTTTGTTTAGGCAGTGTTGTGATTGTGGGTGGTTGTAGGCAGTGTTTGGATTGGGGGTGCTATAGGCAGTGTGTGATTTGGGTTGCTGTTGTAGGCAGTGGTTTGTGATTTGGGGGTGTTGAAGGCAGGGTTGGGATTGGGGGCTTTTGTAGGCAGTGTTGTGATTGGGGTGTTTGTGAGGATTGGACTTGGGGTGTTGTAGGCATGTTGTGGATTGGGGTGTTGTAGGCAGGGTTTGTGATTGGGGGTGTTTGTAGGCAGTGTGTGATTTGGGGGTGGTTGAAGGCATGTGGTTGTGATTTTGGGGTGTTGTAGGCAGTGTTGTGATTTGGGGGTGTTGGTAGGCATTGGGGATTTGGGCTTTGTATCAGTGTTGTGATTTGGGGGTGTTGTAGGCAGGGTTGTGATATGGGGGTGTTGTAGGCAGTGTTGTGATTTGGGGTGTTGTAAGCAGTGTTGTGATTTGGTGGGTGTGTAGGCAGGGTTGTGATTTGGGGCTTTTGTAGGCAGTGTTGTGTTTGGGGGTGTTGTAGGCAGTGTTGTGATTTGGGGGTGTTGTAGGCAGTGTTGTGATTTGGGTGTTGTAGGGTGGTGTGATTTGGGGCTGTTGTAGGCAGGGTTGTGTTTGTGGGCTGTTGTAGGCATTGTTGGGATTGGGGCTGTTGTAGGCAGGGTTGTGATTTGGGGCTGTTGTAGGCAGGGTTGTGATTTGGGGAGTGTTGTAGGCAGTGTTGTGATTTGGGGGTGTTGTAGGCAGGGTTGGATTTGGGGGTGGTTTTATGCAAGGTTTGTGTTTGGGGGTGTGAGGGCCTGTTGTAGGCAGGGTTTGTGATTTTGGGGCTTTTGTAGGCGGGTTTGATTTGGGGTGTGTAAATTTGGCTTGGGCTGTTTAACAGGGTGTATTGCGTTGTTTGGGGTAGACAGGGTTGTGATTTGGGTCTGTTGTAGGCAATGTTTTGATTTGGGGGTGTTGTAGGCAGTGTTGTGATTTTGGGCTGTTGTAGGCAGTGTTGGGATTTGGGGCTGTTGTAGGCAGGGTTGTGATTTAGGGCTGTTGTAGGCAGGGTTGTGAGTTGTGGTTTTGTAGGCAATGTTGTGATTTGGGGGTGTTGTAGGCAGGGTTGTGATTTGGGGCTTTGTAGGCAGTTTTGTGATTTGGGGCGTTGTAGGCAGGGCTGTGATTTAGGGTGTTGTAGGCACGTTTTGTGAGTTGGGGTGTTGTAGGCAGGTTGTGATTTAGGGGTGTTCTAGGCATAGTTGTTGATTTGGGGGGTTTGTAGGCAGTGTTGTGATTTGGGGGTGTTGTAGGCAGGATTGTGATTTAGGGGTGTTGTAGGCAGTGTTGTGATTTGGGGCTGTGTAGGCAGGTTGTGATTTGGGAGTGTTGTAGGCAGGGTTGTGATTTGGGGTGTTGTAGGCAGGGTTTTGGTGATTCGGGGCTTTTGTAGGCATGTTGTGATTTGGGGGTGTTGTAGGCAGTGTTCTGATTTGGGGGTGTTATAGCAGGGTTGTGATTGGGGGCTTTTGTAGGCAGTGTTGTGATTGGGGTGTTGTAGATAGGTGTTGTGATTTGGGGGTGTTGTGATTTGGGGCTGTTGTAGACAGTGTTGTGATTTGGGGCTGTTGTAGGCAGGGTTGTGATTTGGGGCTGTTGTAGGCAGTGTGTGATTTGGGGTTGTTGTGGCAGTGTGTTGTGATTGGGGCTGTTGTAGGCAGTGTTGGGATTTGGGTGTGTAGGCAGTGTTGTGATTTGGGGTCTGTTGCAGTGTGTGATTGGTGTTAGGCAGTGTTGGATATGGTTCTTTGTAGGCAGTTTGTGATTTGGGGTGTTGTAGGCAGGATGTGATTTGGGGGTGTTGTAGGCAAGTGTTGTGATTGGGGGCTGTTGTAGGCAGGGTTTGATTGGGAGTGTTGTAGGCAGTGTTGTGATTTGGGTCTGTTGTAGGCAGTGTTGTGATATGGGGGTGTTGTAGGCAGGGTTGTGATTTGGGTCTGTTGTAGGCAGTGTTGTGATTTGGGGGTGTTGTAGGCAGTGTTGTGATTTGGGGGTGTTGTAGGCGTGGTTGTGATTTGGGGGTGTTGTAGGCAGGGTTGTGATTCAGGGCTTTTGTAGGCAGTGTTGTGATTTTGGGGTGTTGTATGCAGTGTTGTGATTTGGGGGTGTTTTAGACAGGGTTGTGATTTGGGGGTGTTTAGGCAGTGTTGTGATTTGGGTGTGTTGTAGGCAGGGTTGTGATTCGGGGCTTTTGTAGTCAGTGTTGTGATTTGTGGGTGTTTGTAGGCAGCGTTGTGATTTGGGGCTGTTTTAGGCAGTGTTGCGATTTGGGGGTGTCATAGGCAGTGTTGTGATTTGGGGCTGTTGTAAGGCAGTGTTGTGATTTGGGGCTGTTGTAGGCAGGGTTGTGATTTGGGGCTGTTGTAGGCAGGGTTGTGATTTGGGGCTGTTGTAAGCAGGGCTGTGATTTGGGACTGTTGCAGGCAGGGTTGTGATTTGGGGCTGTTGTAGGCAGGTTTCTGATTAGGTGGGGCTCTTTCTTTGTAGTTTGCATCTTCTCATCTTATCCCTTCTTAAAGGGATTGATTTTAAAGAAGTGTTTTAGCCTCCTCAAGCACTAATGAAAAACATATGGGCATATCTGGTAGGTTTATTACCTCTTTCTTTTAAAACCATAGAGGCTATAAGGACTAGGCCACACTATACGCGCTTTTGCTTGTGATCGCGTTTGCGATTGTTCTGCAAAAAGTTCCTGCGATTTCCAATGCATTGCATTTGTGATTCCGATTCCATTTTGGAAGCACATATGATCACCATTTTTAATCGCAATCGCATGTGCTTCCATAATTGGAATTGGGGAATCGCAAGCGCAAACGCATTGCAATGCATGGAAATTGCAAGCTCAATCACGTGCGATTGCACTAGAACATCTGTTTGTGTTGCAATGTGGCCGTGCACTTTGGCCACACTAGCAATGCAATGAAATGCGAGTGAAAATGGCAATCGCAAGGCAGCATGTTTCAGACACATTTCTGTGCGTTTGAGCTGCGATCTTACTAATATTCTGTTATCGAACCAAAAATGGGGGCCGGTCACATTAGAATGTGCTGGCATGTGATTCTCACACGCAATCAGATGTAATGGGAGAACCATGCCAGTGTAGCCAAGCCCTGAATCCGCATGCTGTAAGGCTGGATAGTATTTCCATTAGAAACATGATGCCCAGTACAGACAAGACAATATATCGACCTGATCGACTAGCTGACGTTGATTGAGCCAAAATATTGGTGAAAATTTTCATCGCAACCAAACATGTTGAGATGTTTTTAACCAAATTAGTCAAAATAATTAATCTCAATAGATCATCTTCAATAGAATGGTAACCTGTCAATCGAGTCCAGGCGTGTACAGGCCCAAAGGCCAAATTGCCAACGGATTATTCATTCTATGCAAATAATTAATATAATGTTTCTCATTATTTTTGTATTATAGTTTTCAGAATATTAATTTGTTTTCTTTGGCTTGTTCTGGCACAACAATCCCCTAAACCTAGTAATCGTTATACTGCTCAATACTGCCTTTACAAGGAGATATATTGCAGGATTCCAATTCCTCTTCTCTTGAACGCTGAAAAAGCTTAGAGCTTTCATGCAGGCTCACTGAACTTTTGCAGTGTTCAGAAGTGAAAGCACGAGAACATGCTGCAATCAATGCACAGCGTGAACCCAGAAGAGCCTGGAGTCCCAAAGGAAACAGTGAGGAGACTTCACAATTAATATCTCCTTGTAGATGGATGCAGTATTTAGCAGGGTAGGTATAATGGTTGCTAGGTTCAGAAATTCAAAAGAGGGACAGATGGAGAGGGAAGACTTGTGTGTGAGCTAGGTTTTAACCATGCTCACTATGTAAATGCCACTCCCCCTTTGTTTAGGTAATACCAATTTTAAGTACCATTCTTGATTGCCTGCAAAATTTTCAAGTGTGTGATGTGATTAAGATAACAAAAACAGACTAATAAACTAGAAGGCTAAGAACACTGGCTAATATACCGAAGGGCTACAAGCGAGCGCTCGGCCGGGACAAATGTCCGTCGGGCAAATTAGTGAACGATCGATTGTGCGTTCCCGTGGGGAAGTGCATGATCTATCGGAATTTTACGACGTCCGATCCAGATGAACGAACGGTCGATGACGGTCGCGGCCAGCCGCCCCACACCAGCCGAAATTATTGGCTGGTGTGTAACTAGCCTAAGATAACCATAGCAATCTTTCAGAACATTTTAGATCCCTTTTCAAGCTGATTACAATGAAGCTGTGGTGTTCTCAATTATATATATTCAACACTAGCAAAATACCCGTGCTTCGCAGCGGAGATGTATTGAAATACCTTCCTCCGCCGCACTGAATGACCCGCAGCCCCGCGTCCGTGATTGGCTGCCCGCTCAGCCAATCACAGACGCGTCTGCTAGTCCCGCCCCTCCTGCTTGCTTTTCTCACAAGCAGAGGGCCGGCAGCGTGGCGGAGGAAAGAGGGGAGTAAGTAAAGTTTTGGGGCACTTTCTAAAGTATAAATATATCGGTTGGGGCTGGGGGGACAGGGGAATCACATATCATAAAAACGTTTTTAGGGTGGAACCTACTTTAAGGTGCCCACATGACCATGTTTCGGACAACCACACGTCCTTTATCAAAAGGACTGGTTCCCGTACACTGTCGTTACACCTAAATAAAAAGGTGAATGTGATTCCCTGAGATTTCCATTGTCTTTTTTGGGTAACCCCAACTTTTACCTATTTCATTACGAGTATTTTTAGCCCTTTATCTCTCTTTTATTACTTTAATTCACACAGGCTATATTTTATTATTTTAAAGAGATGAATTAGACACGAATTAAGGAGGAAGAATGGAACAGCACGGAGCGGAGGTAAGGTAAGACATTGATCCACATTATATTGTACCTTATCTGTTTGTCCCTTGCAGACCCCTTTTATATGACTTTGTTAACACCTTCCACACAGATATTCTTTTTTCTGGTTATTTGATCTATGAGCTGAATCTATACTAATAAAAGGCAAAGCCCTCACTCACTCACTCACTCATCCATCACTAATTCTCCAACTTGCCGTGAGGCAGACGGCTAAATTTGGCAGGCTCATTCATTGCACCTTACTTACAAAAGTTAAGCAGGTTTTGTTTCGAAAAGGCAAAGCCCTCACTCACTCATCACTAACTCACACTAATTCTCCAACTTGCCGTGGAGGCAGACGGCTTAAATTTGCCAGGCTCATTCATTGCACCTTATATTTCAAAAGTTAAGCAGGTTTTACGTTTCGAAAAGGCAAGCCCTCACTCACTCACTCACCTCCTCATCACTACCTCATCACTAATTCTCCACTTGCCGTGGAGCAGACGGCTTAAATATTTGCCAGGCTCATTCATTGCACCTACTTAACAAAGTTAAGCAGGTTTCGTTTCGAAAAGGCAAACCCCTTACTCACTCACTCACTCATCACTAATTCTCCAACTTGCCTCACTCATCAACTAATTCTCCAACTTGCCGTGGAGGCAGACGGCTTAAATTTTGGCAGGCTCATCATTGCACCTTACTTACAAAAGTTAAGCAGGTTTTGTTTCGAAAAGGCAGCACCTCACTCCCACTCACTCACTCATCACTAACTCATCACTAATTCTCATACTTGCGTGGAGGCAGATGGCTTAAATTTGGCAGGCTCATTCTTGCACCTTACTTACAAAAGTTAAGCAGTTTCGTTTCGAAAATGCAAAGCCCTCACTCACTCACTCTCACTAACTCATCACTAATTCTCCAACTTGCCGTGGAGGCAGACGCTTTAAATTTGGGCAGGCTCATTCATTGCCACCTTACTTACAAAAGTTAGACAGGTTTCGTTTCGAAAAGGCAAAGCCTCATCCCATCGCCAATCATCACTAATTCTCCAACTTGCCGTGGAGGCAGACGGCTTAAATTTGGCAGGCTGATTCATGCACCTTACTTACAAAAGTTAAGCATGTTCGTTTCGAAAAGGCAAAGCCCTCACTCACTCACTCATCACTAATTCTCCAACTTGCTGCCCTCACTCACTCATCACTAATTCTCCAACTTGCCTCACTCATACTAATTCTCCAACTTGCCTGGAGGCAGACGCGTAAATTTGGCAGGCTCATTCATTGCACCTTACTTACAAAAGTTAGCATGTTTGTTTCGAAAAGGCAAAGCCCTCACTCACCACTAATTCTCCAACTTGCTGCCCTCACTCACTCACTCACTCACTCATCACTAATTATCCAACTTGCCTCACTCATCACTAATTACTCCAACTTGCCGTGGAGGCAGACGGCTTAAATTTGGCAGGCTCATTCATTGCACCTTACTTACAAAAGTTAAGCAGGTTTCGTTTTGAAAAGGCAAAGCCCTCCACTCACTCACTCACTCACTCATCAATATCTCCAACTGCCTCACTCATCACTCTTCTCCAACTTGCCTGGAGGCAGACGGCTTAAATTTGGCAGGCACTTCATTGCACCTTACTTACAAAAGTTAAGCAGGTTTTGTTTCAAAAAGGCAAAGCCCTCACTCACTCACTGACTCACTCATCACTAACTCATCACTTATTCTCCAACTTGCAGTGGAGGCAGATGGCTTAAATTTGGCAGGCTCATTCATTGCACCTTACTTACAAAAGTTAAGCAGGTTGCATTTCGAAAAGGCAAAGCCCACTCACTCACTCACTCATCACTAATTCTCCAACTTGCCTCACTCATCACTTATTCTCAACTTGCCGTGGAGGCAGATGGCTTAAATTTGGCAGGCTCATTCATTGCACCTTACTTACAAAAGTTAAGCAGGTTTCGTTTCGAAAAGGCAAAGCCCTCACCTTCACATCACTCACTCCTCAATCACTAATTCTCCAACTTGCCGTGGAGCAGACGGCGCTTAAATTTGCAGGCTCATTCATTGCACCTTACTTACAAAAGTTAAGCAGGTTTTGTTTCGAAATTCCACCTGTAACGGTGAGTATCTGACATGCACAGACTGGTTGGTCCGATTTCAACCAAATTTGGTATGCATATACTCCTTTACCAGTAAAGTTAACAAAAATTTTTTTAGGGTGGGGGTGAATGGGGGGGGAAAGAATTTGAACTCCTGCACACTAACGGCTGGACCGATTTTTACCAAAAATTCAGAGTGTGTGCGGGGACTGGCTAGGTGTAGGTAAAGGGTTTGGAGGGTGGACAGAGAGGAATAGTGGGGGGGTATTAGGGGCGGACGGGGAGGGGTGGTGGGGGTTATTTTCCAAAATTTCATAGTTGAATAAAAAAATATATATAAATTAAAGTTAATGAGTGTTTGCATTATCGTAAAGCTTATTGAAATGTCTTTCTTTAATATATCAAGTGCCGAGTGATTACAGCAATCTTGATACATTGCTTTCTTAATAAAAACGTTTCTATCGGAATTTTACGACGTCCGATCCAGATGAACGAATGATCGATGTCGGTCGCGGCCGGCCGCCCCACACCAGCCTAAAATATTGGCTGGTGTGTAACCAGCCTAAGATAACCATAGCAATCTTTCAGAACATTTTAGATCCCTTTTCAAGCTGATTACAATGAAGCTGTGGTGTTCTCAATTATATATATTCAACACTAGCAAAATACCCGTGCTTCGCAGCGGAGATGTATTGAAATAACGTTTTTATTAAGAAAGCAATAATGTATCAAGATTGCTGTAATCACTCGGCACTTGATATATTAAAGAAAGACATTTCAATAAGCTTTACGATAATGCAACACTCATTAACTTTAATTTAATATTATATTTTTTATTCAACTATGAAATTTTGGTGAAAATAACCCCCACCACCCCTCCCCGTCCGCCCCTAATACCCCCCACTATTCCTCTCTGTCCACCCTCCAAACCCTTCCCGTTACACCTCAGCCAGTCCGGGGGGGGGGATTATAGCTTTGGGGGTGGACATGCCCTTTAAATAAAAAGGTGAATGTGATTGCAATTCCCTGAGATTGCCATTGTCTTTTTTGGGTAACCCCAACTTTTACCTATTTCATTACTAATTGGATGTTTGGAAAAGACCATCAGGGTTAACCCTTTATATGCTGATTAGGAATTCTGGATACACTAATCTGCTTGGCTAAAAATACTCATTAGCCATAACAAATGTAATATAAGAATAGAATATTTAATATCTATAGCTGGCTAGCTAAAAAATCTAATATCATAAAAAACACAAACATAAATAGTAAAATACCCTCAATTTAAAATCTAAATAGATCATAAGATGTTGTCATAAACATAGGAATCAGTCCTAAAGAAGCCACTTGACCCAGTCACAGAATTACAATCTTCTGTGTAGAAATATAGAGTCTGTTGGATAATTGTGAAACACATTCCAAATCATGGCCACCACAATCACTGACCCAATTTTCAATAAGAGTAAGACAGTCTGTGTGCACACAAGTCTTATACATTATGAAGGATAACGTGTATACATCACTGCTCTTGCTCAAGCTGCATGGGAATTCCTCCTGGCGTTCAAGCGGTCCCCCGGACTTAACAATATACAGTCGCCCGTGGCTCAGCACTTGGGATCCGTATAACAACCTGGTGAACAGCGCACCTCCAATCCGCCAGTGTCTTTCCCCTCTGAGCATGGTACACGATATACTGTCACGTGATTAAAAAGCAAACACGTTTCACTCGTTATAACGTCACCACATGTTTCACTCCGAGCTTCTTCAGCTTTAACAAGGGAAACGCGTTGTGGTGCCGCTCTTTAATACTTTGTTTAACCTCCTTGTATAAATGTGAGGAAGAAAGTATAAAAGCAGGTTCGGGTCAGGTATGAAACCCACTAGTATAGTGGGTGCAGGTAGCTTGTTGGGTGTGGGTCTGGAAAATTAGACCCAGGACCAGTGATTCATCTCTCAGATCCCATATATATATGTGTATAACAACATAGGAACAACTAGGCATGTGATGCTCAGGGTCGTCTCTAGACTTTTTGGCACCTGACACAAAATTCCAAATGCTACGCCCCCTTTCCACCAGAAGGGGTGTGGTTTTATAATTGAAAGCGGTGGTGTTTTGTCCAGAAGTGGGGTGTGGCTTGTCCAGAAGTGGGTGGGACTTTATACACATTTGATTTAACTAGTGTCATTAACATTGTATGTGCATATCAATCCTCCACTTATTTACAATACATTAAAAGACCCACCCTCTAGAATAGTATCCCCACCCCAGACCCACCATACTTCCTTTGGAATAAAAGGTTTTGGCCAAAAGATAGCAGGGCCCTAACTAACCTAACTAATCTAACTTAGCTTAACCTAACAAACTCTATCTACTAATAGCCATGGGAATTTCATTACATACCGGTAGCTATGGGATTTTCATTAGATACTGGCAGCAAACTGTCAATTTCACTATATGCTGGTAGCCATGGGAATTTCATTACATACTGGTAGCCATGGGTTTTTCATTACATACTGGTATTCATGAGAATTTAATTACATACTGGTAGTGGTAGCCATGGGATTTTCATAACATACTGTCAGCAAACTGGCAATTTCATCATATACTGGTAGCCATGGGACTTTCATTACATACTGGTAGCCATTCCATCACATACTGGTAGAAATGGGAATTTCATTACATACTGGTAGCCATGAGAATTTTATTACATACTGGTAGTGGTAGTCATGGCGTTTTCATTACATACTGGTAGCCATATTTCATTACATACTGGTAGCCATGGCAATTTCATTACATACTGGTAGCCATGGGAATTTCATGGCCCATAGCTACCAGTATGTGAATAAATTCCCATGTCTACCAGTATATGATGAAATTGCCAGTTTGCGGCCAGTATTTAATGAAAATCCCCTGGCTACCAGTATTTAATGAAATTCCATGGCTACCAGTATGTAATGAGATTCCCATGGTCACCAGTATGTAATGAAATATGGCTACCAGTATGTAATGAAATTCCCATGGCTACCAATATGTGATAAAATTCCCATGGCATACTGGTAGCCATGGGAACTTCAATACATACTGGTAGCCATAGGTATTTAATCACATACTGGTAGCCATGGGCATTTCATTACATAATGACAGCAAACAACTGGCAATTTCATCATATACTGGGGTAGGCTATTACCTACCCCATGTGGCAGCATTGCCTTCACTAATATAATGAGTGCATTGCCCTGCACATGGGGTAGGTAATAGCCTATTAGGGTTAATGCCGCCTACCCACTGTGTGCAGTGAAGCAGCTGGAGGCCGGTCCAGAAATCACTTCATAGTCATAATGCAGTGGCAGCGCAGGAGCAGCAGTTCCCAGTAGTTCAATGCGGCTGGGTGATGGCATCATCATGCACCTGCGGAGTACTACTGGGAAAAGGAGATTCGGGCCACCTCTATTAGGTAAGTTGCATTTTTTTGTTTTGTTTTGTTTTGTTCTGGCATTGCCCGCCTCCCTACAGGGTTCCTCTCTGTAATGAGCTTCACCCTGCATTATTAGGGAGGCCCTGATCCTTATACATGTCTGGCAGTTCCTACTTGGTTTAAAGCAAAAAGGAAGAGGACAACCAAAGCAGTTCAAAACATGTCGCATTAAATGCACGTAGTTTAAACTGCTTTGGTGGTCCTCTTCCTTTTTGCTTTAAAGTTTATACTATACTCGTAGACGGTCCAGCGGGAGAGAGACCCTACAAACATACAAAAATTGCAACAATCGTACAAACTCCATACAGTTCCTATTTGGATTACATGGTTCTGTAAATCTTACATGGTTCTGAAATCTTTTCCCCCACACCCAAATGCTGTCAGTAAATCTTGTTAAATAGCCGCGATCAGCGGTAACCTCCTTGGAGATCGTGGGCCCTTTAAGCTGCTCGGGCTTTTGTTTCACCACTGTGCTGTGGTAGGATTGTATGAAGTTTGTGCAATCAAATGGCAAGGTGCATGATTTTTACATTAAAAAAAATCTCCAGTTAAGGCCGAAAATTACCTGACGATCAGCCATATACAATCTGAAGATCATCCAATGGTGTATGGACCCCTTTACTTGCTCATACATCAGTTATCTTACCTGCTGATGCTTTTGTAACATTGTGAAAAACATCTGGTCTAATAGTTTTGCGAATGACAAACCTTGAATCAATGTTACAATCATTCATTGTTCATGCCTGATTGAACAGAGAACCGATCTATTGTCAAGCCATCCAGATTGGAGAACTTCCAAAATATTATTAGCAATGCCAAACTGTGCTGGGCATCAAAGAGGGATAAAATCTTGGCAGCAAGGCTGGTTTTAAAAGTGAGGCAATATTGAAAGTCTGTACCAGTAACCAAGTATGTGGAAGCCATGAGTTTTAGGCCTGTGGCAATTTTCCAGTTTGCATTTAAATTTTTTACATTGCTTGGCGATAACAGTACACTATCTCGTCTTCTTTTTTATTCCACTTATTTTTTGGAATCTCTTCTTTCATGGTTTTCAAGCTAGAGACATGAAATTTGGTTTATACATACTGAAAATATTACATAAGTGTGCTGTCTTCTAGCTAAGGAATCTGTAAAGGAATCTATTAACACAGATCTGTGCAATGCATTTTAATAAATGTACCTACTTAAAGGGGAATGATGGAAAGTATAGTTAAACTGTTTACCATGGGCAATCTTTCTGAAAAGAGCTGTTGTGAAAAAGTTATTGCCCCAAATGATTCAATTTTGTATCAAATGTTAATTTGTCTGGTAAGGTAATTGAGGACCTGGCAGTCCTCACCCTAAGAACTGTTAAGGGGAGGAGGAAGGTTAAAGGGCAACAATACTGTCCTTTACATCCCCCCTCCATTTGAAAAAGTACCCAGGATGAGGACCTAAACCACTCCTGCATTTACCTCTTAAACTTGTGTCTGCCAGCTGGTCTCCATTTCCCAGCCCGGAGCAATACTATAAGTAAGACGTGCTTCTTAAACTTCTTATTGTTCAACTCGAAGTTCATGCTGGTAATTGCAAGTTTGAGAGATAAGTACAGGAGGTAGACGCTTAACCCAGGGATGAGGACCAAGTGGTTTTGGTCCTCACCCTGGGTACTTTTAAAAGAATGAAGAAGAGGATCGGGGCTGAGGTGAGTTTAGTTGTCTATTAATGGGATTTAGAGGGCATGTCCATTGTTAAACAAAAAATTTAATTTGTGCACCCGCGGGTGGGTGGGGCCATGGTGTCTGTAAGTGGGCGGAGCCACTGCACCCGTGAGTGGGTGGGGCCACGTCATCCGCGATTGGGTGGGTCAATGGCACCCACGAGTGGGCGGGGCCACATGGGGCTGTAAGGGAATGGGCCAAGGGGGGTCTGCAACTGGAAGGACCATGGGGTCCATGAGTGGAAGGGACCAGGGGGGCTGCAAAGGGGAGGAGACACAGGGCAGATTGACTGACAGGTTTCAGAGCAGGAAGCAGGAAGTGCAGAGGAGCTGGTGATGCTGCTGACATATCACACATAAAAATGTAAATATCTTCAAAACTATGCAAAATAAACAATGGAAATAAATTGCAAAAACTCTCAGGAGAGCAATTCCTATCAATTTACCTAAAGTCATTTTTGGACCACAGTTCCTTTTTAAGTATTGCCCCAGTTCTCCATTTTTTCTGTCAACGGTTGCTACCTTCGGCCCTTGCTCAGTGAGCTTTTTGAACTGGTGTACTTCAGCATGTGCCTTGAGGCAGCAGGGGAAAAATAGTCAATCATTGGTTGTGAGATCAGCAGTCACAGCCTTGATTGACTGCATGGAGGAGGAGATTGCTTTCTCTGCCAGAATGGGAACAATAATAATCCTTAAATATCTGATTAGTAATCTATCTAATAATGTGCTAAATATATCAGTTGAAATTTAGGCAAGATAACATAGAAATTACTAGATTTCTGTTTAAAAGGTGGACATGCCCTTTAATCTAGTTTAATCTAGGACTATCATTGCCCTTTAAATTAGTTTTCCAATGCTTTGTTCAAAAAACAAGCTACTGTAACTATAATTTAAAAACTTCTAGTTTACACATAATTAATCTTATCCTTTAAAAATATACAGTTCAGTTCTGATAGATAGCCATACAAAAGGTATAGGATTTTGCTATTTTGCCTTGTTCCCTAACCACCTTCAGAAATCTAGGGCTTTTGGACATAATACTCACTGGGTACAGGAAGAAGAGCAAAGAGGGCAGTTTCAATAGGAGAGCCGTTATCGAAGTAATGACTATTTGGGATAGATATTACATAAGGGTTAGCATCAGAAAGTCACTTTAAAAATCAAATGTGGTTTGTAGTAGTACATTTGTGTAATCCTTGCTAATTTTGCCCCAACCAAACAGATCTTATTTAACATTTGTAAGCTAATATATGATTGGTTGGGGCAAAATTAGCACCATTTTAAACGATAAGACCTTCTATAAAATACTATTTCATAAGAAAGTGTGCCATTTGTACTTGTAGCTTGCAAGATACTATCTAAACTTCTAATTTTACATTTTGACTTTCCAACATACACTCACATAAGTGGTTTGTTTGTTACATACATGCTTGGGTGATTTGTTAGTTCTCTGTGTGGCTATAAATTGTGGCAGTATGTGTGAGATCACATGATAACAATGTCGACTGTACTGCCTCTCCATGCATAGCCCTTTTCCTTTTTACGTCCATCAATAAAGACCATCATTTTGGTGGCGTTAAAAATAGTCAGAAAAATCACGTTAGGATCACGCATTTATGATGTTAAAATTTGGTAAATTGCTTGCGTTGTCTAGACGCGCAAACTTAAGGTGAGTAACACACGCGTCGGAAGTTATGTCTAAAAGTCACGTTAAGTGTAAAGGAATCCCCGTTAACACACTAACAGAACTTTAAGACCTAATTCTGCGATAGCGGTTCTCTGTACATAGCTCTGTATATATCTTTGCTGTCATTGGGCTGCTGTGACCCTAAACTGGTATAGATATGTTAGAATATTGTTCTGTGTTTTGTGTGAATACAGCTGATTTGCAAACCCAGTAAAAATCTTACCAGCTTTATTTGCAGAATGACTTTCTTTTGCCCAATAAGGGCTAGGCCACACTGCTGCATGGTTTGTTTTTGCGTTTGCGCTTGCGTTTTTTTTCCATATCATTAAAAACGCAGCAACGCACTGAAAACTTGGGTTTTTGGGTGCGTTGCGATTTGCGTTCCACATTTTAATCGCAATCGCATGCGTTTTTCAATACTTAATGAAAAAACGCATGCGCAAATGCAACAAAAATCGCATATGAAATCGCGTGCGATTGCATTTGCATTGCAGTGTGGCCGTGCCCTAAATCAGATTTTTCCAGCATTGTACCTTTTTTTATGCATCAGCTTACAGAGTCAGCACCAGGTTCTATAGGCCCTAAATCAAGACTGCTTTATAAACCTACAGTATATGTAAACTGTATCCAGACTTTATTTATAAACATTATCTAGTTCAAAGGTCTAGGATACGCTAGTTATTATTAGAAATAAATACATTTTTTGCCACCTGCTGGATCTCATCTAGTTACGGCTGTTACAAAAACAGATGTTTTGAGAAAAGAAGTGATTCAGAAATGCAATGTTGACATTATCTCAGAGAACAACGCTGACCATACAGGTCAAATCTAATAATTAGCTCCTGTTCTGGCTTTTTCCTTTTTTCCGCATTGGAACACCATATTACGCAGCCATCTGGGCATCTTATATTGTTTTGTAACGGTCTTCCAAACTAAGCTTAGAGACATTTCTAAAGAACAAATGTAATAAAGACTTCAAGCTTCTGCCAGTAATACCTGATACACCACACCTGTGTACTTTTTGTGTCGAAAATCCATGGGCAAGAGGACATCAGCACGCAGTAATCTATGCGTTCTTTGTAGTGTGGCCTCAGCCTAATAAAGAATTTAAAAGTACCTAACAATATTCAATTAATACTCCTGGCAGACAGATATACTGTCGGTCAAAATAAAACTTTTGTCGCCTATATTTTGGCTTTTTTTTGTTTTGAAGAACTCCTTAAAGGAGAACTAAACCCAATTTTTTATACTTCAGAATCTGAAAAACAACCCCCCAAAAAACAAACTAAGCTATAAAATACCACTCCAGTAAATTGTATTAAATGTAAGCCTGAGTAAATTTAAGCTGTGTAAAGAACTGGATAAAGTTTCTGTGTGTATGTGCAGTGTCAGACCACACCTCCTGCCTCAGTCACATGCTTCCTTTATCTGTCCTGTAAAAGGATTGGCTAGAGATTTTAATGGGTGTGAACAACTGTAACAAGTTTCTGACATAGCTAAGGACTGAGCATGTGCAGAACATAATGGTCATTGACCAAACTGTGTATACTAAATGCTGTGAAGAAAAGCACATACCATATGTTATTTAGGTAAATTTCCAGCACCCTATCAAAATGAGGGTAAGACACAGAGTAACTGGATTTATATCAAGGTGTACTGCCTTCTGGTTCAGTGTTGTTCTGTGGCTTTAGTTGTTCTTTAAAGTGTCCCTAGGTGCATTATTAACTTAGTAGAGATCTGAGCATGTTAACCTATCAAACAGCCAATCAGTAGAAATTACTGTTAGGAACATTCCAAGAAAGTGACTGTTTTGGGAAGAAGAACCATTACAGAACCTGAAAGGGCAGCTTACTAAAGACTACAACAAAGCATAGCAAAGGGTTAATAAGGGTAAATAATAATGGGTTTTTTTTCACTGAACTTCCCCTTTAAAAAAATGTCAGTGACACAGCTAGCAATGACTTACAAGCAAGTGACAATACCAGCTTCATTTGGAAGCAAAGAGTGTTAAGTATCAGGTTATGACACATACACAAGAGCTATTAGTTATGCCACATTTCTAATTACATAAAACCTGTAAAATTATCAGATTTGATAATAATAACCCATTTATGTGTCTTTATAAAGGATTGATTTTTGTAAAGTCAAATATCGATAATTTACTACTTTGTTTTATGATATGGCTGTTAAGAAAAACCAGACATGATCACTATCTGCCATTTAATAAAATAAAGTCCATGGTAGTCAATGGTCTGATAAAATTCAGTAGTAATATACCATGCGGTATCAATTATTTTGCAATGTGTTTAGGACCAAAGAAAGGGGAATGACACATGAGTACACATATATTTTGTTCAAAAGCAAAATAGTGTTTTTTTAACTATTTCAGTCAGACCATGGCACACTTGGGAGATAAAACAAGATATAGCCACATAAGAACCAAAAGCAGTGCTTACACTGATTTATTGGAGATGCAATGCAAAACATGTTTTAGACCAGTAATGTCTTTCCTTAGGTGCAAAGACAACGCTGGTCTGAAAAATGTTGAGATGTACCTCCAATAAATCACTGTAAGCACTGCTTTTGGTTCTTGTGTGGACATATCTCATTTTATCTCTCAAGCTTGAAGGACTTTAATCACGGACCTGCTGCCTAGGTGCCTGTTTGCCATGGCACACTTGGCAATGCAAATTATTCTTGCGTCTCACCCGTGTTCTTATTGTGTAAGTACAAATATATATAAACTTTACAGACAGTGAACGTTACAGTGCACATTGTAATTAAATCCGATTATAGTCAAAGTAGAGCAAAATTTTCCACAAAGTCATAATTGTGATTGTTATATTTATGCGACTAAACCATAAAAGACAACTCTACACTCATAATAACATATTTAGATGAATCTTAAATGATATATGTTTATATATCCTACATATATATATATATATATATTTATAAACAGAAAACCCCTTTGTTTATAATGTATGCCAGTGTGTATATAATATGATATTGTATATATATATCCTTATGCCACATCAGTGAACACTCTGTAATCAGTCAGTACAGCCCTGCTAATTACATTGATGTGTCCCTACCAGACCAAATGGTCTGCCACCCTTCCCTTTAAGACACAAACACAAAATTTCTTTAATGACCTAATAATATGTAGATGTCATAGGTGTTCACACTCAGTCTGACACAAATTTACTTTTAAACTGTCCAAATCTCCTACAAATTGCTTAAAACCTAACACAGTCTCTCGCAGATTGAATCTGCATACCCTTTAATATTTCCCCTTTCATAGTTACACTCTGTGCAATGCATTTCTATACAGTGTCCCTATCTGAAACTAAATGAAACCTGCAAAGTGAATGAAAACTTCGGCTCCACATTTTTGATTATCCCCAATTAAAGGGCATGTCTACCCCCAAAACTATAATTTCCCCCACTACTGGCCCCACCGTGTAGTGCAATAAAATCCTTACCTTACATCCCAGCTCCAAATGGTTCTCTAGTAATCCCCCCCAAAGTCAAAAAAACTGCCAGGATTTCTAACAAATCTTTTATAGTTGTTGGGGCTGGGGGAAGGATAGCTATTATGTAGCAAAAGTTCTTGAAAGGGGTGGATATGGCCTTTAACAAATAACAGGGAAAAAACAAACAAGGGAAATTGAAACGTTAGGCAAAAGACGTTAGGTAAGTGAAAAAAGTACAGCTCCTTTAAGTAACCACCTTAAAGGACAAACACACTGTAAAAATTTGATTTTAAAAACGAAAAACTATACAAGCTTGTTATAAGATTGCACATGTACAAAGGGTGAGAGGCATGGTCCCTGAGGCAGTCAGTCCTAGGCCTCGGTAAGTCTCTGTCTAGAGATGGAGGGGTGGGGAGGCTTGTAGGGAACTTGGGTGTGGGGGCGCTGGTAACCAGGGATGGTTCAGACTCTGGGTGTGGACAGTGTCGCGTGTCATGGTTCAAGACAATGTGATGGGGAGGTGTAACTGTGAGGTGTTGGGCCTGGAGATTTACATGTGGGGGAAGTGTATATGGGGTGTGGGGTGTGGGGATGCTATGTGTTGGGTCCTGGAGATTTACGAGGTGGGTGGAAGAAAATACTTGATTTGTATCAGTGTTGGGGTGGAGCATGCGGCGTTTAATAGCTATTGAATAGCTAGTCCAAGGGTCGATTGCCCTAGAAACAGCTGAAAAGTGAAAAAACAAGATTTTAATGGGTTAAGGCACTGTGCTTGGGTACCGAAACTGTGACACTGAATGGTGGGGCGCTCGGGTGTGTGGTGTTTGTGTGATTATGGGCATGGTGCCCTTGTTAGGTCTGGATGCTGGATGATCATGGGGGCATGGTGCCGGGTGGGGCAGAGTTCGTTGTATGTAAGGCTGTGGTGCTGATGTGACTTTCCTGATGTTGGAACGTGCTTGTTAGCAGATGAAATTCAGTTAGAAGTAGGTGTGACGAATGTGGGGCTCGGTCGGTGCGTGGGGACTTGGTTGGGATGTCTAATGGTGGGCACTTGAGAGCTGGTATACTACTGCAGTGGGGGGGGGGAGGGCGCAGAAATGGTACGGGTTGTGCGAACGACCTTAATGGCAAGTGGGGGTTGGGTGGTAGAGAGGGGGTTAAAGTGATAATGGCCACGTGCGGAGGGGTGGGTGATGTTTATTATTTTCGGACATGAACAAATATGAAGGTCGATGATGACGATAGACTGTTTGCTGGTGGGGGTGTGGGGGATGCCATTGTCAAGTATGAAGTATACAGGGTGCCGTAGGTGGTGGATGTAAATAAAATACTTGGGAGGCTGGCGGCAGACCAGTGGTTGGTTATTCGTAGGTGAATGCTGCCTACTGGCCGCTGGGGGGGGTGGGGGTGCCCAACGAAACTAGTGTGATGGGGTGGGGCCGCTTGTGCGATCTGTTGCTTCATGCCTACGAATAGGTTTGTGCTGGGAGGTGGTGAGGCTAGTATCTGTCATTGGGTGGGGTGAAACGTGTTGATAAGATTGGGGTCCCCGTTGGCTTCCTGGGCCTGCGCCCTCTTGGGCGGTTTTGGCTCTCCCCTTGGGCGCCAGCTCTGTGTGCTGTGTACGCCCGCTGGGGGGGGGTGGGTGGGGGCGGCAGTTAGATATAAGTTCATGGTGGGTAACTATCGTCTGGGATAGGGGAGGGGGCGCACTCTACATGGGTATGGACACTAGATTGCCAGTTAGCTGACTGGTTGGGTTTCGTGGTGTGTGAGATGCTGTTGTTATCTTGCGTCTGTGAATGCCACAGATGTTTGGCATTTTTGTGTGTGCGGGTTGTTGCAGAACATAATGTGTTTGAGCACAGGCTGGGCTGTGTGTGGGTGTGGGGGGTCGCTAGTAAAAGGTGGCGTCACAGTGGTGGGTGGGCGGTGGGGGGTGGTGTCCCGTTATAGGTGGGAGTGGGTGATGCGGGTGACACAGTAGTGGTGGATAATGTGGTATTCCAATATCGATAGAACTGGACAGCATTGTGGGGGTGGGGCTGTTGCTCTTATAATTAGTTGAGTGTTGGTGGCAGGGTGTGTTCGCCGGTTTATGCCTTTGGTCTAACTGCGGCGTGGGGCATGTTATGTTTTGGTGTGATTTGGTGGATCGGTGGTGGGGGTGCAGATAGGCCTGTGCAGGGGTTATATCGGGATTGTTGACGCAGGTGGGTTGTGGGGTTTTGATGAGTAGGGGGTTGTCAGTTGTTGGTTTTTGTGTAGGGGGTTTCCTTGGACATGGTGGTGGTGGTTGTGACATTGGTCTAGGTGGCTGTTTAACCATTAAGTGGTATGTGGTTGTGAGGGGAAGTAATTAGTGGGCGGGCGTACCTGGTTGTAGTCGAGTGGTGTAACGTATACTAGAGGTGTGAAGGAAGATGTGCTCCGGTGGTACATGGACATGGGAGCATGGGAGCAAAGACAGTGGGAGTGTAAGTATAATGCTTACGCCCACAGGAGGGGAGTTCCATTGCCCTATAGAAGTCATCAAGGACGGGAGCAGGTGTTAGGGCGGGAGTTATTTGTTCTTTGATAAGGAAGAGGGGGGGGGGGTGTGATGAGTAGTGATGGATTAGGGAAGGAGTGGAGAGTTGGGAGGGGAGCCTTAGGATGGTCCGCAGCCTGACAAAACTTGGGTGTGTTAAAGAACTGTGAGACTGCTCCGCTGTGTGCATGTGGGGTGTGGTCGGAGTGCAGGGGGGGGGGTGGTGTGGTGTGGGGGTGGTGGTGTGGTGGTGTGGTGGTAGTGATCTTGGTGGTAGTAGGGGTAGTTGGCAGCCAAATGGTGGGTTGTGTAAAGGTGCCCTTTACCCACGGTCTCTGCTCCCAGTCCTGTACTAGTCATTTATATAGGAATCCCTGTTTAATGTATAAATAGTTAATTACTGTTTCTATTGAAAAGAGAAAGAAGGACCAAACATTGTCTGTCAATAATAAACAGGGATTCCCATATAAATAGCTAATACTGTGAGGGGGAGACAGGGAAAGGGGCAATGGAATACAGCAAGTCACTCAGTGACATCACTGAGTGATTGTAATATAGATTCTCCCCACTGCACCTCCCCATTGTAAAAGCCTAGTCTTGTGTATTATAAGGATATAATCCACTGTGACAAGAATACCTCCTAACCCATGGGCAGGACCGGTACACAATAAGGGCATAGTCTATTGAAGCCCTTCATGGTCATGGCCTGAAACGCCCCAGACTCCACCCCAGAATGCCTGACCATGCCCAGGAATACCCCACCCATGCCCTTCCCACTGCAGAACATAGCCAGGTGTTCCACAACACCGTGATAGACCATTCAGATTGGGTCTGTTCAAGGAAAAAGTTGGGACAGTTGGGGGGTATGTCTGAGTATAACTATTATTAGGATATTTTTACAAAATAACCCTTTTGAAATAAAAAAAATAACAAAAGTGGAATAAAGGTGATATCTTTTTGGGCTAACTAAGATAATCATAGCAAGCTTTCACAACATTCTAGTTCCTTTTTCAAGCTGATTACAATGAAGCTGTGGTGCTCTCTGATATATATACAACCTTTAGCTCATAGTTCAAATAACCAGAAAAAAAGGAATATCTGCGTGGAAGGTGTTAACAAAGTCATATAAAAGGGGTCTGCAAGGGACAAACAGATAAGGTATAAGATACTGTGGATCAAAGTGGCTGAAAAATGAATACTGCCCCTACACTTTTAGATACGAGTAGAGTAGTACTAGACCATATTAGACCATATTAGGCCATTTGTGCTATTGTGTAGCCACTGTCATTGTTTATGTGATTATTAATTTGGCTTGAAAAAGCCAAATTCCTGTTCTTTCTATTTCTTCTTCTTCTCCTTCCATTTTATTCTTCTGCTTTTTGGACTGTATCTCCTCCCACAGTTTTTGAGCTACAGACATGAAATTCGGTACAGATGTGCGGGGCATATAGGAGAAGTGTGCTATCTTCTAACTAAAGAATCTGCGGAAACGTTACGTTGTTATTGGCGAATTTCTGCACACTTTTTTCCCATAGACTATAATGGTAACAATCCTCAAATGTGGATTTCAATATGGATATTTCAAAACAGGCAGCCATACTTAAAGGGTAAATAAAGTAAAAAAAAACTAATTTTGATATATCCTCAATAAAAGTTAGTTTTATGGTTGTAAACACAAGAAAGACATACCCCTCAACCAGACCCAGGTACACACACCTACCGATCTACTTATCCATTACTGTGGCATCCATACTTAAAGGGTAACTAATTAAAAAAAAAACTAATTTAGATTTATCCTCAATAAAAGATAGTTTTATGGTTGTAAACACACAAAAAAGACATACCCTCTCAACCAGATCCTTCTGATCTACTTATCCATTACGGTGGCAGACATACTTAAAGGGTAATTAGAATCAAAAAAACTAATTTAGATTTATCCTTAATAAAAGATAGTGTTATGGTTGTAAACACAAAAAAGACATACCCCCTCAACCAGACCCAGGTACTATCTACTGATTTACTTATCTATTACTGTGGCAGCCATACTTAAAGGGTAACTAAAGTGAAAAAACTAATTTTGATCAATAATCAAAAACGTTTGTTTTTTTTAACCCCCACAGGGCATAGGTACACACACCTATTGACCTACCCCTCAATTACTGTTGCAGCCATACTTAAAGGGTAACTAAGATCAAAAAAACAAATTTTGACCAATCATCAAAAAAGTTTGTTATTTAACTTCCAACCTGATCCATGTACACATGCCTACTCACCTACCCTTCCATTTTCATTGCAGCTATATTTAAAGGGTAACTATAGTCAAAAAACTATTTTACTAATCATCAACAAAGATATTTTTTTTAACCCCCAACCTTACCCAGGTACATACTACTGACCTACACCATTACTGTGGCAGCCATACTTAAAGGGAAAGTCCAGCCCTAAAATGAAAACTTACATACAGGTAAATCACCCCCCAAAACCCTAAACGGTAATAGTTTGAAATGTGAAATATAGAAGTCTAACCTGAAATCTTGCACAATGTCCTCTTTCCCCTGTTTCTGCTTCCAGGTTCTTCCAGTTAGCACCTGTCAGTTATGGATTTGACAGTTGACATCACAGCCAATGACTGAATATTAATCCCCTATCTGCCTCTTCTGAGCATGCCCAGGCTCAGTACCTGCTCAGTACAGGTTTCTAAATTGCTCAGTTTCCATGAGGCATCCAGAAGCATTGCAGGCATACAGTAATGAATTCATAGGACAAAGTATGTTATATCAACATATTTTAAAGAGGCCGTTCTTTCTAAAAGATGTTCTTATGAGGGTGGAGTTGTCCTTTAAAGGTTTACTAAAGTCAAAAAAACTAATTTTGACCAATCATCAAAAAAGTTTGTTTTTTAACCCCCCAACCTGAGACAGGTACACACACTTACTGACCTACTCTTCCATTTCTGTGGCAGCCATACTTAAAGGGTAACTAAAGTCAAAAATAAATTTTGATCAATAATCAAACAAGTTTGTTTTTTTAACCCCCAACCTGAGACAGGTACACACACTTACTGACCTACTCTTCTATTTCTGTGGTAGACATACTTAAAGGGTAACTATAGTCAAAAATACAATTTGATCAATAATCAAAAAAGTTTGTTTTTTTAACTTCCAACCTGACACAGGTACATATACCAACTGAGGTACCCATTTATTTATGTGGCAATCATATTTAAAGGATAAGTATAGTAAAAATAAAACACATTTTGACCAACCTTCGTTTCGGACGATAATCGGCCCGTGTATGGGCCCATTATCGCCCAAAATGATCATTCGGAGATCTGCCCGGTCGGTCAGGCAACGATCCCTGACCGAACGGCCGTTTCACCCGATAAAGTGCCCATACATGGGCTGATTTTCTGCCAAAACGAACATTCGGATACATCGTGCGCCGTGGGTCGGGACCTGTGATCACACGTGTGTACAAACCTTTAGTCTTTTATCCCCCAACCTGACACGAGTACACACACCAACTGACCTGCCTTTAATTCATGTGACTTTAAAGGGTAAGTAAAAAAACAACAACTTCCTTAAAATTGTCATTATTGAGTTTTAAAATCTGCAGCACAAACACACACATTCCCTTCCAAAATGCGGTCTTTCAAGTCAAATTCAAGTTTATACTTAAACTTTCCTTTTCTAGTTTATTTTTTTACTTTTTTTACTTTTTTTTAATCCCCTTTCAGGCTGTTAGGTTAGCCTAACATTGAAGTAATGTTGGTAAATGTATGGCCAGCTGTTATCTATGCATAACTATGCATTTTTCCAGGCAAGCGGATATTGTTTTATCACATTATTTTAATGACATAATAGAAAACTGAACACAGAATTCTATAGAGAATACCTAAATAGCAAGCCTTTTGGCTCCTCCTAAATGTAAATTTTCAATTAAATATTTGAAACCAAATTTTTAATAGCTTATTAGTATAAAATAAATGTCACATAAAATAATTTGGATAATTTGTACTGCATGCCTTCTTAAGGTGGCCATACATATATACAATTTTACTTACCTGACGAGCGCTCCCACGACATTAGACCAATCCTGCCAGAACTGCCTCTTCCGTTCTTCTATGCAACTGACATGTGATAGCAAATCCCATTCATTTTGCAATCGCATGTCGGTAGAATAGAAGAATGGGAGAGGTGGTTCCGACAGGATCGATCGAATGTCGCGGGAATGCTTGGTCGGGTAAGTAAAATTGTATATATGTATGGCCACCTTTAATTAGCAAATCTTTTAAAGGGCATGTCCACCACCAAAACTAAAATGTAACCCAGTACTGGCCCCACTGTGTAGTGTTTAAAAATCCTTACCTAAGGGTGAGGCCACACTGCACCACACTCCTGCGTGCACAGATGTGCACGTGTTAACACTTGCAATTGCGCACGCTTTCCTGGTGCACAAGACGCACAATTGCACTCACTCTATGTTTCGTAATCAGAGCTCATGTGATTAGTATCCCATGCGCTCCGATGAACGGATTGCACAAGCACATCAATTGGGCCACACTAGTGTGCACTTTTAAAAGCGAAATCGGATTGCACTTAAAATCGCATCTGTTTGGCCTAGCCCTTACACCCCAGCTCCTTATGGTTCTTCTGCAGTGCCTATTCAAACTTCAGAAAAGTGAAGAGTAGAAGTTGTCTGTGAGTCATCCAGTGCCTGCTACTTCCTTGTCCTTCTGGAGGACTCTGGCATGCACAGGGCAGCCCTACTCCCCCCCTCCCACCCACCCTCCGGATCCCTCTGCTCCTGTTCTTTTCTGTAGTGTAGGGATCCCCATCTCAACCCTAAAGGCCATGTTCATGTTCATTTATTTAAAAGAGCCCCAGAAATCGACTTACCTTGGTTCCTTGGCTCTCTGCATAGCTGGCAGACGCCAGTGTGATTGGCTGACTCTCAGCCAATCATAGACGCAGCTGACGGTCCGTCCCCTATTGTTAGTTCTGGAAACGAAGTAGCAATATAGCAGAGAGCAGAGGGAACGAAGAATGGTAAGTCTGGGGCTTTTTTTAATAAATGGAGATGGTGGTTGTGGGTAGGCAAAAATAGTTTTGGGGGTGGAAATACCCTTTAAAGGGAATGTCCAAAAACTAGCAAATTTTCCCTTACCTGCCCCATCCTCAACTGATATATTTTGGACTTTATTACCTGCATTACTAACCAGATATTTAAGGATTATTATCTATTCCATTCTGACAAAGTAAGCTGGCCCCTCCCTCCATGCAATCAATCAAGACTCACAACTGACATCACAGCCAATGATTGGCTGCTGTCAGGGGTGCCCCTACCATGAAGCAAACTGAAACATTTGCTCAGGGCGCACCCCTGCAGAACACTTAAAAGGCAGCAGTTAAAAATAATCTTCCTTCCTGCAATACTGCATTTCAGCACCAGTCCAACAATCTGTGTTAAGTCAGCCCTCAAGTCCACCAGTCAGTGTCAGTCAGCCCACCACACCCACCTCCACAAGCCACGCCTATGTTCCCTGATGAAGCCATGTCTGCTTCCCGTGCCACCACCCGTCTACCGATAGGCGGCATTTAAAAGTTGTTTCAGGTGTCAAAAACCCTAGGAACACCCCTGACTGCTTCTACCAGATACCTTTGCCAGTAAGGCTGGGTACACATGGAGGGACAATTTGTACCGACCGAGCGCTCGCTACGAGCCAGGACAAATGTCTGTTGGTCGCAGCAAATTCGTCTGCGGCCAAATTTGCAAACGATCGACCGTGCGGCTCCATAGGGAACCGCATGATCGATCATGAATTTCCGACACGTCCGATCGTCCGTTCATCCAATCCGGACTATCGAAGTCGGTCGCGGCCAATATTTTCGGCTGATCGATCGAAAGTGCCATGAATTGGTCGATTGGCCGAAAATATTGGCTGGTGTGTACCCAGCCTAAGAATAGAACTTATCATTCAATATCTGGTTACAAATGCATGTAATAAACTGGTAATAGCAGTTGGTGTTGCAGGCAGATAATTGACAAATCACCAGTTTTTCTTTTAAATGTGGACATACTCTTTAAAGAGTTCAAAATGTATATTGGTGGCCAAGTAAATGCTTTTCATTTGCAAACATCATTTCCTCTCACGGGTCTCAGGAATTGGTTGTACTGGCTCCAAATAAAAATGTTTTTTTTAATATATGTGGCTAAGGCTGAGGCCACACTGTGAGAGCGCGTTGCTGTGCGCTCGCAATCGCCCTATGATTCACAATTGGAGAGCATGTAGTTATGCAAAAATGTGGATCGCATGCACTCTGATTAACGGATCGCACATGCAGCACATCTCAGATCGCAATTGCGATCGGATCCCGCTTAAAAGCGCATCAGTGTGGCCTAGCCCAAAGCAAGAATCTGGTGACCAACCAGTTCTCCACTAGCTAATAGTAGTTAAGAATGTTTTGCCTTTACACATAACACATAGAATCCATAGTTCTACATGTAATGATATCCATGTCTTTAGAAGATGTACAGGGAGATTTACCCAGAGCCGCAATTATTCTGGGTATTTAATGGGATTTAACCCAAGCACAGATATAATAGCAGCAATTAGCTGGTATTAAATAGTTGCCCTAAAAATTACTTAAATGCTGGTACGTTCAACACTATATTCGCAATGTTATGAAAGTAAAAAATCTTTTCACATCCCAAAGGAGGGAATTAGGATTAACATCTTTTAAAATGAGAGACTTTTTCTAAATATACTCTAAATACAGTGAATCCTAAAGGAATTACATTTAGACTTTTCAATGTTCATCTAAAAAAGTTGTTTTTTTAAAATAAGGGTTTCAAATCATTATTGTTGTACAAGCCATGCACTAATCATCAGTAAATGCCTTTCTCACAAGTACTGCTACCAAACTCACGGTGTGGCAGGATGAGGCAGATTAAAAGAGAAAGTACTGGGTGCAATCCCTGTGAGTAGGGTATTTATCCATGATTAGTTCACTGGCTTGTATACTGGTATTAATGGCGCTGACTGTTGTACTACTCTATTCCTGGAAGTGGAAGTGGCCACGCTGCAGGGTTGGACACGGTGAATTAGTATGAGCTACTATGAGATATCTAATCTAATCAAGTGAGTGCTAGTATTCTATGTAGAATGTATTTTTTCATGTTATGTTACGTATAGGCCAATTTTACAGCACCTCCCCTGAACATTAGGGCTATTAATGTTTGTGTTACATAAATAATGGGGTACCCTTCCAAACTCTATTTATATAGGTATTGAATCCCTTGTCAGGGTCCCCACAATTGCCCCACGCAAGTAGTTAGCGTTGCGCTAACCGCTATTGATTTGATTAGCGTGACTTTAACTCCCTGAATTTGCACTGCCTCATCTATGGCTTGGTAACACTTAGAACAGCAAGTGATATATCATGTAATTAACATTTCCAGGATAAAATGTGTTTATGTCTGATTCTGACATAAACATGAGTATGTTCCAGGAATTTCTTTCTTGGTTATTAAAAATAAACTAGAAAGGGAAATTTAAGTATAAACTTTGAATTTGGCTTCAAAGACCGTATTTTGGAAGGGAATGTGTCTGTTTGTGCTGCAGATTTTAAAACTCAATAATGCAAATGATGAGAACATTTGTTGTTTTTTACTTACCCTTTAAATATGGCTGTTACATGAATTAAAGGCAGGTCAGTTGGTGTGTGTACTCGTGTCAGGTTGGGGGATAAAAGACTAACTTTTTTGATGATTGGTCAAAATGTTTTTTTTTTACTATACTTACCCTTTAAATATGATTGCCACATGAATAAATGGGTACCTCAGTTGTTGTATGTTCCTGTGTCAGGTTGGAAGTTAAAAAAACAAACTTTTTTGATTATTGATCAAAATGTATTTTTGACTATAGTTACCCTTTAAGTATGTCTACCACAGAAATAGAAGAGTAGGTCAGTAGGTGTGTGTACCTGTCTCAGGTTTGGGGTTAAAAAAACAAACTTTTTTGATGATTAGTCAAAATTGTTTTTTTGACTATAGTTACCCTTTAAATATGGCTGCCATGAAAATGGAAGGGTAGGTGAGTAGGTGTGTGTACCTGGATCAGGTTGGAAGTTAAAAAACACACTTTTTGCTGATTGGTCAAAAAAACTTTTTTGATCTTAGTTACCTTTTAAGTATGGCTGCAATAGTAATGGAGGGGTAGGTCAGTAGGTGTGTGTATCTATGCCATGTAGGGGTTAAAAAATAAACTTTTTTGATGATTGGTCAAAAAAAATTGATTTTAGTTATCCTTTAGGTAGGGCTGCCACAGTAATGGATAAGTAGATCAGTAGGTGTGTGTACCTGTGTCGGGTTGGGGGTTAAAAAAAACAAACTTTTTTGAAGATTGGTTAAAAAAATTTTTTTTTACTTTAGTTGCCCTTAAAGTATGGCTGCCACAGTAATGGATAAGTAGATCAGTAGGTGTGTGTACCTGTGTCGGGTTGGAGGTTAAAAAAACAAACTTTTTTGATGATTGGTCAAAATTAGTTATACCCTTTAGGTATAGCTGCAACAGTAATGAAGGGGCAGGTCAGTAAGTGTATGTACCTGTGCCACGTGGGGCTTAAAAAAAACAAACTGTTTAAAATATTGATCAAAATTAATTTTTTGGACTTTAGTTACCGAATAGTCTTCTCGGGGGCAAGTGTGCTGTATTTGGAAGCTTTAAGTATGGCTGCCACAGTAATGGATAAGTAGATCGGTAGGTGTGTGTACCTGGGTCTAGTTGAGGGGGTATGCCTTTTTTTGTGTTTACAACCATAAAATTAACTTTTATTGAGGATATATCAAAATAAGTTTTTTTTAACTTTATTTAACCTTTAAGTATGGCTGCCACAGGAATGGAAGTGTAGGTCAGTAGGTTTGTGTACCCATATGAGGTTGGGGGTATGTGTTTTTGCATGTATGACTATATAACTAACTTTCATTGATAATTGATCAAAAGTAGTTTTTTGACTTACTAAGTATGGTTTCCATGGGAAGGTCAGTAGGTGGGTGTACATGTATCTGTGTGGGGGTTGGGGGTATCACCGTTTGTATTTATAACCATGAAACAAACCACATTTGAGGATTGTTACCATTATAGTGTATAGGAAAAAATGTGAAATTCGCTGATAACGCTGTAACGCTTCTGCGGATTCCTTAGCTAGAATATAGCACGTCTGTACTGAATTTCATGTCTCTAGCTCAAAAACTGTGGGAGGAGATACAGTCCAAAAAAGCGAAAGAATAAAACGGAAGAAGAAATAGAAAGAACAGGAATTTTGCTTTTTCAAGCCAAATTAATTACTGTTCTTCCTATTTCTTCTTCTCTTTTATTCTATCCCTTTTGGACTGTATCTCCTACCACAGTTTTCAAAATAGAGACACAAAATTCGGTACAAATATGCGTGACACATGGGAGAAGTGTGCTATCTTCTAGCTAAGGAATCCGTGAAAGCATTACTGTGATATTGGCACATTTTAGGACATTTTATCCCATAGACTATAATGTGTCCAATCCTCAAATGAAGAAATTTTGAGGGTTTAGGGTCATGTGATAAAAACAGTTTTATGGTCATAAAAGCAAACACTGATACCTACAGCCCCCACACAGACACAGGTATACACACTTACTGCCTATTCCTGTGGCAGCCATTCTTAAAGGATATGCACACTGTAAAATAAAGTTAAGTTTACTGGATAGCCGTAGCTTTAAAACTAGAGGTGTGTAAACTTTTTTGTTCTATCCCCCACTACTTTCTGTTTGGAATTCAACAACCAATTTTCTATCCATGTACAAATGTTTTTTTCTAGGCCAACAGTCCTCAATTTATACATTAGTCACCTATGTGGCACAGTATCAAAAGCTATAGCAAAATCCAAGTATACCACATCCACTGCTATACCAGAATCTAAATTCTTACTTCTTCATAAAAACCAAGTGGATTTGTCTGACACAATCTATTTCTCATAAATCCATGCTGACTACTACTAATAAGATGAGTTCTGGAGACAAAATAAAGAATATGACCCCATAACAAAGTTTCCAGCACCTACCACTGATGTTAGGCTTACAGGTCTATAGTTACCAGGCTGTGAATGACTACCCTTTTTGAATATTGGTATTACATTAGCTGCTATCCAATCCAACAGCACATCACCAGACAAAAGTGAATCTAAGAAGACAAGAAACAGTGGTCTAGTTAAAACTCAACCAAGTTGTATGTATTCCATGCGGTCCTGGGGCTTTATTAATATTAACTCATTGAAACTCTTCATATTATTACAGTCCCTGCTATAAGGACTGAGGCTGAGGCCACACTACAACGTACAAAATTGCGCACGAAATTGTGAGTGTTATCGCACATGCACATGCACATGCATTTCTGTGCGTTTGCATGCGTTGTTTGCACGTGCGTTTTCGCTATTTACAAAGGGAAAGCGCATTTCCAAATGGAAATCGGGGGGAACTTTCGCTTTCCCACGATTTTCGCAAGAACAATTTCACTAAAACGTAATCGTGAGCGAAAACACGCTAGTGTGGCCTAGCCTTAAGATTCTCTATAGTGAATACAGAGGGGAAAAACTGTTTAGCACATTAGCCTTATCGGCATTCCCTTTAACCATTTTTAATGGTCCAACATTCTCTGTCCTCATCATTTTACTATTCATATACTTAAAAAAACATTTTGGGGTTGTACTTGCTTTGTTCTGCAATCTGTATTTCATTTTCTATTTTAGCTAGTGTAATGCCTTTCTTGCATTCCATATTACAGCTTTTATAAAGTCAGGCCGGAGTGGACATAATTTTTTTTACACTTGTTCCGTAAAGGTATAAATAAGTCCAGTTCTGCTCAATAAACTTACCCAAGAACAAAAACCCCCAGTCTATGAGCAGGAGTGATTCCTTTAACAACATAAAATTAACTTTCCTAAAAAAAACTTTCCCAGTGCACTTTTGTTTTTTGCAACCTATATTAAATGACAATATATTATGATCACTATTCCCTAAGCTTCCCATTACCTTCATCTCCAAAATGAGTTCAGGGTTATTAGATATTACCAGATCCAACTTATAGAAAATATAGGAACTTAATACGTTTTGATGTGCTGACTGTTCCCTTACTCCAATCTAATTGAAATCCCCCATAACCAGAACATGCCCCATACCAGCAGCCTTTGCCAACTGCATATGGATTTGAGAATCATTTCCACCTCCTCACTGGCATTTGGCCGCTTATTATAGACACCAACAACTAATTTACCCACCTTCTTGCTTCCTCTGCACAGCTTCTCCCATATTGTTTCTGCCTTATCATTTATACCCCTATCTATTCCATGTTTTAGATTTAGTTTAAATTCTTGCTTAATATACATACATTCTCCCTCTCCTTTCTTATTAACCCTGTTGTGTCTAAAAAGGAGTATATTTCCATATTTATTGCCCAGCCATGTGAATCATTTAGCCATGTTTCTGCTATAGCAATCACATTCTTTTAAAGCTATTAGTTCTAGTTCCCCAGTTTTTCCAGACAGACTTGCATTTGTCAATATACATTTTAGATTATAATTTTATTTACTTCCATACTTTGATGTACATCCCCCATGCTCCCCCCTTCTATTATCTTATTAGCCCCCTGATCCCTAACTCCTCTATCTAACCCTGTGTAGTAAAATGTACCCTCTATCTACCCCATGTGTAGTCCAATATACCCTTCCCCCATTCCTAGTTTAAAATCTCCTCCAACCCCCTAGCCATCTTCTCCCCCAAATCAGCTGCATCATCACCACTGAGGTGCAGTCCATATCTACTAAAGACCGAAAGTCAGTCCAGTTCTCTAAAAATCCAAACCCCATCTTCTTTCACCACCCCCTTAGCCACACATTAATACACCTAAGCTGCAATTGCCTCCCTAGTGTAGCAAATGGCTGTGGTATTTCTGAAAACACTACCCTTAAGGTCCTTTTATCTTGGCCCTTAACTCCCATAAATCATTTTTAAAGACCTCTCCTCCTCCAACTTTTTCATTCTAAAGACTGGGCAGTTTGTTCTGGAGTGCGCCTATACCCATCTTTCTGGTTTTGAGTTAATATTGTGACTGAGTGGAATGCCGGACAGGTGTGGCGGCATCTGGGCCACCTTGTTGATCGAATAGATTATCAAATTCCTGCCCCCAGTTACGCACTTGTTTAAATGTTACTAATTAATGCAGATCTAGCAGGTTACTGAGATTTGTGTTATATGGTGGGGCAAGGCACCGGGTCATTCATTTTCCTAAGTAAGTTTAACTTAGATATTTGACCTATATATATATATATATATATTATATATATATATATATATATATATATATATATAATATATATATATATATATATACATATTTTACCCATTATAATATCCTAATTGATGCTTACCTTTGGTTTGGATCATCTAATAGGTTGCTGCAAATTTATGGCAAGGGAACATTTTTGCACCTCTTAGGCTGGGTACACACCAGCCAATATTTTCGGCCGACCGACCAATTCCCGGCACTTTCAGTCGATCGGACGAAAATATCAGCTGGTGTGGGGTGGGCGACTGCGACCGGCATCGATCGTTCGTTCTTCCGGATCGGACGAACGAATGATTGGGCATGTTGGAAAATTCTGATCGATCATGCGGTACGCACGATCGATCGTTCGCAAATTTGGCTACAGAATTCACCACGACCGATGGACATTTGTCCCAGCTGATCGATCACTTGCAGCGAGCGCTCGGTCGGGACAAAAAGTCCCTCCGTGTGCACCCAGCCTTAGTGATTCAGCCCTAAAGCCTCATACACACGTGTGATTGTGTGAGCCAACCTGTGACGCAAGCTGTGTATGCACACCTGTTTCGGACAATAATTGTGCCGTGTAAGTACTGCTGTTTGGTCGGGGCTCGTTGATGATCCATCTGGAGGATCGCGCAACGAGCCCCGACTGGTCAACAAAGTGCCCATACACAACACGATTATCAGGAGAAACGGCCATGCATACACATTGTGCATTGCGATTCTTCCCCTGCGATTGCACATGTGTATGCATCTTTATATGTACTGTAAATTTTCCTACTGATTAATATTTAAAAAATTCTGCGAACTACGATATACCTTTAAAGTGGTCTGCATTGGAAGTCTGTCAAATAAAAAAACAAAGATTAGAACTGGCCAGCTGCCTAAAGGGATAACTAGGAAAAGAACATTATGGTAAGTGTGAAACAATATCACTTTTTCCTCCCCATAGCATCACAAAAAAAGAGATGATTAATATTCCAGCAATGCACTGGAAAAAAGGAAAGGAGCAGAAATAAACAAAATGAATACTATAGACTATACTAGTAACATTCTAGATTAAAATACTGTATACATACTGTACACTGGCATTTCAATTTCAAACACTTTCAATGCACAGATAGATGTAATCATTCCAAACCTTACATGTCATCCACATGTACATCATTGAATTCTAATTCTGTGTGTCATGGTTTGTACAAACATTAGGTGATCAACCAAACAATATTTATCTAACGTTCATATGGGTCTCAAAGGGCATATCCAACCTCAAATCGAAAATACTTCGACTGACCGTAGGGTCCATAGAGGGCTGCACAATTGGACATGGTATTCCACCATGTCGGATCATACTTTCGTTCAATTCGGACGATTGTTCGGTCAGACGCGGGCAAAAACCCATGCGATCATTTCGGCCCGATCAACTGCTACACTGAACATTGTGTCTACCAGCCTTTACTTACTTTCCTTCACTCAATCCCATAACCCATTATTACATTTCTCCATCCCGCTTCTCCTCCTTTTGTTCTCACCTCCGCTGTAAGCTCAGGGAGCTTTTACAGAGGAGGTGCGCAGGACAGAGGAGGCGTGCCAGAATGGCAATATTATGTGATTTAGGGATAGTGGGGTCGTTAGTAACTACAACAATTTCAAAATTTGGGGGAGCTAAGTATAGGTTTTTGTTCTGGGGGTGGAATGGCTCTACTGTTCATTTTCTGTTCATTTTGGTGTCTAAGAATAAATTTAAAGGATAACTGTATTGCCTCAATGCATTTTTAAAAAAAAACTGCTTTCAAAAGAGTAATGGTATGCAGCCCTCCCCGTATGTTTTTTTCCTGATTTCGAGCTTCTCTCTTCCTTCAATTAGCCACACTGTGAAGGGGGCTTAACAATTCTGTCTGCCTGTAACTGTCACTCAAAACTAGCAGTGAGAAAACACTCCTCCACCCATCCTTGATCAGCTTGATTATGTAGGCTGTATCCTAGCAACCGAACAGTTCAAGTTTGTTTGACTGGCAGAGGAGGAGGAGAGAGGTTGTAACAGACATTCCCACCAGCCAATGACAAGTGCTATGTTAATCATGGCCCTGGGCCGTCTAGGAGGCGGGCTTTTAGCCCTCATCTTTGCTGTGTGATATCTAAGAGAAGGTAGCACAGTTATAAATGAGAGTAGGCGATTTCAGCTGCTGGAAGTGTGGACATGTAATGGGGGAAATGTTGTTTTTTTGGGTATTGTTGTCCTTTAAGGTACAATACTATAAAATGTATTTTGATTTAATTTATGAACCATTTGGCAAAAAAAAATCAAGTTAATATTAAATCCAAAAAATAATATTTGTGATTTTATATATTTTATTCTAGGAGATTTGATCTTAAGCATATTCATTTTAGGTCTAATGCATTTGACTTTCCTTTAAACTCCATGTCAAATCGCTTGCCAACTTCTGTCGGTCAACCCTTCCTCTCGAATGAAGTCCTAGTCCATGCCTTAATCATATCCCAGCTAGACTACTGCAATACACTCCTGTGTGGTTTACTAAACAACTGCCTGGCACCACTTCAATCTATCCTCAACTCTGCTGCCCGGCTCATTCATTTCTCTTCTCGCTTCTCTAATGCCTCTCCTCTCTGTCAGTCCCTCCACTGATTGCCTATCAAGCAAAGGATCCAGTTCAAGCTGCTTACCCTATCCTATAAAGCACTATCCAATACAGCCCCTCCATTCATCTCAGAGCTGATCCACCGACACTGTCTCAGATGCAACCTACTCTCATCCACCCTTGCCCGTATTCAGGACTTTGCTTGTGCTGTCCCTCTGCTCTGGAACTCCCTTCCTCCGTCTGTCCGTCACTCACCGTCCCTTAATACCTTCAAATGTAACCTTAAAACGCAGCTCTTCAGGCAAGCCTGGTCTAGACATTACCCATCTTACTAACCCAATATGATCCAATCCGCCTTTCACACTACACTGCCAATCTATTTACAGCCTACCGACTCCCCCAACCTTGTGTCTCACCCCCATATCCTCTAGACTGTAAGCTCTTGGGCAGGATCCTCTCTCATATTGTATCACGGTATTGCTGTAAGAAACTCATCACTCTGTTTACTTATATTATGTATTACCAGTGTATGTAATATGTATGACTTTGTATAACCCTGTATGTAATGTATGACTATGTAATTGTAAAGCGCCACAGAAGGTGTTGGCGCTATATAAATCCATAAAAATAATAACCCATTTATTTGAAATTTAGACCTGTTTACTTTAGAAATTGCCACATCAAAACATATCTGCTACATGTCTCTTTAAGATTAACTAATTTTAGAATCAATGCCACTTTTCTACTTGTAGAATATTTACACAATACTTTAAAAGGCATGTCCACTTCCAAACTAAAATTTGCCCAACTGCTGGCCCCACTGTGTAGTGTTAAAAAATCCTTACCTTTCTCCTCTGCTCCAAATGGTTGTACTTTAGTGCCGTGTGAAAGTCCAGAAGACTGACAAGTAGGAACCTGTGTGTAAAAAGGTATCTGCCTCCTCTAAGAGGACTCTGGCAGGCGCTGTGAGTCTCTCTCTGGATCCTTAAATCCTGGTTCCTTGTGCTTAAAGAAATGTACAGAATAATACTGGACAATCAAAAGTTTACACCTCTTCCTACTTCTACTTAAGTGTCACCCTAGTGTGTAATTCCTAGTAAAACCCCATGAAATGTGCACCGACCCCTCAGAATTTATTTTAGGCATTGCTTTGGATTCTGTATTCTACATGATTATCTCAGTAAACTGGAAGATCTATTCAGTGATGTTTGTAAGAAAACTTTGTGCCCCCTGTAATTTTCATTAGTTATATTTGTTTTATTTATTTATATAGAGTAATATCTTACTTCAGACACGTATCCATGCCTTCCTTAAAATGTTAGTTTAAAAACATACAAGAGAACAAAGAAATGTTATTCCTGATGATTAATTGAATTACATAAACATGGTACATCTGCAACTGGTAATTCTGTCCTTGCAAGGATATGTGCTAAGTGGAAGAATAAACATGTATAAGAAATTTTGATAAGCTTCCCACCCTTAAAAAACAAATGGTTTTAAAGGGGAACTTAAGTCTCCAAACAACATTGTCCTAATAGACAGAGCACATTCACAAACATATAACAAGCTGTGTCTCACCTGTCCCTTTGCAATGGCTATTGGGTGATTTATGAAAATAACCTGTGAGTATTAGGGGTCAGCTCCCACAATCCACCTTAGCTGGGTAAACCCCCAGCTAAGTGTCTGTGTACAGGCACATGCTCTGTAGAGCTCAACAGATCTAAACTAGGAAGTTGCAGCCTTGCTTCCTAAAAGCTAACAGTCAATCACATTATAGCACAGAGATCCTCCCTCTCCCTGACACAGAACAGGGATTTGATTTTTTTGTTTTCAAACACATTCAAGACTCCTGTCCTAACAATGATATAATCCTTTACTTTTCATACAAAAAGAAAAGTAATCTTTGCAGTGTATTTCAAAGATAGCATGGATGTAAGAAATTGAATACTTACATGTCAGCAAAAATAAAAGTAAGCCTGGGGAATAGAACCTGCAACTTGTACATTTACTCTGTCTTGCTAAAAGCAGAGCTCTTACCGCTAAGTTAAGAGAGATACTATATAAACCATTGGTACATGTAGAATATTGTACTAGGAACATAATGGAAACAAAAAATAAAGTTAAGTTTGGGGATTTGAATT
This sequence comes from Hymenochirus boettgeri, assembly GCA_019447015.1. Taxonomy (NCBI): domain Eukaryota; kingdom Metazoa; phylum Chordata; class Amphibia; order Anura; family Pipidae; genus Hymenochirus; species Hymenochirus boettgeri. Next base: position 260,718,516 of record CM033476.1, on the reverse strand, counting down.
TGTGACCTTCTGAACTGCATGTGTCTAAACCTGGCGTCCTACGAGGTTACCCACCACTGAATTAGCTGAAAACCTAGGTACAGTTAGAAGCTTTATCTTTTGCATGAAATATAATAGGAACAAAAAGAGGTATGTCTGGGGTATTGAACTTGTGACCTTCTGAACTGTATTTTTTTTAAACCTGGCACCTTACCCGGTGTGCCAACACTGAATAAGCAGAAAATTCATGTACAATTGGAAGATTTATCTTTTGCTAGGAAAAGAATAATTTAAAAAAAAACAACGGAATATGGAAGTTCCTGATAAGACTTTGAAAGCTACCTGTTAACCTGTAATTTGTTTACCAGCAACTGCACTGACTGGTAAATAAACTGCAAGGTAACAAGTCTTACATATTGGTGTGGAGACATCTGTATAGAAAATACTCTGTACATAGAGACAGTGAATACTGGGGTCAGGGGGTGTGGCTCTTTGATGAGTTCATGTGGGTTGTACTTGCAACAACATGGAAACTAACTTCTTAGTCACAGAATCTATTTCTTAAATGTACCAAATGCAACTTAATTGTGAAGAATCTTACAATGTATAGGTGTTCTAGAGAGAAAAACTTTCACATTAGGTTTTTGAAAAATGTAAGTTTAGTTCTCCTTTAAGAAGGAAGGCAAGGTATCAGCTTTATGTGGCTGCAGAAAAAGGTGGTGTACCGTGTTAGCCAGTCAAAATGTTTACAGGGTAACCCTTTTGAAATAAAAAAATAACAAAAGTGGTATAAAGGTGGCTAACTAAAAAATCATAGCAAGCTTTCAGAACATTCTAGTTGTCTTTTCAAGCTGATTACAATGAAGCTGTGGTGCTCTCTGATATATATACAACCTTTAGCTCATAGTTCAAATAACCAGAAAAAAAGGAATATCTGCGTGGAGAGAAGGTGTTAACAAAGTCATATAAAAGTCTGCAAGGAACAAACAGATAAGGTACCAGATACTGTGGATCAAAGTGGCTTATATAATTAGATGGTAAATGGTAAGTTACTGAAGTGTGAAGTAAAACAAATTCCATGTGATTAACTGGCCTAGTCTCTACAGATGTTTGTATTCCTGGCTTTGTCTGAATTAGATATAGATATGTGGACAGGTTTTGCATTGTTTTTTACCACAGGGATAGGTTCCATTTTTTTTGGGTTGTATCAAGGCACTTCTTGTTATTAGTCTTTTTAGATTTGAGGGCTGCCTGAATGCCAGAAGTGGTGGGTCTTGTGAAGTGTACACTGTAGATCCTTGGCTATTTTTCTCAGGGTCTTTAGTTGGGGTAATACAAATAAAAAACAGAAACAAATCGAATCCCTTTAGTCATCACATACAAGACCCTGAGAAAAATAGCCAAGGATCTACTGTGTTTGGATGAGAGGCTCCAAAACATATCCCCAGACCCACCACTTCTGGCATTCCAGTAGCCCCCAAATCTAAAAAGACTAATACCAAGAAGCACCTTGATACAACCCAACAAAAATGGAACCTATTCCTGTTGCAAAAAAAAATGCAAAACCTGCCTACATATCTGTAATTCAGACAAAATACAAATTCCAGACACATTAAAGGAATACAGCATCCATGGCTAATACAACTGCTCTTCATCCAACGTGGTGTGCTTAATACAGTGCACTATATGCCCAACAGGAGGACTGTACAGGAGAGACTGGGCAATGCCTGAGAAAGAGAAATACACACCACCGCTTTACTATAACAAATAAAAAACTGGACACACCAGTAGAGAACCATTTTAACAACCCTCACCACTTGTACTTCTGGCTTGGAACAGGCAGTTCTTAATTTATAGAATTTGACATAAATCCAAGGCCCAGGTTTAGTCTCTTCTCCAGAGAGTTGAAATTTTTCATTAATTTGTACTCCCATACCTTCCTTTCATTCTGTTTTAAAGTTTCCCTTAATCACATGGCATTCCTTTTACTTCACACTTCAGTAACTTACCACTCTTTATATCAGCCACTTTGATCCTCAGTATCTTGTATCATATCTGTTAGTAGTTTGTCCCTTGCAGGCTCCCTATTATATGACTGTTAACACCTTCCACACAGATATTCCTTTTTTCTGGTTATTTTGAACTATGAGCTAAATGTTGTGTATGTATCAGAGAGCACAACAGCTTCATTGTAATCAGCTTGAAAAAGGAACTGAAACGTTTTGAAAGCTTAACATGATTATCTTAGTTAGCCAATAAAGATATCACTTTTATACCACTTTTATTTTTTTATTTCAAAAGGGTTACCCTGTAAACATCATGTGGCTGTAGGGACAGATAGTATGACAAAGTTCCATTATCCCCAAGTTACCTTATGGTGGGCATACACGCTACGATCAGGGTTGTACAATCCAGGGATCGAACAATCGTATTAACGTATATATATTTATCCTCGCACACCTAAAATCCTGTAAATCTTCAAAGGTGCTGCTCAACCACTTGCAGTGAAATCCATAGATACAGTATAATAGCAGGGAGGCGCAATCAAATGAGATAACTGTTTTTATTGTGACTATGCGGTGCACAATGTTTCGGGGTTGTCCCCCTTCCTCAGGTGCAATTGTACAATCGTATGCCTGCGTATTGGCAATTGGCCGACGTTTTTATGATTTTTTCCTATCGGGCCAGTTTTTAATTGGCCCATCCGATCGACATTGCCTATATGGCCACCTTTAGATGCAAAAAAAATTATTTTGTATAGTAATTTGTAATATTTTCACTTTCAATTAATCAGGTAGTTGCTAGAGAACTTAAACAAAATACTTGCTTTGTTCTACACATTAATTATCCCATCTTTCTGGTTTAGCTTGCTAGGACTTCAAGTAAGTAGACAATTTTAAGAAGAAGAGCAGGATATACACGTTCTGCTTGATAATGCTAAGACCTAAACCAGAAGGCAGTTGCCTTTACACTGACCTTTAATTGTTTTAGATTTCTCTGGAAACTCTTAAATGTAAACTGCATGAGATATCAAAGAAATCCAGAAACCCCAATATTTCCCCCCCAACAATTATAAAGCACCACCCACAAATACTATATAAAAATCTTAATGTAAATAGTGTTTTTAATCAAAAAGTACATGTTTATTATGCATATTTAATACAAAACTTTGCTTTAAGGATAACTATACTCATCTCCACCACGTTCCACTGGACCCGGCAGTTAAAAGTACCCAGGGTGAGGATGCCCCACACTCACATAAAATTTATGCTTGCAAAAAAGATGACACATTTAAAAGAAAAACACTTTATTATGTGAAGTGTGCAAGGAAGTTCACAGGAACATAAAAACAATTTAAAAAAATAGAATTCGCAAAAAGGAATCGCATGCAATTTCATTGTTTGCGCATGCGTTTTTTAATTAAGTATTGGAAAACGCATGCAATTGCAATTAAAAACGCCAATCACATGCGCAATCGCAACGCACCTGAAAACGCGTGTTTTCGGTGCGTTGTCGCGTTTCCAATGATCTGAAAAACACAATTGCATGCACAAACGCAGAAACAAACACTGCAGTGTGGCCTAGCCCTAACAGTGTGTGATTTAAAGGTACAGCTTTGCAATGGACTCAACATATCCTTTAAGGTCAGGTAAAGAACAGGACACATTGCAGGTTAAAGATATTTTGTTTGTGACCACTACAAGCTGTAGTTAATACTATATTAAAAAGTTTGTACATGAAATGCGTTATTAAAAGAGAACTAAACTCAAATGTTTACATTCCAGAATATCTCCCAATATTGTGTCTTTGAGGAGCACCAGCCCAGAGAAACCCAATTCTACCAGTCTTCCTCTTGGCTTCAGCTCTCTCTTTAATACAGGAATAGTCCAGAACTAACCTGGCAAATGAAGACCGTATGTGCTGTAGCTCCTTAACGAAATAATATTGGGAGGTAGATAATTAATTCTTATCTTCAAAAAATACTTTCCATTTTTAAAAAGTACATTTTTGGTTTATAGTTATCACTTTAAAAAAAAGTAAGTGTAATCCCCTGGGTAAGAACTGGGTAAAATAACTGTATGTGCAGTGACTGGCCACATCCCTGACCTCAGTCGCATGCTCTCTTGCCTAATCTATCCTAGGGGATACCAGTGGATGAGACCAACTGTACCAAGTTCCTGCAGTATTTTAGGACTGATCATGTGTAAAGAACATTATGATCAGTGACCACACTGTGTAATACTGGAATTCTGGGAATTAAAACACAAACCCAGTGTTAGAAATGTTAATATCTAAACATTCATTTTAAAATGAGAGGTGAGAGACAGATTACTGCTCTTATATGAAGGAGATATGCCTTCTGATTCAATGTTGTCCTGAGACTTAAGTTGTCCTTTAATGATAAAATGATTATTGAAAGACAAGTATGTAAGGCATTGTTGTGTCTTTATCTTTCAGGCCAGGTTTTTTTTAACAGTACAGATTCTGTGGCCTGTGACAATAAATCTGTTGTCTTTATACCTCAACACAATACTTTATACCGTATACCAAACACAGACAGATGTCATTTTTGTTTTGGAAATTATTGCTGTAAATAATCATATCATTATGCGAAGGTTATTACCTATTCTGCAAATAACCTCTACCCAATTTCTTGCTACAAGACACAGTAGTACTCAGATATTCAATCTTTTCAATGTAATTTGTCTTTAGCTAACTAACATCAATTGATCGTTCCATTTTTTCTCTACTCATCTACAGCAGAAGAGTAGCCTCAGTTTCTACATCATGTCAAGCATCAGAGGATTTATCAGCAGAGAATGGAGTCATTCACGGATACTCAAATACTTGAATAGCTTTTGTTGTGTTTTCTTGCAAAATCATATATAAAAGGGCATTCAAATTATTCTTCCTACATGGGTTAGGAAGGCCATCCAAGCATTTTATCACTTCAGTCTTTCTAAAGACTATAGCTTTTGTGAACAGAAAATGTTTCTATTTTACATATTTACATAACTATATAAATAGGACCTGCCAAAGTATCTTCTCACATCTTACCAGTTCACACTGTCAATAAATTATGGTTCTTATTTTTTGCAGCTGCTACTCAAAAAAAACAACATATATTTATATGCAGATACACATATACATGGAAATTATATTTTACAGATCCGTGCTTTGTATTTCAGAAAGATAAAATTATACAATTGTTCCCTATTAATGTTACCACTCTCCCCAAATGACACACTCTCCCGGGAACTCACACAAGTTATTCCACTTTCATTTAGTTTAGGCCACAACATATGTTTCTTGGTGGGTGGTTTGGAAAGATAGTGCTTTAGATTTTGTATTTTAAATATGTGAAAAGGAAGTTAAAATGGGTCTTATTTTTGTTGCATTTGTCTTTAAATAAGTATTCCTGGAATATAAAGTAGCTGGTATAAAGAGGGTAGTGCAATATGAACAGAGTTTTATGCATAATAAGAACATTAAAGTGTTCTGAATACTAAAAAGTTCAGAATTTGGTTTTCAAAAGTTAAAATAACTTAATCAAACAAATGTGAATAAGGTTGTAACAATGGACTATCTAGCATTTTCACACATTACCATTACATTATCTTGAAAATGAGTATAAATATCTATTATTGCCAGGGATTTGTCATAAAACTTCTACTACTTAACACTTTGTAGTAAGAACCTCAAGCTACTTCACTTCTTTCACCTACAGCATAATGGTGTAGTTATATGTACTGTATGTGCACTGAAGACATGCAGCAAGTTAAGACTGTGCAGATTTGCTAGATATCAGAGTAAATGGGACTAGAAGTCTGAATAGAGGTACCAGTTGGTAAGATTCTGTGGAGAATAGGATGCCAATTATCCTATGAGATAGGCAAATGCTCTCATTTATATAGGTGCTTAGTTTTGCAATTTTAATATGAAATAGTCACCATTTATTTAACATTAAAGTTATTATTTTCTCATACTCCCCATTTCAACTTTACCTTAGCACTGATCCCGCTAACCTGCGCGTGTACCGGTACTTAATTTGTCCCGTGCCTGTGCACACAGAAACCTATCAAAGTTTAATAACAGGTCTAAAAATGCACAAAAATTAATGTAGTATCCACACAAATAATAAACATCTGTGTACACAGCCAATCATATTTTAAAGTAACATTTTTCAAAGTGACTTAGCATTATGTAAACCCTGAGAAAACATTTTCATTAATTTGAAGCTACACTGACATCAATGGATTACATATTTTTGATATAAATAGCAGCAATTATGGATAGTTAGCAATGCAAACAAAGAAAAACACGCAGAGAAGATATGTTCTTATGTCTATGTGTAGTGCTGCCCTAAATAAATAATAAATTATATAGGTCCTTCAAAAGACCAGATGTTCCATTTGTGTATTTACAAGTCCTTCAGCGTGTGCTTTAATCATTTGTAGCAAAAAGAGACTAAAGGGCAACTAGAGCATTGATGCCCATATGCTCTTTTCTGTGCATGGTGCTGAGGAGTACTTTCCCATGTATAGCAGACTTATGCAACTGAAGTTTTTGCCCTGATCTTTCCTAACTATTGCTTTCATGCTCTCCCATCTGGCCAACATCCCCCCCACCCCAATAGGATTCTCTGACTGTGCGCAAAGAAGCACCCAGCTAGACAAAAGAAGACCTGAAACAAAAAACACAAAAGGAAGCAAGGCTGGAAGTTTAGTTGCATAGAGCTGTATAGTCCTCTGTACCTATACAATAATCGAAATGGCCAAATAAAAGATTTTCCTGCAACTAGGCTGTGATAGGAGAAAATTAAATTTAAAGGAGAAGCCAAGTTTCAGATCTGAATCAATATGGGAACCTTAAGTGCTGTTTTTATAAATACACATTTCTGGAATTTATCTTGATTCTTCCATGTTGAAGAAATATAGGAAACAGGAAGATTACCAACCCAACTATACCACTTAAGTACTAGAATATCATGACTTAATTTTACTTGAATTTTGACTCTCTCTTTTTTTTTTAAAGATACGTGGGTTCAGTTAGGATTTCACTTACGGTACCTGTTACATTCACAACACTTTGCTTTAACCCTTGATCTAATTTGCTTCTTATAGTGAAACAAGCCTTGACACTATTTAAGTCAACTAGGCATAGTGACAATATAAAGTAGTTTTTTCATTGATAAATATTTAACATTGTACAACTAAACTAAATTGCTAAATGCACAATGTTTTATTTACAGTAGTAGCAACATACTAGACTATAAACAATGTTGATGTCTTCACAGACCACATCTTAATAATCTCTATGGACAGTTCCTTTTGTTTTTTGATGGGCCTTTACATTTATTGGCACCAGTACAAGTGCCTGTAACTGCCCTGATTAAAGCATATTATGCATTCCATTAGAAAAGGAGTATTGACCGAGATTTAGATTAGTGAGCATTGTTAGATTTTGATGAAACAGATGCTTTTTCTGGACCTTCATATGTATACACTGAATTTAAACGACAACATGAATAAAAGACAAAACAAAGCTAGTGATCTAGATTAATTTAATTTCTAACAGATTTGTATTTTATTTTGTGACAAAAAAATATAATATATATAAAGACGTCAATCCTATTCACGATTGTCAGTTTAACAAAACACAAACGGAAAACTGTACAAAGTAAATGGCACACAAACTAAGAGAAAAGTAAAAAAAAAAAAAACTTTTGTAGAACACAGTTGGTTTCATACAAAATATATTCCAAGCAAATAGGTATGTCTACATATTATATAGTATAAAACTTTATACAGAAATAATTAGTGTTTTACATATACATTTTGTCACTTTAAGAAGAACAAGAAAATGATCATTTTCAGTGATTTCACAGCATAGGAGTCTGATTTAGATCCAGTGTTTAAATCTAAGAGCAGCTCTGCAGGTACACATTAAGCTTTTTCTACCAAAAACTGCTAATGTGCAATGAGTACAAAAAAGTGATAGACTTCAAATCCAAGATAAAGGAGTTACAAAAAAATATAAGTGCAAATGTAATAGAATTCAATTTACCAGGAAAAAAAATCTATTTTAAAAAGAACAAGGTAACTAAGAATACCACAATTTAATTGTTGTAAACACAATTTTAGAGTTATCTTCAGGCTTGTAGTTTGCTATAGCGATTAGGTAATGAGAAAATGATTTATTAAAGTATGCTTTAAATTAAATATTTCTGCAAAATAAAAATCAAAAACACAACAACCAATTGAAATAATGATTAAAAAAAAAAAAAAAGAAAGAGATTGCTATTTCCCCACCTTAAACAATCCAAGGATGTCCCTTTGATTTAAAATCAGTTAATATCAGTATAGTTCTAAAATAAAGACTATCGATCATTTCACTTCAAATAAAACTAATAAATACTATTATCAAGTACCATCAGGAAAAATAAAATAAATTAAATGTTTAGTATTTTTTTCAGTGCTATTTCCAGTCACAGCAAATAATATAACTACAGTAAATAGAACAACTGTACCAGTGTTTAGCCTAAAAGAATGTACACACACATCTATATATATATATATATATAATATATATTATATATATATATATATATATATTATAATATATAATTATATATTATTATAGTACCATACTTCAGAAAAAATATCAGACAATTATATATTGAAATTAGACTGTATCACATATAAAAATAAGTTTTTTTTTTTTTTTTTTTTTTTTTTTTTCATATTCTTCAACTGAATTTTTTTACTTGGTAGGGTGACCCATGTTTGGAAAAAAAATGTGCATATTGCAGATGTTACCATACTGTTTTATCCCCTAGGTAAACTCAGCTTGCATCCTTTCGACATAAAAAAAAAAAGTGGCAAAAATAACTAAGATTTAGTGTGGGGAAGTAGTGCATTCTTACAACCATCAACAGGCTACCAAATTTGTATTATTTTAACTTTTTTTTTACAGCATTGAAAACTTAAATGGGGGTGTATATAAAAAATGTAACTTGTAAGAAAACAAGTATTTCTGAAATATTTACTTTAAAAAATGATGACGGGCCTCGATCAAGACTGTCCAGTCAAATAATCAGAAAAGAAGCCTGAAACTGCAAATTAGTTAACCATTTCAATACAAGATGTCCTGAGTAATGGCAGAAAATTGCCATCAAGTTTGAGAAAAGGTATTGATAGACTATGATATATTTATCCTGAAGGTCTGAGGATTGCACTATATGTGGAGCAAGAGGTTTTTATAGATATCATAAAATACTTAATTCATCTGTTTCAGATGAACACATGATACATTATACTTTTCTGCACTTAAGTTTTGATGATAAAATTCATCATGTTTGAAAAGTATTTGATACTGATTCCAGAGGACTCTTATAGGTATAAAATATAACTGTAATACAGGTATTTCATAAACCCAAAGAATTCCAAACATCTTAAAGAAGAGACTGCAAGTTTAAAAATACATAATTTTGTTAAGTACACAAGGTTTTACATCCTCTTAACTGGACAATGATGCCTATGTAAAAGCCTTTACAGAGCAGAAGCTGTTATGAGTTATGACTTTACCTAACATTTTGTTTGAAAAGTTTGTAGGAAATCATTTTTTTTTCCTGTTTTTACTTCACTGCCAAAGAATAAGAACAAGCTGTCTCTTCATTAAGCATCAAACTCTAGGCTCTGCAGCATGTCCAACAACAAAGCAACAAGAAAAAGAACACATTTTCACTTGCCAAAAAACAAATTAGAATACATTGTAAGATGAACAGAAGCAATAACTATTGGCTAAGAGCACAGGTCTCTTGAACATAAATGGATAGATTGATTATAGGGGTGTAGATTGTTAGATAAGATGTTATAAACTCATGGTGCCCAACAAGGTAAAAGTGGATTTTTAGATCTTATCTTATTGGGAAAACTTGACTGCCTCTTTAAAATAATGTTATAGCCTACTGTACAAAAACCATTTGTACTTAAGTCAAATATTAGGTTAAAATATTGCAATTACAAGTTCTGCCCCTTTGGCTTTAAGTCATAGATTAATGCCAAGTGCATAACATTCACTTCATGTCTTACAGGGCTAGATAATCATTTTATAGTTGTGATCCAGAGTTAACATCTAGAACATCATTTTGTACTTTAATTCATCTTATCTTTATATCCACCAATGCCAAAGATATACATTAAAGGTTTTACAAACTTTTGGCATAAAATTATACAGATCTTTCCCTGTATTTTACTAGATTTGGGTTTGAGCTTCACTGAGATAGTGAAAATGTGAGAAGATATTCAAAGATATAATTTACCTTAGTTTTTAAACTAGTGAGAACACTTATGCAGGTAGTTAAAGAATATTAAGTTTAGCATGATTCTATGGCATAGAGACCACAGGTTCATTTGTGCAAGTAGAATCTATCTAGGGCTCCATCCATATGCCTGATGAATTACAAATAGTCTTGTGAACTACATATCTTACAACAACTAATTAATGATCAAATATATATATAGTACAATTAATTTTGTTATGCACCTGTCATTGTGCATGTATATATATTCCTTTATGTACACACAAGACCATTACTAATCATTTTGAAGCAGGGAGAAAGGACTCATGTTAACATGTACATAAAGTTTCACAGTTCAGCAGCAAGTATTTTACTAGTGCCCATATGCAACTAGCAGTAAGCTTACAACTTTAACAAAAATAGTTTTCTATTAAACAACCAATGACTTTACCAGGCCACAGTGAAACTTACGGATGTGTCTGTACAAATCCCCTGACTGAGTAAACCGTCTTTCACACCATTTGCATGCATGTGGTTTTTCCCTAGTGTGAACAACAGCATGGCGGCTAAGATTATGTGAATATTGAAAGCTCTTCCCACACTGTCCACAGGTGTAAGGTTTTTCACCTGAGTGAGTACGTTCATGTCTTTTCAGTGTGTACATACAAGAAAAATTTTTCCCACATATGGTACACGTGGGCACTGAACCATCAGGGGACATCTTAATCCGTGAACCATCCCGGTCTCTAAAATGTGAGCTGAGATGCAGTTGCAAAACATGTGGGCTAGGAAAAACCTTACTACATAGGGGACAGACACAAATTTGCCCAGGAGATACAAGGACACCTGAACTGGAAAGATCAGATGAATCCATGTCATCTTCACTCTCATCTCGATCTTGATACAAGTCATCTTCCCTGGTGTGAGAATTACCATTTCCTGTGAACATGTGTCCTAACCCTGTCACTAGACTTTTGGCTGCATTCCCATCATGTTGACTTTCTGGACTTTTTCTTTCACTGTCCTCCTGTTCTGACAGCAAGTCTTGTTCATCTTTAACAAGTGGCAAAGTGCCCTGCTGCTGGCTGTCGGAAGCCAGCTGTCCAAAGACATAGGAGGGGTGGAAGGAATCTCTCCCAGGCATAGACTTGAAAGACAAATCCAGAGCGCCATCCCTATCATTTAGAGGCTGTGTACGGTTAGCAGATCTCTTAGACAAAGGGCTTGAAGGACTATTGACATTGGCTTTTGTTTTTACAGCTGCTGTCTTACATGTAACAGCCACTGCAGGGACTGAATTGACACCTATCAAATCAGAGGATACTCCAGAAAGTCCACTGACCTTCTCTTTCCAAATAGGTTTCAAACTCTCAGGAGCAGCATTTTTTTTATTATTTCCAGTGTCCAAGATGTGTGCATGTTCATCTGTATCTAAGGGCCCATCTTCTTTTTCCATGTCAGACCCATAATCTCCAATTTTTTCTCCTGAATTAAGTTCTTTGTCTTTCAGCTTGCCCTTGCAGACTTTTACAATGTCATACATGTGAAGGTAGCTTGCTGCAGCTAACACATCTTCTACTGGGAGATTGCTGAACTCCAGCTTCCCCTCGTACATGAATTGAAGTAGCAGGCTGAATGCTGGAGCTGTGACAATGTCACTGTTGAGATGCACAATATCCCTTTTGTCTGGCTGGTCCCTGTAGAAAAGATGGAAGTACATGCTGCACGAAGCCAGAACTGCTCTGTGGGCTCGGAATTGTGCCTCTCCAACTAAAACCGTACAGTCACACAGGAAACCCTGGTGACGCTGCTGACTCAGACACTGCAGCAACTGGCGGCTATGGTCTGGAAACTCCATTCTTCCTTCATAACCTGTTCAAAACAGGAAAAACATGAATTCTACAGCAACCAGAGCTTCTCAGCAGCTGCAATAAACAGAACAGAGTGAAAACCCAGGGCAACCTATCCTCACTTGTAACGTTTACAGTTTAATTCTCTATAACATTTGTATTTCGTAACAATCCATCCAAACTGCACCTGCCCGAAACTGGAATAACTTGATTTTAAATAAACAAAAGCTTCCAAGAGGCAGTTTCTAAGCTTTGTCCCTTTCGGTCAGTGTAACTGAGCTCAGCCAGTAAGTAGTTATGGAAACCACTGGCTGTTAAACACAAGGCTTGGCTGCTTTTTAACACTACACTTCCTCTTTAACATTACCCTAATACTCTGATATATGGAAAACAGATCTGTTAAACTTACACTTAAAAGTAGTGCTGATAAAATTATTCCGAACGAAACAAAATTAGGGGTTTTATATTTAACCTATTAACAAGTCCGAGACCAAAGAAGTTTTATTATTAATGCAAGGTACTCCTGTAGCCAGACAGTAAAAAAAAAACAACTTGTTTCAAATACTTTTACCCTCCCACTTTAATAATAATAAAAGTAAATAAAAGGGGAGTAAAAGTTCTCAGCACTAACAAAAGTAATACGATTTGTTTAATCGCAATCTTACCTTCCCCCCTAACTCTGCAACAATGGGATGGAACAGTTCATGGGATATGCCCCAGGGACCTTTAGAGTGAGACGGCTTTCTTCTAAACCATTGCATGGGTTTGTGGTATTAAAAGGTCTCCAGCAGACAGTGAGAACAGCAGCAGCAGCAGCAGAGTGTGTCAGTGTGAGAGTGTATGTGAGAGAGGAGGAGGAGGAGGAGGAGGTAGGGAGGAGTGCTCAGTTTGCTAATTACACTGCAAGCTGGAGAGTCAGCTGCTCTGACTTCACTGCGATGGAAATGCTACCTCCAGCTGTGCTCCTTTTAATGCCATATGTTACTCCAAATCTAGCTACCAGCCAACCACGCTGCTTGCTGCCTTTTAAAGTTCCAACAGCCCCATTTATAGTCATCTTTTACATAGGTGCTGCTGCTACTTGGTCAGGGTTAGGAGGGCACTGTTCCCACCCCCTTAATTTTATGAAATCTACTACAGACATACAGGTGCAAGCTACACTACTTCTATCTGAAAGTTAAAGGTTGTACAGTCAAGTGCCTGTGACTTACTTGATTGTTAACATGTTGATCACACTCCGGATGTCTAGAAACTACAACTCCCAGAATGCCTTGGTAGCATAAATGCTGTTGTAGTTTCTAAACATCTGGAGTGCCAAGTTTCATTATTAAGATGCCAAGTTTCATTACTCCATTAGTGCAAATCATTACGTACCACCAGGTGCGAAACTACAATTCCCAGCATCAATTGTTGTTGTTGGGGGCATGCTGGGAGACGTAGTCTGACAGCAGCTGGAGGGCCATACATGATTGGCGTGCTGTGTAGAAAAAAAAAATTTTCCCATGAACAAGAAGTTGCAGTTCCAAACCTTTGGCCACTACAGCAACGAACAGACCTTCCTACAGCCGCACGGGCTACTTCCTTTAGCGCTGTCTGGGTGACCTCTGCTGGAAGTCCCGGCCTGCAGGTCCCAAGCATAGAACAGGTTGCACAGAGTTTAAGGAAGTCCAGAGGCAGCAGCTCCTCCAACCCCCTCCCTCCGCCTGGCCCGGTTCATTTGCCCCGGTGTTGCTTGTTGAGCTCAACCCGGACCTGGCTCGGGACGTTCAAACTTGTTTCCACCTTAAACCTCCCCGCTCACTCCCTCAAACATCCCGATACTCACAGGCGACGCTGGGGACTCCTGGAGCAGCCGGCTGCTTTAACGCCCGGAGTTTGTGGGAATCCTGCGGCTTCATGGATCTTCCCAGATGTTGTCACCGCGTCCGCAGCCTCTCCCCCTCCAGTCTGTGTTTAGTTGCAGCCTAGCAGCAGCGGCGCTGGGGTTGTCGGGAGCAGGTTGGTGAGGAGGGACAGTCTCGCGATAACAGAGCAGGAGGACACAATAGTTTGCCGATTGCTCCAGGGCTCCGTCTCTCCCCCTTAGGTTGTGTGATGTGTGTGTTCCCGTCTAGAGCTGGTGTCTCTGCAGCGCCTGGCACCGGTCACAATCCTCTCTCTCTGGCTGCTCTTCCCCCTCCCCTCTCCAGCAGGGAGCAATGGGAAGTGTTACCACCGCTGCTGGGAACCAATGGGAGAGGCGCCTGCTGCAGCTGTGCCCTTCTCACATAATAAACAGGCTGCACCGGTCACTGCTGCTCCAAACATGGGACTGGATTGACATTGTTCAGCCAAACAGATGTATTGCTGGGGAGCTATTATTAGCTGGGGGGCAGAACCATTGTAATGATACGGGGAGCTAGTGTTTACCCCCTGTAATGGGTTAATCTATGTCAACACACAGACACTATCCACTATTATATTATACAGTGTTCATAATAGACATACAGGGTATCCACCCAACAAAGATTTAATACCCCACATACAGGGTATCCCCCAACAAAGATTAAATATCCCACATACAGGGTATCCCCCAACAAAGATTAAATACCCCACATACAGGGTATCCCCCCAACAAGGATTTAATACCCCACATACAGGGTATCCCCCCCAACAAAGATTAAATACCCACACACAGGGTAGCCCCCCCCCAACAAGGATTTAATACCCCACATACAGGGTATCCCCCCAACATAAACAGAAGATTAAAGAGACACTGCACACGATATTAAATGTAAAAAAGTGTTATATATACACACCCTTTATTTTAAGGCAATACCCGGGGTATAAACAGTTTTTTCGCAACCGACAGTCCTTCCTCCTGGATGACCAGTCGAAAGTCTCAAATGGTCGGTCAGGAGGGAAAAATTGAAACGTGTGAACCTGCTCTAGTAATATTTATATATACAGATGACGGCTACAGGGTAATTAATCAAGCTACAATAGGCCTCGGTGCAAGTGTATACAGAGTATATATCTATAAACAGAAGATTAAAGAGACACTGCACACGATATTAAATGTAAAAGCCAGCTCATTGAGCTTTTCCAGTCAGGTACACAGCATGCAGCACTTGTAGCTAAGCACAATTCAATGACATGCCAGTATAGCTACTGAGCCCGTACTAAGCTGTAATTCAGACCTCTCACTTTTTATAATGCCATCCCCTCTCTACCTTTCCCTAGGTATACACCTCCATAAAAGGCACTTAGAATATGTCGGGAAGCCAATGAAATATAAAAAATAATTTTATTATCTGTATAATTGCTTGCACTTATCCCTTGTCTGTATACTATAATGTAAAGCGATGCATACCCAAGTGGCGCTTTATAAATAAAATTATACATACAATAATTTGTTACAAATAATCTATTACTACCATTTGAGACATAAGCAGGCGCCTGCTAAAAACTAAGGCATCTCCAATCGAGACACGCCTTGAGAGCGGCATTCCTGGGTCAGACAATTCAGCTATCAGTACATACACTTATAGACATCTTATGTACGCAAGGCCTATAGTCCTTAACATCCTGGTATACACTAGACAGGGGCGTAACTGCAGGGACACTGGGGCCCCCTGCAAGATTGCAGGCTGAGCTCCTGACCCACCCACCACTCTGCGAGAGACATTTTGGCTAGAAAAGAAAATATAGTAACATGAATGGCTAGCCTTGGTTAAAGATGCAGTTCATATGAAAGTCTCCAATACACACATAGAATGTGCCTAGGGAAATTGGGAAGATATGGGACACATGGATTCAAACTGCTGAAACACACAATACATACAAGGACTATTCATAATCAAGCAAAGATGAGAACATGACAATAGAATAGATAAAATAGGTTTAATTTATATTTAAGATTCAAGTTAAATTATAAATATTATTTCATTGTTGTTGTATAGTAATGAAAACTTGGCATCACTTATGGATGATACAACAAATACAAGAAATGTATAATGCAACACAAGGTTTATAGAACTTAAGCTGTCCCCAAACTTACCAGCCTTCATTCCCTCGCTGCCTTCTGTCTTCCGTGCCTGGATTGGCTGAGGTGCGATGTATTCAAAGGAGCTGATACAGGTCGAGCCCCTTTGCTCTCCACTCCTGGAAAAAACTAATTTGCTTCTACTGCCAAGCCAGTCGCCCCATCCCCTGTCAATCATGGGCATAATCACAGATGACACAGCCAATGATAACTGAACTCTTCTATGTGCACAGCTCTGCGCATGGGCAACAGGGGGAAGCAACCTTGCAGTATGAGCTGAGGCCGCATTGAAAAAAACATAAAAATCTTAAGGTGATAAATGTAAAAGCTATATCCTACTAAGGCTGCATAGCCATGTCTGATTTGTCGGACAAGGCCCGACAGGCAAAACAACTAAAAATATCTGTTTGGCTGATAGTCATGTATGTGGTCGATCAGGCATTGTTAGTTGATTGGCCGCAGTAGATGGTTACAACGCCAAAGCTAACTTGTACATGCGTGATTATAGGCTGCCCCATTTATACACGCACACGTTTTAATTTCTGTGTTGTCCATGCTGAGTGAATATAATTTTTTTAGCAGGATGGCTATAGATGGCAAAATATGTCCGTTGTGCACTTAAAACATCTGCTTCCTTCCTGAATAAACTTTGTCATGACTTTTACAGTTTTAACTGGTATGGAGAAGCCTATGGGCAGTGCGTCCCAGGCTTCTCCTATTAACTAGAAAGTGTTTAAAGTATAAATTGATGAGTGCTGCATAGTTTGAAGTCAAACTCGGCATATGCAAGATAATGTGCTTTTCAGTTTTACAGTTGGCGTTCAGAGACTTTGCGATTATTTGTTGATAGTTCCTTAATGTGATGTTTTCAGAGTTTTGCTAAATGTTGTGTAAAAAGTAAAATTGTAACACAGCAGATGTTGGTATTTGGATGGATGTGCCTACAATGAAAGGACAACAACCGCCATCTCTGTCAGTGTCTTTGTCTCTGCAGGCCTGCTGTGTGGTTACTTTGGGTGTGTTAAAACAGCTTGTTGGAAACGAGAAGGTGTTGGCGTAACATTTGGCGCCGTTCCAGTTTAATACCAATTCTGTTATCCAACTTAACAAAATAAGATAAAGGCCATGAAAGTGTGCAGTGAAGCTAAAAAGAATTAAAGCATGTAAACTGTAGCCTATTGTTGGTGGCAGATTCCTTGGTTTAAATAAATGCATTGTATTATAATCATGAAGTAAACGGATTTTAAACAGACACTTTACTTCCCAGACTAACTTTTTAAGAATTAAAACCGTTAAAGTTTAAAACTTTATTGCATCTTATACTCTCGCAAAGAAAACGTATTATATGTGCCTTTTATACGTTTAGTGAGTTTTTCGGCATGTCTGTGTGCTTTGTTGGTATTTTGCTGTGTAGGGAAATTGTCCCCAATCGCACAACTTTCACTATGGAATGTTGTTAATTTATTATTACATTACAACTGACTTGTTTCTAGTATAAAGGATGCTCTTAAATGCACCAAAATGTGCTAGTGTGAACAATCCCTAAGTGTGTGCCATTTTGGACTTTGTGTCATGTGAGTAGAGTGTTTGCCAGTCCATAGTAAAGCAATAAGTACAATATGCCACCGTTGCCCATAGCAGAAAACATCAACATATTCTTGGTTGAAATGTTTGAGCGTGTTTAAGGCAATTTTTAGGAATTTCCTTTTAATATTTGTGCCCTCTGCCATGTACAGTAGAGAAACATAGTTGCTGCTGACACTACCCCAGAATGGAATGCAAAGTTTATTGACTTACTGGCCTCACTATGACTAAAAACTCTATTAGTTCCATTTCTGGACTATATCCTTATAATTAGCATGTTCCAAATCAAGGTTAGTGCTAGATCGTTTGCAGTTTGGCCCTAATTCAAAATAAGCTGGTTAAGCCCATCCTTGCACATAACTATTTTGAAACATTATTTTAATGCATGTTGGCAGATTGCCATGCACACACAGCTGAAGATTTAGAAGGGCATTTCCACCATTAAAAAAAACACTGGTTAATTGTCGGTTTCTGTCCCCAATCCCAACTGTTAAATGTGCTCTTCATTACCGCATTACTAACCAGATGTTTAAGGATAATTATTGTCCCATTTTGGCAGAGAGTAAGCTGGCCCTTCCATGTATTTAATCAAGGCTGTGACTCCTAAAGTCACAACCAATCCAATGATTGACTCCTGTTAACCTGCTGCCTCCTTGTACATGTTCAAGCTCATTAAGCAGTGGGAGTAGGCAGATACCTTTGCCAGAAAGGAATTGAACTTTTCATTGATTATTTGTTACAAATGCTAGTAATAAACTGGTAAAAAATAGTTTTAAAATGTAAAATAGTTTAACACAGATGGACAGATTATCATTGGAAAGATTTGTTTAGTCTAGTATACCTACGGTAATCCTAAATTGATTAAATAATTACATTTGATTGCAATATACAGTATATGCACACTGTAAAAGTGCATAAATATGGGTAATTACAGTATTCTCTCCCAATTTTTTAAAAAATTTTTATTTATTGCAAGTTTTTTTACATACAGCTTTAG
This sequence comes from Hymenochirus boettgeri, assembly GCA_019447015.1. Taxonomy (NCBI): domain Eukaryota; kingdom Metazoa; phylum Chordata; class Amphibia; order Anura; family Pipidae; genus Hymenochirus; species Hymenochirus boettgeri. Next base: position 260,699,779 of record CM033476.1, on the reverse strand, counting down.
TGGAGTATCGCATATAATATGACAATAATAATTACACGGCCCTTCTAGGTCGATTTGGCTGAATTGTGATCATACTGAATTTTAACATTTTATCAGCTGCATTTTTTAAATCTAGACAGAACGGACATGTCTTTATTAATAAATACTTAAAGATATATAATATATATTAGGGGAAAAAGTAAATAAACTTGTATAGAAACAACATAGAAAACAAACATTGTAAATACAACAGACTGACCTTCAATTGTTCTCTCCCAATTTAAAAACATTAGCACTCAGGGGATTAACTGCAGGGGGCCGGGGCCCCTGCAAGATGGAGGCCGGACCCCTGACACCCCCTTTTCCCTCTGGAGATGATCAGCATTTTTAAACAGCTGATCGCATATGAAGTAAAGATATAAGCGATCAGACCGGACCTGGTGTTAGTGTTTAAGTTTTGCAAACTTGATTCTCCACATTTTGCGGTAGATTGTAGGGTTTTAAAGGACAATTACAGTCCCAAAAATAACCCCCCCCCCCCCATCCACCAGCAGGAAGACCTAAACCGTTAAGTACTCACCCCTGGGTACAGTCTCAGTCTCCTGATATACTTACCTATTACTTTCCCTCGCCTTTTTACTTGCCAAAGTTATATTTGATAGACTTTGCAAGTCAGGTATTTATAAATTTGTGCATTGACATTGGTGGAAGTGGTTTGGATCCATGAAACCTTGCGTTATCTAGTCTAGTGGATAATGATGCCTTGCAAGCAGATAACAAATGTCATTCAGGACAAATTGATTTTTTTTTTTTTTGTTTTGTCAGTTGAAACATCCGCTGTAAATATATAAGCACACATAATATGGTAGCCCCCTCGGGAGGGTTTGGACTGATTGGCTTGCACTTTCAGTAGAATCATGATCATGTTTGCTGCTGAGAATGCTGAGAGGGTGCCATTAGGTCAGAATCCGTAGCTTAGGGCAGCACAAATGGAAAACCATTGTATATTGAGGATAATTAATAAACATTGACGGATACTGTATATATTTAGTATAAGTCGAGGTACCTATTTTACCTAAAGACTAAGAATTAGTAAAACAGATTGACTCGAGTATAAGTCGAGGGTAGAAATTATGACCACTATGCCTTCTGATTCTGTATTGTTTTGAGGCTTTATTGCTCTTTAAATGGACAGCAGAATTCCCATACAGTAATGGCCAAATCCAGTATGGCTATTACTGTATGGGAATTCTGCTGTCCATTTAAAGGGCACAATAAAGCCTCAAAAACAATACAGAATCAGAAGGAAAGTTTTCAACAATACATTCCATTCTCCTGAATATTGTTTTAGACATTGGTTGCCCTTTAAATGGAGAGGAATCCCACACACTAATCCCCAATTCCTTGCACTTAAGATGTTTGGAAGCTACAACTCCCAGCATGCTTTAGTTGCTGGGAGTTGTAGTTTCCAAACATCTTCAGTGGCAAGCACTGCACCTACCACCACCACCCCACCCGGCAGTGGAGGAGAGTACTTGCTTTAACATTTGGGATCAAAAAAACAATGTCTCCACAACAATCAGAGCCAGACTAGGCACAAATGCACAGCAAGTTCTGAGAAATCCAGCAGCCGCACGCTTCCTCCTCTTCCGCATCCAGTGTTCAATGGCCCTGACGCCACTACTCGGGCTGGTAAGACGGCGATGAATAGTGACGTCAGACGCCCTGAACATTGGATACGAAGAGGGAGGAAGCGTGCGGCTGCCGGATTTCAGGTTTGTGACTAGAGTATAAGTCGAGGTAGGATTTTAATTGCTTTTTTTTTTTTTCCTGCCTAAAAACCTCAATTTATACTCGAGTATATACGGTACTGCAATTTCCAGGTTTCTTGGCATTGATATTTCTTGTTATTCTACAGTAGCATAGATCCAATGGATGCTGTGACTAATGAAGTAACATTATACATCATGTTCATACATTTGTATTGTAGCCTACCTTGCTTGTAATTGTTTTGACTGTCGGCCAAAACTTTCCCTATAGGCCTGCTAATGTACAGGTGAATGTGACAGGTGTTTTTTTTTTTCTTTGTTTTGAGCAGTTACTAGATATTGCTGTAATGAACCCAGTAATGTAGACGATGTATATGTGCTACGTTATGAAGATTGCTTCTGGAAAACTTATTTTACAGCTATCAGGATAGAGGCTTATTTTAACGGTTCTTATTATTTTGTGTGACAAGACATTGAATTTGTATTTAGAATTAAATATGTCTCTAATAAGAGTTCCTTGGTGACTTGTTGCTATAATATTAATCTTTCAAATGCTGCAGTTAGATCATGTAAATAGCCACTGTGGTATTATGTGCAGTTTGTTTAATTACAATATCATTATTAGACTTTTTAGTGGAACTCTAACTTAATCTTCTAGCAATGGACATAAAATGTTGTGGTTTTTGTGTTTATAGACTTCACTTTGTTTCTCCTCATTTTTTTTTTCTTTGGAGCTGTATCCTGTGATATCTTTGTTTATTTTGAAACATGTCAAAGATTTTAGTATTTAATTACCAAAGTGACCTGTTGTACAGCAAAGCAGGCTGTAGTCTAATTTGGTTGGGTACGTGGTGCTACGCTTTCATAAGAGAGTTTCCTCTTTAAAGGGCAACTATACTGTAAAAATTACTTGCTTCTTCTATAAATAAATGCATGGAGGAAGCCCTTACTCTGAGGTGTATGTTGCGATGCCTTCAATCCAGTAATATGTTTGCTAAGCCTTAGGGGCATATTATAACGGCTGTTCGCCTGTTTTCGAGGCGTTAACATCGCATCAGCTACCGTCGCTTCTATTTATAAAGTGGCGGTAACTGATGAGTGGTGTAAATTTTGGCCGGCGAAATCTGCCGAGATCACCGGGAGGTGTAGCCCACCCTGCCCTCGCCCCCCCAGCGGCGCGACCCACCCACCATGTGACCCCTTCCAGCAGCCCCTCCCAGACCCCTGCCCGGACTCTCGTGGAAAGGGGAAGGGAGGGACCCACTTAGAGGGGTGGAGGGGCCTCCAGCAGGGGCTCTGACAAGAGCCTTTTGGGGCTTAGGGGCTCCCACAGCTCGAACTGGGACCCCCTCTCCCAGCCCTATCAGGGCCTTTGCGGCTCTGACAAGAACCCTTTGGGGTTTAAGGGGTCCCACAGCTCAAACCAGGACCCCCCTCCCAGTCTTTGTAAGGGCCTTGCGGTCACCAAACCCAAGAGGTATCCCTACGGAATCATATTTCCGAAATATGATTGGGTATTGTATAACCATGTGATACCAAACATTGAAAAATTAACCAATCAGAATAGGATTTGGACTTTCTGCAAACCTATATAAAGAGCTGCAATCCTTCGCGGAGCTCAGAAGCCATCGCGAGTAGATGGCAGAAGACATAATAAAGAAGAGAGGAAAGAAGAGGCTGGCAACATCGGCCCCACTGAAGCTGGCAGAGCCAGCGGGCTCACTGGCGGCCGCAGTAAGCTCACCTGGCATCAGCGACTTCAGTGGTGCGTGTGTCGCTAGCTGTGAAGAAAGAAAGAAGACGCCAGCGACATCGGCCTCGTGAGGCCACTGGCTCCGGGGGTACCCCTGTCGGCCACAGTGGTACCTCTCGGGTTGGTGGCTCAGCGGAGCTGGTGTCGCCGGATGGAAGAAAGAGACACTGCCCAAGGGCTCTTTTAAGAGTCAACGGGGGTCCGGTTCGAGCTGCGGGACCCCCAACAAAGGCACTTATAGTGCCGCAAGGGCCCTTACAAGACCGGGGGGGGGTCCTGGTACAGGCTGCAGGACCCACTAAGCCCAAAAGGCTCTTGTCAGAGCCTCAAGGGCCCTGATAGGGCCAGGAAGGGGGGGTCCTGGTTCGAGCTGCGGGACCACCCTAAAGCCCAAAAGGCACTTATCAGTGCCCCGCTGGAGAGTCCTTCCACCACCCCCCAGCGGGCCCTTCCACTCCCTGAGAATGTATGGGATTGGGCTGTGGGAAGGGATCATGGGGCGGTGGTGTGCCATGGGGGGCGAGGGCAGAGTGAGCATACACCCCGCCCGCCCCTGTGGCGGCAGATGTGATCAGCCGCGGCGATCCTTTCCAGCAGCCCCTCCCAGCCTCTGCTCCATACGTCTGGTTTCAGCTTTCTTTGCGGCGATACAGACTAAGTACTGTATCACCGCAAAGGGAGTTCAAACTACCGTACATCGCAGTGGTAACGCTTTTTGTGGCGATGTGCTTCACCTTTATAATATGCCGAAAAACGTTAATTTCACTGTGGCAATGTGCGGGGTAATTTTGGCCAATATAACACACCTTTATAATATGCCCCTAGTATTCCCCCCTCCACTCTTAACAGACTCCTCCTTCCATCGAACATGACTATCTGACTTCCCCCGCCATGCAATTCACACTCACAAACAAAACTCCCTGGGTATTGTGACTGATGCAAATTTCTCTTGGTAAATTGCCCCCTATTTGCAAACCCCATACGGTATGTGAATTAAAAAAAGTTGCTGGTGTTGCCAAGGGGATTGACACCAAAAAGTATTGCAGGATAATGCCACTATTGTGTGTTCCCTTTATGTGTTGTTACTTTTGTGGCAGCACCACATGCATATCTGATATAATTCATGGTTTGTCTGCCAACAGCAGGATAAATGGGCTCTTGTATTCACTCCCCTTTGGATCCCTCTTGACCGTTTTGCTGGTATTTTCTCTGCAATGTATTTTGCGGTTTATTATTTTACGTTACTAGTTAGTGACCTTGTTAGTGCTTGTGCTCAAAATCTTATAAAATGTTGCCCAAATGAATCACTGTGGCCAGCCTTTCGTTAGTGCTCTGACTAGTTTAGCACATGTAATTACGAGGGGTTTGAAATCTAGCGATGATCTTTCTGAACAGTGAATGTATAAACTGTAATTAATGTCCCCCTCATTGTCCTTTTGTTTTGGCTTCCGTCTGTGTGTGGTGTGTACAGCCTTTATCTCTCCAGACCCGTGGAATATGCCGATAATTATATACCAAATTTTGCAGACAGGACAGATTCCTTAACACTAGAACAATTTATAAATATGAACTAAGCTACATCAACATTAATTGCCTGAACAATCACAAGAGAGTCACATGAAAAAACAGTGAGAAGAGAACTATCATGTGGCTCTCATGCTGTTAAGGAAACTACAATTCCCATCATATTTAGCTTGCGAGTGGCAGATGCTTAGCACATGGTGGTTTGAAGAAATGACATTACTCAATCGTGATGTGGAACTTGCTACCAAATGAATTCCTTTCAGCAAGGTTTCCTGTCTAGCTGTTGACATAATGGCCAATAAGGAGGATTGCACAATGCGTTTGTGAGAATGAGACCATTGTAAAAAAAGCAAAACAACATAAAGGACAACTAAAGCCACGGAATAACACTGAACCGGAAGGCAGAAACACCTGATATAAAGCCAGTAATCGGTTGTCTTACTTTCATTTTGATGTGGGTGCTGGGAATTTACCTAAATAGTATATGGTTTTTGCTTAACATCACAGCATTCTAATGTCACACAGTCTGGTCAACGACCATTATGTTCTGCCCATGCTCAGTCCTTAGCTATGGCAGAAATTCTTACAGTTGGTCAAACATCAGTAATCTCTAGCCAATCCTTTTATGGGGCAGATAAAGCAAGGAAGCATGTGACGAGGCAGGAGGTGTGGTCTGACACTGCCCATACACACAGATACTTAATTCAGTTCTTAACAGGCTACATTTATTTAATGCAGTTTACTGAGTTATATTATATAGCTTATTGGTGTTTAGGGGGGTTGTTTCAGATTCTGGAGATAAAAAATGGATTTAGTTCTCCTTTAAGGTTGTCAACAGCAGAAATCTTCGAACAGCTCCTTCTCTCACCTGAGATGTTGAGCAATATGGAATGGAAGGCAATTCATAAAAGTTTAAAGTGGTCAGCATTATTTTAGGAATTGGCAGTTGTATATTCTAGCAACCTAGTCAATCATAATGGTATTTTCTCTCAGGGACAATGCATTTTTTTTTACTGGTGAATAGCTTATTAATGAGGCTCTCCCACAACCAGCATCTGACATATAGTGGAAGTGATACTATTATAGATATGGCCTGTATGTCTCTATATTTCCATCAAACCACGAAAGAAGTCTCATGGTTAATGCAATTCATTTATTTCATCAAACTATTGTAGTGTTTTGCAATTATACTTTCCCTTTCATTTTCCTGCAGTGTTCTTAATTCACACAATCCCGTTGTAGTAACAGACTACTGTCACATAACTTTCTGATGTGTAACAACATCCGTCCTGTACTATTTGGGACATTTTTTCCTTCCCCTCTCTATTGAATGATGTGAACTCCGTTACAAAGCTGACTGCTATTTTCCTCTCACTGCCAAAACACATTTTGAAGCCTTTTCCGTGCAGAGGAAGGAAGAAAGGATTTAAACCTTGGTAATCCAAATATGGGAGCTGCGAAAACAGCACATATTGTTTCAAATCAGAGGCGTAGCTACCATGGGAGCAGCCATTGCAGGGGGGCACAGACTTCTTACTTTTTTACAATAGCCCCACCACACACATACTGCTGTAAATGAAATATGGAGAGGGGCCACATTATAGCTTTGCTGGGGGAACTGATGTAATTGTATTTTTTTTTGTGCCATTGAATCCAGCTAATTGCAGATACAGCAGGGGGACTTTTAGCCCACATAGATTAAAGGGTTTTATACTGTACTTGATCAGGTGCAGGTATAAAATACTGGTATAGAAACAGCTAAATGTTTTCTGACATCTTTCTTTGTACCTGCAGCGAGTTAAACATGATAAAAAAAGGAATGAAAGGATGTGTCAATTTGTAGGGTGGAGGAAATGGAAGAGGAGAATTTTAGCTGTAAATCTATGGAGATATCTATATGATCATATGTCCCTGCAAAAAACAGAATGGTTAATGTACAAATTAGTGAACATAGGTCTGTATTAAAAAGGCCATGCACAAGATTATTTATGTATAATTATGGCATTTTTATACGAACACTATGCAGCCTTTTATGTGAAGCACGTTGCGATTATGAGTGTGGCATCCCTCCCCAAACATTGTATTTTAGATTTCTGATGTTCCAGACAAGTAGCCCGATTGCTATAACGTTATCCCAGCAGAAAGATAATCCAAAGGCTAGTGACGTTATCAAAGCGAGACCGGGTGGGTCAACGACCAGAATGAGCATTTTAGGGCTGGATTGCCTATTATCTGTTATATGTAAATTATTATTTCATGTGTATTACTAGAGCTATATCTATAAACAGAAGATTAAAGAGACACTGCACACGATATTAAATGTAAAAAAGTGTTAAATACACCCCTTTATTTAAGGCAATACCCGGGGGTATAAACAGTTTTTACAAGTGCCAAGGAATGAGGCTTTTTTTATGGACTGCACCCCCCAGGAAAGGCCCCCAAGCTCAGTGAGGTAAGTAAGAGTTAAGTACTCACTCGGGTCAAGTAAATAATTGTGGAATCTCCGGCTGCCAATCGTCATGTACAAGCTAACATCAGAAGCATGTGTTCCGCCTGGCACTCCGCGCTGATCTGCAGGATGACGTCCATACGCGAAGCCTGTTTCACTGCCCGGCGCCGAGTAGTGACACTACTCGGCGCAGGGCAGTAAGTGAGACAGGCGCCGCGTATGGACGTCATCCTGCAGATCAGCACGGAATGCCAGGCGGAACACATGCTTCTGATGTTAGCTTGTACATGACGATTGGCAGCCGGAGATTCCACAATTATTTACTTGACCCGAGTATAAGCCGAGGGTGGGATTTCAGGCTAATTTTAAAGACTGAAAACCTCGGCTTATACTCGAGTATATACGGTATTACTTACTATATTACAATTCCCTAATCCAGACAAAAGCCATTGATATGATCGTTTAAGACTGTTTTGTGCCTAAATTAAGTGTACAGACAACTATTGGAAATTGATGAACATTTACACCTCTATCTTAGTATGAAATCCATAGTATTAGACCCCTTTGAATACTAGAATGTTTGCATTAAAGCATTTCCAAAAAAAGTATTTTTATGTTTATTAGAATCTTTTAATATATAATTAATATTAATTAATATTAACAGTACACAGAAATCCAGCCCTACACATAGTTGAGAAAACCAGTCCTTTCGCTTTAGTAAGGACTCTTTATACCTATGCTCTAGAGCAGGGATTTCAAACTTGCGGCCCTCCCAGATATTTGAAAACTCACTGCAGCCAGGGAGTACTGGGAGTTGTTTCAAACATCTGGGTGATACAAGTTTGACACCCCTGCTCTAAAAGACAGGATTTATTTAGTTTTTTCTCACCATTGTGTGTAGTATACACTAGCAGGGAGATTCAATAAAAGTTCTTATCGTTTAAAATGGTGCAAATTTTGCCCCAACCAATCAGATAAGCACTTTTATTGAATAACCCTGAATGTGTATAAGTCCTCCTGTGTGTTGCAGATATGTTATGAAAATATGTAATATTTTATAAAAAAATGTTTGTTTATATTACACAATAGATATTTTCGTTTCCTTCTTTTAGGCATTAAAATATTCTTTTCAAACGCATGATCGCTTATGTTTTGTTATGGAATATGCAAATGGAGGAGAGGTAAGCCCCATGGAAAACATGTATTGTGAAATTGAACTTTTAATGTTTCTGTAAACATGACATGTTTTACTGTTTTTATTTGTGATATGCAGCACTAGAAATCTCAGCATTTCTGCAGAACTGGCTCAATTACTGTTCATAGATGTACAGTACACAAACTGTTTTATCATTTCTTCATGACACTATTTGCTTGGCTGTGGTGGAGGTCAGAACAGCTCTAAGGGCAAGTCTATCCCTCAAATGAATGTACCATGTAAATCTGTAAATCACCCCCTAACCCCCAAAACTGCACCAGTTAGGAATCTGAGAGATGTAAGACTACCCTGACATGCTTTCTGCTTTATGTTCTGTTACCCCTCTTTTTGCTTGCTGGTTCTTCTGGTTAGCAGCTGTCAGTCATGAATGTGACAGTTGATATCACAACCAATTAAAACTCGACTAAATGCTATTCCAACTAGCTACCCCCTGAGCATGTGCAAGATTGTAAAGGAGGCAGAAACCTTTTAAGAGGTGAAGAGAAGGGGGAGAAGAAAATGTTGCTTGGTAACAGTTGATTTCTAAATCGGTAAGCTTTCTATTTGGGTTGTGGGGGGTGGGGGGGGGGGGGGGGGGATTTATCTATCTATTTTTTTATGATTTGGCAATTGAAGATTGTTGTTTTTTAATTAAAAACTAATCAAAGCACAAGTTAATAAATAACAGCAGCCAGTGTATTTTTATCATTTTTTTTTTTAAAGCAGTTTCTGTCTACCAAAAATATTTGTTTATCCTCAACAAATTTCCAGGGGGAAATGGGTTAACCCCCCCCCCCCCCTCCCAAAACATGATACATATAAAAGTTGAGTTTTACTGGCTTTATAGCTGGAATAAATTACTGAATACATGGGGCTGCTGTCCTTAATTCATTGATTTTTCTTTAATAGACTTATTGGGTGACAATGTTACATTCAATGATAAGCTTTCAATTTTTAGGGTTTTTATATTGGGACAGTATTTCTTTAATGTCTCTGTAATACACTTTAGAGATTCAATAAAAGTTCTTATCGTTTAAAATGGTGCTAATTTTGCTTCAACCAATCAGATCTTATTTAACATTTTGAAAGCTAACATTTGATTGGTTGGGGCAAGATTAGCACCATTTTAAACGATAAGAACTTTTATTAAATCTCCCTGTTATTGCTTTGTTCTTTGTTCCACTGTGCTGATTCAAATTATTTTATTTTCTCTCTATTTCCAGTTATTCTTCCACTTATCAAGGGAACGTATATTTTCTGAAGATCGTGCCCGGTTTTATGGGGCAGAGATTGTTTCTGCTTTAGATTATCTTCATTTAGAGAAAAATGTTGTTTACAGAGATTTAAAGGTGAGTCTTTTGTCTTTTGCCACCCATACGCTAATGAACCATTCTAGTTTATTTAGAAATATAAGAAAATTAGTTGTAATCAAGATGTCCATCTTCACTATTGGGCACATTTCACAGTTCAGTTCTCACAGTATCACTTTAAAGGGCATCTATACTGAAAAATAGGTTATTTTAAATTGACTTGGAAAAACTGGAAACTTTAATTCTTCTTAACCACCACTGTATAATTTTTTTTGTTGATCTGCACCCTATTTCTTTAGATATCCAATCTAAAACTTCTTATATTTCAGCTGTCAATCAAGTGCCTTGCTATCATTAACTATTCTTCTGTGAGTAGTTTTACTGTAGCTGAAATGGTGACAGAGTTTGACAGTTGAAATGCTGTGTGCAGGTTTGACTGCTCCTAAACAAAAATGTGTGCTGGATTGAAGGCATGCAGCAACACATGCAAATAACAATAAGTGCTACTTACATGTATTCAATTATAGATTAAGATGAGGCAGTCATTTTTTCAGTATCGTGACCTTTTAATGTTCTTGAAAATCCCGTTTTACCCCCACTGCAAAAGAACATGAAGGTTTTGGGATAAAATTAGTTGGGCGATAGGTGGAATGTATAATGGGAAAGACACCTTTTTAAGTAGTACTAGCAATGATTTACTGCAGTGGTTCCCAACCCGTGCATGTGGCCCGAATGGGATCAGTAGCGGACCCCATTGCCGATGTTTCACTCATTCGCTTGGATAGATTTTTTTAAAATAAAGTTCCCCTCAAAGCCAGAGCCTGTTCCTGGTGTTGCTGCGGGGGAAAACTGGGACCACCCCTTTGAAACTTATCATCACAATCCCCCTCGGTTCCCAGCCTGCCTGACCTAAACCTGCCGCCTCCCCCTGCCTCAGGAAAAACACAGGGGTGGTACGCTTGCCCTTCCTGTCCTGAACCCTGTCAAGCCCCTCCTTTCAGGGAGAGTAAAAATAATAATGCAGTTTTACCTTTTGTATACATTGTAAACAGCGCTTTGAGCATTGGGTGAACACAGGTGAAATTGAGAAAGTTTAAGAGAGGTTAACCATATTAAGAAAACTGCTTACAAGCAAAAGTCCTGACAAAACTGTTTACTTTGATGCTTGAGAGAGAACGTGACCCACAGGTCAGATATTTAATGTTTGACAGCCATTATAATTTTTGTGAAGAGAGTCGAATTATAATAAATGATCTGAGGTTTAGGGTGATATTTGGCTTTGAGGTGGGAAGAAGGGACAGCGTTTTAACTCTTTATAATTTAGCTCCTTGCTTATTAAATTGTGTGTGTGTATGTATATATATATATATATATATATATATATATTATCCAAAGGGAGGGCACTCACAACTTGGTTTCTCAATTTTCAATATAAAGATCCCGGTGCTACCAGTTGGTTAATCAATATAATAAGATATTAGTCCGGTGCACACATGGGATTTAGTGAACAAAGCAGCCTTTATTGGCAATACATAGCAGACAACGTTTTGGCCCTTAGTGTTGGGCCTTTCTCGGCTTAAGAAAGGGCCGAACTTTGTCTGCTATGTATTGCCAATAAGGCTGCTTTTGTTCACTAAATCCCATGTGTGCACTGGACTATATCTTTATTATATATATATATATATAGTATATATTTAGAAATTCGGAGCACTCAACTGGATTTTACAAAATAACACACAAGTTTATTAGAATCACATCAACGCGTTTCAGTCCACCTGGGACCGTAATCAGGATGACGCTCCCAGGTGGACTGAAACGCGTTGATGTGATGTGATTCTAATAAACTTTGTTTGTTATTTTGTAAAATCCAGTTGAGTGCTCCGAATTTTATATATATATACGGAGTGTGTGTATGTATGTAATATATATATTTCATCTTCAGGTTAGGAAATGTTTCTTGTCAGTGAGAACGGTGAAACTTGAGAATAGTGAAACTGTGGAACTGTCTTCCAACAGATGTGGTAATGACAAGTTCATTGAATAGCTTTAAAAGTGGCCTGGATAAGTTTCTAAAACTAAAAAATTTTAAGAATTACTGGTATTAATACATATACTGTAGTTCTGGTTGGTACAGGGACACTATATAATATTGAGAATTACTGGTATTAATAACATATACTGTAATTCGGGTTGGTACAGGGATACATATAATATAAGAATTACTGGTATTCATAATATACTGTATTATGGTTGGTACAGGGATACTTAATAATATTGAGAATTACTGGTATTAATACATATCCTAAAGTTCTGGTTGATCCAGGGATACTTTCTGTTTGCCATTTGAGTCAGGAAGGAATTTTCTTTCTTTCCTCATTTTTAGAATCTCCGTCATCTTGTCAGTTGGGCATCCTGTGTTCCAGTGTGCTTGGTATAGGTAAGTCCCCGGTTTAGAAGTAGACACTGAGTTTTGTTGAGAGCGAGCCGGCGTCGTCCTAACCCCATGCGCTGTGAGGTTTTTGGCTAAGTAGATTAGATAAGCATGTTTCTGTAGATTGCAGTGGGAGGCGTAAGAGGTATATAAATTTAGCCAGAGTTTCTAATATATTTGTGTTGGATGAAAATGTGGCCTTCTGAGTTTTGTATGGAGGTGACCATGTTTTGCGTCGCGGGGACCATCGCAATCTTGCCAGATTTTCGCTGACGCGGTGGCATGTTCGAAATATGTTTGCTAAAAAATTCTTTCTCTGAACTTTCAGTGAGTAGTGTCGGTATGCAACTGTGCGGATTGCCAATGCTGCCTATTTACATAGTTGGGGTGTTGTGTAATGCTGTCTCCGCTGTTTTGAGGGTATGCTTATTTTAATTTCTTTTGGTGGCATTGTTTTTAATGTATGCTATGATGATTGCAGGTGTCCTCTCGTACTGCCTGAAGCATCCACCTAAATCCCCTGACACTGTGCCATGGTCCACTAAAGTAGTCTCTATGTTCTGGCATAGGGTCAGCTCTGTTGTAGTGTAAGCCAGAATGGGTGTAAGCGCACTGTACCCTTAGACTTTGTTGATGCCATTTTTAAACCTAATTAGGACTGGGGCTTGGTCGAGATACTTCTGGGGAGGTATGTTGCCTCCATTATTTCCTGGTCCGCCAGTTTGTAGCAAAACTGGTCTATTCGGATAGAGATCATGTTTTGGTGTAGCAGGAAATGCTGTTTTGTGTGCGGGACCGCCAGCGATCACAATCCATCCCAATCTTAGTTAGACGAGCCCAGTGGTGTGAATTGTGTGGAAGATCTGTGTAGGGGGTTGCTTGTCAGTTGTCTAGTGTAGGACTCCATAGTATCATTGAAGTCCCCCAGGACACATGTGCGGCTGGGTGTGTTGCCCAAAAAGGGTATATTTCTTGATTGGTTTAATGTAGCTGGTGGGGGGTCATATATGTTTCATCACATATGGTGTTGATTCTATTAGTAGATGCTACACATAATATATTTCCCAGTTTGTCAATTTAACATCCGTATAAACATATCTGAGGGTCTTGCTGAGTAGATGATACTCCTCGGCGTAAGCAGATGGAGTACTGTGTGCTGCCCGTTTAACCAGGGTCGTAAGACATAGTGGGTGGTAGTTTTGTACCAGGTGAGTTTCTTGTAGGCATATTATGTCTGGACCAATTGAGCGGATATGTGAGAACTTCCAGTCTTTTCTGGGGTTATTTAGGCCTCCACGTTCCATGATAGACTTTAAGTGGTCGTACCATTATAACGTAAGTTGGGTATACAGTAAAAACATATTTCCCATACTCACTGATACAAACAAAAAGTGAACAGTTTCTGACAGGGATGCACACTTGCATTTTATTATATAGGATTATTATATAGGATATTCGGTTTGGTAGACCCATTTGATTTTTCCTAGTAATTGTCGATATGGGGGGGCCCCGATATTTCCATGAGGTGCTTGCACATATATAGTGTAATAATGTGTTGCCTTGAGCATTAAGAGTTGGTTTGTTTCTATCAAAGAGTGCTACACATGGGTTTTAGAGGGTACCGAAACTAAACACCTTATTGATAATAGAATAACAGTCATTCCAGACCTTCACAACAGCCGGATAGGTCTACCAGCAGTAGTACATATCTGCATGTAATCCACAACCTCTGAAACAGTGGTGAGAGTTGGAGATTTTATGGAGTTATGATGGGATGTTATACCATTTGTGGAGGATTTAAAAAAAAAAAAAAAAAAAAAAAAACCCCAACTGAGTGAACTGCTATTGTGGTATATTGCTCTATAATGCTGCAAATAACTAAAGGGTAATTGACCACTAGTGACTACTTTTTGCATAGAATGTCCCTTATTATTAGATGTGTGCCCACTCGATAAGGTATATATAATACTGACAATTCAGCAGCGAAAGCTACTGATCCTCCCAATATACAGTAACAGAACCTGCTTTGACCTAAGCACTGTTGAAAGAGCCATTGCTATACGTACCAACCCCCCTGGCCTCCTACCACTTGCCACACTCTCCCCTCCTACCTCTTCCTTCCTCCCCCCCCCCATTTGCCCTTGGGCTGTTGTGGGAGCTACAAAAAGAAAATACATATGATCAAAATATGTTATCTATACGGGGGTACCAATTATCCCAACCATCCAAATGGCGAAATGTGCCGACAGTCTACCCTATAACACTAACAGCGATATATAAAGACTCCCATACTACTTACCGGTATGCAAATGGTCGTCATAAAAAGGAGTGGTTACTTGATGAGGTCCAGGGATATGACAGTTAAATCTGTATGGCAATGTTGTCCCCCCCGGCCCACTAACAGGCTAAACTCCGCCCCCCCCCCTTAACCAAACAATCAGACTCTACATGTTGCATAGACCTTAACGGTATGGTGCGCCACATGTATGATATAACCATCAGGTGGAGCAACGGTTTTTGGAGGCTGGATAGATACCCGCCTACTACAATGTGTATATACGGTGACAATATCCAAATATTATTAATGCTATTCTATAGCAGAATCCTTTTCTACAAATACAGCTGTGCACCCTGAAACCCAAACCCCACAAATATAAGGTACAAGATACCATGCATACGGTATAACTCCGCTGTATTCGTAATTTCTGCTGAAAAAAGAAAGTATATACAGTGGCAAAGCGCAAACTACTATATTACTACCCACCCCCCCCCAACAAAAACAAAACTCACTTTACTAAAGGGAATAAACCTACCTAACACAAGACGAGAGAAACCGCTATGCTAACCTCTTTGCCAACTGATAGATCCCTGTGCAGGACGACAATGCAGGCTGTCCCTCTGCTTTTATCTTCCCCCTCCCTGCCCCTTATAGTCGTGCCCGAAGGTACGAGCACTAAAGTGCCTGTATTATCCTGTAAATCTTTTCTGCCAAGTAGATGGAGTGACCAATAAGGATGTTGAAGCGCCCCCCTTTGTTTCTGAATACTCCTGCAGGAACCGCACATTCGTGCAACCCCTGAATAAAACCGGCAAGCCGAACCTGTTACAAATGTTTATTGTTAAAATTGTTAAGCAGTTCTATGTTCAGTCACATGATACGAATGTTCCTTTTGTTAGGTACAGATGAGTATGGGAAATATGTTTTATACTGTATACCCCAACTAACTTATATGGTACGACCACTTAAAGTTCTCTCATGGAACGTGAGAGGCCTAAATAACCCCAGAAAAAGACGGAAGATGAAAACCCCCCCACACAGATTAAATACCCCACATACAGGTATCCACCCAACAACGATCTGTTAAAACCCCCACATACAGGGATATCCCCCAACCAAGATTATAAATACCACAAACAGGGTAACCCCCCCAACAAAGATTAAATACCACATACAGGGTATCCACCCCAACAAAGATTAAATGCCCCACCTACAGGTTATCCCCAACAAAGATTAAATACCCCACCATACAGGGTGGGATCCCCCAACAAATATAAATACCCCACATACAGGATATCCCCACCCCAACAAGATTAAGGATCACCCCCCACATACCAGGGTACTCCACCACGACCCCAACAAGATTTAATACTCACATACAGGGTTATCCCCCAAACAAGATTTAATACCCACCATAGAGAGTATACCCCCAACAAAAGATTAAATACCCATATACAGGGTATCCACCCCCAAACAAGATTAAATAAACATACAGGGTACCCCCCCCCAAACAAGATTTAATACCCCCCATAGAGTAGTATCCCCCAACCAGATTTAATACCCCCCAATACGAGTTATTCCCCAACAACAAGTAAATACCCACATCAGGGTACCCTAAACAAAAGATTAATACCCCACATACAGGTTTCCCCCAAACAAAGATTAATACCCCACATACGGGATCCCCCCAACAAAGATTAATACCACATACAGGTTATCCCCCAATAAAGATTAAATACCCACATAAAGCGTATCCCCTCCAACAAAGATTTAAATACCCCACATACAGGGTACCCCCAACAAAGATTAAATCCCCCACATACAGGTACCCCCTAAAAAGATTAAATACACCGGACAAAAGTACAACGGGGTATCCAGCACCACGCAAAAGTTTCCAATCAGTTCCAAAAATATACCTCACATACAGGGTATCCCTCCCCCAATAAAGATTAAATACCCCACATACAGGGTACCCTCCCCCCCAACAAAGATTAAATACCCCACATACAGGTAGGATCATCCCCAACAAAGATTAAATACCCCACATACAGGGTATCCCCCAACAAGATGTAAATACCCACATAGGGTACCCACCCCAACAACGATTAAATAATACCACACATACAGGTTATCCCTCAACAAAGATTAATACCCCCACCATACAGGTTCCCACCCCCCAACAAAGATTTTATACCTCACATACGAGGTATCCCCCCAAAACAAACAAGAGAGGATTTCCCTATACCCATAGATGAACCGAGAGTAAGGGCAGTCCCCAACAAAGAAAGCAGGTTAAATACCCCCACATAAGTTTCCCCAGACAAGAAGATAATGAAGACTCCCATACAGGGTATCCCCCCACCCAACAAAGATTTAATACCTCCACACACAGGGTATCCCCCAACAAAGATTAACCAAAGGATACCCCGCCCACATACAGGGTTTCCCCCCCACAACAATGTATAGAATACCACCCACATACAGGGTTTCCCCACCCCGCAAGATAAGATCACCGATGACGCGAATCAGATCCGCCCCACAAAATCCAAGGTCTCTTATATCTCACTAGTACAAGCGCGTTCCCCGATTCCAGCTCCAAGCAGGGCAGCATAGGGTAAATACCCCACATAGCAGGGTATCCCCCAACAAGATTGTTAATACCTAACCCGCACATACAGGTACTCACCCCACCCCAACAAAAGATTACAGGGTTCACGACGACCCCCCCCATACCGGGTATCTCCACCACGTCACACCCGCCGCAACAAATATTAAATAACCGCCATACAGTGGTATCTCCGCCCATCCATCCCACCACCCTCAACAAAAGAAAATATCACACACTTACAGGTATCTCCACACACACCCCACACCCCAACAAATGATTTAAATCCCCATCTCGGTGGTCCAGAACGTACTGCTATACAATAATGCATACTTGCACTTTTACATGAGTAAAAAACCTTGTTGTGCTTTATATTTTCCTTATATATTGACAAACTAGGGGGATTGTCATAAATATTCACTGTGTAATACTACCCTAGTCTTTTCAATCACATCACTGTGTCCAATGCTTAAATAAAACAAAACAAACCTGCAAAAAAAAAAAAAAAGATGAAATGGCAGGGACAACTGACATGAAAGTTTGACAATCCAAAACCCAAAAACACACCTACAGAACTGCAGAGAGCGTGGCCCCTTTCACCAATATCACAGGTTCGTGTAAGTGATCCCCGGCAGGCATCCAGACAGGAAAAGATAGCATCAACAAGGTATCCTGGCCCGCGAAAAAGATTAAATACCCCACATACAGGGTATCCCCCCAACAAAAGATTAAATATCCCACATACAGGGTATCCCTCCCCCCAATAAAGATTAAATACCCCACATACAGGGTATCCCTCCCCCCAACAAAGATTAAATACCCCACATACAGGGTATCCCCAACAAAGATTAAATACCCCACATACAGGGTATCCCCCAACAAAGATTAAATACCCCACATACAGGGTACCCCCCAACAAAGATTAAATACCACACATACAGGTTATCCCTCAACAAAGATTAAATACCCCACATACAGGGTATCCCCACCCCAACAAAGATTTTATACCTCACATACAGGGTATCCCCCCAAACAAGATTTAATACCCAACATAGAGAGTATCCCCCAACAAAGATTTAATACCCCACAGACAGAGTATTCCCCCCAACATAGATTGAATACTCCACATACAGGGTATCCCCCCCAACAAAGATTTAATACCCCACATACAGGGTATCCCCCAACAAAGATTAAATACCCCACATACAGGGTTTCCCCCAACAAAGATTAAATACCCCATCATACCGGTATACCCCCCAACAAAGAATAAATATCTCACATACAGGGTATCCCCCAACAAAGATTAAATACCCCACATACAGGGTATCCCCCAACAAAAAATTTTGATACTGATTCCAGAGGACTCTTATAGGTATAAAAATATAACTGTAATACAGGTATTTCATAAACCCAAAGAATCCAAACATCTTAAAGAAGAGACTGCAAGTTTAAAATACATAATTTTGTTAAGTACACAAGGTTTTACATCCTCTTAACTGGACAATGATGCCTATGTAAAAGCCTTACAGAGCAGAAGCGTTATGAGTTATGACTTTACCTAACATTTGTTTTGAAAAGTTTGTAGGAAATCATTTTTTTTCCTGTTTTACTTCACTGCCAAAGAATAAGAACAAGCTGTCTCTTCATTAAGCATCAAACTCTAGGCTCTGCAGCATGTCCAACAACAAAGCAACAAGAAAAAGAACACATTTTCACTTGCCAAAAAACAAATTAGAATACATTGTAAGATGAACAGAAGCAATAACTATTGGCTAAGAGCACAGGTCTCTTGAACATAAATGGATAGATTGATTATAGGGTGTAGATTGTTAGATAAGATGTTATAAACTCATGGTGCCCAACAAGGTAAAAGTGGATTTTTAGATCTTATCTTATTGGGAAAACTTGATGCCTCTTTAAAATATGTTATAGCCTACTGTACAAAAACCATTTGTACTTAAGTCAAATATTAGGTTAAAATATTGCAATTACAAGTTCTGCCCCTTTGGCTTTAAGTCATAGATTAATGCCAAGTGCATAACATTCACTTCATTGCTTACAGGGCTAGATAATCATTTTAAGTTGTGATCCAGAGTTAACATCTAGAACATCATTTTGTACTTTAATTCATCTTATCTTTATATCCACCAATGCCAAAGATATACATTAAAGGTTTTACAAACTTTTGGCATAAAATTATACAGATCTTTCCCTGTATTTTACTAGATTTGGGTTTGAGCTTCACTGAGATAGTGAAATGTGAGAAGATATTCAAGATATAATTTACCTTAGTTTTTAAACTAGTGAGAACACTTATGCAGGTAGTTAAGAATATTAAGTTTAGCATGATTCTATGGCATAGAGACCACAGGTTCATTTGTGCAAGTAGAATCTATCTAGGGCTCATCCATATGCCTGATGAATTACAAATAGTCTTGTGAACTACATATCTTACAACAACTAATTAATGATCAAATATATATATGTACAATTAATTTTGTTATGCACCTGTCATTGTGCATGTATATATATTCCTTATGTACACACAAGACCATTACTAATCATTTTGAAGCAGGGAGAAAGGACTCATGTTAACATGTACATAAAATTTCACAGTTCAGCAGCAAGTATTTTACTAGTGCCCATATGCAACTAGCAGTAAGCTTACAACTTAAACAAAATAGTTTTCTATTAAACAACCAATGACTTTACCAGGCCACAGTGAAACTTACGGATGTGTCTGTACAAATCCCTGACTGAGTATAACCGTCTTTCACACCATTTGCATGCATGTGGTTTTTCCCTAGTGTGGAACAACAGCATGGCGGCTAAGATTATGTGAATATTGAAAGTCTTCCCACATGTCCACAGGGTGTAAGGTTTTCACCTGAGTGAGTACGTTCATGTCTTTTCAGTGTGTACATACAAGAAAAATTTTTCCCAATATGGTAACGTGGGCACTGAACCATCAGGGGACATCTTAATCCGTGAACCATCGGGGCTCTAAAATGTGAGCTGAGATGCAGTTGCAAAACATGTGGGCTAGGAAAAACCTTACTACATAGGGGACAGACACAAATTTGCCCAGGAGATACCAGGACACCTGAACTGGAAAGATCAGATGAATCCATGTCATCTTCACTCTCATCTCGATCTTGATACAAGTCATCTTCCCTGGTGTGAGAATTACCATTTTGTGAACATGTGTCCTAACCCTGTCACTAGACTTTTGGCTGCATTCCCATCATGTTGACTTTCTGGACTTTTTTTTCACTGTCCTCCTGTTCTGACAGCAAGTCTTGTTCATCTTTAACAAGTGGCAAAGTGCCCTGCTGTGGCTGTCGGAAGCCAGCTGTC
This sequence comes from Hymenochirus boettgeri, assembly GCA_019447015.1. Lineage (NCBI taxonomy): Eukaryota > Metazoa > Chordata > Amphibia > Anura > Pipidae > Hymenochirus > Hymenochirus boettgeri. Next base: position 260,679,129 of record CM033476.1, on the reverse strand, counting down.
AAAGACATAGGAGGGGTGGAAGGAATCTCTCCCAGGCATAGACTTGAAAGACAAAATCCAGAGCGCCATCCCTATAATTTAGAGGCTGTGTACGGTTAGCAGATCTCTTAGACAAAGGGCTTGAAGGACTATTGACATTGGCTTTTGTTTTACAGCTGCTGTCTTACAATGTAACAGCCACTGCAGGGACTGAATTGACACCTATCAAATCAGAGGATACTCCAGAAAGTCCACTGACCTTTCTCTTCCAAATAGGTTTCAAACTCTCAGGAGCAGCATTTTTTTTATTATTTCCAGTGTCCAAGATGTTGGATGTTCATCTGTATCTAAGGGGCATCTTCTTTTCCATGTCAGACCCATAATCTCCAATTTTTTCTCCCGAATTAAGTTCTTTGTCTTTCCGCTTGCCCTTGCAGACTTTTACAATGTCATACATGTGAAGGTAGCTTGCTGCAGCTAACACATCTTCTACTGGGAGATTGCTGAACTCCAGCTTCCCCTCGTACATGAATTGAAGTAGCAGGCTGAATGCTGGAGCTGTGACAATGTCACTGTTGAGATGCACAATACCCTTTTGTCTGGCTGGTCCCTGTAGAAAAGATGGAAGTACATGCTGCACGAAGCCAGAACTGCTCTGTGGGCTCGGAATTGTGCCTCTCCAACTAAAACCGTACAGTCACACGGAAAACTGGTGACGCTGCTGACTCAGACACTGCAGCAACTGGCGGCTATGGTCTGGAAACTCCATTCTTCCTTCATAACTGTTCAAAAAGGAAAAACATGAATTCTACAGCAACCAGAGCTTCTCAGCAGCTGCAAAAAACAGAACAGAGTGAAAACCCAGGGCAACCTATCCTCACTTGTAACGTTTACAGTTTAATTCTCTATAACATTTGTATTTCGTAACAATCCATCCAAAATGCACTGCCCGAAACTGGAATAACTTGATTTTAAATAAACAAAAGCTTCCAAGAGGCAGTTTTAAGCTTTGTCCCTTTCGGTCAGTGTAACTGAGCTCAGCCAGTAAGTAGTTATGGAAACCACTGGCTGTTAAACACAAGGCTTGGCTGCTTTTTAACACTACACTTCCTCTTTAACATTACCCTAATACTCTGATATATGGAAAACAGATCTGGTAAACTTACACTTAAAAGTAGTGCTGATAAAATTATTCCGAACGAAACAAAATTAGGGGTTTTAATTTAACCTATTAACAGTCCGAGACCAAAGAAGTTTTATTATTAATGCAAGGTACTCTGTAGCCGACAGTAAAAAAAAAAACAACTTGTTTCAAATACTTTTACCCTCCCACTTTAATAATAATAAAAGTAAATAAAAGGGGAGTAAAAATTCTCAGCACTAACAAAAGTAATAAGATTTGTTTAATCGCAATCTTACCTTCCCCCCTAACTCTGCAACAATGGGATGGAACAGTTCATGGGATATGCCCCAGGGACCTTTAGAGTGAGACGGCTTTCTTCTAAACCATTGCATGGGTTTGTGGTATTAAAAGGTCCCAGCAGACAGTGAGAACAGCAGCAGCAGCAGCAGAGTGTTGTCAGTGTGAGAGTGTATGTGAGAGAGGAGGAGGAGGAGGAGGTAGGGAGGAGTGCTCAGTTTGCTAATTACACTGCAAGCTGGAGAGTCAGCTGCTCTGACTTCACGCGATGGAATGCTACCTCCAGCTGTGCTCCTTTTAATGCATATGTTACCAAATCTAGCTACCAGCCAACCACGCTGCTTGCTGCCTTTTAAAGTTCCAACAGCCCCATTTATAGTCATCTTTTACATAGGTGCTGCTGCTACTTGGTCAGGGTTAGGAGGGCACTGTTCCACCCCTTAATTTTATGAAATCTACTACAGACATACAGGTGGCAAGCTACACTACTTCTATCTGAAAGTTAAAGGTTGTACAGTCAAGTGCCTGTGACTTACTTGATTGTTAAATGTTGATCACACTCCGGATGTCTAGAAACTACAACTCCAGAATGCCTTGGTAGCATAAATGCTGTTGTAGTTTCTAAACATCTGGAGTGCCAAGTTTCATTATTAAGATGCCAAGTTTCATTACTCCATTAGTGCAAATCATTACGTACAACAGGTGCGAAACTCAATTCCCAGCATCAATTGTTGTGTTGGGGGCATGCTGGGAGACGTAGTCTGACAGCAGCTGGAGGGCCATACATGATTGGCGTGCTGTGTAGAAAAAAAAATTTTCCCATGAACAAGAAGTTGCAGTTCCAAACCTTTGGCCACTACAGCAACGAACAGACCTTCCTACAGCCGCACGGGCTACTTCCTAGCGCTGTCTGGGTGACCTCTGCTGGAAGTCCGGCCTGCAGGTCCCAAGCATAGAACAGGTTGCACAGAGTTAAGGAAGTCCAGAGGCAGCAGCTCCCCAACCCCCTCCCTCGCCTGGCCGGTTCATTTGCCCCGGTGTTGCTTTGTTGAGCTCAACCCGGACCTGGCTCGGGACGTTCAAACTTGTTTCCACCTTAAACCTCCCGCTCACTCCTCCAAACATCCCGATACTCACAGGCGACGCTGGGGACTCCTGGAGCAGCCGGCTGCTTTAACGCCCGGAGTTTGTGGGAATCCTGCGGCTTCATGGATCTTCCCAGATGTTGTCACCGCGTCCGCAGCCTCTCCCCCTCCAGTCTGTGTTTAGTTGCAGCCTAGCAGCAGCGGCGCTGGGGTTGTCGGGAGCAGGTTGGTGAGGAGGGACAGTCTCGCGATAACAGAGCAGGAGGACACAATAGTTTGCCGATTGCTCCAGGGCTCCGTCTCTCCCCTTAGGTTGTGTGATGTGTTGTGTTCCCGTCTAGAGCTGGTGTTCTGCAGCGCCTGCCACGGTCACAATCCTCTCTCTCTGGCTGCTCTTCCCCTCCCCTCTCCAGCAGGGAGCAATGGGAAGTGTTACCACCGCTGCTGGGAACCAATGGGAGAGGCGCCTGCTGCAGCTGTGCCCTTCTCACATAATAAACAGGCTGCACCGGTCACTGCTGCTCCAAACATGGGACTGGATTGACATTGTTCAGCCAAACAGATGTATTGCTGGGGAGCATTATTAGCTGGGGGGCAGAACCATTGTAATGATACGGGGAGCTAGTGTTTACCCCCTGTAATGGGTTAATTATGTCAACACACAGACACTATCCACTATTATATATACAGTGTTCATAAAGACATACAGGGTATCCACCCAACAAAGATTTAATACCCCACATACAGGGTATCCCCCAACAAAGATTAAATATCCCACTACAGGGTATCCCCCAACAAAGATTAAATACCCCACATACAGGGATCCCCCCAACAAGGATTTAATACCCCACATACAAGGGTATCCCCCCCAACAAAGATTAAATACCCACACACAGGGTAGCCCCCCCCAACAAGGATTTAATACCCCACATACAGGGTATCCCCCCAACAAAGATGAAATACCCCACACAAAGATTAAATACCCCACATACAGGGTATCCCCCCAACAAAGATTAAATACCCCACATACAGGGTATCCCAACAGGATTTAATACCCCACATACAGGGTATCCCCCCAACAAAGATAAATACCACATACAGGGGATCCCCCCAACAAAGATTAAACCCCACATACAGGTTATCCCTCAACAAAGATTAAATACCCCACATACAGGGTATCCCCCCAACAAATATTAAACACCCCACATACAGGATATCCCCACCCCAACAAAGATTACAGGGTACACCCCCCCACATACAGGGTATCTCCACCACGCACCCCCAAACAAGATTAATACTACACATACAGGGTATCCCCCCCAAACAAGATTTAATACCCACATAGAGAGTATCCCCAACAAAGATTAAATACCCCATATACAGGGTATCCCCACCCCCAAACAAGATTTAATACTACACATACAGGGTACCCCCCCAAACAAGATTTAATACCACATAGAGAGTATCCCCCAACAAAGATTTAAAACCCCCATACAGAGTTTCCCCCAACAAAATTAAATACCCACATACAGGGGATCCCTCAACAAAGATTAAATACCCCACATCAGGGTTTCCCCCAACAAAGATTAAATACCCCACATACAGGGTATCCCCCCAACAAAGATTAAATAACCCACTTACAGGTTATCCCCCAATAAAGATTAAAACCCCACATACAGCGTATCCCCCCCACAAAGATTAAATACCCCACATACAGGGTATCCCCCCAACAAAGATTAATACCCCACATACAGGGTACCCCAAAAAAGATTAAATACCCCACATACAGGGTATCCCCCCAACAAAAGATTAAATATCCCACATACGGGTATCCTCCCCCCAATAAAGATTAAATACCCCACATACAGGGTATCCCTCCCCCAACAAAGATTAAATACCCCACATACAGGTATCCCCAACAAAGATTAAATACCCCACATACAGGGTACCCCCAACAAAGATTAAATACCCCACATACAGGGTACCCCCCAACAAAGATTAAATACCACACATACAGGTTATCCCTCAACAAAAGATTAAATACCCCACATACAGGGTATCCCCACCCCAACAAAGATTTATACCTCACATACAGGGTATCCCCCAAACAAGATTTAATACCCAACATAGAGAGTATCCCCAACAAAGATTAATACCCCACAGACAGAGTATTCCCCCAACATAGATTGAATACTCCACATACAGGGTATCCCCCCAACAAAGATTTAATACCCCACACACAGGGTATCCCCAACAAGATTAAATACCCCACATACAGGGTTTCCCCACCAACAAAAATTAATACCCCACAACAGGGTTTCCCCCAACAAAGTTAAATACCCCACATACAGGGTATCCCCCCAACAAAGAATAAATATCTCACATACAGGGTATCCCCAACAAAGAACAAAGATTAAATACCCCACATACAGGGTATCCCCCAACAAAGATTTAAATACCGCACATACAGGATATCCCCACCCCAACAAAGATTACAGGGTACACCCCAAAATTTTGATACTGATTCCAGAGGACTCTTATAGGTATAAAAATATAACTGTAATACAGGTATTTCATAAACCCAAAGAATCCAAACATCTTAAAGAAGAGACTGCAAGTTTAAAATACATAATTTTGTTAAGTACACAAGGTTTTACATCCTCTTAACTGGACAATGATGCCTATGTAAAAGCCTTACAGAGCAGAAGCTGTTATGAGTTATGACTTTACCTAACATTTGTTTGAAAAGTTTGTAGGAAATCATTTTTTTTCCTGTTTTACTTCACTGCCAAAGAATAAGAACAAGCTGTCTCTTCATTAAGCATCAAACTCTAGGCTCTGCAGCATGTCCAACAACAAAGCAACAAGAAAAAGAACACATTTTCACTTGCCAAAAAACAAATTAGAATACATTGTAAGATGAACAGAAGCAATAACTATTGGCTAAGAGCACAGGTCTCTTGAACATAAATGGATAGATTGATTATAGGGTGTAGATTGTTAGATAAGATGTTATAAACTCATGGTGCCCAACAAGGTAAAAGTGGATTTTTAGATCTTATCTTATTGGGAAAACTTGATGCCTCTTTAAAATATGTTATAGCCTACTGTACAAAAACCATTTGTACTTAAGTCAAATATTAGGTTAAAATATTGCAATTACAAGTTCTGCCCCTTTGGCTTAAGTCATAGATTAATGCCAAGTGCATAACATTCACTTCATTGCTTACAGGGCTAGATAATCATTTTAAGTTGTGATCCAGAGTTAACATCTAGAACATCATTTTGTACTTTAATTCATCTTATCTTTATATCCACCAATGCCAAAGATATACATTAAAGGTTTTACAAACTTTTGGCATAAAATTATACAGATCTTTCCCTGTATTTTACTAGATTGGGTTTGAGCTTCACTGAGATAGTGAAATGTGAGAAGATATTCAAGATATAATTTACCTTAGTTTTTAAACTAGTGAGAACACTTATGCAGGTAGTTAAGAATATTAAGTTTAGCATGATTCTATGGCATAGAGACCACAGGTTCATTTGTGCAAGTAGAATCTATCTAGGGCTCATCCATATGCCTGATGAATTACAAATAGTCTTGTGAACTACATATCTTACAACAACTAATTAATGATCAAATATATATATGTACAATTAATTTTGTTATGCACCTGTCATTGTGCATGTATATATATTCCTTATGTACACACAAGACCATTACTAATCATTTTGAAGCAGGGAGAAAGGACTCATGTTAACATGTACATAAAATTTCACAGTTCAGCAGCAAGTATTTTACTAGTGCCCATATGCAACTAGCAGTAAGCTTACAACTTAAACAAAATAGTTTTCTATTAAACAACCAATGACTTTACCAGGCCACAGTGAAACTTACGGATGTGTCTGTACAAATCCCTGACTGAGTATAACCGTCTTTCACACCATTTGCATGCATGTGGTTTTTCCCTAGTGTGGAACAACAGCATGGCGGCTAAGATTATGTGAATATTGAAAGTCTTCCCACATGTCCACAGGGTGTAAGGTTTTCACCTGAGTGAGTACGTTCATGTCTTTTCAGTGTGTACATACAAGAAAAATTTTTCCCAATATGGTAACGTGGGCACTGAACCATCAGGGGACATCTTAATCCGTGAACCATCGGGGCTCTAAAATGTGAGCTGAGATGCAGTTGCAAAACATGTGGGCTAGGAAAAACCTTACTACATAGGGGACAGACACAAATTTGCCCGGAGATACCAGGACACCTGAACTGGAAAGATCAGATGAATCCATGTCATCTTCACTCTCATCTCGATCTTGATACAAGTCATCTTCCCTGGTGTGAGAATTACCATTTTGTGAACATGTGTCCTAACCCTGTCACTAGACTTTTGGCTGCATTCCCATCATGTTGACTTTCTGGACTTTTTTTTCACTGTCCTCCTGTTCTGACAGCAAGTCTTGTTCATCTTTAACAAGTGGCAAAGTGCCCTGCTGTGGCTGTCGGAAGCCAGCTGTCAAAGACATAGGAGGGGTGGAAGGAATCTCTCCCAGGCATAGACTTGAAAGACAAAATCCAGAGCGCCATCCCTATAATTTAGAGGCTGTGTACGGTTAGCAGATCTCTTAGACAAAGGGCTTGAAGGACTATTGACATTGGCTTTTGTTTTACAGCTGCTGTCTTACAATGTAACAGCCACTGCAGGGACTGAATTGACACCTATCAAATCAGAGGATACTCCAGAAAGTCCACTGACCTTTCTCTTCCAAATAGGTTTCAAACTCTCAGGAGCAGCATTTTTTTTATTATTTCCAGTGTCCAAGATGTTGGATGTTCATCTGTATCTAAGGGGCATCTTCTTTTCCATGTCAGACCCATAATCTCCAATTTTTTCTCCTCGAATTAAGTTCTTTGTCTTTCCGCTTGCCCTTGCAGACTTTTACAATGTCATACATGTGAAGGTAGCTTGCTGCAGCTAACACATCTTCTACTGGGAGATTGCTGAACTCCAGCTTCCCCTCGTACATGAATTGAAGTAGCAGGCTGAATGCTGGAGCTGTGACAATGTCACTGTTGAGATGCACAATACCCTTTTGTCTGGCTGGTCCCTGTAGAAAAGATGGAAGTACATGCTGCACGAAGCCAGAACTGCTCTGTGGGCTCGGAATTGTGCCTCTCCAACTAAACCGTACAGTCACACGGAAAACTGGTGACGCTGCTGACTCAGACACTGCAGCAACTGGCGGCTATGGTCTGGAAACTCCATTCTTCCTTCATAACTGTTCAAAAAGGAAAAACATGAATTCTACAGCAACCAGAGCTTCTCAGCAGCTGCAAAAAACAGAACAGAGTGAAAACCCAGGGCAACCTATCCTCACTTGTAACGTTTACAGTTTAATTCTCTATAACATTTGTATTTCGTAACAATCCATCCAAAATGCACTGCCCGAAACTGGAATAACTTGATTTTAAATAAACAAAAGCTTCCAAGAGGCAGTTTTAAGCTTTGTCCCTTTCGGTCAGTGTAACTGAGCTCAGCCAGTAAGTAGTTATGGAAACCACTGGCTGTTAAACACAAGGCTTGGCTGCTTTTTAACACTACACTTCCTCTTTAACATTACCCTAATACTCTGATATATGGAAAACAGATCTGGTAAACTTACACTTAAAAGTAGTGCTGATAAAATTATTCCGAACGAAACAAAATTAGGGGTTTTAATTTAACCTATTAACAGTCCGAGACCAAAGAAGTTTTATTATTAATGCAAGGTACTCTGTAGCCGACAGTAAAAAAAAAAACAACTTGTTTCAAATACTTTTACCCTCCCACTTTAATAATAATAAAAGTAAATAAAAGGGGAGTAAAAATTCTCAGCACTAACAAAAGTAATAAGATTTGTTTAATCGCAATCTTACCTTCCCCCCTAACTCTGCAACAATGGGATGGAACAGTTCATGGGATATGCCCCAGGGACCTTTAGAGTGAGACGGCTTTCTTCTAAACCATTGCATGGGTTTGTGGTATTAAAAGGTCCCAGCAGACAGTGAGAACAGCAGCAGCAGCAGCAGAGTGTTGTCAGTGTGAGAGTGTATGTGAGAGAGGAGGAGGAGGAGGAGGTAGGGAGGAGTGCTCAGTTTGCTAATTACACTGCAAGCTGGAGAGTCAGCTGCTCTGACTTCACGCGATGGAATGCTACCTCCAGCTGTGCTCCTTTTAATGCATATGTTACCAAATCTAGCTACCAGCCAACCACGCTGCTTGCTGCCTTTTAAAGTTCCAACAGCCCCATTTATAGTCATCTTTTACATAGGTGCTGCTGCTACTTGGTCAGGGTTAGGAGGGCACTGTTCCACCCCTTAATTTTATGAAATCTACTACAGACATACAGGTGGCAAGCTACACTACTTCTATCTGAAAGTTAAAGGTTGTACAGTCAAGTGCCTGTGACTTACTTGATTGTTAAATGTTGATCACACTCCGGATGTCTAGAAACTACAACTCCAGAATGCCTTGGTAGCATAAATGCTGTTGTAGTTTCTAAAATCTGGAGTGCCAAGTTTCATTATTAAGATGCCAAGTTTCATTACTCCATTAGTGCAAATCATTACGTACAACAGGTGCGAAACTCAATTCCCAGCATCAATTGTTGTGTTGGGGGCATGCTGGGAGACGTAGTCTGACAGCAGCTGGAGGGCCATACATGATTGGCGTGCTGTGTAGAAAAAAAAATTTTCCCATGAACAAGAAGTTGCAGTTCCAAACCTTTGGCCACTACAGCAACGAACAGACCTTCCTACAGCCGCACGGGCTACTTCCTAGCGCTGTCTGGGTGACCTCTGCTGGAAGTCCGGCCTGCAGGTCCCAAGCATAGAACAGGTTGCACAGAGTTAAGGAAGTCCAGAGGCAGCAGCTCCCCAACCCCCTCCCTCGCCTGGCCGGTTCATTTGCCCCGGTGTTGCTTTGTTGAGCTCAACCCGGACCTGGCTCGGGACGTTCAAACTTGTTTCCACCTTAAACCTCCCGCTCACTCCTCCAAACATCCCGATACTCACAGGCGACGCTGGGGACTCCTGGAGCAGCCGGCTGCTTTAACGCCCGGAGTTTGTGGGAATCCTGCGGCTTCATGGATCTTCCCAGATGTTGTCACCGCGTCCGCAGCCTCTCCCCCTCCAGTCTGTGTTTAGTTGCAGCCTAGCAGCAGCGGCGCTGGGGTTGTCGGGAGCAGGTTGGTGAGGAGGGACAGTCTCGCGATAACAGAGCAGGAGGACACAATAGTTTGCCGATTGCTCCAGGGCTCCGTCTCTCCCCTTAGGTTGTGTGATGTGTGTGTTCCCGTCTAGAGCTGGTGTTCTGCAGCGCCTGCACACGGTCACAATCCTCTCTCTCTGGCTGCTCTTCCCCTCCCCTCTCCAGCAGGGAGCAATGGGAAGTGTTACCACCGCTGCTGGGAACCAATGGGAGAGGCGCCTGCTGCAGCTGTGCCCTTCTCACATAATAAACAGGCTGCACCGGTCACTGCTGTCCAAACATGGGACTGGATTGACATTGTTCAGCCAAACAGATGTATTGCTGGGGAGCATTATTAGCTGGGGGGCAGAACCATTGTAATGATACGGGGAGCTAGTGTTTACCCCCTGTAATGGGTTAATCTATGTCAACACACAGACACTATCCACTATTATATATACAGTGTTCATAAAGACATACAGGGTATCCACCCAACAAAGATTTAATACCCCACATACAGGGTATCCCCCAACAAAGATTAAATATCCCACTACAGGGTATCCCCCAACAAAGATTAAATACCCCACATACAGGGGATCCCCCCAACAAGGATTTAATACCCCACATACAAGGGTATCCCCCCCAACAAAGATTAAATACCCACACACAGGGTAGCCCCCCCCAACAAGGATTTAATACCCCACATACAGGGTATCCCCCCAACAAAGATGAAATACCCCACACAAAGATTAAATACCCCACATACAGGGTATCCCCCCAACAAAGATTAAATACCCCACATACAGGGTATCCCAACAGGATTTAATACCCCACATACAGGGTATCCCCCCAACAAAGATAAATACCCACATACAGGGTGATCCCCCCAACAAAGATTAAACCCCACATACAGGTTATCCCTCAACAAAGATTAAATACCCCACATACAGGGTATCCCCCCAACAAATATTAAACACCCCACATACAGGATATCCCCACCCCAACAAAGATTACAGGGTACACCCCCCCACATACAGGGTATCTCCACCACGCACCCCCAAACAAGATTAATACTACACATACAGGGTATCCCCCCCAAACAAGATTTAATACCCACATAGAGAGTATCCCCAACAAAGATTAAATACCCCATATACAGGGTATCCCCACCCCCAAACAAGATTTAATACTACACATACAGGGTACCCCCCCAAACAAGATTTAATACCACATAGAGAGTATCCCCAACAAAGATTTAAAACCCCCATACAGAGTTTCCCCCAACAAAATTAAATACCCACATACAGGGGATCCCTCAACAAAGATTAAATACCCCACATCAGGGTTTCCCCCAACAAAGATTAAATACCCCACATACAGGGTATCCCCCCAACAAAGATTAAATACCCCACTTACAGGTTATCCCCCAATAAAAATTAAATACCCCACATACAGCGTATCCCCCCCAACAAAGATTAAATACCCCACATACAGGGTATCCCCCCAACAAAGATTAAATACCCCACATACAGGGTACCCCCAAAAAAGATTAAATACCCCACATACAGGGTATCCCCCCAACAAAAGATTAAATATCCCACATACAGGGTATCCTCCCCCCAATAAAGATTAAATACCCCACATACAGGGTATCCCTCCCCCAACAAAGATTAAATACCCCACATACAGGTATCCCCAACAAAGATTAAATACCCCACATACAGGGTACCCCCAACAAAGATTAAATACCCCACATACAGGGTACCCCCAACAAAGATTAAATACCACACATACAGGTTATCCCTCAACAAAAGATTAAATACCCCACATACAGGGTATCCCCACCCCAACAAAGATTTATACCTCACATACAGGGTATCCCCCAAACAAGATTTAATACCCAACATAGAGAGTATCCCCAACAAAGATTAATACCCCACAGACAGAGTATTCCCCCAACATAGATTGAATACTCCACATACAGGGTATCCCCCCAACAAAGATTTAATACCCCACACACAGGGTATCCCCCAACAAAGATTAAATACCCCACATACAGGGTTTCCCCCAACAAAAATTAAATACCCCACATACAGGGTTTCCCCCAACAAAGATTAAATACCCCACATACAGGGTATCCCCCCAACAAAGAATAAATATCTCACATACAGGGTATCCCCCAACAAAGATTAAATACCCCACATACAGGGTATCCCCCAACAAAGATTTAAATACCGCACATACAGGATATCCCCACCCAAAACAAGATTACAGGGTACACCCCCCCACATACAGGGTATCTCCACCACGCACCCCCAACAAATATTAAATATACCGCATACAGGGTATCTCCGCCCATCCACCCTCAACAAAGAAATATCCCACTTACAGGGTATCTCCACACACAACCCACACCCCAACAAATATTTTAAATCCCATCTCGGTGGTCCATGAACTGTACTGTATACAATAATGCATACTTGCACTTTTACATGGTAACAAACCTTGTTAGTGACTTTATATTTCCTTATATTTGACAATAGGGGGATGTCAAAATAATTCACTGTGTAATAGCTACCTAGCTATTTCACACATCACTGTGTCCACTGCTAAAAGAAAAAAAAAAACTGAAAAAAAAAAAAAAAGATGAAATGCAGTGAAATCAAATCAAAAACACATAAGCTGGCAAATAAAAGGAAATACACCCAATAATCACAGGTTTGTAGCTGATCAGTCAGGCATCAGACAGACAAGATAGATAAATAGGTATTCCTGGGGGAAATGCTACACCCCTCTCAATGTCTCCTTTTTATACATGAGACTAAAAGATTACAGTACCTATTTTTTTTTAATAAGATGCATGTATTCTACAATAAAACCATGTGAGTTATCACTTTACCATTTATATATCATTATTGATATATAATATCATTGATATGGCACCCAACCGTACAATATTAATGGTTACTAGCTTCTAATTTTGAAAATGTATATGGCCATTAAAAACATAAGGGCTGTATCAGTTTTATAGAGATATATTAAATTTGATAATAGCTTTTGCAACTGCTGGACCTCAGCTGCTGCAGAAAATCTTTAGAACCAGCTGTCAGTCACCTATTTAATGAAGTGACCCTGATCAACAGCTGTGTTTCCCAAGGGATAATGCAGCTGCTACTGGCTTTCTCACAACTTTGAGTCTGTTATGTAACCTCTCTTGGTGGCCTTAGTCATTAAAAATCACACAACCCCAAGAGTGCAACTGTCACCTTGGACTAAATAATCACCACCACCACACACACACCCTCCATTTACAGTAAAAAAAAAATAAAAAAGAGCAAAAAATAACATGTTAATTTAAGGTGCTGATATGATCATGCAGGTTATGTATAAAAAAAAAAGGAGGGGGCAGGGGAATGATAACAATAATTATGTACACAGAGGATATAGCATAATATATTTTATTATATTAATACATACATTTTACCATGTATTAATTATATTAAAGCTAATACACATGCACAGGCAGATACGTTTTTAATACCTATGTATAGTATATCCTTTGTGAACTACTTGCTTTCTAGGATTAGAGAATGCACCTTTATTTTTTCAATTAGCCTTTTATTTCATATCCCCAACCACAGAATCTCTGTAAATCACTCTGTTAAACAGTGCCTAGTCTTTTAGCCCCAATGACCATGCTGTGTAATCCCTCACATGTGGCTTGTTCAAGATCATGTGACAGTCATAAAAGAAGGCTAACTTGTCACTGGATAAAGTAAGTTAAATAAACAGCAGGGAAATCCAGGATAAGCTCCCTTTGCACCTCTTCCAGTTCAGTACTAAGATGAGGAAAATTCTATGTTTTTAACAAATGATCAATGGTAAATATCAGTTTTTATTCATTTTTCTAGATTTGACCTACAGCTTTATACAGCTATGGATGTAGAATTATAGGGATGGTCATTTTATTCATGTTTACACTGCTAGCAGCTAATTTTTCCACTACTTATTTTAAAAAGCACTCATTGTACCTTGCGTTATACGTAATGTTCTTGCTTAAAAGAAAATCTAAATCTCTATTTATGTTAATCTAATATGTTCTCTAACCCTAAAACCATTACAAAATAAACATACAAGTAAAATAATACATTCATTACTATAGAGCAGGGGCGTAATTACCAGGGGAGCAATTGCAGGGGGCCCTGGGAGTCAAGGGGGCCCCATCTTATTTTTCCTATGACAGATATAGCCTCCTCCCAGAACACCACTGTGTATGAAGCACAGAAAGGGGCCCCATCATAGTTTTGTTGGGGGGAGTGATTCCTAGTTATGCCACTGCTATGGAGCCTATCTGTATACAAGCCTACCCAGAAAAAAAGCAAAAGACCCAGGCAAAAATGCTTCCTCTTTGAATTTATTATATCTATTTAAATTAGCTATGGATAGTTAAGTTTGCCATATACCTTGCTAATTTTACACTAGTCAGATGTTATAGGTTTTGCCTTATATTGGCAAAGTGTATGGGTAGTAAACAACCATGATACCGATTAACAACCACCTTCGGCATTGTGGTCGCTCGGTAGTAAAGATGGAAAGTTTATATTTGTTGGTTTTGGCTCCCTTTACTTTAAAAGTGGGAGCCAATAGGATTGTTACATATATGGGGAAACTGACTGATCGATACCCATACAGAGTATGAGAGGTTGGTCGGGTTTGTGTATGCACGTGCCATTGCATGGAATTTGTTGGCATACTTGCAATGGCAGTCGGTTGTGTATGGGGGCCGTTTAGTAGGCTAATTAGAAAGCTAGGTAGTTGCAGGTTTTCTAATTGCAAATTCATCCTTTTTATCTACTCTGAACCTCATCTGCTGCCTTATTATCAGCCTTCAATCTGTTTAGATGAGCTTGTCTTCCCGAAGATGACACATCATGTACAGATTGCCTACATTATTTTGACACCAGAAAATACAAGAAACTTCTGTTAAATCTGTTTTTAATGACTGGGTAGTAGTGGCCCAATACAGAAACGTTTAGTTTATTTAGTTAGATCAGGGATGCACATGGCTTGGTGCGGTGGGGGGTGACCTCATTCAGGTGTAAGCAGGACCTGTTTAAACTTGCATTAAAGAGCATGTCCACCCTTTAAAAAAACTTTGGATATGTGGTAGGGCTTGCTCCCCCAGCTACAACCGCATTAATCTTATTTGCAGAAACTCCCCCGATCTTAACTTACCTTCCCTCTATTCTCTGCTGCACTTCCCGACCCTCTGCTTGCATGGAACTGGCAGCCGGCAGCCACATTTGTGATTTGCTACAGAGTGGGGGCCAGTAGTGGGTTAAATTATAATTTTGGGGATGGGCATGCCAACCTGGCCACACATGGTATGAGTTACTCCACATGGACCAATAGTAACATTCGCTGATAGGCTCTTCTGATCTCAAAAACCCTTTTTAATAAGTGATTCAAAAAGTAAATTTTAAAGCATTTGGCCCAAGTATATAAGGAAATCCATAGTTAAATGTTCTATATCCTGAAGGTTTACAGAGCCCCCAACACACATGTAGACGCGGCTGAGAGATAGTTTATTAAATATGTGCAGAGATACTGTTCTCATTTCATAATCTAGTTCAATAGAATGAGAGGTAATATAACATACGTTTATGTACTGTTCTATATAACAAATAAACAGTAGTTGATTAAAGCATTTGAACATTCCATTATTTGGAAAATATAATCTTAAAAGATGCGAAAAGCAAAGTTTGTTTTCCTCAAGATTTCTCTCTTTGAAATCCTGCTCTACAAGCATTCGAGCTGTGCTATACCATACAAGCTGTGGTATACCATACTAGCTGTGCTATACCATACGAGCTGTGCTATACCATACAAGCTGTGGTATACCATATGAACTGTGCTATACCATACGAGCTGTGCTATACCATACAAAGCTGGGGTGTTTCCCAGTCCCTATTGGGTCAAAGGTGCAGTTCTCTATCAGTCGCTAGTAATTTTGTCAAACTCCAGCTATGTTTTTGTTGTCTGCGATCTTCTCATCTCTGTTAGTTCCAATGTATTTACACTTTCATTTACACCACTTTTGGATCCTTTATGAAGCTTTGCAAATAAATATAATGGTAATTGCATTCATTCTTCAGAAACAAAGGCATTTAATGAATTCATTCTCATACACTGGATGTGGAATCTTTTATCATTATTTTAGTTTTATTTTCAATGTGCAAGTTGAGATGCCAAGGTTGTAATATTCGCTTTTCCCTTTATTTCCTACAAAAACACGAAATGAAAACAGCAAATTTGGAGGTAACACGAGGATAAATAACATTTTGTTAAAATAACAGGACACACTATAAATTACAGAAGGTCAAAAAGCCAGATGACACCACCTATTATGTCTGTTCTCTCCCAACTGGTTGTAGCTGTTTTGCTCCACTTGTTTTGTTCCTTAACATACAATAAAGTGGTCAAAAAAAGGCAAATGTTGGGGGAAGGGATTGAATAACATAAAGCTGCTTTCTCTTGGCATAATTAACACTGGGCACAATATAGATCAACTGAGAGGGGAATACACGCTATTCTAAAGACAGGAAAAATTATTCATTAAAGGTAATGAAAATACAGTGACATGTTGAATAGGAAACAATTAGTATATAAAGAACCTTGGTAATGGGAACACATTATTAAACCATATACATAAGAGATTCTATATACATTTGTAGATAAAGAAATCTATTTCTTCCTTAGTCCTACATCGTTTCTGGACATCTTGTAGAGAGAAAACCATTGTTAATTTCCATTAATGGACAGCACAGTGTCTCAGTGGTTAGCACTGATGCCTTGCAGTGCTAAAAATCAAGTCCACCCTTGGACACATCTGCAAGGAGTTTGTATGTTCTCCCCGTGCTTGCGTGGGTTTCCTCCTGGCACTCTGGTTTCACCCACAATCATAAAGACATACTGATAGGTTGTATGTGTCAAATAAATGTGCTTAGATTGTAAGCTCTTCAGGGAAGGGCCTGATGTGAATGTATACATGTAATTGTAAAGCTCTACGGAAGATGCTGGCGCTATATAAATCCACAATCTAACTAATGTAACTGCAATTAATTTAGGTATATACATATCATATATACATATAAATTAACCAAAGAGAAAGGCACTTATTTGATATCCAATATTAAAAATTAATCACTGTGCACTATAAGGTCCATAGACCTTTATTTTCAAACATTGTGATTGGTGTTGTTTTTGCCTCCTACGCTCGTGCAATTGCGGCCCAACCCACATTGCACAAGTGTCTTATAAACGTCCGTTTTGGACAACTATTGCTAAGTGAATGGGTGCCATGGCCCAAACAAAATGACCATTCAGAAGATACATTTGTATATGGACGTGTGTATGTACCTTGAGACCTTTATCAAGCTAGTGTCTAGGAGACTAGCTTCAATAAAGCTCTTTGAAAAGATCTTAGAGTGCACTGTAATTAAAGTTTAATCTATTTATCTATATGTGTATTGCCACTATGACACTTCTACCCTTCCCTGCGTATCCGTATGTTACCCACCTAACTAGATTGTGAGCTCTATGGGTGCAGGGACCACTTTCCTTTTGTTGCAAGGTTCAACCACTTGTATACCTATCAATATACATCAGTATTGTTGTATTTATTTATATTTTAATATTGTACAGTGCTAAATCCCTTAGTGGCGCTATATTAATGAAACTATACATATATTTAAGGAGAGATCAATATAGACATATACACTCTATATAAATATGTAATACTATAAATATTCATAACCGCCTGGAAGCATGTGACCTAGTATAACTATTATCTACTTTTACCTGTTCTTCCAGCATCTCTCTTTATATTTCAATTAAATAAATAGGAAGGAAATACCTAAATAAATACATGGAACTGTTTCAATAAATAAAAAAAAATATTAATACATTTTAACAGATGCCTGTGAGCAAGAGGGTATCATTTCATTGTGGTATAAGAAGATATGTATTATTGATTCATCTAGTTACATTTCATTCCCTTGGATTCCAGAATGTGGTTTACCTGTGAATGAGATGTTTGTTTTCCTGTTTATCTACATAGCACTGGGGGAATATAAACAAACCTTATATTTTTTTGTGCTGATAACTGAGCTAAGTAGTACTCAACTGTTGTTCTCCACCAGGGATACACTTACAGGGGTTTGATGTAGTCGGCACTGCTTGCTGTTTTTCATCTAAAACCTGTGTTAATACCTTAGCATCTTTGTTGGTAGGAGTTAGCATGGGTTTGGGGTAAAACTTTTATGCCAGGGCTCTGCAAAATGTAATAAGCAATAATGTTTGAGTATTGTCTGATTTAAAGAACAAAAGGTACAAAATACTTTATAGCAACCTAAACAGGTGTGTTAAGAGGTCATCATTCCTTTCATGCTTGCTCCCACATTGGTGGAATAGATGCAAAAAGCTTACTGCATTGTGGGAGCATGGAATGTGTATGTTCAAGTTGCACCCTATGTGTGTATTCTTATTTAGTGTGTTAGGCCCGGTACACAAGGCTTGATCACCCTATATTGGTCAATCAGGTTTGAAATATCGGCAGGTATTTTAGCTACAACCGACAAATCTCAGTCAAACTTTTATCCAAATCAGACAAAGTTTGATCAGCCATGTCAGAAAAAAGTAATTTAAGTGGGCCACATAGCAGTCAGACTGGCTAGTTTAACATTAAAATATGACACATCATCTACCGATTGTAACCAAATAAGTAAAACGCACCTGGCACAAAGTTTTGGTATGGTGTGCAGATGTCCTAATCTCTATCCCACTTATTGTAATGTCCTGTGTTTATAAAATAGGAAAATACAGACATTGCTTTTATATCAATTTAAATTTTTTAAAAATAAACTGAAGAGGCAAAATACCAACACCAAGATACAGAGGGTCCAACATACTGCATGTGGCCCTTTCCTATATGTCTGTAAATGATCAAATTTTAAAAAGTAGAAGGTGGCAAAAAAAATTTGGTAAGACTGAAAACATGGATGTCATTAGTTAAGTATATGGGTATGAGTCCTAAGTTCAGTACATTTACCCTGTAAGCACAAAACTAGGTGCTTCCTCTGCTGCTGTGCATGTTCCTTACAGCAGCAGAGGAGGCATGAACCAGCCGGGGAGGGATCATTGTCTGAAAGACCTATGTGTGATTAACATACTGTAGCTGTAAAATATAGATTTGGGTGCAAACTTGCTCTTTAAGATGGAATTAAAGGGCATGCCAACCCACCCCAAAAATTAGGGGTATATAAAGTGCCCCCAAACCTAGACGTAAACGTCTAGGTTTGGGGCAAAATTCGATCCTAGCTATACTTACCAGAGGTAGAAGCAGATTACACTAGGATATGCTCTTCTGTTTCCTAGACTGTATTTTAGCCATGCAGGACAACCAAATGCAGCAGAAGAGAAAGGTAGGTGTCATTTAACACTAGTGTGCTCAACATTCAGGCAAATGTCAGTTGGGTCGGTAGACATGCCCACAAGTTAACCCCCTAATAGACCCTTTTCTCTGACCATTTTAATGCCATGGATTTGGTTATTGCAACTAATCTCTGCATGTGCATAGAAAATAGAGTCCGTCGGGACCTGTCAGACTACAAGGCGAAGGAGCGAGCGACCGGGTAAATTTGTTACCTTCATTCCTAGCTCCTGCAGGTTTTATTGAAGCACTGGAGGTAAGACACAGCTCCTTTAACCTCCCGCTCTTCAATAAAACTGAATACCTAAATTTTGTTTTTACCAGTGGAGAGATCCTTTAACATGATGGAACTAATAATATATCCATTTTTAAATTTAGAGCATGAGGCATTTGTGATGCACTGTATTAAGCCACCTTATTTCAGTTTTTTAGATTTATGAATGAGATAACAATGTTCTGTACAATAGTGAAATGTGGTTATGCCAAATTTGATTCTTAAATATATCATTTAAAAAAGCCCAAAAAGTGTCTACATTTCTGCCCACAACTTTAACTGTTCTGGCTGCAGAGTTGGGAGCACAGCAAGGCACCACCACCTGCAGGGGACTTTTAGAGGTTGAAACAGTGTTGGAGGTCAGTATAGCTGGTGAATCTTCTGTATGAGTTATGTTAAAAGGCTTTGGCACTGGATGGGCAGCAAACCCGCAGTCACATGCACTTCAGGGCTAAACATGGCAAGATAAATCTGTTTTATAACATAAAATTCAGCTACAGAGCAGTGCTACATTAAAAGGAGCCTAACAAATAAGTCATAAATAGAAAACAGAAAATTCTATCATACTTACCGTAATTTTATTTTCCTGGTCTCGACACGGCAGTGGGAATCAGTGGGTTAACTTCCCCTGGTCCTCACGTGACAGCCAATAAATTCGACAGACTCCTCCCCCCCACCATGTCTCTTAATATGTTCCGAACGTGTTTTGTTTTTAGGAAGGGAGCGTCCCACTGCCGTGTCGAGACCAGGAAAAGAAAATGACGGTAAGTATGATAGAATCAATGGGATTTTTTAAGCCAAATAAGGGAGGGAACAAAGTTGATATTTGCTAATTAAGTTTATTTATCTTTAGCAGCATTCAAAACTCCATGCTAAATTCTGCTTGACTACGTGAAAAGACATCTAATTTATAGTGTCTAATAAATGTGGACATAGACGTCCAGGTAGCCGCTCTGCATATTTCCTCTGGAGAGGTTCTGGCTGAGAATGCCCATGATGTAGCTACTGCTCTGGTAGAATGAGCTGTAATTCTAGTATGTTGGCTTTTGTCACTTGCTGCATAAGCTTGTCTTATAATTTGTATGATCCAGGATGCAAACGTGGTTTTTGCTAGTTGAGATCCTATGCGGAGCCCTGCAAATAGAAAGAACAGGTAAGTTCAGGAAAGTTTTCCAGAAAGTTGCCGTTCTTTCCACATACTTGCTTAAACATCTACCAACATCCAGCAAATTGTCTTCATCTGGCATATTTGGAAGAATTATATCTTCGTTTATGTGAAATGTAAACACCACTTTAGGGAGAAAAGAATCATCTGTTCTCAAGATTACTCTGTCTGTCAGGAATGAAGTGAATGGTGGAAATTAGCACTCTAATTTGGTTTATTCTTCCTGCTGATGTTATGGCCACCAGAAATAAAGTTTTAAGAGTAAGGTTTTTTTATTTATGAGGAATCCATAGGTTCAAATACATTTGAACGGAGGAAGTCTAGTACTAACGGAAGGTGGGACTTTCTTTTTTATCTGAGGTCTCAGATGTTGGACTCCTGAAAAGAATCTGATTATTAGAGGGTCTAGAGCTCATTTAATGTTGGATATTGCCATTATAGCTGAGACCTGTCTTTTAAGGGAGGATAGACTGAGGTTCTTATCAAATCCATCTTGTAAAAAATCAAGTAAATTAGCCACTGTTATGACTTCTGATGACAAATTTTTATTTGTATACCAGTCTGAAAATGTTTGCCAAGTTTTGTAGTATGAGTTAGATGTTGAAGTTTTTCTTGATGACATCAGTGTAGCGATTGCCTTTTCTGATATGCCACAGTTTTGCATGAACCTCTTTTCAGTAGCCATGCCGTGAGGCTGAGGCTGGAGGGTTCTGGGTGAAGGATTGGCCCCTGACTGAGTAGATCTTTGGTCTGTGGGAGTCTGATCGGTTGGAGGATGGACAGGGATAGAGCCCATTGGAACCATGACCTCCTCGGCCACTATGGTACGATAGCTATAGTTAGCGCTTTGTCCCGTTCTATTTCCTCCAGAACCCTGGGGATCATCAGGAGAGGGGGAAAGATGCATCCCAGTCTGAATTTCCATTGGATAGAGAAGGAGTTGTTCATTATAGCCTGGCTGTCCGGAAACCAGGAGCAGTATGTTTTAACTTTGTTGTTCTGATTGGAAGCCATGAGGTCTATTACTGGGTAACCTATTTGTTGACATATTCTGGAGAATATGTTCCTGTTGAGGCTCCATTCTCCTGGCATTAACTGGTTCCTGGTCAGATAGTCGGTTGTCAGATTCTGTGAGCCTGGAATATGAACAGCTTGAATGTGAAGAAGGTGTTTCTCCCCCCAGTCCATTATTTCCATAGTCTTCTTCCATAAGTTCTGGCTGCAGGTGCCCCCTCCCATGTTTAGATAAGACACTGCTGTTGTCTGAAAATATCATTACTGATGAATTCCTGATTGTTAACTTGAATGCTTTGAGTGCTTGAAAAACTTCTGTTAGCTCTCTGAAGTTCTGGGAGCTGTTTGCTGTGATTATGTCCCAGGTCGCCTGGGTCTCCTTCCCCAGACACGTTGCCCCCCATCCTGTCGGGTTAGTAGGTGTATTTGTAAAGGTCTGGAGTGCCTTATGGACCACTTTATTACGTCTTTTGTAGATATTAATTTCCCGAATACCCTTTGGCATACTTGGGCAGTTGAATATTGGAATTTGACCAGATTTCTGACTTCCGATAGTATATCCTGAATGCGAGACTGTGGTAGAGATACCTGCATTTTTGATGAGTTGTTCCTAAGAACGTCATCTGTTGGGAAGGAAGAAGATTGGATTTTTTTAGATTTATTATCCATCCATGACTCTTTAGACATTGTATTGTTGTCTGGATATGTGTTAGTAGGATCTCTTTCGTTCTCGCCTTGATTAAGATATTGTCTAAATATCCAGATATTTGGACTCCTTGGATACGTAGTACGGCCAGAAGAACTGCCAATGTTTGTTGAAGATGAAGAATCTGAGAAATTTCATGTGAGCAGTCATTATTGGTATATGCAGGTTAGCATGTTTTAAATCGATTTTTGCCATCCAATTGTTTGGTTTTATTTGTTGTGTTATTGATCTTAGGGTCTCCATTTTGAATTTGAATGACAAATTTGTTCAGAAATCTTAGATCTAGCATAGTTCTTGCTTCTCCTGGCTTTTTCATCCACATGAACAAAGGTGAGTAAATTCCTTTGAATTCTTGGTTGTGAGGTACTAGTTCTATTACTCTTTGTTGGTATAGAATCGATATGGCTTCTAGAAATGTTTGTTTGTGTTTTGGGAAAGATAGAATTATCACAGCTTCCCCCACCAAATAGATTCCTCAAATCAAGAAATTTATCCTGTATCCTAGATAGATAGTTTTCAAAACCCAATCATCTGTGGTTGAAGTTTCCCATGCTGTGTAGAAATTGGATATCCTTCCTCCTACCTTCTCCTCTCCCAGCCTGATATAGTCATGATTTTCTTCCCCTAACTGCATTGTTTTTAGGTCCTCAGAAGGGCTGTTGGTTATCATTCCTCCAAGATCTTTGAAAAAATGGTTTACCTGGCCTGTATTCTTTGGCTTCACGTAAATTGGGTTGTTTTTGATTAAAAGATGGCCTAAAAACTTTATTCTGGATTGGAAGACTTTTTTTGCTTGAATTGCTATCAATTAAATCTTCTAGTTTCTTCCCGAATAGCAAATTGCCTTCATATGGTATAGCTGTGAGCCCTTGTTTAGAGTGGACATCTGCTTTCCATTGTTTGAGCCACAAGGCTCGTCTGGCTACCCCTGAATATCCCATAGATTTGGATATGAGTTTTACTGAGCCTAGGGATGCCTCAACAATAAATTTGTTAGCAAATTTAATGTCCTGAAGGGACTTTACAATTTCGGCTCTTGGAACTCCCTGATTGAGGGCAGATTCTATCTCTTGGATCCATATGCTGCTGGCCCTGGCCAGATTGGTGATGGCTATTGGAGGTCTCATGGTGGAGCCTGCCACAGAAAAAGCTCTTTTTAAAGCTGTTTACTCTTTGCGATCCATGGGATCCATGGGATCACGGAGGGATGTAGAGTCTTCTGTGGCTAGTGCCATTTTCCTAGCTATCTTGGCAATTGGAGTATCAATCTTTGGTGCTTGCTTAAGTTGTTTCATATCATCTTACAAAAATGGATACAGGTTTTGAAGGTTCTGAGAAATGGCAAATTTCTTATCCGGGTTCTTCCATTCTGATGAAATGTGGTGTATAAAGGAATGGATGAGCATAGTAACTTGTTGTTTCCAATGTGGCTGTTGGGGTTAGTAAGGAGTGACGATAACTATGTGCATTGCGTTGTTGTGTTGTCCATTTTGTGTGTGTTTTGGACAATGCGTTTTGTCCGTGTTCCGGGCTGTTTGTGGTTTAATGCATTTTCTATGCGTTTGTCTGTGTTTTGTTCGTTTGTGTGCATTTTTTGGAAGATCACAGGAAATATTGGAGAAAAAGTTTCCATAGACTATTTTTAAAGTGAGACTCTGATACACACGGACCAAAAGGCATGCACGCGTGCGGATAAAAAAAACGGAAAGGATACGGGATGCAAATTATATAGTTGGGGACTGATTGTTGCGATTTCAAATATATAGTAAATTACATTGTGATTCGCAACACAACACGCATAGTGGGACATAACCCCTAACCCATTGTGCTGAATTCCCCCATCTTATTGCTTTAGGTGTTTGTGTCATTTTGCTTCCATTTGGATTTTCCTCTAGCAAGGTTGGAATTGTCAGATTGGTATCAAAGAATATTAAAATGGCTTCAGAAAGATAGATTGAATTTCCTTGATTTCAAAGCATCTTAAAAACAAGCCAAGTATGCAGGGGGTCTAAGGACTGGAAGAATGCATGACAGTTTCATAACCACTCGGTAAAACCTGGGTTGGAGGAAAGGGAATATAAGTACTGCATGGGCATGCAACCCTTTAACTTCCATCTTCAAATGATAGCAGGAAAATGCACCACCTCTCCTATAGACAGTAAAAGGTAAGTAAGCTTTCTTTGCATTTATACTGCTCTCCTGTTGGAGAAGTTTTTAGCTCTCCTTTTCTTTCGTGAAATCTCTGCAGTGTTTTTTTCACTGATTATATATCATTTGTAGAGCTGCTTCAGGACTCAGGTGTCTACCAGATGAATGACTTTTATTTGCTTAGTGTACATTTCTGGTTATTACCTACTTTAAAATATTAGGTAAGAGCATAATGAAGATTAGTTGACATTACAGGTACCTAGAATTCCCCTAGGCTAGAAAGAGATAGTTGTCTGTCATGTTTTCAGAATTATCTTTCTGCTGCTATACTACTTACAACTAATAGATGGGGCTGTAAGTTGTTCTATTTAGCCAGTTCTTTGCAGGCTGCCTTAGAACCAGTGATACACTGTATGGTTAAACATGGATGTTGTTAATGTGCTTTCCCTAGGCATAATGTGACTTTTATTTGTGTCTACAGTTTGTGCCATACCAGGATAAAACTGGAATCTATGTGATAATAGAAAAAAAGAGAAATAGGAACACTGACCAATTGTCATTTGACCTGATCAGTTGCCATGCAAGAGAACATGCAAGGCCAAGTTTCGCCTATTTTGTTTAAACAACTAGATTACAATAAAGCCTTTATACTCCTTTAAGGCTGGTCAGTAGGCCCCTTCTTGCCTGAAGTCCCGTCTGCCATCTGGAATCTGAGCAATCATAAATTTCTAGTTATTGCACTAGAGTTTGATAAATTGGGTTATTTCCCACACCGATTGTGCAGTTCGGTAGACCATTTTGTGTGTTCTGCTTAGACAAGACATAGACAACACATTTTCATTGACTAATCTGTTTACAGTATTGAGGATAACTAGGAAAGGACACTGGTACACACGTTTTGTATCTCCAGGATCAGTATTGTGGTGACCATATTTTCATCTGTTGAACTGTCTGAATATATTGAAATACCCAGGTCTTGCATTTTTTTACACAAAATAGATAGAAAATTATTGGTTAGATTGATAATTTTGCCCGAAAATTTTAGCCCAATCAGCCAAAATATTAGACCTGGCAGCTGATAAGTTCAAAATATTTCTTGTGTGTCCATGCCCTCTCTCACATGCATTATTATGTGTGTGTTTATTATTATGTGTGTGTTTTTAAGGGTTTATGTATGTGTTAGATTGCAGCCACACTATACACATGTGGTAACATGCACAAATAAGGCAATCATTATTTAGCACGTTTGCTCTGCAATTTGTCCAATATTCTGTTATCGGAGCACCTCACCAGAAGTGTGTGAGAAATACACCTAGCCCTTAGAGCACGGCCACACTGCAACGCAAACGCATGCGCAATGCGATTTCGTTGCATTTGCGCATGCGTTTTTTCCAATAAGTATTGGAAAACGCATGTGATTGAGATAAAAAATGCGGAACGCAAAACGCAATAGTAAACGCAACGCACCCAAAAACGCGCGTTTTCGGTGCGTTGACGTGTTTTCAATGACAAGAAAAAAACGCAAATGCAAAAAAAGCGGCCTAGCCCTAACTGTGCATTTTTCTTTGCAAAAATCACAAGCTAGTGATTGTGGAAACATCAAACAGAAACGGTGAAAAAATTTCATTATGCAACTTCATCCACCGTCCCGTCGTTAGTAGAAATTCATGCAGCTGTGGCAAATTACAGTGCTATCACAACACAACACAACCCAGGCAAATTTTTTTTAAAATTCGTTTTATTGATGCCAAAGCGCAATTGTAACATATATGGTGCATTAAACTTTTTACATGACAGTACCTTTATTAAAGAAGCCCAAGTCTGTCATATTGAAGTAGGAGGAATTCTACACTGGAACATTGCTCCAGTGCACAACAGAGTAAAGTGGGATCAATCCCATTTTGTGACATAGAATGCTTGGAATGCTGCCAAAGACCGTCACAGTGGTAGCGCAGGCCAATTTAGATGTTATCCAACTATTTAGCAATTTTGCTAGGATTACCTAGTTATAAAAATTGCCTGGTCCCAGGGGCACTTCTAGAGTTTTTGCTGCCTGAGCCAAACTTTTGAATGCAGCCCTTGATTATGCATTAGAAATGCCATACTTTCTGTAGTATAAAAAAATTTAGCCAAAAGATTTGTAAGCCCCCCACCATGTCAAGGTAGACTCTTTCAGCAGGGCCCTAACTAACCTAACTAGTCTAACCTAGCCTAACAAACTAAAGCTAACCTAACAATATAAAATGATTTTAACAACATATCTGTTACTAGGGAAAATTATTTTTTTTCTTGACCGGTCAAGGAGAACTTTTTTTCTACCACTGCCTGTCTGCTGCCTTTCTTCTTCAGTGCAGGGGTGCTGCCTGAGACAAATGTCTCACTCTGCCTAATGGTAGAAGTGGCCCTGCCTGGTCCGTGTCAGGTACTGCACATGCCACAAGGCTAAGCTATTATTAGTATGGTGAGTGCATGCTCAGAATTAGTGGATTTCATTCTTTTATATCAGTAAATAATCAAAGGTGAGGGTACACACAGTTCTCCCTATACTTTAGTACAGGGGGCTGACTGCAGCCAAGGGAAAATTTCCAAACGAAACAAGAGATCTGAATGCAAACTTCCATCAGCAGTGGGAATGATTCCTTTGGATCTGACAGAATCACCCTTTCACGTTCATGTGTGTATCCAGCTTTAGTCCCCCCTACCCCCAATGCGTTCACAGGGGCTGTTCCTAAGGTAATTAGACACTTTTTTAATAAAGTAGAATCTAGTGCAAATAGCACATAGGGCTGTAAGTAGACAATAATATCATATTAAGTCCTCATTTTCCTAAAAGCTGGCAAACCATCTTTCTACAGAATCCATCCATTAATTACCATGACTGCCAGCAGGGACAAAATCCCGAGTCCTGCAGTCAGGGCTTAAATTATGTCCTAGAAACACCTGTGTGAACCCCACCAATAAAACGCCCATAGCACCACCCATCAGCAACCATTCACTCTCTGCCTCCGCCAACACCTCAAGCACCGGTATCTGGCAACCTTGTCTCTATCCCTCTGTAAGGGAATTACAGGGTTATTCAATAAAAGTTCTTATCGTTTAAAATGGTCCTAATTTTGCCCCAACCAATCAGATGTTAGCTTTCAAATGTTAAATAAGATCTGATTGGTTGGGGCAAAATTAGCACCATTTTAAATGATAAGAACTTTTATTGAATCTCCCTGATAGTCTGTGAGGCCGAGGCCAGTCTACCGTGCGTCCTAGCACACCAGACCTGTGCCTGTTTCCGGCGCGCTAGTATGCGTTGCCATGCACTAAGATTGTGCAATGATGAGCAATCGTAGTGCATGTGACTGCACAAAAATAATGCAGATTGCATGCACTCCGATTAGCGTATAACAGCGCAATGCATGGCAGTGCATCTCGTGTGGCCACAGCAATTGACCAACACTAGTGTGCGCTTTTTAACACGTGATCAGATCGCTCATTAAAACGAGTCAGTGTGACCTAGCTCTTAGGGCTAGGCAACACTAGTGCGTTTTGCGCTCGCGATTGTGCCACGATTTTTGCTAAAATGGAAATCACGGGATGCGTATGCAATTGCGTGTCCATTCGCGTTTTGGTAATGCATGCGTTCACCATTTTTGGTGCGTTAACGCATGCGTTTCCATAACGGAAAGCACACAAGAATCATGCACACAATCGCGTACGATAACGCTCACGATTTTGTGCGCGATTCCTGTGCGTTGCAGTGTGGCCTCAGCCTTACAGGCCTTTATATGAAACAGATGCTATAGAGTACCCAAACTCAATTCCCTTTTATCATTGGAAACTTTTATAAACTGCTCCCTTCCCTACCATCTTGGTTAGTTAGTTACACTCTCATTAAATAACTGATAAATTAAAAGGAAATGGCTGTGATTAAATAAAGTCTTGTAAACATGTTAGATGTTGTCAGACAGAGCAAGTCTGAAGACCACTTTGTCTGGCAATTTAACCTGTGGGGCAGCCCCTGCTGTCTTTGTAATATAATTCCATCCAGAGTTTCTTACTTCACGAACCAGCTTTACAAATATTAGGTAAATTCCAAATTATATAAAAGGCAAAAGAACAAGCAATCATATTTAAAAATATTTAAAATCAGAGCAAGCACTGGCTGTACAGTAAAGGATTAGTTCACCAAAAATATAACATTTTCTTTATCAAATTTATAATTAACTAAATTTATAATTGTAATGGAGACTGTTTTGCCAAAGTTGTGTACACAAGGGTGAGGGGAAGGAGGGAGTGCAGTGGAACTGACGGGAGACACAGCAGCACTGCAGGATCACGGTTTGGTAAGTACTGTGATCTCTGCTTGTGGGACGATATCGAAGACAGATCGCAGTTTGGTAAGTACTGTGATCTCTGCTTGTAGGACGATATGGAAGACAGATCACGGTTTGGTAAGTACTGTGATCTCTGCTTGTAGGACGATATCGAAGACAGATCGCAGTTTGGTAAGTACTGTGATCTCTGACTTGTAGGACGATATGAAGACAGATCACGGTTTGGTAAGTACTGTGATCTCTGCTTGTAGGACGATATGGAAGACAGATCACGGTTTGGTAAGTACTGGTGATCTCTGCTTGTAGGACGATATCGAAGACAGATCGCGGTTTGGTAAGTACTGTGATCTCTACTTGTAGGACATATCGAAACAGACATTTGGTAAGTACTGTGATCTCTGCTTGTAGGACGATATCGAAGACAGATCGCATTTGGTAAGTACTGTGATCCCTGCTTGTGAGACGATATCGAAGACAGATCACGGTTTGGTAAGTACTGTGATCTCTACTTGTAGGACGATATCGAGACAGATCGCGTGTGGTAAGTACTTGATCTCTGCTGTTAGGACGATATCGAGACAGATCACGATTTGGTAAGTACTGTGATCTCTGCTTGTAGGACGATATCGAGACAGATCGCGGTTTGGTGAGTACTGTGATCTCTGCTTGTAGGACGATATAGAAGACAGATCGCGTTTGGTAAGTACTGTGATCTCTGCTTGTAGGACGATATCGAGACAGATCGCGGTTTGGTAAGTACTGTGATATCTGCTTGTAGGACAATTTTGAAGACAGGAGCAAGTGCTAAAATTTAAAAAGGAAATGTTATATTTTTGGTGAACAAATCCTTTAAAGGAACATATGAAGCTCTGTAATATCTTTCTTTTTCTTTTAAAGAAAAACAAAAGCTAACATGTAAATTAGTCTATAGACTCTATAATTCATTTAACTTTCCCCTCTAAAATCAGCATTGTTGATGCAACATCATCTGTAATTCTGCAGGTTAATGGTATCTCCATGCAGCCTTCCATTTAAAAGCTCAGAGAGGTCCCAGACAGGTGATCCAGTGGTTACAGGGGGCTGCAGAACACAGTGTGCACCTGCAACTATAAGGGCAATGTACGAAGGGCTGTTATCGCTTTCTATTGCCTCCTTTAGATAATGCACCGAGCCAATAGCGGGTCTCTGTGCATTGTGAATGGGGTTTAATGATATCTGCTGGCATTAAAGATTCCATCTTAAAGGGCATGTCCACCCCACTTTTACATTTTTGCTGTAGTGTAGGGCTCCCAACCCCAAATGCCATAGTTATTTGTCACAAAACTCCCCCGATCATTATTTACTTGCCTCTCTCCTCCGATGTTAAGTCCCGACCCTCTGCTTGCATGAAACTGCCGGACCGGCAGCCGTGTCTATGATTGGCTGAGAGGCAGCCAATCACGGACGTGGCTTCCGGCTTTACTGAATGTCGGGGGAAAGAAGCAATGTAAGTAAAGATCGGGGGGAGTTTTGCTGGAAATAACTACAGCGGTTGGGGCTGGGGGAGGAATCCCTACATGACAGAAAAGGGGATTTGTGCTAGGGGGAGGGGTTCTGCAGTGCGCATGACATTTTTTTTCGGAGGGGAGACAGGAGGCAGAGTCCTATATGGACATGGCCAGGCTCCTGGTGGTCACTGTTTTGGACTTTGGAGGGACAAATTATTTGGAGCAGGGATGTGAGGTAAGGATTTTTATGCACTACACAGTGGGGCCAGTAGTGGGTTACATTATAGTTTTGGGGGTGGACATGCCCTTTAAAGAGCCACTATCAGCGGTGTTGCGGTGGTTGCATGACCTGTTTTTTGCGCATCACTGCAAACAAATGATTTGTGTCTTAAAGTGTTGGCCCTTGGTACATTGGTTAAGCGGTTTTAAGACACAAATTGCTGATAACGGTTCTTCGTACATAGCCCCATAACGTCTGTGACCCACTCTGGAAAAACCGAGAAACCATTTTTTTCACTGCATTTCAGAGGGGAGAGCTACTGTCATCTTTTATTATAGAATTCATGCAGTCTGATCTATATTGCCAGGTACACACAAACAGAAAAAATTTTATCCCCGAAATCTAATATCATTTTATTGACCCTTTTTTTTGTCCCAATTGGTGAACAGTCAGATGGAAAAATCACTCTACAATTGCAGAGCATGCGATCCACAATAAAATGATGATCATGTGCTCCAAAAAGGGACCACAGTGCTTGCCATTGCACCCACATTGACATGCACTGCTCTGCGCAAGCACGTTCGTTAGCATGAGAAAGCGTGGCAGTCTGGCCTAGCCCTAAGAATCGATTAACCTTTTTCACACCATTCTATGCTTAATGAGTACAGGCAGTCCCCTGGTTACAAACATCCAACTTACAACTACTGTACAGCATGGAGGTCTGCAGGAAGTTGTCCACCGGGGGGGTTAGATACCCACCACTGTTCAATGGGGCCCCAACCCTTCCCATTACTCACCTTGTGCTGTACTAGAAGCAATGTTAAAAACAGCTGATCGCAAAGCCAAATAGCACAGAAATCACTTCTGCAAACATCTAAGTTGCATCTAATAGTTCCATATACCTGTTCCAACAAAGGACAAACCTACAGAATCTGATTTGTTACCCGGGGACTGCCTGTACTGTATTAGTCATAGACTTTGTTAAATCAATATAGCGTTTTGTCTGTGAAAATGAAACAGTAAATGACGCCATCAACATGTCATAAACGTTTTACTTAAACCATAAAGACATGTAATAATTCATTATTATCAGTAAGGCCCCGTTCACCCTACACATGGGCAAAAATTGGGGGGGGGGGAAAGTAACATAACATGTTTTTGTCTGTTTTCTGGAAAAAGATACAAAAAAATGACTACTACACAGTGGTCATTTTTTTTGTATCTTTTTCCAGAAAACGTATCCGTTTCCAGACAGAAATGCATGTGGCTGTTTTTGTTTTAACGGACTGGGTCAATAGTGTGAACGAGGCTTTAGGTATACATTTTCTCAGTTCCTTCTTATGAAATACAAAATTATGACCATTCTGTCTTACACTGAACATGGTCTCCAGAAGACAAGAATGTACAGTGTAGAGGCTTCATGACACTCAGTAAAGGAGAATTTAAGAATACAACTTATTAAGTAAGTAAACTTGATTTTACTGATTTTTCCCCATGTTTAGCTGAGTCAAACCTTATAAATACCTCACTAAAGGGAGTAATTGTGTATTCAGTCTCACAACTGTTTAGGTCCATACACATGTGCAATGTATCAGGTGCAAGTGGCAGATGAATCACTGACAAATGTCTACTTTGGCAGACAATATCATGTGTGAAAGATTGCAATGGCAATGTTCCGGATGGATCCCCAATGACACCAACCTTTAATTTCAGTTGATCTACTCTTCCCCAAAGCTGATTGCTGATGACCATTGCTCACCCTGAGTTTGTAGTATTTAACTCAATCAAAGCTGTCCAGGATATCCACTGTTCCTGGACTGACCAGTGGAAAAACATTCTTGTGTGGCATGCCTTCCTGTTGAAGATGTCCAGGATGTGGGAGGAAGCAGGACAGGGTAGAAGCAGGAGCAGTTTGATAGCTTTGTTTGAAGTAAATACTACAAACCCAGCAGTGTGGCCCTCAATCTGGGTATTATTAATATAGACTTATTGATGAGGACAAAATATAGTATAAATGTCCTTTAAGATTTATTATCAATAGATTATCGATATCGATAGATAAATTATCGATAGTTTATTCGAAGCAAATTGTTTCTAACAGTTCAGATAAGTGACAAAGTTTGGCAAGTTAAGATTATCATGTAACTGTGGGGCTTCCTGTTTTGAAAATTGACTTTAGGTTTAAAAAAAAAGTTGGCTGCACCATTAAAGTAGGAGGTGGAGTTGTTCTATGATTGTAAATCATACACCATAGAACACTTCTGCAAAGGTTCCCTTTAATTTTATATCAGGTGTGTGATCAAATACTGACACTAGGGTGCTTCTGGCAGCTGATCAACACCACAGTGTGGGTTAGACCGAACTCTGGCGATTTTTTTGTGAAATTGTGTCACAATATATAATAATGTATATAATAATGTGTACAAATATATATCAATTGATTTTGTGTTCTACCTACCATATATTCTGTGTACCTGCATGGGTACTGTTTTAAACAGTGTGTGAGGGTCTGCTAAGTTTTGCTTTAGCCCGGTAATTCAGTTGTTTTGCATAATAAGTACTTGTGTTGAAGAGGTTCGACATTTTGTCTGCAGCAGATATTATCAAATGTTTTCTGAAGGTGCCAATACACATTCAGTATAGTCCATCAGATCCAACAGGATTTAATAAATATATGCAATGTCTATGGATAGGTTGCGTCTGCAAAGCCGACAAGCTAGCCATCAGGATCGGGACCTATCTGTACGAACTGAAAATTTCCTTTGGATTTTTACTGACTCCCTATACTACAGTATAGGGAACCGATAATGCTCATTTGCATTTTTGGGCAGAGCAAACAATTGTTCCGTATAAAGTATTATTCCTGTCTATTGCTGCATCAGGCAATTCACAATCAAAGACCAAAGTCACCTGTGTATGGGCACCTTAACTGTAGGGGACCAGTTATCTCCTATTAAATAAAGCTGATAGTGTTTCACCTCTAAACTGTAACTGATTTTCTTAAACATATAACACACTCTATTTTGTCTTCATTGGTTTGGCTATTATTATTTCCTACAGTGTAAAAGTTTATTAAAAGTGCATTAAAGTTTTTTTTCTCCATCCAAACCTCTGTAATCTAATATTTAAGTCGTCACAGATTTATGGAGTACCAAAACTGTTAAGAGTATGTCTCCCAGGAAGAATTTGCCCACATTTGATTACTTCTGGTTATAATTCATTCTCTGTGTTTATAGGTATATACTTAGTTTACTCTGTGTCCTGAGTGGATCTTCTTAAATTCTTTAACTTGACAAGCTGTGCTGATTGCTTTAAAATATGGAAGTAAGGTTAATCCCAAATTTTCCAGAGCAGCTGGATCTTAAATGAATGTTTCCAACCACAGACTACATCCTGGTCTTCTTTCTCATTTTTTACCACTAAAATTTTAGGCAGTTCCCAGATTTGTGCATTTGTCGATTTATTTTTAAACAATCACATGTACTGATTTAAAGGGGAAGAACATTTATTATGACATAATGGTGACAAACATGACAACTTACAGAGTGGATAAGAGATAAAAGACCTGCTTAAAGGAAAATTATACTCACCTAGACCCCTGCTCCTGCCATCCGTGACTTCTCTACTACCCAGGGTGAAGACCTAAACAGCACTGTCCTCACCCCTGGGTTTGCTTTCTAACTCTAGCTTTACTCACATGAAGTTTCCTTCAGTGCATTGTCCCACTTCCAGGTTCACAATCCGGCTATTGAGAAGACACCCTTCTTTCAGATTGTGTATCCTCATTGGCTTAAGTCGCATATGGACTCCAGGAGCTGAGCACCGAAGAAAACTTAAGGTGAGTAAAGGTAGAGTTAGATAGCAAACCCATGGGTGAGGACAGTGCGGTTTAGGTTTTGGCGAGTTGCCCTTTAAGTTTTTTTTTTTTTTTTAGAAAACCGTTAAAATGAAAAGTAAATGAATTCCTACCTCCAAATATTGTTTCTGTGAGGAGCACAAAAAAAAATATTCTGCCAGTCTTCCTCCTGGCTTCAGCAGTATCTTAAATACAGGACTAGTTCAAGACTAACCTGAGAAATGAAAACTGTATGTGCTGTATCTTTTTCAACGAAACAATATCGTGTAATAGGAATAATCAATCCTACCTCCTTGCTCCAGGTACTTTTCATTTTTAAAAAGTACATTTTTAGAGTATAGTTATCCTTTAAGTTCCAGACCCCATCAAGGTAAATGTCAGTTTTGTGTTTTGTTTTTTTTTTAGCTCTATGTTACGTAAATTTTGGGCCATCTGGCAAGTGAGGATTTGATTGAGACTGTCTATATATTTACTCCAATAAAGAAAACATGAGCCTTACCTGTCCTTAAACCTCAATGGTAAATAAAATCCCCTCACTGAAAAAAAGGTATTTTTGTCCCTCAGGCAAAAATAAAATAACAATAGATGTCATCATGTTATGTATCCAAGGCATTCCATGTGTTCACTAATTAAAGATTGCTTTAAAGGAATAGTTCACTCGAAAAGTGAACAATTTCTTAAATGTATTGACTGAAGATCGGGAGGTTAAGGAGCTATGCCTTACCTCCCATTTTTCAATCAATATCTCAGCAGACAGGAACAAAGGTAAGTATGTTAACCTTTGTGCGATCTTCTGCTGCAGAACTACAAATTCCTGACTGCTTCCTGGTTCTAATCCAATATAACTTGCATTATCGCCCATGCGTGCTATAGTGGATTAGAACCAGGAAGCAGTTGGGAATTTTTTGTTCTGCAGCGGAGGATCAGGTGAAAGGTTTATATACTTACCTTCATCCCTCGCTCCTGAGATATTGATTGAGGATGGGAGGTAAGGCATGCTGCTTAAAGGGTATGTCCACCCTTGAAATAATTTTTTTATATGTCATTCCCACTGTCCCCCCAGCCCCAACCGCTTTATTTATTTTATTAGAAAATGCCCCAAACTTTACTTACCTCCCCTCTTTCCTCCGCCACGCTGCCGGCCCTCTGCTTGCGAGAAAATGCAAGCAGAGGGGCGGGACCAGCAGTCGCGTCTGTGATTGGCTGAGCGGCAGCTAATCACGGACGCGGCTGCAGGGATTTCATTGCGGCGGAGGAAAGAGAGGAGGTAAGTAAAGTTTGGGGCACTTTCAAATAAAATAAATAGAGCGGTTGGGGCTGGGGGGACAGGGGGAATGTTACATATAAAGGGATTTACACTAGGGGGAGGGAATCCTAATCGGGAGGGAGAGGGAGGGGGAGGGAGGGGAAGAAGGGCTGCAGTACGCATGCCAAACTTCTCCCGGAGGCCAGGTAGGAGGCAGAGTCCTATATGGACTCTGCTATCCTCCTGGTGGACAGTTTTTGGGACTTTGGGGGGGGACTACAGGAGAACCATATGGAGCTGGGATAAGTATTAAACTACACTACATGATGGGGCCAGTAGTGGGGGGGATTATAGTTTTGGGGGTGGACATGCCTTTAAAGGGCATCTCCAATACATAAAAAACTTTTTATATATTGTACTGCATGCCCTCCCACCCCCAAGTGCCTATATTGGAACTTTAAAAATGTTTTGTAACTCTATTTACAGCTCCTCGGTCCAGCGCTGTTCTGGTCCAGCTCCCCTGCCTGCCGGAACTACAAGCCAATCACAGCTGTGGCTGCCAATAATACAGAACACCGAGGTTCTGTAAGTAGAGTTTGCAAAAGATTTTTAAAGTGGCAGTTGGGGGTGTGAGGGCATGCAGTACAATAGGCAGACAATATATACTAGGCCATATACCGGTACTAGGGCAGACATTAGATATATTAAAGATATGTCATGCCTATTCTATTTAATATCTAAAATTTTACAAGCAGCGTTTTTTATCTTGAAATAATCCCATCTCATCCATTCATTTTGTGATCTCAAATTGATTGAATAAATGAACGGGCTAGGCAGTTCTTAGATATAGTGGACATTTCTCTATAGAGGAACGTCTACCTAATGTCTAAGTAGTTTATGGGCTCCTTAAAATTGCGATTAAACAAATCTTATTACTTTTGTTGGTGTGGAGAACTTTTATTGCTAGTTAAAGGCCTCACTAGTAATCTTTTTAGAAGTAGGTTTACATGTGGATCATAAGATGAGTTTATAAAAAAAAAGGTAATTTAGATTTAGAAAATAGATATTATAATGAAATAAACGAAACAAAATGATTTTGTTTTTTTAACAGCAATTTAGAAACATGGAGCATCAGAAGAACCACAAAGACTAGGGATCTGATCTGAATTAAAGGATTTATTGGTGGCCATTGAACATACGGGTTTTAACACTAAAGTGAAAGATCATTGACATTTTCATACATTTGGTTTCATTAGCTTCTTAGGCCACTGTTAAAGCACACTCCCCTGATGTGACATGCAAGGTGTCACGAAACGCGTCAGGGTTTCTCTTTCTCCAAGCTATCTGTTTTTAATTATCGGCAAATAAAAGTTACTTTTTACCTTACGTGGGATGGAGTCTTGGTCCGCTTCTTTGGATTAACTTTAAAGCACACTAAAGCCTTTATTATGCAGACATTTGTGAACTGCAAAACATGAACAGGGAGAGGTAAAATCACTGAAAGTTGCTATTTACCTGTGCAAGATCAGAGGTGTAACTACCACAGGAAAAGCACCTGAAACCACTGGGGTCCCCAAATTTTATACTACCTAAAATTACAGCCCCCACAGACAACTGCTTTAAATTAACCAGGGAGTGGTCACATTTTAGTTTTGCTGGGGGCTTTCTATTTATGCCACTTTCCAAGATCCTGTAATGCAATAAGCACTTTGCAGAAGTTACTGCATTGCGGGACCTTGGTCAGGTAAGGAGCACCTCATAGTGATCATTTTACAGGCTAGTTGAATACACTAAGTTTTGCCGCTACATCTAATCGCAAAACTTATTGAAATGGGTGCCCTATCTCCCAAAACATTTGAAAATAGTGCAAGCCACTTAAAGGGCATGTCCACCCTTCTAAATAAAATGTTATATGTTGTAGGGCTTCCTCCCCCAGCCCCCACCGCATTATTATTATGGACAGAAACTCCCCCGATCTTAACTTACCTTCCCTCTATCTTTTGCCACACTGCCCAGCCTTCTGCTTGCGTGAAAGTGCAAGCAGGGGGCCTGGCCGGCAGCCGCGTCTGTGATTGGCTGAGAGGCAGCCAATCACGGACACGGCTGCCGGCAGTTCAGAACGGCGGAGGATAGAGGGAAGGTAAGTAAAAACCGGGGGAGTTTCTGGCCATAATAATAATGCGTTTGGGGCTGGGCGAGGAAGCACTACAGCATATAAAAAGGGTTTTGTGCTATGGGGAGGGAGACCGAAACGGGAGGGAGAGGGAGGGCTGAACTGCGCATGGCAAATTCTCCCGGAGGAGAGACAGGAGGCAGAGTCCTATACGGACTTTGCTAGGCTCCTGGTGGTCACTTTTTTGGACTTTGGGGGGACATTACAGGAGAACCATTAGGAGCTGGGATGTAAGGTAAGGATTTTATTGCACTACACAGTGGGGCCAGTAGTGGGGGAAATTATAGTTTTGGGGGTGGACATGCCCTTTGAAATGAGTAGGAAATCAAGTAGAAAAAAAAGAAAGAAAATCCAATTGGTTGCTAAAAATTCATAGCATGAACAAACTTTGCACCACTTGTAGCAAGGATGTCAAACTCAGTATCATAAGGGGCAAAAATCAAAAAGACAGGCTTAATGGTAGGTCCATTTTTTGGTACTTAGCAGGTGTGGGATTGGGACTCTGTCACACTGGTATCTAGTGTTGGTGTCTGCAGGGAAAGGGTGTGACACACTGTTATGGACTGGGTCCTCTGCCTATGGTGCGATCATGTGCTAATGTGGAACGCCCACCTTACTCGTCTGGCGCGGTAATGGAATGGCCAACTCCAATGAAAGGCCTTTGTCACACCTCCCTTTCCCAGTGCTGGGCTAGATACACCAACAGTTACATCATGACTGCATTGAAACCTTAATGCTCTGCTATCCATTTGTGCAAGTCACATTTGCGCAGACCCAAGAAGCGGTGTGAATTTTGAATGTGTGTGCATGGCTGTATGCACGTATAATTTTATTACTACTTGGGTACAAAGAGCTGTACATTATAATATACAGAAAATACAAACAAGGGGATAAGTGCAAATAATTATACAGATAAATAAAAATGAAATACAATGTCATACATAGGTTAAATATATATATCGTATATAATCGAGTATAAGTCGAGGTAGCTATTTTTACATGGAAAAGGAGTAAAACGTGATTGACTCGAGTATAAGCCGAGGGTAGAAAATAGGGCCACTACTGCCTGCTGATTCTGTATTGTTTTGAGGCTTTAGTTGCCCTTTAAAAGGACAGCAAAATTCCCATACAGTTGTCCCATACATTAATAGCCAAATCCAGTATGGTTATTACTGTATGGGACTACTGTATGGGAATTCATCTGTCCATTTAAAGGGCAATTAAAGCCTCAAAACAATACAGGATCAGAAGGAAACAATAGATTCCATTCTCCTGAATCTGTATTGTATATGTAAAGGCATTAGTTGCCCTTTAAATGGAATCCAACACAATAACTCCCCAATTACTTGCCACTCCAGATGTTTGGAAACTACAACTCTCAGCATGCTTTAGTTGCTGGGAGTTGTAATTTCCAAACATCTTCAGTGGCAAGCACTGCATCCATCCCCCATCCCCCCAGAGCCCCCCCAGTGGAGGAGAGGCTTTAAGGTAATCCGGCTGCATCTATCTAAAATAACTAACATGAAATTCTGCAGCCGCACACTTCCTCTCTTCCGAGAGAGGAAGCGAGCGGCTGAAGGATTTCAGGTTAGTGACTCGAGTATAAGTCGAGGTAGGATTTTTAGATCATTTATAGATAAATTATATATAAATTGATATAAGTGCCTTGACACATTAGGAATGAGATCCCTGCCCCGAAGAGCTTACAATCTAAGTATGTGGGACAATATATAGATTTATGTGAGGGGAAGTGTACAAAGTGCCTGAGATGGCTAACAATCATTTATTGTGCTGGTGCTTAGAAAGGTAGGATAACAGTCTAGATTTAAAAGTATTAATGGGTGTCACCTGGTAAAACAAGAGAGGGAGACAGTTCCAAAGGTAGGGAACAGCAAGAGAGATTGGCTTAAGGTGGAAGAAGGCAGTGTTCGTTGGAGGTTTTGTGGAGATTTCCTTGTGAGGAACGGAGGGCACGGCCAGGAACATAAGCGATCAAGAGAGAAGATAAGTAGGGAGGTGCTGTAGAGTGAAGGGATTTAAAGGTTAAAAAAAGGATATTAAATATGATTCTTTGTTTGATGGGAAGCCACCCTATGGACTGAAGTATCAGGGTTGAGGGTTCTCTTTTGAAAGAGAGTGAGATGATCCGAGCTGCTGAGTTTAAGATAGACTGGAGAAGAGAGAGATGAAAGTCCGGGAGTCCAAGTAGTAGAATGTTACAGTAGTCAAGACAGGAGATAAGGGCATGCATGAGAATTTAAGTAGTGGAGCGAGAGAGAAAAGAGAGAAAAACGACACGTCCTAGTGACATTGTTAATGTGATGATGGAAGGGAAGAGTAAAAGATTACTCCAAGGCAGAGAGAAGATTCAACTGGGTTTATAACCATATTGTCAATAGAGATGGAGAAGGATGGGCTAGGTCCTAGTTTGGGGGGGGAGGGGAAATTATTAATTCCGTTTTAGATATATTGAGTTTAAGGCGGTGGTGCGCCTTCCAGGAAGAGATAGAGAGCAGACATTTGGAGATTTGGGATTGAATTTCAGGGGTTAGTGATAGGGTGGACAAGTAAATTTGGGTATCATCAGCATATAGGTGATGCTTAAAGCCAAAAGAACTGATTATTTCCCTCAAAGAGATAGTGTAGAGTGAGAACAGCAAGGGTCCTAAAACCGAGCCCTGAGGGACCCCCACACTAAGCAGAACTTGAGAGCAAAGAGACAGAGAAAAATCTGATAGAGAGATAAGAAGTCAGTCTGCATGCCAAGAGAATATAGAATATAGAATTTGCATAAGAAGAGAATGGTCCACAGTATCATATGCAGGTCGAGGAGAATGAGGACCGAGAACTGTCCCTTGGCTTTGGCAGTTTGAAGTTCATTTGAGACTTGCAGAGAGCTGTTTCAGTTGAACTACCCAGTTGGAATCCTGACTGCAATTGGTTCAACAGGTTATTGTTAGACCATATGTTCTAAGAGTTTTGACACAAACTGTAAAAGGGAGACAGGCAGTAATTCGAGGTAGGGTCCAGAGTGGTTTTTTTTTAAAAAAGAGATTTGATGCACAGATGTCTCAGGTTGGGGGTTAAAAAACAAACTTTTTTGATGATTGGTCAAAATTAGTTTTTTTGACTTTAGTAAACCTTTAAAGGACAACTCCACCCTCATAAGAACATCTTTTAGAAAGAACGGCCCCTTTAAAATATGCTGATATATCATAGTTTGTCCTATGAATTCATTACGGTATGCCTGTTATGCTGTTATGCCTGTTATGCTTCTGGATGCCTCATGGAAACTGAGCAATTTAGAAACCTGTACTGAGCAGGTACTGAGCCTGGGCATGCTCAGAAGAGGCAGATAGGGGATTAACATTCAGTCATTGGCTGTGATGTCAACTGTCAAATCCATAACTGACAGTTGCTAACTGGAAGAACCTGGAAGCAGAAACGGGAAACAGGATACTGTGCAGGATTTCAGGTTAGACTTATATATTTCACTTTTCAAACTATTACCGTTTAGGGTTTTGGGGGGTGATTTACCTATA
This sequence comes from Hymenochirus boettgeri, assembly GCA_019447015.1. Lineage (NCBI taxonomy): Eukaryota > Metazoa > Chordata > Amphibia > Anura > Pipidae > Hymenochirus > Hymenochirus boettgeri. The sequence goes on along the minus strand of CM033476.1, from coordinate 260,637,764 downwards.
TGTAAGTTTTCATTTTAGGGCTGGACTTGCCCTTTAAAGGAAGAAGGAAAAATCCCAGAGGGAGAAATTGTGTATCTGCATTATGAATGTGTGTATGGCTATATGTAAGTGTATGTGCATTATGACTGTGTGTATGGCTATATGTGTGTGTGTATGTGCATTATGAATGTGTGTATGGCTGTATGTGTGTGTGTGTATGTGCATTATGAATGTGTGAGTTTGTATGTCCATTATGAATGTGTGTGTATGTGCATTATAAATGTGTGTATGACTATATGTCTATGTATGTGCATTATGAATGTGTGTGCATGGCTATATGTGAGTGTATGTGCATTATGAATGTGTGTGCATGGCTATATGTGAGTGTATGTGCATTATAAATGTGTGTGTGTATGGCTATATGTGTATGTATGTGCATTATGAATGTGTGTGTGTATGGCTATATGTGTGTGTGTATGTGCATTATGAATGTGTATGGCTACATGTGTGTGTGCTTTATGAATGTGTGTATGGCTATGTGTGTGCACACGCATTATGAATGTGTGTTTATGGCTATGTGTGTGTGCATTATGAACGTGTGTTTATGGCTATGTGTGTGTGCATTATGAACGTGTGTTTATGGCTATGTGTGTGTGCAATATGAACGTATGTTTATGGCTATGTGTGTGTGCATTATTAACGTGTGTTTATGGCTATGTTTGTGTGTGCATTATGAATGTGTGTTCATGGCTATGTGTGTGTGTGTGCATGGCTATATGTGTGTGTGCATTATGAATGTGCGAGTGTATGTCCATTATGAATGTTTGTATGGCATGTGTGTTCATGGCTATGTGTGTGAGTTTGCATTATGTGTGTTCATGGCTATGTGTGTACCTTTTCTGTATGTGTTTATATCAAACACATTTTCCCATTAGAATGATAGTAAATGATGGCAGGCTACCCAGGGTGAGTCCCTGGAAGCCAGTAGAGAAGAAGGCAGAGGTTACTACATTTCGGCACAGCGAGGGTTACATCTCACCTGGTTGCTAGACACACACACACACACACACTGCTATAAGGCTCCTCCCTTTGTACTGTGATGGATTTCCTAGCTGAGCTGTAGCTTTGAAGCCTGCGGGCGGTAGGACCCGGTGGTCGCCTAGAGGCTGGGTGGAAAGAGGCACAGAGGGAAACCCATAGACAGAGGCTGGAAAAAAGGAAGAGAAGAGCCATTGCCTGGTGTGTGCAGGGGGAGACGGAGAACCTTTCACTGTAGACCGAGCGGTGGGGACCCACACACAGCTAATGAGGAGGAGGATGATACGGACTGAGAGTGGGAGGCTGTAGGACCGAGCCGGACATCCTGACACCAGCAGCACCATCACCATCATCATCCCAGGGTGGCAGCAAGGTGACAGCAGCAGCCGGATCCTCCCATCCCTCCATGCAATCAATGGGCTGAATCTGCAGCAGCAGCAGCAACACTCCAAGCAGCAGCAGCAGCTTCTCCTTCCTTCCCTCCTCCCACCCTCTCCCCCTCACTGGCTGCTCCTCTCCTCCCTTCTTTCCTCTCCCTTCCCTCTCCTGCTCCCCTCGGTGATGGTGAGGCTTCAACTGGCTGCAATCCACCACTAGGCCCTAACCAAGCCCCCCCTCCTCCTCTCTTCTTCCAGACTCCAGCTCATTAATATCCTCTCGCATCCATGTAAGTCAAACCGCCCGGCACTTCGATTTCTCTAAACCTTTGTCTTCCACCTTCTTTAAGCAGCTCCCACGCCCTTTTTAATTTATTGGTACAGTCCTTTCACCCACTGGGTACCAATTAGGGAAGCCCACTTTACTCAGGTCACTGCACTTGGGGCTGTATAGTACTTTAGGGGTTAAGGTTGGATTGTACCTTACAGGCATGGGGAGGGGTGATCAGTGCTGCAGCCCTGCCAGGGGCCTGGTCTTGTGTTTTAGTGCACTGCATTAGAGAGAGGGGAAACTACAACTGATGGGAATGGCCTATAGAGCAATCAGATCCCACTACACTGCATAGACAGATAATCAGATCCCACTACACTGTATTGATAGATAATCAGATCTCACTACACTGCATAGACAGATAATCAGATCCTACTACACTGCATTGATAGATAATCAAATCTCACTACACTGCATAGACAGATAATCAGATCCCACTACACTGCATTGACAGATAATCAGATCCCACTACACTGCATTGACAGATAATCAGATCCCACTACACTGCATTGATAGATAATCAGATCCCACTACACTGCATAGACAGATAATCAGATCCCACTACACTGCATAGACAGATAATCAGATCCCACTACACTGCATAGACGGATAATCGGATCCAACTACACTGCATAGACCGATAATCGGATCCCACTACACTGCATAGACGGATAATCGGATCCCACCACACTGCATTGTAGATAATCGGATCCCACTACACGGCATTGTAGATAATCGGATCCCACCTACACGGCATTGTAGGATCGGATCCCCACACCGGCATTGTAGGTAATCGGATCCACTTAGGCCATTGTAGGTAATCGGATCCCACTACACGGCAATTGTAGGTAATCGGATCCCACTACACGGCATTGTAGGTAATCGGATCCCACTACACGGCATTGTAGGTAATCGGATCCCACTACACGGCATTGGTAATCGGATCCTACACGGCATTGTGGTAATCGGATCCCACTACACGGCATTGTAGGTAATCGGATCCCACTACACGGCATTGTAGGTAATCGGATCCCACTACACGGCATTGTAGGTAATCGGATCCCACTACACGGCATTGTAGGTAATCGGATCCCACTACACGGCATTGTAGGTAATCGGATCTCCCACTACACGGCATTGAGGTAATCGGATCCCACTACACGGCATTGAGGTATCGGCTCACTACACGGCATGTAGGTAATGGATCCCACTACACGGCATGTGGTAATCGGATCCCACTACACGGCATTGTAGGTAATCGGATCCCACACACGGCTGTAGGTAATCGGACCCACATACACGGCATTGTAGGTAATCGGATCCCACTACACGGCATTGTAGGTAATCGGATCCCACTACACGGCATTGTAGGTTCGGATCCCACTACACGGCATGTAGGTAATCGGATCCCACTACACGGCCATTGTAGGAATCGGATCCACACACGGCATTGTAGGTAATCGGATCCCATACACGGCCATTGTAGGAATCGGATCCCACTACACGGCACATTGTAGGTAATCGGATCCCACACCGGCATTGTAGACAATCGGATCCCACTACACGGCATTGTAGACAATCGGATCCCACACACGGCATTGTAGACAACGGATCCCACTACACGGCATTGTAGGAATCGGATCCCACTACACGGCATTGTAGACAATCGGATCCCACTACACGGATTGTAGACAATCGGATCCCATACAACGGCATTGTAGACAATCGGATCCCACTACACGGCATTGTAGACAATCGGATCCACTACACGGCATTGTGGTAATCGGATCCACTACACGGCATGTAGGTAATCGGATCCCACTACACGGCATTGTAGACAATCGGATCCCACTACACGCATTGTAGGTAATCGGATCCCACTACACCGCATTGTAGACAATCGGATCCACTACAACGGCATTGTAGACAATCGGATCCACTACACGGCATTGTAGACAATCGGATCCCACTACACGGCATTGTAGACAATCGGATCCCACTACACGGCATTGTAGACAATCGGATCCCACTACACGGCATTGTAGACAATCGGATCCCACTACACGGCATTGTAGACAATCGGATCCCACTACACGGCATTGTAGACAATCGGATCCCACTACACGGCATTGTAGGCTCAGATTCCAATACTTTGGATTGTAGATAATCAGATTCCAATACACTGCATTGTAGATTGAACATACACAATATTCAGTTTGTGTGTATGTTTTATGATGTCTGAACTAACTCTCTGACTATACTTGTGCATTTTGTGTTAAAACAATAACTTGCAGGGAAGGGCTGTGGCTGGAGCCAATAGCTGTTCTGCTGTGGAACTGGCAGCTTGGTTTATTTAGTAATCTGCGACACCCCTAGATTTTTTTGTATTGGTAATGGTAGCTTTAGTTCATCTTCAATGAATGGGGCATGTATAATAGTAACTTTATTGCGCACAATAAACTGGAATAATTTTGCCCAAGTTTGTTTTGCTTAATGTGGTAATGTCAAGGTTTATTTTAATTTAAACCCCCCTCTTGGATTGTTATATGTTAAGTCTTCCCCCATGTGCCTACTTCCTGTGTATACATTGTAATGTATATAGGTATTCTGGTTAGTTTGACTCTTACTCAGTCTGCCCTGTACAATAAGGTATATTCAGGCATTTGTCTTTATACCCAGACTTCGTTCGAGGAACACAGGAACATTGAAAGAGATCTTACACCTGGAAAAAATTTTGAGACAAGAGTATTTAGAAATGCAGTACTACTTTTAACCTAATGTTGTCTGTGAATATTACATACCTGTCCTAGACCATGTAGTTACTATTGATGTACCCTGGTGTTTCTGAATTCATTACTTTTCATGTGCACAGGAAATGAGATATTTGCTCATAGCTTTGCCCAAATCAGGGCTGTGCAAATTTACACTTCACAACTAACTTTTTAAACTTTGTCTGTGGAGTTGTCCAAAATTTAGATTAGTTACTATACTTGTCTAATCAGCACCTAATATTAAAAATTATTTGCTTATGCCTGAGCTAGATTTGTGTTTACACCACCCCCTTCCATAAAAATTACCCAGGTTTAGGACCAAAACGGCTAATCCCTCACCCCTGGGTTTACTTTAAACTGACAGTGATACCTGACCCCTGCTTGTGTCTGGGGCCTGACCTATGGGAAGACGTCTTCTGTTAGAAAGGCATGTTCACATCGGCCTGGTTCCTGAGGGATGGAGGGATGCAGCTGGACCAGACCAGCTTTGGTACTTTACATACATATCGCTAAAAATCTAAGGTAAAGCCAGGGATAAGGAACTAGCAGTTTTGTGGTAGGCTAAACCAGTGCTGTGAATTATGTTTTATTTTATACTGTTCTGCATTTAAGTCTTTTTCCAGTACTCTCAAACAAGATTAAGATGAGTACTAATTTCTATTGCTAGTAAGTATGGGTTATGATTATCTAATTTACTTAGGTGTGAGTTTGTAAATCTATGGAATATTTTACATTTCAGAACTTTAAAAAGTTGGATGAAAGTGTCCCTTATTAACAGAACAGCTTGTACCTTTCATTAACTACATGCATGCTTTCAGTGCTCAAACCTGAAATGCTGTGTATTTTAGTTGTATGTTGCTTGTGTGTATTTGAAGGTAGAAAATATGATTAAAACCTATAACTCCATTTATTATACATTGGAGACAGCTTTGGAGAAGTTGTCATTCAGAGATCTGCTGAAAACCTCAAACTTCTCTTTTCAGGGATTTCACATAATTGTAATTATTTGCTGTATGTTTGCTATTCTTTATTTTGTTGTCTACTGTGATTAGCTCATTATTGGTTATTCAAGCTGTAACTTTTTTGGTTGTAGAGCTGAAATCAGATATCCACTCAAGTTTTCTCAATTATCTGTAAAGTTACATCTAACATTTTTATAAAACCATTTAAAATGGAAAGTAACTGGCAGGGAGGTAGGATTGGCAACTCCTAGCTTCTGTCAGGCTTCCTCAGTGCTTCAGCACTATCTTTTCTACAGGAAAGTCAAGTACACTAAACTGGCATAACATAACTGTACTTGTTGGCACTCCTGAACTAAGTGATAAAACCGTTTTTAAAAAGTAACTTTTTACATTGTAGTTGTCTTTTAACTCAGGTTTGTTCTAACAGTAGTTTTTTTATTGACAGCCTATGAAAATTATTTGTTCAGTAGTGCTTCACCTGTGTAGTCTTAAGTTTCCTAAAGTTGCTGTCCCATTCAAAGTAGTAGGTATTAACAGGGATTTTGCTGATATTCTATATATTTCAATACAGAGCAGAAATAACTGAAAGCCAATACGTACCATCCAACATTCTCCCTCAGATAGGTACACTATTTAGAAATGTGTTGCACAGAGCTGTGCTAAAATCATGTTGTTTCTATTTGTGTAACTGTTAAAGGGGTAATGTTGGAGGATATGTGATAAAAAATCTTTTTCTGTCCCTTTCTAACAAAAGCCATGACGGTAAAATAACTTTAATTTTACCCCACTGACCACTAATTGAATTAACCAAAAGTTGTCTATAAGCAAGTTTATTGTCCGAAAATATGCTTGGGTATCTATTTTGGGTGGTAATATCGGCATAGGCTACTGTTAAGCTATCTCACTTATTGTCTTTAAGAGACAATAACTAATGGTTATGACCAAGACTGTTTAATAATAGTCACTGTGATGTATCCCCAAATTCCTTTAAGGAAAGTGAATTGCCCATTCTATGGAACTGTTTTAACTATTATACCCTAATCTATGCCTTGTAAATATCCAGGCCCATTCATGTTTACTGGGCTGGTACAAAATGGATATTTAGGTGCATGGGGAGGAGCACCCACAATTATTTTGTAATTGACTGCATTTTCAAAGTTAAAAGCTTTTAATAGCTTTTCACTATTTTTAAACATTTTTTTTTATTTTTTTTAAATTCAATTTGTATTTGGGGATTTTCTTTAAAACCATAGCATGCAATCAAAAACAGAAAAGACCTTAAAATACACACATGCAAATAAATATAAAGGTAGTGGTAGGATTTTACATTAAATAATATTTCTAATAGAAATCATAATTAGATATTGTTTGCATAAGTTTAAGAGACCAGAAACTGCTGACTGAAATAAAGTTACTTCCCTTTTTAAGTAACACAAAGTTATACCTGAATTAAAGGGCATGCCCACCCCGAAAATTAAAATGTAACCCCATATTGACCCCACTCTATATTGTTAAAAAATCCTTACCTTACATCTATGCTTCAAATGGTTCTCCTGCAGTGACTGTTCAAAGTTGTAAAAACTGAGAAGTAGGAGCTGTCAGTGAGTCATCCGATCCCTGCTGCTTTCATCCGATCCCTCAATAAGGACAGTGGTATGAGCAGGGAACCCCTTCTCTCTCTCCCTCCCTCTGTGTTCCTTCTGTCTGCTGCATCCCCTAGCATTTAATCCTTTTTACTGTGTGCAGTCCATCCTATCCCACCCCTAACCACAAAATTACATTTGCAAGAAAAGCCACAGAAAGTTACTTACAGATTTTCGTTCCCCGGTGCTTTGAACAGCTGGTAGCTGCATCTGTGATTGACTGCCGGTTAGCCAATCGCAGACACGGCTGCCGGTCCCACCCCTCTCTGCTGTTTTCGGCTGGGAGCTGGGAACAGAGCGCCGCGGAATTAAAGGTCTGTAAGTAACTTTCTGGAGATTGTCTTGCAAAATTAAATCGGCGGTTGGGGGTGGGATGAGGTGGACTACACATGACAAAAAGTTTAATTAAAGGTGCCCTTTAATTCGGTAAAATCAATCAATATAATAAATCCTGTAGTTACTTCCTCTCTCCTGTTCCCTATATATCCCAGTGTGAAGAACATTAAAGGAAAGAAGAGGGTTGTATCGCTTGGTTGAACATCAGGCTCACACAGGTGTATCCGTATGTTTTAATCGTCAGTTTCTTGGCTAAAAGTCGAAAAATGTGTCAGCCTGATCATCTCTTCTAAGTATACAAATTGATACTTTCAAAGGACATTTTAAATTTAAGTAAGGCAAGAAAGGAAGATGCAGAAATATAAAGATATTAAAACCACCCCCCAAAGTCCAGGTGTCTGGTCAAACTAAAAACACCAATTTTTTACTAGAATTTTCTTTTTCAAAATATTAAAGTTGGTTAAAGATGTTGATTAATATACACAACTAAATTAAGTCTTTATTGCAAATGGGAATCCAATCCCTTTTAAGGTCTAGGCCACACTACTGCGCTTTCAAGCGTGATCCGATCACACTTGCTGGCCTATGGAAGTGGTCACATCATTGCGCGTGTTGTAGTATGGCCTTGGCCTAAGGGCTAGGCCACATCAGCACGTTTTAACATGCGATCTGATTGCATGTTAAAAAGCACATTAGTATGGCCCAATTGTGGTGGCCACAAAGCACGCAATCCACATTTTTTTGAAACCACAACGCCCAAGAGTGCACCATAAATGCGCAGTTGCGCAAAAAAATGCACATTGCATGTGCTCTGATTAGCGCAACGCACGGCTGCACAACTAGTTTGGCCACAACAATTGGCTAACATGTTTATGTACTTAAACACACAATCAGATTGCCTTTTAAAAGCAACCGCGTGGTCTAGCCCTTAGACTGAGGCTACACTAAAATTTGCAGTGGTTACACCTTGTTATAGAGAATTCCTTTTTGTAACAAAGCAAATTATTTCCCCCCCCAGTAAAATAAAATGCATTCCAGATTCAGTCCTTTGAAGCACAAAGATGAAACAAAATAAACTATATTCCAAACAAAGATGATGTGTACTTATATATAGGTGTGCAGAAAGGGTACAAAGATGATATTGCTAATATGATGCCATTGTCTTTTAGATGTTGGGCTGCCATTTGCAAGTCTCAAATCTAAACAATGTAGTTGACACAAGTTTGTGCTTTGTGAATGAGAACAAGAAATTTCACCTGTCAAAATGAAACTTTTATATTGTGTATTCATAAAAACGAGGTGCCTGTTAATGCAGCAAACACGTTTTTATCCAGTTTCATTATCAGAGATTTACTGGTAATATTTAATGCAATGGTTAAGCATCAGATAACTTTTTCTAGGTATTAGTTCATTAATTTTTCTTTTTTCTCCCTGAGGCAGAAAACTGAAAGTAGTTATATTAACAAATGACTAGCAGTATTTAATTGGTCAAAATGGAACGTTGCACACAGAAATTTTTATTTTCTATCTTTCCGTTTATGTAAAAAGTGAAAGATTCAAATTGATGATTTAAAAACAATGCCCAAGGAGTGGCCATGTATTTACTCTCTGCATTTGTACAGTCTTGTTTTTATTTTATTGCATTTAGACTGCAGGAGACTTAGTACATGTGCATTGACCAAATTGCCTAGTTCTGATGATTTATAAAATTGTGCATGTTGGTAGCTTAGCAAAGAAAACTTTCAAGGAATTTAACTTTTTTAACGTCATATGTACAACACCAGAGGTGATCGTTGTACTCTGAATTGTGCTGGGAGCAATTTTGAAAAGAACAGTTTGTATGCTTAGATGATTTATACCGGTAGTTCTGTAAACAAAAATAAATTGGAAAAAGTAGCTTTGTGCTAAAATACATTTTAAAAACAAAAGAAGTAGCATATTATAACAGAACAAGGGTTGTGGGGCACTGTACATATTCATATTATAACACATACATACAAACCCCTCTATAATTTACATTTAGTAGTAATCTTAAGGAAACAATTTTGTTCATGATATATTTACTGATTGGTAAACTAAAGGCAGGATTTTAAAGCCGTGTATATGAGCTAGATAGCTGTTGGCCAAAATGGTTGACTATGTGCACTCTTGCCAGCATAGTTTAGTAATCTGTTCTTTCAGGAGATTCCCCAGTCACTCCCTCCTTTCCTCGCCATAGTACAATACAGGATGCTCGGCTACTGCCCAACAGCCTGTCCGTATAGCAGTAGGCATCTGCTGACATTATTTAGCCATCCTTCTTCTATCTCTATGGTGATCACTAAATAAATCCAGTTTAGAGAGATTGTCTAACAATTTTACTTAATGTTTATGTAAATGTGCATATGTCAAAGCTGTACAAATTCCAGGAGCTAGTGAGCTTTAGAATGTTCCCCTTTCTATTAATACCAATGGGACATCAAGTTCCCTTGAAACAAAAAGTTAGATTGACTGGCTTCCAATATCTAAACAATTTGTCCACCCCTGATTATAAGATGGCCAAACACTGCAAATTTACCTCCCTCCAGCATGATCTGATATTGATGCTTCAATCTTGCTACTTGGACTAGGCGTAGGTGTTCGATCAGGCATCATTCGTCAATCCGCTGGGCAGAATGATGTCCGTGCAAAGGTATATGCACACGTGACTGTTGCCCTTTTTTTTGCAAGTGTGTCGGACTTTGGTCTCCTCCACATGGTCGGACGTGTGTACGAGACTCTAGTGTTAATGTTTTTCTTTGAGGGCGTGGCCTTGATGATTGGGGTATGATTGTGATGTTTGGGGGCATGGCCATGACATTTTGGGGAGTGCCTGTGATGTTTGGTGACGTGGCCATGCCTATTACCGATTGGGGGTGATGTCACATCGCTCCTTTACTGACAGCCTCGACCAGGAAGTAGAATAGCTTTCAGTGCAGAAGCCCTTTGCTCATGTTTTTACTTGAAACAGGAGCAGGGGCGGCACCTAGGTGGTGAGGGACCGGGTCAGGTAAGTTCCTTCAGGGGAATCTTTGGAACTTAAAGGGGAACTGTGGTAGGTAAATTGATAGGAATTGCTCTCCTGAGAATTTTTGCAATTTACTTTCATTGTTTATTTTGCATAGTTTTGGAGATATTTACATTTTTGTGTGTGTTATGGCAGCAACTTCACCAGGTTCCCTGCACTTCCTGCTTGGAAACCATGTGACTCACTCTGCCCTATGTCTCTTCCTGCCAACTCATAGGCCCCATGGCCCCTTCCCTTACAGCCCCATTTGACCCCGCCTGCTCGTGGGTGCCGTGATCCCGCTCGTGGGTGCATTGGTCCCACCCACTTACTGGTGCCGTGGACCCCTCCCCCCTACAGAAAACTGTGGGAAAACAGCCTTTTTGAGACAGCCTGAAAAGACTGTTTTCACATAGTGTGAGGGTAGGGCTGTAGACCCCTTACCTTCTCTGTGGGGATCTTCACACAGCAGGGAGGGGGAGGAACTTCCTGTCTCCCTCACACACTGAAGTCTGAGGTCACACACTGAAGTCACTCGCCGGCGGCGAGGTGGAGCAGCAGCCTTAGGAATGTCAGCCTCCCACCCATTAACTTTCTGGTCAGTAATTTTTTTATATCTTGGGCTGTGGAGCATGGAGACAGGTGGTTGATGGCTCATTTTAAAGGTAGTTGATTTAAAATCAACTTGTATGGAGACCACAGTTCCCCTTTAAGGATAATGCAAAACATTTCTAAGCTGACTTTATTTTAGGATGGACTAGGCCTTTAACATTTAATTAATGAATAAGTCTGCATGTACTAAAAGCAAAGCTTTCTACCACTATCCCATTAGAGGTTCTATACATGAAGTATGTAATGTTTTTCTTAAGCAGACTGTAGTCCTGTTATTAAGTGCATGCCATGGTCCATTTGTGTTTGACTGAACACATACAGGCTTTTTGAATAGTAGGTGCAAAAAGTTGCCAATGCTGTTAATTTGCAGCAACCAATCAGATGATACATTTAGGGCTAGGCCACACTTGAGAAAAACTATCGCAATTGCGTTACCGTCCATTTGCGTAGTGATTGTTAATAATTTATTGCAGCAAAATGTTGATTGAACACGCAAAAACAATGTGGCCACCCACATTCTAATGCACTGGCGTGCAATTCAGATAACAGATCACAAAATGGGATTGTAAGAGCGTGAGAAATACACCATCACGGCCTAGCCCTTATACTGGTCTACTACAGTTAGAAAACCTTTACCGTATATACTCGAGTATAAGTCGATCTGAGGATAAGCCGAGGTACCTATTTTTACCTGAAAAATGTATAAAAATGATTGACTCGAGTATAAGCCGAGGGTAGAAATTATCACCACTACTGCCTTCTGATTTAGTATTGTTTTGTGCCTTAAGTTGCCGTTTAAATGGACAGCAGATTTCCCATACATGAATCCCATACAGTAATAGCCAAATCCAGTACCATTAACCCCCAATTCCTTGGCACTCCAGATGTTTGGAAACTACAACTCCCAGCATGCTTTGTTGCTGGGAGTTGCAGTTTCTAAACATGTGGAGTGGCAAGGTTCAGTAATCTTTTAATTAAGCTTACCATCATTTACAATTCTCCTGACCCCCATATAGCAAAGGGCCCTCTGACCCCATATAGCAAAGGGCACTCTGACCCCAATATAGTAAAGGACTCTCTGACCCCAATAGATAAAAATGTCACCTGAGAATTGTAGTTTCAAGCTGTCACTTGCATTGAACTAGCAGCCATTTTGCCCCAAAGAGGAGACCATCAGATTTACAGCATCCAGATGAACATTGACAGTGCGAGTGATTCCAGCAGCCAGACTACAGAGAAGCAGGAAGTGTAAAGGCAGATCAGCTCCTGTAACTTTCTATGCAGGTTAACACAGCGCCACCTACTGGTTACTACCGCAATTGCAGAGTTGGATTAAATTAGGATTGACCCGAGTATAAGTCGAGGTTAGGTTTTCAAGCTAACTTTAAAACCTGAAAAATTCGACTTATACTCGAGTATATATGGTAATAACATCATATTGATTTCTGCTTATTAACAGCAAAGACAAAAATTTGCATCTCTTGACAGCCCTACCAGATGGATAATAGGGATTGACTACACAATAACAGGGCGATGCACTGAAAGCCATGGTACAAATGTATTACACAAGCTGGTTTGGGGGGGCCTCATATACAGATTTTTGCGTCCCTGAAATTACTATAGAGATTTGCAGTCCAAGAAAAATGTGGACTTCTCCTTCACTGCGATAATGGATGCATACCACAATTGGTATTGTTTAAATTCTAACCTGTTCTGTATGATTTGCTTGTTTTTGGAGCTTACTCTTGAACTAAAATACTTTTATTTTCTCCTAGAAATAGTAAAAACCTTGCCGCTACAGTTTTATCACATTGGCGCATATTTCTGCTAAAGGGACTTTGCCGTCATGAATGAAATAGCCATTGTGAAGGAAGGCTGGCTGCACAAACGAGGTAAGCTATCTGTATATATTGAATTTTATTTGCGTTATTTTAATGTGTCTTAAACTGTTAGTCTAAACACAGAGCAATGATGTTTATTTGTAAATTGGCAATTTAGTTGCCTGTATGGAGCTCTTATGCTTTGCCTAAAATGAGCATCAGTAATAAAATTGATAAATGTAACGTGTAACAAATATTATTAAATGACTGCAATGTTCAGTTTAATTCTGTATTAAATCTTTGAAAATTGTTGCTTTGCTTTGATTTTAAAATCAAATATGTTTAGAGATTCCTGGAAGTTTCATTAGGGCAAGAATGTATATGATGAAGCTTATGATGGTTTAAAGGGATGTTCTCTCTGAAAGTTCTTACACAAAACCAAAAACATGTCAAGTAAATTAGTATTTGGTTAGAATTATTGGGATCCAGATCTTCTTGTTTTGGTGTTTTTGGCAACATATTTTGGGGGGCAGTAATGTATATTTTAAAGGGTAACTGGTTGATCTTTCATACCTTTCAAACAAACCTATCATCATGTCTCTGGCTTCTTTGAATCTTAAGTTATAGGCTTGTAAAGTTAGTTCCTGGTCTGTCCTGTCTGTCTGAGTCTCTGATAGTCACAGCCCCACCCCCAAAAATCGATCTTTTCGGAAGCTAGTTTCAGACCTGCAACCATTCTGTTGTAATTAAGGTTGAATAAAGACATATGTCCATCAAGCGCAACCTTTTCACACTCCTTTTTAACCCTACCTAACAGATGATCTAGAGGAAGGCAAAAAACCCAAGCTAAAAAAAAGAGGAAGCTGAAACTTCTTTTCTTTCAATCTTAAAGGATGTCCACGAGTCCTCTGATATGACCGATTAGTAAACAGTGCACCAGAGAATTTACTGTATGGCCCATTGATATATTTGTATAAATTGATCACGTCTATTCTCTATTATAAACCTATTATAAGACCTAACATTTTCTAATCTGCCTGCATAGTCAAGCCCCTCCATTCCCTTTATTAATTTAGTTGCCCTTCCTTGAACTGCTTCCATTTCCAAGATATCCCTTTTGTATATGGGATTCCAAAACTGCACCCGCATGTTCCAAATGAGGCCTTGCCAATGCCTTGTAAAGAAGAAGAAGAATAATATTTTTCATTCCATTCAACTGTCCATTCATCTACCTTAGGGCAAGAAAAGGTTTTCTTTTCAGGCTTGTGGCTAGCTTTAAAAAATAATTGGAAGCTTGGAAGCGAGCTTATGATGCAGCTAATGATTATACTGTCCCAGCACTGGGCATTCTCCAACCATAAACTTGGAGGCAGACCCCAAAATTCTGGTGATGTCACAGTACTAGCAAGAAAAAACACCATTAATACTGCTGTAACTTTGGATAGACTGAAGCTAGAAGCATGATCCTGGATTCATTTTAAAGGTAGGAGTGTGCCCTTTTGAATAAATAACACTTGTATGGAGACCACAGTTCCTCTTCAACTAAATATCTGCGGGTTGAAATAGAATGTTGGGGCAAGCTTGTTAGTGAATAGAAATAATTTTATAATTAATGTTACATCCTGCATGTGGGCCAGACTGGTCAAACCCCAGGTAGCCAATGTACCTAGACATTTATTCTTGGTGACTAACTTTTAAAAGTGTTTTCTATTGATGTCTAGGGGACTGGCTGCCTAAAAAGGGTAAAATAAAGTGTGTTTGTCTAATTCTTAAAGTCTAATAATGTGTCCTCCCTTGTGGTCAATGGATTGCCTTTAGTTCTGTAATGGATCAGTTATTTTTGGATTAACCATTAAAACACATTATAAAAAAAGTCTAACCTTTTTAGCTCTTGGAGTTTTACTTTTGCAAGGGGGCAGGGCAAAGTCAGGCAGTAAAGACCTGTCAATACCATATCCCACAACCCACCCCTGGCCCCACCATGTGTAAAAAAAATGGCTAATTGATTCAGCATTAAGATCATGAAAAGGAATAAGCATTATCTATTGCTCTGTGCTAAAACAGCCCATACAAAGAAAAGAGGACACGAAGGGTGTCCTCTCACAGAGAAAAGACCCTTAGAAAAAGGCACTTAACGCATAAAGGTCCAAAAATATGAAAACCTGTTTATGACATTCCAATAAATAAATATTTATTTATTTGATTTGGATTGCTAATAAACAGGTTTTTATATTTTTGGACCTTTATGCGTTAAATGCCTTTTTCTAAGGGTCTTTTCTCTGTGAGAGGACACCCTTCGTGCCCTCTTTTCTTTGTATGGGTTGTTCATTTTCACCCTTTGAGGCACCGCTTAATTGGAGGCGTTTGCAATGGTCCTATTGATTATTAGGGACTGTGCCACATCAGACTAATCGTAGTGATCTGTGCTAAAACAGTCATGCGTATTAGCTGCTATCTGTGTCCCAATCTAGCACTGCAAACTCTAAAGATGAAAGAAAATTGTATTTTATTTAAGCAGTGATAACAGATGCCAGAGCTGCTTACCCCTCTATAACAAGGCAGCATCCTTTTACTATAACAAAATTACAGGAAGAATGCTTGGCTGTGATTGGCTGTTGCTCACTATCTTGAGACACAGCACCTCTCTACTGCACATGCTCCCCCCGCTGAATATTTGCTTCTGGGAGGGGCTAAGTACTAAGAGAGGGTCAATTTATTCTAACTAGGAGTGAACTGGAAAGGACATTAAAAAGATATGGTGAAAGGAAGCACTGGGAGCAGAAAGGGATCTTTGTCCTTGGCAGCTTTTAAAATATAAAAAGGAATAAAGGTAAGTAATTTTTTTCATGTGTGTCCCTTTACAATAATGCCATTGATGCTTCCTCTTTCTGTTTACCATGGTCCTTTGCTGCTGTAAGCCCTATTCAAGTGTTCAATAAATATTTGGCTCACAGAGAAGTGTTACCTGAAAAAGAGGAGAAGCAGCATCTGCAAAAACATGATTTTTATGTAGCTAATAGGTTTAAAATGTATGACCATGTTATAAAATGGGGGAATCATCTAAATTTAATTTATTATTAGACTTTCATCCTCTAAGATTTTCACTGTTTCTTTAAAGGATAAATATCATGTGTATAAAGTTTATTTAAAAAAGTATATGGAAGACCGGTATAATATTGTTTCTGTGAGGAGCACCAGCCCAAAGAAAACTGATTTTGCCAGTCTTCCTCCTAGCTTCAGCCCTATCTTTAATACAGGAATAGTCCAGGACTAACCTGGCAAATGAAAACTGCACGTGTTGAAGCTCCTTAATGAAACAATATTGTAAGGTAGGAAAAATCCATCCTACCTCCCTGCCCCAGGTACTTAACATTTTTAAAAAGTTAATTTTAGAGTATAGTTATCCTTTACTCTAGAGCTGCCAACTAATTTTGTGGAGGGTTTTCTATTGGTGTTAATGGAACTGGCTACTAAAAAAGAATGTGATTGACGTCTAGAAAGGACATTGCCATGTTATTTTGCTGAAGTGTATGAATTGTTCAGCAGCTTCTTCTTACACTTGTGCTTAAAGGGCATGTCCAGTAAGAAAAAAAAAATCTTTTGCTATAAAACCTAGGTTTTGCATTATCAACAAATGGCAAAGTTCCTTACCTGATCCGGTCCCTCGCCCCTCTCCTCTGCTCTGCGGCTGACAGCTCCACTTCCTGGTTGGGCATCCGTGCCCAATTGCCTGACCGCCACGGCCAGGAAGTAGAGCAGCTGTTAGTGCAGAAGCCTTTTTGCTCATATTTTTGCTTGAAACAGGAGCACCTAGGCACCGAGGGACCGGTTCAGGTAAGTCCCTTCATGGGCATATTTGGCAAATATTGATAATGCGAAACCTAGGTTTAGGGGTTCCTCTACATTTTATAGCTAACATTTTTTTTCTTCACTGAATATGCCCTTTAAAAGAAGCGGTGCCTTGGTGTTGGCTGCATTAAGTGAGTCGCAACACTAGTTCTAAACTTTCTCAAAATTTGACTGAAAACTGAATAGAGAAAGGTTCTTGAAATACCTTGCACTGAGCATACCAATACATAGATTTTACAAAAAATATATCTGTATATATACTAAAATTTCACCTGCACATAAATATCTTGTGGTTATTGGCCTAATATTTTGACCATTTGTGTATGAATCATAGGAATGCAGTATATTTTGGATAGATCCGGAAATGCATAAAAATTCCCAGTAATTTGTTGCTAACAGAAAGAGCAGTGTCTTAATCCCAGTGAAGTTTAATGAAGGAGAAATAGTGTGTACTACACACAAATGAGTCATTCCAATGTTCTCTTAAATTGAGCGATGAGTCATTGTTCTGCCCTGTGTGTCACATATTGGAATACGGAGTACATTTTTGAGCCTTAAAGGGTATGTCCACCCAAAAATAAACTTTTTATATGTTCTTTATATAATAGCACCAACCTCAAATGCCATGTACATTTTTCTAAAAATCATTTGCCTTGCCCGATATTTAATGAGATATATATCAGGCTGCACTTCCTCTCCACTTCCTCTTTAGATGACCCCAAACTGCAGCTTAGGAAAAAAAAAAAATTCTTGCCTCTGTGTCTCTCTCTGGGGTCAGACCATTACTGATCAACTTCCTCTGTTCTTATTGCTGGATGTTAACAGACATGCTCAAGAACATGAAAAGAACAGAGGCAAGGTAATGTAATCTGTCTCTGTTCATCGCTGTATTGGTCCATGCTGCAGGATTATGACACCTACAAAGGTCTGTAACTTTTGAACCACTGGACCGATTTACATGCTGTAAAGTTTGTTTTGGAGCACTTATTTGGGCCAAAAAAATATAAAAAGTTAGTTTTGCGGGTGGACATGCCCTTTAACATTTTCCGTCCTCTACGCTAAATGTATATTTAATCATTTTACAATTTGATAACTATAAGGGTAACAATCCCTTTGTCAAGAGTCCTATATCTACCCTCCCCAACACAAATGGGCAACTCAATTCTAAAAAAGTTTAGGAATCCCAATACATTTTTACTCACAGCTTCTAAATGTATTGGTCCTGTACTTCTCTGGTCTTTTGGACTGTGCATATGCCTCTAAAAAAAGACATCTGTAAAATGAATAGCTAAATTCTAGGGGAGTACCTTTGATAAAGGACCCAAACTTGTTGTGTGGCACTGAACAATAAATTTGTTGACTCAATTGCAATACCTTGTGGTTGCCTTTTTATCAAGGTACATCACACTTCATTCATATCTATTGGTATTGGGATGTTGGGAACAGGATATCGAGGTATACGTGAGCTATTCTTCTGGGATATCTGAAAACCTCTGCTATTTTTAGGATATCTGTTGATGTCTTTGGTAAAGGTCAGTATAGGTAAAATGTGGGGGTCCTTAACCTATATAAAGATATTTATTTAAAGGGCGGACATGCCCTTTAACAAATCTAATGTCCATATAAAGCTTAAAGGGCATGTACACCCCAAACCTAAAATTGAACCCACTACTGGCCCCACTGAAGTATAAAAAAACAACAACCTTACCTTACATCTTTGCTCCTTATGGTTCTCCTGCAATGCTTGTCCAAAGTCCAGGAAAGTGAAGCGTAGTCCAAAGGTTTCTGCCTCCTCTGCAGCCTCCGGGAGGTAGTGTGACATGCGCAGGGGAGCTCTCCCCCCCCCCCCACCATCCCGAGCCATGCAAGCATTGGTGCAATAAAAATGTTGCCGCTTGCCCAATAGGCCAGGAAATTGGCTGGTGATCATCCATACACGATCCGACAATTGTTTTGGGATTGAACCCCATAACATTTAATTGCAGTGCACCTGTAGCAAAAGTATAAGAAAGAGTGCTCGCTTCTACCTCCTGGAATTTTGGTAAGTTTAAGCTAACAATCCAGAAGTTAAAATGTTTTCATATTTGTTCTCCATTAAGAAGTGTATATTTTATTATATTATTTTATTGTATTCCAAGTTTTCATTCATTCATTCACTTTTTGTGTTTTCTTTCAGTTTAGTATTTTAAATCCTTTTGTGTATGCAAGGCAAAATTGTATTTATACACATTTCCATCTAGTCATAGTAAATGAGTAACTTTCTGATGCATAGGGAGATACATAATGCGTATGTAGTGTATATTTTAGTGGTGTAAACAGGAAGTTGTAACTTCCCCGTTTATATACCAGCCCCCAAACATCAAGGTCCTTTAGGAGGCTGCAAAATTGATTTAATAACAATAGTGGCTACATAGCTTATATGTATATTAATATGCTTGTTAAAATAAGATTTAAAATCCACCTGTTAAATGTGTTAACATTTGTGTTTAAAATGGACACATATATTGAAAGCCTATTTTATAGACGAATAAGCTGTGCTTTGCCATTGTCTACACCTTCAATATGTCCCCTCTGTGGTAAATAATAGTGAACTGAATCATAGTTGTCAATGGAGTGTCATCTATATGGACTAAAGTCTTAACAAAGCATTGGTAAGGCGTCATCTAGAATTTGCTGTGCAGTTTCGGAACCCAAAAATAAAAAGGCCATAATAAATGAGTAAGTATTCAGGGAAGGCAACTAAAGTAAAAAGGCGAACTGAGGAGCTTTATACACTTGCTTGCAGATTTCAATCTCCCAGGCTGATTTTAATATTTTAACAAAATATTTTTACAATTCAGGTAAGGGATTTTCCTGATTTACTAACAATATTTATTACCATATTTTTACTCTCGCTGCAAGCCCTTTATAATTGAAACAAAATAAAAGTTGTATATAGGTGTACCACTGACTACCTTATATTTGGAGTTGCAAATTGTATGCGTTTTTTAATCGGGGTTGGGGCTTTTCTCTTAATTGACTGTTAGACATCCTGGTAGGGTAAAAAGGTTGACCTTTTTAAAAGTGTCATGTCTTTATTAAATCTTGACTACTATGTTACTGTGTATGGCACTCCACTTATTTGTCCAATAAATGAAAGACACAGGCAATCATCCAGGTTTTTTAAATAAAGAGCAAACTAAACATCACAAGTTAACTGTAAAGGGAATGTAAAGCCTCTGATGAATTACAGACTGTATTGGTTGTGAAATAAGGGTTACGAGGGGGGGGGGCACATGGGTGGTCACGTCTAGGCCCAATGTGCTAGGGTGCGTGGTGAGCTTTCTCTGCTTTTGCATTACAAGTGTAGCTGCTAGGGGCTCAAGTAGCACTGGAAGAATGAAACTTTCCAGTAGGGGATTTAATAATGGGGAAGTTTATTATATTATATAAGGCAGTATAATAAGCAGTGTGACAACTCTAATTTATTGTATTGTTGATAAGTAACAGGAATGCCAATGAACATGTTACACGTTTTAATTGAACTTTCCTTTAGCAAATATATAAATATCTTTTATAAATGTTATTTTTTCGTTATCAAGTTTTACTCCCTGCCTCCTCCCAGAAAACCACTGGGGGGGCAGTGATTCCTAGTTACGACACTGCCACATTGCATGTGCTGCAATATGTTTTTAGCGCACATGCAATCCGCATTTTTTGTGAATTGCATGCGGTAGTGCGTATGCGCATGTTACCTTCTGTTATAGTATGGCCTAAGCCTTAAGGTTTCCCAGAAAATAATTTTGTTCACCTTACCTAGCAGAAATTTAAAACCATGTGTCTTCACTGTCATTGAGTAAATGCATTGCGTACAATGCACTATGTACTTTGTTTCCAGCCCAAGTTTTTTCACTTTAGTTGCCCTTTTAAATTGAATGCAAAAATCAAAGCTAATATAACCTTAACACTCCAGTTTTTTGCAGCTTGTATGTCATGTAATGTAGATAAAACCCACAAACCAGTAGGGAATGTTTATGTAGTTGTCCTTATTTGTGTCTAAATTGCTACATTTGCTCTAGGTCTGGGCTTAGTATAGGGATTGGATGTTCACTGTAAACAAAGTCGCAATGGTTTACAGAAAATCTGTGGGACTAGTATATTTTATTTCGATTGACTGAGGGTAAACCAACATAACCTTGTTGAGCGGCAGGAAACTGAGCTGTATGTATATTAATTTAGAAACTAGGACATCCAATGTGATGTATTCTCTCTAAATTTTAAGAGCTATGTAGGCTGCTTGAGGAATATTTTTATTTAAGGGCTGAGATCCAGGAAAGGGGCTTTACAGTGACCAATAACAAGTATTTAAAAACAACTTTGTTTATTACTAATAGAACAATAGTGCTCCTGAGAGCAGTCAAACCTGAAAGGCGCACACACACTATAATTTCTATTTTTAATCCATTCAGTCTAAAGGCAGAAATAAGTAAAGTATAATTTGCAATGCTCCACTATCTATTTGGATTTTTCCAGCTTCTTGGCCAGGTTGAAACATTTTAGCAGAACACAATGACATGTGAACATTACTGTAATGTAAATAAGCATTTGCTTCTTTAATAATATTGTGTAGGAGCTGAATTTTAGTTCTGTTCTCAAAACCTTTTTTAAGGTTGCAATGCTGCATTAGTAAAATAATATTTTTTACAAATACAATCTACTTAACTGCTATCTCATATAAAGTTTTAAATGTCCAAGTAAAAACTAATTTCAAAATGTCTTTTTTTTTTTTTTTTGTATTGGTAAAGTTTTATCTTAAAGGTCATGTCCACCCCCAAAACTATAATCACCCCCACTACTGGCCCCATTGTGTAGTGTAGTTTAATCCTTACCTCACATCCCAGCGCCATAGGACTCTGCCTCCTACCTGGCCTCCGGGAGAAGTTTGGCATGCGTACTGCAGCCCTTCTCCCCCTCCCTCCCTCTCCCTCCCGATTAGGATTCCCTCCCCCTAGTGTAAATCCCTTTGTACCAAACATTGTCCCTGTCCCCCCAGCCCCAACTGCTATGTTAGTAATATCAGAAAATGCTCAGAGCATTACTTACCTTCCCTCTTTCCTCCGCCGCACTGAACTCCTGGCAGCCGCGTCCGTGATTGGCTGCCGCTCAGCCAATCACAGACACGACTGCCGGTCCCGCCCCTCTGCTTGCATTTTCTCGCAAGCAGAGGGCCTGGCAGTGCGGCGGAGGAAAGAGGGAAGGTAAGTAAAGTTCTGGGCATTTTCTGATATTACTAATATAGCGGTTGGGGCTGGGGGGACCGGGGAAATGTTTGGTGAAAAAATGTTTTGAAGGGTGGACATACCCTTTAATTGACAAAAAGTGTATTGGTCCTAAAAGCTGGTGAATTTCACAGAAAGGTAAATACTGTATATAAGACCCCTTTCCTGAATAAAACATTTGCATCAGTGCACATAAACATGGGGAACAAATAGCAAAACATACTTAGTTAGATTTTTCTTAAATTTCTCAATGTAATCCCCATGTGCTACAACTACTATATTATGAATCTACTGCACATCCTAAATAAAAATGTTCTCTACATTTGTGGTTGCAGACCGTAACACACACCACAAATAAACTCAGTGAGCCAGTGCAAGACTAAAAACCTTTTACTTGTGAAATGACCAAAGAGACATTTCTAGGAAAATGCTTGTGAAGGTTCTCATTAATCCAGGTCATGGTATATCTGTTGTATTCAGTTAGATCAACTGGACTTAAAGTTTAGTTCTTGAAGACGTTGCTGGTCTTTGATTGGCTTTCTCAATTCAGAATGACTTGTACAGGGATCTGTTGGCAATTATGTACCCTGGAAATCCCAATTTGTTTATGACAGCCAGGTGTTGGGGATTTTCTGAATTCAAGGTGTGGATGCATATACAGACTGGGCCTTTGTCAAAAGAAGTAGAAGGAAAGAAAAGAACACGAATACCAACAGTGAAGGGGGAAAGCAAAACAGGAGATAGAACATGTACATCCCATATGTAGCAGGGGTCTCTGAGATATTAAGAACACCCTATCCCTGTCTGCTATAAACCAAACAACACACTGAGGCAGCAATTGGTACATCCGAAAGACCCAATACCGGAACACAAGAAAAGCGACATCATATGTGCAGTGAAGAGTGCTCTGATTTGTATGTGGGGGAGGCCAAACAGCAACTGCACCAACGTATGGTCAGGACTCCGCCGTGTACCTGCATCTTAAGGAAAAAGGACATACCTTTGAAGACTGTAATGTCAACATCTTGGCAAAGGAACAAGATAGTTCAAGAGAGGTGTCAAGGAGGCCGTTTATGTGAAAATAAAGAAACCAAGCCTGAATTGAGGGGGGTGGTGGGGGGTTGTCAACACCAACTGTCTGCCATGTACAATGCTGTTTTGACACCTTACCTTGGCATCCACACCTTCCACTCAGAAGGTCCCAAACACCTGGCTGTCATATGCTAATTGGGACATTTCAGGGTACTTGATTGCCAACAGATTCTTGTACAAGTCATTCTGAATTGAGAAAGCCAGTTGGATGACTAGTGAAACGTCTTCAAGAACTAACAAGTCAAGGTGATCTACCTGAAAACAAGAAATATTCTAGGAAAGTAGCGACTTTTAACTATTTAGTGTTACCAACTTTGGATCTCTACTTGTAGAATTTATTACACAAGGCATTCATCATATCAAGCAAAATAAATATTGTTCATAAACTTTTTACAGCACTGAATCAATTAACTGCAGATTACAGTGTTGTATATCCATATAATATCATAAGTAATACAAAACTTATGAAGATGATTGTCGAATCTTCTGAATAGTTTGCTAAACCATATGGATAGTTTATCTAAATATGTGGCTCCACAAGTAGTGTGTCTTCCCTTTGGCCAGTCCAGCAACAGTCCCAGACTGAGGCTGGATAGCAAGGGGAGTTTTATAGCTTTGATTGAGGTACCGTAATTACTACAAACTAAGGGATGAGGATCTAGAGAATTAGATCCTCACCCTGGCTACTATTAATGTGAGGGCAAAATACTGTATAATTGTTGTTTTTTGCAGTCTTTTTTCAAGCATTAATTCTAAAATCCATTCATGCTGAAGTTTCTTTTTTTGCTCTGTTGTGAATAACAAATGTTGAACTAACAGAACCCCATTCACTTTATTGGGTCAGAGATTAAGTGTTATTTCTGTTTGTAAAACTATTTTAGAAGGAGGTCAGCACAATTCACATCACAAAGCAAAAGTTGGCTTCTCTTAGGAAAAAAGGCAACGTGTAATCCTAAAAGGAAGGAAATTACTTTATTCTGTTTTACATAGAGTTTTTACAGTACCAAAAATATGCCTTTAAAATGTACCAACCAGTGAATTTAGTTTGTGTGTAGATTTACATAGAAAGGGAATGAAATTGTTTTATGTAAAAGCCATAAACAATGACAAAGCATTTTTCTTATCTTAGAAAATTCTGGTCAAAGCAAAATTGGTTGAAGAATCCAGGAATCATGAAGAAATGACTTCTAGGAAATTGGTTATCGTGGTTTTTTTTTTTTTTTTTTTTTTTTACAAGGTTTTTAGGGTTTTTTTTTTTTGCTGTTTCATATTTTTAAAAAGACTTTTTTTGTACTTTTGTGGTATTTTCGTTTTGGTTGGGACTTCCACTTTGCAAGAAAACAGTATTAAAAGGAAAATGATGCTAATGCATGAAGCTCTGCACAAGATTGTGCCTGTCCTGGTGATTGGTTTTAACTTTCTAGAAAGCATGAAGACCTAACCCTAATAATAACGTCTCTCTGTACATTGCCCCCAGAATGTTTCCTGTAGGTTCACTATGAGCTCCTTCAGTTATATTTGTTTTATTTTGAGGAAACCAGTGTTCACAATTTCTAGTTTGTATCTTAACATATTACGTTGCTGGGCCTATTGGCAATTGGGGACTGTTTTCATTCTCACAACTAAGAGTCCCCAGCGTTCTCCCTATGTAAAGCATATAGGGAATGCTCAGGATTGCATTCAATGAAGAGGTCTAGTGACCTGTTATGAGGGGAATTGATAATTTATTAGCGGACATACAGGGAGATGCAATATCCCGTGCTAACAGGAAAATAAGTGCTAAATTCACACTAACTTATGTACTGACGTGTTAGCAAAGGTTTTGCGCTGCCTGCATTGTGTCACAATTTTTTAACAGAGCAAGAGATGCAATAAATTTTGTGCCATTTTTTGCACGACAATTAACACCTTTTCAATTGTCTTTAAAGCCGCGCAAAAGCTTGCAACTAACCACTAGCGTTTTCGCAATGTATTAACGGTCGCAAAGTGGTTAATACATTGCGGGAACAAGTGCTGGTAGGTTGCGAACATGAAATTTATTGCATCTACCCCATAATGCGAACTCTCAACCAGAGTTAGAATCCGGTTCATAAAAGCTTGATAATGCAACCAAACCAAATACAATGTATGTGTCTGATGTATTCAATTAGATCAACTGGACTTGAAGTTTAGTTCTTGAAACTTTCAAGAACTAAACTTCAAGTCCAGTTGATCTAATTGAATACATCAGATATAACATGACCTGGATGAATGAGAACCTTCACAAGCATACAATGTATGTGGTTTTAATGTTTTATATGAATGAGAACCTTCACAAGTTTTATATGTAAATAAAAAAAGAGAAATGTATAGAGCATTTTTAGGCTGCAACATACTGGGGACCTCAAGAACTTTGCATTGTTATTCATTTGACTTTTTTATTGATTATTGACGGAAATGGTTGAGTTACTAGAAACACCCAGCGATTCCAAGATCTGTTTTTAAGTGATTTTTGCCAAGGACAGCGTCCTACCCAGATGACTGTTTTGGTTGAGGGATGTTAATATTTATAGTAAAGCAACCGATTGCCAGAAGTCAACACTTCATTTTGTAGTCTTACACAAACCGGGAGATGTTAAGAGCAAGCTGCGCTTCTCTGAGATCCCGCAGTGCAGTAATTAACTTTGTGAGATTTACTACATTATGAGAACACGGGCGGAAGCACCGTTTTTAGCGCCTCCATAAAAATAGGCGTTGTTTAGCGCAAAAACGTAACTTTTCCTATATGACATCAGTTACGCCATGTTACTTGGCGCAGGCAGCACATCGGTGTTTAACCAGCCCTAACCCAATAATATATTAAGAAGCGTAGGTTTTATACTAATTTGCCCAGTTATCCATTATTGCATCGCCCCCAATGCATTTTTTCCCCTTTTTACACAAGTCGTTTTTTTCAGGGTTGACTGTGTAATTGTGAATTCTTTTTATTTAGATTGGGTTGTAGGTGTAAAGCATGATTTGCCTGACCACTCAGGCAAAAAAAAACGACCGTATCAAGCCTTTTATTCCATTGCATCTTCCCTAAGTGCAGCGATATTATTTATTGCATACTCCTTATCATTGTAGACTCTTACATCTGCATTATGTCTTGGAATTATTTACCACTGTGACTTTCTCTGTTCCTGGTTGGAACAGGAAGTAGAGGGTTTTGTGCTTGTAGGAAAAACATAACCTCCTGCTGCCGCTTCTCTAATGTTAATGTATTGACGTACTGCACTGTAAAAAAAGAAAAAAAAAACAACAATGCCTGTGCATGATCACGAAAGGGAAAGTTCCACTGAACAACATTGTTTACTAATCCTAAGTACCAGGATATTTTCAGTAAATAAAGGCAAAAAATATGACCTAACTGGTTTGCAAACTGTTTATTCAGCATGTAACAAAAGTAATATCCTAAGTTCTTGAACGGACAATTCTGAATAAGTTCTTAGTAGCTTAACTAACTAAATACTGCGGTTTGATATCCCACGCAAGTATATATAAAATAAATAAATATATACATAATTAGGAATTACTAAATCCTTCCATGTACATAATTTACCATACTTCAATATATAACCGTGCCACCTTACCAACACCCTCTTTATTACAGTGCTGTTTGCCATCGCACCACTTACCTATCCCCTCTTTATTACAGTGCTGTTTGCCTTGGCACCACTAACGTGCTTTTAAACAGCCAGTTCAGTGTTTGCCTGCTGCTTGCTTACATGCTGGAGCCAGCATTTACTGTGATAACTTATCAGATTGTTGGCTGAGAACTGTATTCAGTGGCTGAGCAGTATGGTAACGCTAGTGAAAGAAGAAAGTGGATGCCTCAGTGATGCTGATTAATTATGGGATTTATATCGGACAAGGTATACACCTCCATAAACAGGCACTTAGAATATGTCGGGAAGCCAATGAAATTATAAAAAATTTAATTTTTATTTATCTGTATAATTGCTTGCACTTATCCCCTTGTCTGTATACTATAATGTAAAGCGATGCATACCCAAGTGGCGCTTTATAAATAAAATTATACATACAATAATATTGTTACAAATAATCTATTACTACCATTTGAGACACTAAGCAGGCGCCTGCTAAACACTATAGGCATCTCCAATCGAGACACGCCTTGAGAGCGGCATTCCTGGGTCAGACAATTCAGCTATCAGTACATACACTTATAGACATCTTATGTACGCAAGGCCTATAGTCCTTAACATCCTGGCTATACACTAGACAGGGGCGTAACTGCAGGGACCTGGGGCCCCCTGCAAGATTGCAGGCTGAGCTCCTGACCCACCCACCACTCTGCGAGAGACATTTTTGGCTAGAAAAGAAAATATAGTAACATGAATGGCTAGCCTTGGTTAAAGATGCAGTTTCATATGAAAGTCTCCCAATACACACATAGAATGTGCCTAGGGAAATTTGGGAAGATATGGGACACATGGATTCAAACTGCTGAAACACACAATACATACAAGACTATTCATAATCAAGCAAAGATGAGAACATGACAATAGAATAGATAAAATAGGTTTAATTTATATTTAAGATTCAAGTTAAATTATAAAATATTATTTCATTGTTTGTTATAATGTAAAAACTTGGCATCACTTATTGGTATGATACAACAAATACAAGAAATGTATAATGCAACACAAGGTTTATAGAACTTAAAGCTGTCCCCAAACTTACCAGCCTTCATTCCCTCGCTGCCTTCTGTCTTCCGTGCCTGTGATTGGCTGAGGTGCGATGTATTCAAAGGAGCTGATACAGGTCGAGCCCCTTCTGCTCTCCACTCCTGGAAAAAACTAATTTGCTTTCTACTGCAAACCAGTCAGCCCCATCCCCTGTCAATCATGGGCATAATCACAGATGACACAGCCAATGATTAACTGAACTTCTCTATGTGCACAGCTCTGCGCATGGGCAACAGGGGGAAGCAACCTTTGCAGTAATGAGCTGAGGCCGCATTGAAAAAAACATAAAAATCCTTAAGGTGATAAATGTAAAAGCTATATCCTACTAAGGCTGCGTAGCCATGTCTGATTTGTCGGACAAGGCCCGACAGGCAAACAACTAAAAATATCTGTTTTGGCTGATAGTCATGTATGTGGTCGATCAGGCATTGTTAGTTGATTGGCCGCAGTAGATGGTTAAACAACGCCAAAGCTAACTTGTACATGCGTGATTATAGGCTGCCCCATTTATACACGCACACGTTTTAATTTCTGTGTTGTCCATGCTGAGTGAATATAATTTTTTTTAGCAGGATGGCTATAGATGGACAAAATATGTCCGTTGTGCACTTAAAACATCTGCTTTCCTTCCTGAATAAACTTTGTCATGACTTTTACAGTTTTAACTGGTATGGAGAAGCCTATTGGGCAGTGCGTCCCAGGCTTCTCCTATTAACTAGAAAGTGTTTAAAGTATAAATTGATGAGTGCTGCATAGTTTGAAGTCAAACTCGGCATATGCAAGATAATGTGCTTTTCAGTTTTACAGTTGGCGTTCAGAGACTTTTGCGATTTATTTGTTGATAGTTCCTTAATGATGATGTTTTCAGAGTTTTGCTAAATGTTGTGTAAAAAGTAAATTGTAACACAGCAGATGTTGGTATTTGGATGGATGTGCCTACAATGAAAGGAAACACCGCCATCTCTGTCAGCTGTCTTTGTCTCTGCAGGCCTGCTGTGTGGTTACTTTGGGTGTGTTAAACAGCTTGTTGGAAACGAGAAGGTTTGGCGTAACATTTGGCGCCGTTCCAGTTTAATACCAATTCTGTTATCCAACTTAACAAAATAAGATAAAGGCCATGAAAGTGTGCAGTGAAGCTAAAAAGAATTAAAGCATGTAAACTGTAGCCTTTGTTTGGTGGCAGATTCCTTGGTTTAAATAAATGCATTGTATTATAATCTAAACGGATTTTAAACCAGACACTATACTTCCCAGACTAACATTTTTAAAAATTAAAACCGTTAAAGGTTTACAACTTTTATACGTTTCAGTGAGTTTTTCGGCATGTCTATTTGTGCTTTGTTGGTATTTTGCTGCTGTAGGGAAATTGTCCCCAATCGCACAACTCTTCACTATGGAATGTTGTTATTTTATTATCTACATTACAACTGACTTGTTTCTTAGTATAAAGGATGCTCTTAAATGCACCAAAATGTGCATAGTGTGAACAATCCCTAAGTGTGTGCCATTTTGGGACATTTGTGTCATGTGGAGTAGAGTGGTTTGCCAGTCCCATAGTAAAGCAATAAGTACAATATGCCACCTGTTGCCCATAGCAGAACCATACAACATATTCTTGGTTGAAATTGTCTTTGAGCGTGTTTAAGGCAATTTTTTAGGAATTTTCCTTTTAATATTTGTGCCCTCTGCCATGTACAGTAGAGAAACATAGTTGCTGCTCGACACTACCCCAGAATGGAATGCAAAGTTTTATTGACTTACTGGCCTCACTATAATGACTAAAACTATATTCTATTAGTCCATTTCTGGACTATTATCCCTATAATTAGCATGTTCCAAATCAAGGTTAGTGCTAGATCGTTTGCAGTTTGGCCCTTAATTCAAACTAAGCTGGGTTAAGCCCATCCTTGCACATAACTATTTTGAACATTATTTTAATGCATGTTGGCAGACTTGCCATGCACACACAGCTGAAGATTTAGAAGGGCATTTCCACCATTAAAAAAACAACAACTGGTTAATTGTCGGTTTTCTGTCCCCAATCCCAACTGTTAAATGTTGCTCTTCATTACCTGCATTACTAACCAGATGTTTAAGGATAATTATTGTCCCATTTTGGCAGAGTAAGCTGGCCCCTTCCCATGTATTTAATCAAGGCTGTGACTCCTAAAGTCACAACCAATCCAATGATTGACTCCTGTTTAACCTGCTGCCTCCTCTGTACATGTTCAAGCTCATTAAGCAGTGGGAGTAGGCAGATACCTTTGCCAGAAAGGAATTGAACTTTTCATTGATTATTTGTTACAAATGCTAGTAATAAACTGGTAAAAATAGTTTTAAAATGTAAAATAGTTTAACACAGATGGACAGATTATCATTGGAGAGATTTGTTTAGTCTAGTATACCTACGGTAACCCTAAATTGATTAAATAATTACATTTGATTGCAATATACAGTATATGCACACTGTAAAGTGCA
Organism: Hymenochirus boettgeri; assembly: GCA_019447015.1. NCBI lineage: Eukaryota > Metazoa > Chordata > Amphibia > Anura > Pipidae > Hymenochirus > Hymenochirus boettgeri. The sequence continues at coordinate 260,607,463 of CM033476.1, read as the reverse complement.
TAAAATATGGGTAATTACAGTATTCTCTCCCAATTTTTTAAAAAATTTTTATTTATTGCAAGTTTTTTTACATACAGCTTTAGTGGAGTATCGCATATAATATGACAATAAATAATTACACGGCCCTTCTAGGTCGATTTGGCTGAATTGTGATCATACTGAATTTTAACATTTTATCAGCTGCATTTTTTAAATCTAGACAGAACGGACATGTCTTTATTAATAAATACTTAAAGATATATATATATATTAGGGGAAAAATGTAAATAAACTTGTATAGAAACAACATAGAAAACAAACATTGTAAATACAACAGACTGACCTTCAATTGTTCTCTCCCAATTTAATAAACATTAGCACTCAGGGGATTAACTGCAGGGGGCTGGGGCCCCTGCAAGATTGGAGGCCGGACCCCTGACACCCCCTTTTCCCTCTGGAGATGATCAGCTATTTTTAAACAGCTGATCGCACATATGAAGTAAAGATATACGCGATCAGACCGGACCTGGTGTTAGTGTTTAAAGTTTTACAAACTTGATTCTCCACATTTGCGGTAGATTGTAGGGTTTTAAAGGACAATTACAGTCCTAAAAAAAACCCCCCCCCCCCCCCCATCCACCAGCAGGAAGACCTAAACCGTTAAGTACTCACCCCTGGGTACAGTCTCAGTCTCCTGATATACTTACCTATACTTTCCCTCGCCTTTTATACTTGCCAAAGTTTATATTTGATAGACTTTGGCAAGTCAGGTATTTATAAATTTGTGCATTGACATTGGTGGAAGTGGTTTGGATCCATGAAACCTTGCGTTATCTAGTCTAGTGTATAATGATGCCTTGCAAGCAGATAACAAATGTCATTCAGGACAAATTGATTTTTTTTGTGTTTTGTTTGGTCAGTTGAAACATCCGCTTGTAAATATATTAAGCACACATAATATGGTAGCCCCCTCAGGGAGGGTTTGGACTGATTGGCTTGCACTTTCAGTAGAATCATGATCATGTTTTGCTGCTGAGAATGCTGAGAGGGTGCCATTAGGTCAGAATCCGTAGCTTAGGGCAGCACAAATGGAAAACCATTGTATATTGAGGATAATTAATAAACATTGACGGATACTGTATATAGTTTAGTATAAGTCGAGGTACCTATTTTTACCTAAAGAATTAGTAAAACATGATTGACTCGAGTATAAGTCGAGGGTAGAAATTATGACCACTGCTGCCTTCTGATTCTGTATTGTTTTGAGGCTTTATTGCTCTTTAAATGGACAGCAGAATTCCCATACAGTAATGGCCAAATCCAGTATGGCTATTACTGTATGGGAATTCTGCTGTCCATTTAAAGGGCAACTAAAGCCTCAAAACAATACAGAATCAGAAGGAAATGTTTTCAACAATACATTCCATTCTCCTGAATATTGTTTTTAGACATTGGTTGCCCTTTAAATGGAGAGGAATCCCACACACTAATCCCCAATTCCTTGCCACTTCAGATGTTTGGAAGCTACAACTCCCAGCATGCTTTAGTTGCTGGGAGTTGTAGTTTCCAAACATCTTCAGTGGCAAGCACTGCACCTACCACCACCACCCCACCCGGCAGTGGAGGAGAGTACTTGCTTTGACATTTGGGATCAAAAAACAATGTCTCCACAACAATCAGAGCCAGACTAGGCACAAATGCACAGCAAGTTCTAGAAATCCAGCAGCCGCACGCTTCCTCCCTCTTCCGCATCCAGTGTTCAATAATCCTGACGCCACTACTCGGCGCTGGGTAAGACCGGCGATGAATAGTGACGTCAGACGCCTGAACATTGGATACAGAAGAGGGAGGAAGCGTGCGGCTGCCGGATTTCAGGTTTGTGACTGAGTATAAGTCGAGGTAGGATTTTTAATGCTTTTTTTTTTTTTCCTGCCTAAAAACCTCAATTTATACTCGAGTATAACGGTACTGCAATTTCACTGGTTTCTCTGGCATTGATATTTCTTGTTATTCTACAGTAGCATAGAATCCAATGGATGCTGTGACTAATGAAGTTAACATTATACATCATGTTCATAATTTGTATTGTAGCCTACTTCTTGCTTGTAATTGTTTTGTACTGTCGGCAAAACTTTCCCTATAGGCCTGCTAATGTACAGTGAATGTGACAGGTGTTTTTTTTTTTTTCTTTGTTTTGAGCAGTTACTAGAAATATTGCTGTAATGAACCCAGTAATGTAGACGATGTATATGTGCTACGTTATGAAGATTGCTTCTGGAAAACTGATTTTACAGCTATCAGGATAGAGGCTTATTTAACGGTTCTTATTATTTGTGATGACAAGACATTGAATTTTGTATTTAGAATTAAATATGTCTCTAATAAGAGTTCCTTGGTGACTTGTTGCTATAATATTAATCTTCCAAATGCTGCAGTTAGATCATGTAAATAGCCACTGTGGTATTACTGTGCAGTTTGTTTAATTACAATATCATTATTAGACTTTTATAGTGGAACTCTAACTTAATCTTCTAGCAATGGACTATAAAATGTTGTGGTTTTTGTGTTTATAGACTTCACTTTGTTTCTCCTCATTTTTTTTTCTCTTTGGAGCTGTATCCTGTGATATCTTTGTTTATTTTGAAACATGTCAAAGATTTTAGTATTTAAATTACCAAAGTGACCTGTTGCTACAGCAAAGCAGGCTGTAGTCTAATTTGGTTGGGTACGTGGTGCTACGCTTTTCATAAGAGAGTTTCTCTTTTAAAGGGCAACTATACTGTAAAAATTACTTTGCTTCTTCTATAAATAAATGCATGGAGGAAGCCCTTACTCTGAGGTGTATGTTGCTGCATGCCTTCAATCCAGTACTTGTTTTGCTAAGCCTTAGGGGCATATTTATAAACGGCTGTTCGCCTGTTTTCGAGGCGTTAACATCGCATCAGCTACCGCTCGCTTCTATTTATAAAGTGGCGGTAACTGATGAGTGGTGTAAATTTTGGCCGGCGAAATCTGCCGAGATCACCGGGAGGTGTACGCCCACCCTGCCCTCGCCCCCCCAGCGGCGGCGACCACCCACCATGTGACCCCTTCCCAGCAGCCCCTCCCAGACCCCTGCCCCGGACTCTCGTGGAAAGGGGAAGGGAGGGACCCACTTAGAGGGGTGGAGGGACCCTCCAGCAGGGGCTCTGACAAGAGCCTTTTGGGGCTTAGGGGCTCCCACAGCTCGAACTGGGACCCCCCTCCCCAGCCCTATCAGGGCCTTTGCGGCTCTGACAAGAACCCTTTGGGGTTTAAGGGGTCCCACAGCTCAAACCAGGACCCCCCTCCCCAGTCTTTGTAAGGGCCCTTGCGGTCACCAAACCCAAGAGGTATCCCTACGGAATCATATTTCAGAAATATGATTGGGTATTGTATAACCATGTGATACCAAACATTGAAAAATTAACCAATCAGAATAGGATTTGGACTTTCTGCAAACCTATATAAAGAGCTGCAATCCTTCGCGGAGCTCAGAAGCCATCGCAGTAGATGGCAGAAGACATAATAAAGAAGAGAGGAAAGAAGAGGCTGGCAACATCGGCCCCACTGAAGCTGGCAGAGCCAGCGGGCTCACTGGCGGCCGCAGTAAGCTCACCTGGCATCAGCGACTTCAGTGGTGCGTGTGTCGCTAGCTGTGAAGAAAGAAGATGTTGGATCAAGACGCCAGCGACATCGGCCTCGTTGAGGCCACTGGCTCCGGGGGTACCCCTGTCGGCCACAGTGGTACCTCTCTGGGTTGGTGGCCTCAGCGGAGCTGGTGTCGCCGGATGGAAGAAAGAAGACACTGCCCAAGGGCTCTTTTAAGAGTCAACGGGGGTCCCGGTTCGAGCTGCGGGACCCCCAACAAAGGCACTTATTAGTGCCGCAAGGGCCCTTACAATGACCGGGGAGGGGGGTCCTGGTACAGGCTGCAGGACCCACTAAGCCCCAAAAGGCTCTTGTCAGAGCCTCAAGGGCCCTGATAGGGCCAGGAAGGGGGGGTCCTGGTTCGAGCTGCGGGACCACCCTAAGCCCCAAAAGGCACTTATCAGTGCCCCCGCTGGAGAGTCCTTCCACCCCCCAGCGGGCCCTTCCACTCCCTGAGAATGTATGGGATTGGGCTGCTGGGAAGGGATCATGTGGCCGGTGGTCGTGCCATGGGGGGCGAGGGCAGAGTGAGCATACACCCCGCCCGCCCCCTGTGGCGGCAGATGTGATCAGCCGCGGCACGATCCTTTCCCAGCAGCCCCTCCCAGCCTCCTGCTCCATACGTCTGGTTTCAGCTTTCTTTGCGGCGATACAGTACTAAGTACTGTATCACCGCAAAGGGAGTTCAAACTACCGTACATCGCAGTGGTAACGCTTTTTGTGGCGATGTGCTTCACCTTTATAAATAGTCCGAAAAACGTTAATTTCACTGTGGCAATGTGCGGCGGTAATTTTTGGCCAATATTAACACCCCTTTATAAATATGCCCCTTAGTATTCCCTTTCCACTCTTAACAGACTCCTCCTTCCATCGAACATGACTATCTGACTTCCCTGCCATGCAATTCACACTCACAAACAAAACTCCCTGGGTTATTGTGACTGATGCAAATTTCTCTTGGTAAATTGCCCCCTAATTTGCAAACCCCACATACGGTATGTGAATTAAAAAAAGTTGCTGGTGTTGCCAAGGGGATTGACACCAAATAAGTATTGCAGGATAATGCCACTATTTGTGTGTTCCCTTTATGTGTTTGTTACTTTTGTGGCAGCCACCACATGCATATCTGATATAATTCATGGTTTGTCTGCCAACAGCATGGATAAATGGGCTCTTGTATTCACTCCCCTTTGGGATCCCTCTTGACCGTTTTGCTGGTATTTTCTCTGCAATGTATTTTGCGGTTTATTATTTTACGTTACTAGTTAGTGACCTTGTTAGTGCTTGTGCTCAAAATCTTATAAAATGTTGCCCAAATGAATCACTGTGGCCCAGCCTTTCCGTCTAGTGCTCTGACTAGTTTAGCACATGTAATTACGAGGGGTTTGAAATCTAGCGATGATCTTTCTGAACAGTGAATGTATAAACTGTAATTAATGTCCCCCTCATTGTCCTTTTGTTTTGGCTTCCGTCTGTGTGTGGTGTGTACAGCCTTTATCTCTCCAGACCCGTGGAATATGCCGATAATTATATAACCAAATTTTGCAGACAGGACAGATTCCTTAACACTAGAACAATTTATAAATATTAGAACTAAGCTACATCAACATTAATTGCCTGAACAATCACAAGAGAGTCACATGAATAAACAGTGAGAAGAGAACTATCATGTGGCTCTCATGCTGTTAAGGAAACTACAATTCCCATCATATTTAGCTTGCGAGTGGCAGATGCTTAGCACATTGGTGGTTTGAAGAAATGACATTACTCAATCTGTGATGGAACTTGCTACCAAAATGAATTCCTTTCAGCAAGGTTTCCTGTCTAGCTGTTGACATAATGGCCAATAAGGAGGATTGCACATTGCGTTTGTGAGAATGAGACCATTGTAAAAAAAAGCAAAACATTAAAGGACAACTAAAGCCACGGAATAACACTGAACCGGAAGGCAGAACACCTTGATATAAAGCCAGTAATCAGTGTCTTACCTTTCATTTTGATGTGGGTGCTGGGAAATTTACCTAAATAGTATATGGTTTTTGCTTAACATCACAGCATTCTAATGTCACACAGTCTGGTCAACGACCATTATGTTCTGCCCATGCTCAGTCCTTAGCTATGGCAGAAATTCTTACAGTTGGTCACACCCATCAGTAATCTCTAGCCAATCCTTTTATGGGGCAGATAAAGCAAGGAAGCATGTGACTGAGGCAGGAGGTGTGGTCTGACACTGCCCATACACACAGATACTTAATTCAGTTCTTAACAGGCTTACATTTATTTTAATGCAGTTTACTGAAGTCATATTATATAGCTTATTGGTGTTTTAGGGGGGTTGTTTCAGATTCTGGAGTATAAAAAAATGGATTTAGTTCTCCTTTAAGGTTGTCAACAGCAGGAAAATCTTCGAACAGCTCCTTCTCTCACCTGAGATGTTGAGCAATATGGAATGGAAGGCAATTCAATAAAAGTTTAAAGTGGTCAGCATTATTTTTAGGAATTGGCAGTTGTATATTCTAGCAACCTAGTCAATCATAATGGTATTTTCTCTCAGGGACAATGCATTTTTTTTTACTGGTGAATAGCTTATTAATGAGGCTCTCCCACAACCAGCATCTGACATAGTGGAAGTGATACTATTATAGATATGTGCCTGTATGTCTCTATATTTCCATCAAACCACGAAAGAAGTCTCATGGTTAATGCAATTCATTTATTTCATCAAACTATTGTAGTGTTTTGCAATTATACTTTCCCTTTCATTTTCCTGCAGTGTCTCTTTAATTCACACAATCCAGTTGTAGTAACAGACTACTGTCACATAACTTTCTGATGTGTAACAACATCCGTCCTGTACTATTTGTGACATTTTTTCCTTCCCCTCTCTATTGAATGATGTGAACTCCGTTACAAAGCTGACTGCTATTTTCCTCTCACTGCCAAAACACATTTTGAAGCCTTTTTCCGTGCAGAGGAAGGAAGAAAGGATTTAAACCTTGGTAATCCAAATATGGAGCTGCGAAAACAGCACATATTGTTTCAAATCAGAGGCGTAGCTACCATGGGAGCAGCCATTGCAGGGGGGCACAGACTTCTTACTTTTTTTACAATAGCCCCCCACCACACACTACTGCTGTAAATGAAATATGGAGAGGGGCCACATTATAGCTTTGCTGGGGGAACTGATGTAATTGTATTTTTTTTTTGTGCCATTGAATCCAGCTAATTGCAGATACAGCAGGGGGACTTTTAGCCCACATAGATTAAAGGGTTTTATACTGTACTTGATCAGGTGCAGGTATAAAATACTGGTATATGAAACAGCTAAATGTTTTCTGACATCTTTCTTTGTACCTGCAGCGAGTTAAACATGATAAAAAAAGGAATGAAAGGATGTGTCAATTTGTAGGGGTGGAGGAAATGGAAGAGGAGAATTTTAGCTGTAAATCTATGGGAGATATCTATATGATCATATGTCCCTGCAAAAAACAGAATGGTTAATGTACAAATTAGTGAACATAGGTACTGTATTAAACAGGCCATGCACAAGATTATTTTATGTATAATTATGGCATTTTTATACGAACACTATGCAGCCTTTTATGTGAAGCACGTTGCGATTATGAGTGTGGCATCCCCTCCCCAAACATTGTATTTTAGATTTCTGATTGTTCCAGACAAGTAGCCCGATTTGCTATAACGTTATCCCAGCAGAAAGATAATCCAAAGGCTAGTGACGTTATCAAAGCGAGACCGGGTGGGTCAACGACCAGAATGAGCATTTTAGGGCTGGATTGCCTATTATCTGTTATATGTAAATTATTATTTCATGTGTATTACTAGAGCTATATCTATAAACAGAAGATTAAAGAGACACTGCACACGATATTAAATAACTGTAAAAAGTGTTATATATACACCACCTTTTTTTAAGGCAATACCGGGGTATAAACAGTTTTTACATTAATATCGTGTGCAGTGCTCTTTAATCTTCTGTTTATAGTATATACTCTGTATACACTTGCACCGAGGCCTATTGTAGCTTGATTATATTACCCTGTAGCCTGTCATCTGTATAATATAAATATTACTAGAGCTAGGTTCACACGTTTCAATTTTTCCCTCCTGACCGACCATTTGAGCTTTCGACTGGTCATCCAGGAGGAAGGACTGTCGGTTGCGAAAAAAGCAGCAGCGTTCCGACAGTTACCGCGACCTATCGTGCGATCCATAGAGACCACACGGTCATGGTTTTCCGACCCGTCCGATCGTGCTTTTGTCCGATTCGGACGAAGGAACGATCGGAGCCGCCGAATCATTGTATGGTGTGTACCTAGCTTAAGAGAACTGTTGAAATAGACTGATATTCTCTGGAAAAAAATGGCTATTTATGAATAGTGGTTTCTCCTCAAAAGATTTTTTTCTGTTGATTTGGTACCTGGAGCAATCCAGTTGGCAGCCTATGGGGTACATTAGGCCAGCAGCCATTTTTGCGGTCGTCACAGACTCTATTTTAGAGTCCTCATTTATTGGTTGTTTTGCTACTGTATTTGCACTGCTGAACTAAGGCACAGGAATAGCAACATTTTCTAGAAATCTTCTGTACATAGCCAAATTTTAGTTTTCCTGGCCTAGTTTATTCTAACCAATTATTCCAACTCAAGCAGCAAAAACTTTCAGCCTATGTTGGTACGCATAAGGTTGGAAGAGCATTTTTTTCAATGATTTGAAACCATTGCTATAAAAAACATGAAATTAAATACTAGTTGATTTCTTTCTATATCTTATGTGTCCCTATTTTGTGGGACACATAAGATATTATGTGCCTTTTATTTCGTATGAGCTTGAGCTGTGTCCACCCAGCCTTAAAACTCATTAAATAATGGAAGAGCAGGGAGGAAATCTAAATATTTCACTCCAATATATTTTAATTATAAAAGTGTTAAATGTTACATTCTCCTTTATGGCTCTGATGAAGTATCTGAACAGACTATTATTTCAACACTGTTAGATCAGAAGATGATTGGCACCTTGAATGATTGCTGCTACTCAGAAATCTCTTTAATTCAGTAGAATTACCCCCTAAATTCTAAAACCTGAAGCAGTCCATGGAATGTGGTAGTACTGGAGAGCTGTCAAATTCGTAGTAAGCCACCTCAACTAACCTACTAACAAACTTTCTGAAGTTTCTTCCTAGATATGATTATGGTCTGGGTGCATCGGATTTGCATCCCCTAGATGCCTTCTAATACAAGTTACTCCAGATAAAATTTTGGGAAAGTTGCACCACAATTTTAATCAGATCATAAGACACTGTCGGGGAGATGCAATATCCCGCGCTAACTATAAAATAAGCGCTAAAATCGCGCTAACCTATGTACCAACGTGTTAACGAAGGTTTTGCACTGCCTGTGCCATGTCGCTATTTTTTTTTCTTTGTGCAGCGCAAAGTGATCCTTTTGTGCAGCGCAAATGATGCAATAAATTTTGCGCCAGTTTTTTCACTAGTTTTTTGGCGTGACAATTAACGCCTCTTCAATGGTGTCTTTAATATATGCGCAAAAGGTCGCAACTTACCGCTAGCGTTTTCGCAATGTATTAACGGTCGCAAAGTGGTTAATACATAGCGGAAAAGAGGGCACGTAGGTTGCGATAGTGAAATATATTGCATCTCCCCCTAAACATTCACATTTTAATGTTTTCAAACGTTAAAACATAAGTTACGAAATATGTGACTTTTTTTTTTGGAAAAAAATAAAAAAATTTGAAGACCCTGAACTTTGGGTTGCTGCCCTATTGTCTTCCCTATAGTTATGCTTCTTTATAAATATATCAATACTGACTGGAATGGGATGATGTCGCTTAGAAGTTGAACATGTCTGTCTGTATTCCTACCCACAATGCCATCCTGTATAACAATCTAACTACATTACCCAGTGATCTCTGTAATACCTACCTGGGCACTACAAGAGTTCAACATATCTGTCTGTATTCCTACCCACAATGCCATCAGCCATCATGTATAACATTCTAACAACATTACCCAGTGATCTCTGTAATACCTACCCAAGCACTACAAGAGTAAAACAATTAGCATTCCAGTGAAAGGCTTCTTAATTTGCTATAAAATGATATGGTTATTATGTCTGAATTTACACCACAACCATTGTAATCACCTTGCAAAGTTCTAAATTCTTTGAAGTACATGCTGAATCTGCATATCTTAAGACTCCACCCTCTGTTTTGCCCGGTGGGCACATTAGTACTAATTAGCTGTTAACTCCTCCCATTTTAACCACCAGCTGGGAAATTACCCAGAAGTCTCTCCTTCTCTTATTTGCATGATGAGTAAGGGAGCTGTGATGAAAACTCTCCCTAACTTACTTGGTCCCTCAGTAAATGTTATTCTTTGAGCAGTTTACTGATGCCTGGAAGGAGTTTATTTAATTATGAGCCTAGAGAGACTTGTGCAATTTTACAGGTCATTGTAAAAAAGTGAAATAAGATTTTTTTTAACTCCCACAATCCATTCTGATTTTATTCTACTGGTGGGAGAGTGTTTATAGGAAAATGCTGGTCCAATGTGGTCCAATGACATCTGCAGTAGTGTTGGGCAAATCTGTTGTAAGGTGTTTGACCAGGAGAAACAAAACCATATTTCAAGTTCAGAGAATTTAGAACATTGATTGATATTGATGCAATTCCTTTTTCACTTGTGTAATTCTTATTTTCACTGAATGCCTTCCCATGGGTCCTCCAAATAACCAGAGGTTGGAATGAGAATGTTTCATCAATGCTGTATTCAGATCTCACACTAACTCTGTTTTGACGCTTGTCAACAAAAACAGTGCAATAAACAAGAATAAATGGAAAACCACCATGGCTGAAGCCAGCTCATTGAGCTTTTCCAGTCAGGTACACAGCATGCAGCACTTATAGCTAAGCACAATTCAATGACATGCCAGTATAGCTACTGAGCCCATACTAAGCTGTAATTCAGACCTCTCACTTTTTATAGTGTTTCCCAAACACACCTCCAAAGTCTGATTGGTCTAGATACAATCCTAAATCTGATTGGATCTTGGATTCCAGACCAATCAGATTTTGGGGGTGGGTTTAATAGGCACTACAAATAGTGAATGTTCAGTAAGGGGTCCTATTTTCAGTTTAGCATTTCATCTGAAATGTTTTGTCTTTGTACTAAGGCATGTACTGGGATATAAGCTTATTGAGTGATTCTGGCTGGGTAGCTTGAATGGGCAGCCCTTAGTTCAGATTGCTCTCAGTTTAGTTCTCAGTATTTGGTTGTCTGTATCTAAGATAAAATTTCCAGGAAAAAAAATCTGATTACCTAACAGCAAATCTAACAGAGCTGTTAATGTATTGGAATATCTAGTTCCAATTATTCACCAGAAATAATCTCCATTGATAGAACAGAGGGATTTGGATTTCAAACCAGTCCAGAGAGCAACATGGTAATGAAAGGGATATCAGAAACACATGCAGCAAAGCTGAGTCTGAATAATTGCAGTGTAAAAGCTCCCAGTCTGTAATAAATGCAGCTCTGCTTGTAACAACTGTTGTGTCCTTCATTCACTGGATAATCTGGTATCTCTCTGTCTCTCCCTTTCTTTGTATATAAATATATATCTTTAACTAACAATAAAGCAGGTTATTTACAAATATAACTGAGATTATAAAATGAAGAAGGCCTGAAGTAGTTCAAATCTGTATGTGTGTTACAAAGATAACTGATGTTCATATCGGACACCAACATGTACTTGCACACAACATATAGATCATGTTGTAGTTCTGATGACTATGAAGAAGGGAAAGGGTAATGTAAAAATCCCAGCATCCCAGGGGGACTTGCAAATTAGCTGTTGCATGTTTAACTGATTCTGCATGTTCATTAATAAAAAGAGCAAGTGACTATTTTAACCCATTATGCAAACCCCTTCTGATTGGTGGAATATCTCCATAGACTACAAACACATGCCCAATGGAGGAGAGGAATCAATGGCTGCCCCCATAAGAAACAACCAAAAATGAAAATATCCAGATAACTGCTCAAAAAAAATTAATTGAAAGTAATATGGGAAAAGTACACAGGATAGCGGCTCTCTGCAAAATCCTTAGGTCAGTTTTGCAGTGTAGATGCCCTTTAAATATAAAAAAAATCCAAAAAACATACTTTAAAATGGCCTTATAAAGTCCCTACTTGGGTTGCCGCCATTTGGATTCCATCCCTTTCCTGTTTCTGCCCAAAAAAAATACAATACCAGCATGCAATTCCTGATCTGGTGACACAATTCACAGCATTTTGTCTATTGGCCGCCGGCATCCAGGGGGACGGATGTGGAGGCGGGCCTAAACAAACCGGCCGCCTCTGTAGAGGAGGGAGGCGGGATCGGTTAATACAACACACCTTTATGAATGGATTTTTTTTGATATTATAACACATTGTTAAAAAATTAATAATTGTTTGTAAAATGTTAGTATTTAATTAAATTTTTAATTAGATATATGTAAAAAGCTGTTGTTTAATGTCGTTATATGTGCTGATTGGTTGCCTGTGAGTGTGTCGTGAATTTCGTTATATGTGCGTGATTGGTGCTGTGAGTGTGTGTGGATGTCATTCTCAGTGCGTGAATGGCGTTGCGGATGAGTGAGAAATATCGTTTTAAGTGGTGATGGCATTGTGTGTGAATGGTGTTGCGGATGCGTGCGAATGTCGTTTTAAAGGGCAACTATAGTGTCCAAATCAAACTTTTAAAAACCTCATATATTAAACTAACTTCATCCCATCCCTCACGGATCTCCAAACGAGCGGCCGTTTTTGCCCCGATTAAAGTGCCCATTTCACGGCACGATTACACCGAACTGCGATCCAAGTGTGTATAGTAAGCAGGCATACGCGTGTTACTGCAAAATCAAGAGAAAGTTCGAAGACACTTACAGTAGTACCCATTTTGGATCTGGATGTAAGGTAAGGATTTTATTCACTCAGAGTGGGCCCAGTAGTGGGGGGGGGGAATTATAGTTTTGGGAGTTGCCATGCCTTTAATTAAAGTCAATTAATCTTCATAAACTCTAGAAACTCGGAATCAAAGAAAAGAAAAACCTTTTTATCCAATCTCGCTCCACACATCATGTAAAAGCCATAAATGAAAGTTTATATGTAACAAACTGTATGTAAGAGCAGACAGACAGATTCATGTAATTAGCAGGGCTGCATTATGTAAATTGATTTTATTACTGTGATCATTCTAACTCAGACTGGCTACAGGTGTTTTTTTACCTGATTAACCTGTGGCTCTCTATAGTTTTCAAAATACACCCCAACCATTCCTGGACTGCCCCTCGCTATTAGAGAGTTCTTTAGGGTAAATGTGATAGCTGTAATCAACACACAAACAATAACTTTGTTCAAAGCCAGTGAAGTTGATCAGGGCATGGAAACTCAAATTCTGAGAGAACTTATGAAAAATTTTTTTTTCTACTTAAAGGGCATCTACAGTGCAAAAATGACGTAAAGTATATTGCAGCAGAGCGCTATCCATGTGTATTTTGCCATATACTTTCATTTTTTTGGGAGAGCAGTTATCTGAGATATTTTATTTTTGTGTTTTCTTATGGGGGCAGCCATTATTCGCTCTCTCCTATAGTGGGCATGTTCTTGTTAGTCTATGGGAATATGTCCACCAATCAGAAGGGTTTGCATAATGGTTAAAATAGCACTTGCTCTATTTATTTATTAAAAATGCAGAATCAGTTAAAAATGCAAACAGGCTGATTGCAAGTCCACATGGGATTCTGGGATTGACATAACCCTTTCCCTTCTTCTATAGTCATCAGAACTACATGATCTGATATTGGTGTGCAAGCAGCATGTTGAGTGTCAGATTAATCAGTTTCCTGTGTAACTTACACATAAGATTTTAGAAATATTTCAGACCTTCTTATTATATATCAGGTTATATTTAAGATAACTGCTCTTTATTGTTAGTTAAGATATATATTTATATACAAGAAAAGGGAGACAAGAGAGATACCAGATTATCCAGTGAATGAAGGACACAACGTTGTTACAAAGCAGGCTGCATTTATACAGACTGGTGGCCTTTACACTGCAATTATTCACACTCAGCTTTGCTGCATGTGTTTTGATATCCCTTTCATTACCATGTTGGGTATCTGGAAGGTTTGAAATCCAAATCCGCTTGTTCTATTCAATGGAATTATTTCTGGTGAACAATTGGAACCAGATATTCCAATACATCACTAGCTCTGTTACTCAGATTTGGCTGTCAGGTACTAGTCGGGAGGAAATCAGATTTTGTTTTCCTGGAAATTTTATCTTAGATACAGACAACTAAATACTGAGAACTAAACTGAGAGCAATCTTGAACTAAGGGCTTCCATTCAAGCTACCAAGCCAGAATCACTCAATAAGCTTATTATCCCAGTACACCTTAGTACAAAGACATAACATTCAGATGAAAGCTAAACTGAAAACATGACCTTACTGAACATTCACATATTTGTAGTGATCCTAAACCCCACCCCAGAATCTGATTGTGTAGTCCAGATCCAATCAAATTTAGGATTGTATCTAGACCAATCAGACTTGGAGGGTGTTTGGGAAACACATAAAAAGGAGAGGTAGTGAAATTTTACCAGTAGTATTGGCTCAGCCGCACTATACTGGCATGTCATTGAATTGCTTAGATAAGCTGCATGCTGTGTACCTGACTGGGAAAAAGCTCAATGAGCTGGCGCAGCCATGGTGGTTTTCCATTTATTCTTGTTATTGTACGTTTTTGTGGACAAGCATCAAAAACAGAGTTAGTGGAGATTGATTAAACCCTGAATACGGGCATTGAAGAAATCTTCTCATTCCAACCTCTGGTTATTTGGAGGACCCATGGGAAGGCATTCAGTGAAAAAAAGACTATTACACAAGTAAAAAAGAATTTGCATCAATATCAATCAATGTTCTAAATTCTTGAACTTGAAATATGGTTTTGTTTCCCTGGTCAAACATCTTACAACAGATTTGTCCCAACACTACTGCAGATGTCATTGGACCACATTGACCAGCATTTCTAGTAAACACTCTCCCACCAGTAGAAGAAAATCAGAAGGATTGTGGGAGTTTCAAAAAAAAATTTTATTTCACTTTTTACAATGACTGTAAAATCAGTAAAATGCTCAAAGAATAACATTTACTGAGGGACCAGTAAGTTAGGGAGAGTTTTCATCACAGCTCCCTTACACATCTCATGCAAATAAGAGAAGGAGATACTTCTGGGTAATTCTCTCGTGATGGTTAAAAATGGGAGGAGTTAACAGTAATTTAGTACTAATGTGCACAGGGGCAAAAACATAGGGTGGAGTCTTAAGATATGCAGATTAGCATGTACTTCAAAGAATATTTAGAACTTTGCAAGTGATTACAATGGTTGTGGTGTAAATCAGACACTATAACCAGATCATTATTATAGCAAATAAGAAGCGCTTTCACTGGAATGCTAATGTTTTTGGGTTGAAGATTTCCTTTAAGCACACAAACAATAATTTATGAGATGGAGGCAAAACAGGAGAGCAGCCACACTGCAATACAGGCACCAAAAAAAACTAATGGACAGTTAGAAAGCTCAGTTAGGCACCAGACATCTGAGTACTATTGCTTGCAGAACAAACTAGCAGGGCTCTCTAATAAAACCAGAACTAGGACTTGCTGAAGGCTCTGGCTGTTTTATAATGTCTCCTTGGCACACCCCCAAACAATGATTGGTCAATAATACAAGAGCCAATAGATTAAGATTTGTTTTGGCACCAATCAGATTTTGAGGTGTTGTGTTTATGAGACACTTTAAAACTTCATGAAACTCCTCCGAGAAGCTCAGTTTGTAATCAAGCAGTCAAACTAGCAGGTCTGCCGTTGATTAGGTTGAGATTGGCAAGTAAGTGGCTTGGTAATTTAGTGGACTACAGCAATGAATAATCTTTTTGTCCTAGGTTTTTGTTTATAGTGTCATTGTTGTAGCAGCCATAAACAGCACATACATGTGATATAAATGATTTAAATAAAAATAGATATTTGTTTGCAGAAACCTTAGTTTGCTTTACGTTAATCCAAATAGTCTGACAAAATTTGTGAGCAAGCCTTAATAAATATGCAGTGGCACTACTAGTCCACCCATTCCTGACAAGACCGCTCAAACAGCATAGGGCAGTTAGGGGTTGTACATGAAATCATGCGTCAAGGCTGTCAAATCACGGCTTTAATATCGTGTGCAGTGTCTCTTTAATCTTCTGTTTATAGATATATACTCTGTATACACTTGCACCGAGGCCTATTGTAGCTTGATTATATTACCCTGTAGCCTGTCATCTGTATAATATAAATATTACTAGAGCTAGGTTCACACGTTTCAATTTTTCCCTCCTGACCGACCATTTGAGACTTTCGACTGGTCATCCAGGAGGAAGGACTGTCGGTTGCGAAAAAAGCAGCAGCGTTCCGACAGTTACCGCGACCTATCGTGCGATCCATAGAGGACCACACGGTCATGGTTTTCCGACCCGTCCGATCGTGCTTTTGTCCGATTCGGACGAAGGAACGATCGGAGCCGCCGAATCATTGTATGGTGTGTACCTAGCTTAAGAGAACTGTTGAAATAGACTGATATTCTCTGGAAAAAAATGGCTATTTATGAATAGTGGTTTCTCCTCAAAAGATTTTTTTCTGTTGATTTGGTACCTGGAGCAATCCAGTTGGCAGCCTATGGGGTACATTAGGCCAGCAGCCATTTTTGCGGTCGTCACGGACTCTATTTTAGAGTCCTCATTTATTGGTTTGTTTTGCTACTGTATTTGCACTGCTGAACTGAAGGCACAGGAATAGCAACATTTTCTAGAAATCTTCTGTACATAGCCAAATTTTAGTTTTCCTGGCCTAGTTTATTCTAACCAATTATTCCAACTCAAGCAGCAAAAACTTTCAGCCTATGTTGGTACGCATAAGAGTTGGAAGAGCATTTTTTTCAATGATTTGAAACCATTGCTATAAAAAACATGAAATTAAATACTAGTTGATTTCTTTCTATATCTTATGTGTCCCTATTTTGTGGGACACATAAGATATTATGTGCCTTTTATTTTCGTATGAGCTTGAGCTGTGTCCACCCAGCCTTAAAAACTCATTAAATAATGGAAGAGCAGGGAGGAAATCTAAATATTTCACTCCAATATATATTTAATTATAAAAGTGTTAAATGTTACATTCTCCTTTATGGACTCTGATGAAGGTATCTGAACAGACTATTATTTCAACACTGTTTAGATCAGAAGATGATTTGGCACCTTGAATTGATTGCTGCCTACTCAGAAATCTCTTTAATTCAGTAGAATTACCCCCTAAATTCTAAAACCTGAAGCAGTCCATGGAATGTGGTAGTACTGGAGAGCTGTCAAATTCGTAGTAAGCCACCTCAACTAACCTACTAACAAACTTTCTGAAGTTTCTTCCTAGATATGATTATGGTCTGGGTGCATCGGATTTGCATCCCCTAGATGCCTTCTAATACAAGTTACTCCAGATAAAATGTTAGGGGAAAGTTGCACCACAATTTTAATCAGATCATAAGACACTGTCGGGGAGATGCAATATCCCGCGCTAACTATAAAATAAGCGCTAAAATCGCGCTAACCTATGTACCAACGTGTTAACGAAGGTTTTGCACTGCCTGTGCCATGTCGCTATTTTTTTTTCTTTGTGCAGCGCAAAGTGATCCTTTTGTGCAGCGCAAAGTGATGCAATAAATTTTGCGCCAGTTTTTTCACTAGTTTTTTGCGTGACAATTAACGCCTCTTCAATGGTGTCTTTAATATATGCGCAAAAGGTCGCAACTTACCGCTAGCGTTTTCGCAATGTATTAACGGTCGCAAAGTGGTTAATACATAGCGGAAAAGAGGGCACGTAGGTTGCGATAGTGAAATATATTGCATCTCCCCCTAAACATTCACATTTTAATGTTTTCAAACGTTAAAACTATAAGTTACTGAAATATGTGACTTTTTTTTTATGGAAAAAATAAAAATAATTTGAAGACCCTGAACTTTGGGTTGCTGCCCTATTGTCTTCCCTATAGTTATGCTTCTTTATAAATATATCAATACTGACTGGTGGAATGGGATTGATGTCGCTTAGCTCCAATGGCAGTACATTGCTTCTCTACCAATGGCCCACTAAGAGCTGGCACATGCTCAGGCCAGTTGCAAGCCAGTCTCTGATCACACTGTCTTTTTGTGGGCTGGTTAATGTTGGCTCCTCACATTTTTACAGGTGTTAAGATATCCATAGACTGAACCCAATGAATGTTATGGAAGCACTTTCCTGTGATTAAATCTAATTTATTACAAACTGGATTGGTCCTACCAGTTAGAGAAATTTTGCAGGTCAGTCTGAACCTCTGCCTTATCTGTTGGGTTTATACTTGACAAACATAAATTCATTACCAGAGTTACGAATTATTCCGTTTAAAGTAGGTCATATTGCAAAAGTTAATCACACTTACGGTAACAACTTTAATAAGGACGAAGTGAATATGTTCTAAATAAACCGAACCTGCTGAGTTAATGTAGTTGGAGGGATATATTCCTACCGCATTGTATCATAATTATAATAATTTGGTCTATTTGGGCTGTTCTGCTGAAATGTTAATCTGACTGTTATAGACTGATAGGATTAACATGGTCTTTTTCTCTTCTCAGGCTTGTTGATGGTCTGATTTTTGAGCTAAATCATTTGTATGAAAAAAAAATAGGCTTAAAGTTTACTTATTGCATTTACAAGCCTGACAACAAACGTTCCCACTGCAACTATGTATTAATCTAGATTCTTCTCTGGTCTGTTGTCTATGCAGCAGGTCATGAAAAGCTCTTGCAGTAATTTCTTCTAAAGGATGCCCTATAGGCAAGTTCTACTGAAAGTGACACCAAGCATATGGTCCCTAAGTTTTTTTTTTTTTGTTCCTTTCTTTTGAACTATAGCTCTGTTACTGATTTTAAAATTCTACAGATGACATATGACTTCATTTAGGTATAGTTACATTGTTTATTTTATAGCAGAAATAGTAAGAATTCTGAGATCCTATTCACACATTTAAGTGTTGTTTTATTGGTGGCATTTAAAGTGCCGGTAGATTTTTCATCCCAAAGATTATGTAAGTTTTAAAGGCATGTTATGTTTTAAGTGATAACTTAAAAATGAAATATTTTGCATTGGATGACTTGACAAAGACACAGGGTGGCCATTCATCAGCATATTTTTTTTGCTGCTGTTGAACCCTGTGATTGTATAAAGTGTGGGAGCTGTGACCCATCTTATGAGAAAAGCTGCAGAACAAATCTGCACAAAATAGATCTTGGGAAGAGGGGGTTAAAGGCCCTGAAACACCCTTGCCGGTAAAGAGCTACACTGCAGACACAGAACAAAGGAACTGGGCAGAGCGAAGAAAACGACTGAATCTATTTAACCTAACGAGGAGACCATGAAAAATGAATGTTTCGGGGAACAAGCTTTTGTCATCATGGGGTTTTCTCAGGTCTGCTTCTCATAGTCTATGCATTTCATTAAGTACACTTTATCTCTGTGTCACGGCATTAATGTTACAGGGCACTAGTTTGGCGGGATTGGGTGGTAATAAACTTTTCATGGCATGGGAAATCTCCACATGGAATCCTTGGGTCCTGTCCAGTTGCCATATCACTAGCACAACTGCATCATACCCCCTGTTGGGTTTTCTAATACATTTTTATCTAATATTTACGTTGATCAGGCTGGTGCTAACGACTGTGTCTTTAACTGCTGGAAAAGGGAGACATGGGGGACACTTCTAAAAATAAATTTAAAAATTGTTCTGTTCTGGAAACCAGAAAATGGTATTCTAGAAATAAATCAAAATGTATCCAGTGGTTTTTGTCTGTGAGTGGGGAGAAAATACACACATATTTTATATATTTTGTGTCCATTGTTTCTAACTTGTCAAAAGTTAAGTAGCACAATGTACTGCAAGCATTCTCTGTTACCACATAACACTAATAACATATACTATAACATAATATTAAAGTATTTGGGTTCCAAATCAGGGGATTATAATAATATAATTGGTGCTGATATTCTAGTAGTTCCTAAGGTAGTTAGTAGTTCAGCTGAATCATATATTTTAACTTTTCCAAAGAACACTGTGTTTTTATTTATCATTCAAAAAAGAAAAAAATATGTGTGTATTTTCTCCCCACTCACAGACAAAAACTACTGGATACATTTTTGCTTTATTTCTAGAATACAAAGAGGGTTTTTTTATTATTATTTTTATTGTTCGTCCCCTGACAAATTGGACTTTGTGCTCTTAACATCAGCCTCATTAAGGCAGGGGGGGGGGGAAACACTGTTCAGAAGATATGATAATTAAGCAGGTGCCGGATATTGTAGCTTTGTCTGAGCGTGAGAAATGGTGCAAGTGTAGAATAGTCAGGCCACTACTTCAGGCTAAAGCGTTTCTTCTTAACCTGTTGCCAGCAGTGTCAATCATTGTCTTGCAGGCTGCTGCAGGGGCTTGAAATGTAATATACTACCATCCAGCTGCATGGAAAATGAGTAAGAATAAAGCAGGGAGCGGATTTGCCTAGCACTGAATTAGCTTGTTGTGACAGTGGACTGCCTTATATGGTCCGTAAAAGGCACAGAGCTGGGATAAGCTGTGGAGCGCCAGTCTGGTGCAGACAGTCTGCTGACTCAGGCTTGACCTCCCCATTGGGAAGCACCCTTGACTGCAGTCTAAGCCGGCTCATTGAGATTCAGGGCACAGCCAAAGCGTCCGCAGCTGTATGCTGGAGGCAAAGGCTGAGAACGCATCCAGAGAGTGTCCAGGAAAAAAATAACAAAGGACTGGCCCCCTTCTGCACCACTGTGAATAGACAAACAAGCCAGAGGTCCTTGTCCCTTGGTGCGCATATTGGAAAAACATTTGCATAGATTTTTTTTCCCAAGCTACCTAAATCCCATAATAGGACAATCTCTCGTTTGCTGGCCAGTCCTCGTTTTCCTGTAAATGTAAAACAAGTGTATTAAACCTCTGTAAGGAACATCTAAGAACATTGCACCCTTATACTTTGCATTTTAAATTTACTGTGTATTGTGTATAGATTGTGGCAGTTGGTTATTTTTTGTTTTGTTTTGCAAGGGGTAACTACATACATAAATCATGCATTGAAGGGAGTGTTATATATTAAAATGCTAATGCTAGCCCATGTAAGATAACAGCAGCCAAAGATTGCTGGGAGAATATAGGGCTCATGTAATAATGACTTTAGATGGTCAAAATACAACTTTGGAGTTTTTACTTAATCAGGAATTACTTTACTTTCTAAAGGAGAATTATTAAGGAGAAGCTTGAAAATGGTCCATTACTGCACAAGTATAATTCTACTTTAATCTGAATAGTGGAAATCTCTTGATATAAAATCATGCTATATTCTGATTATCTATAGCATACTATAGCTATACAGTGACTTGAATGATTCAGAACCTCCACAAACATCTGTTCTGCATAGTTGGCATATAGTTACTTTGAATAAATAATGCAATAGTCCGGCGCATCTCCGAACGAGCGACCGTTTCGGCCGAAACGGACATTTATACACATCATGTGTCGCGGGTCAGCACCCGCGATTGCACGTGTGTACAAATCCTTAGTGCTTTATTGCTTGCTTGAGTTTAAGGAAAAGTTTTTTTAGTGATCAATTTTAATTCTAACCAATCCCTGTTTTAAGGCCCCTTTTATATATGGTATCGATAGTCTGATAAATTTGAAGAATTTGATCGGATTATCGAGGAAATCTTTTTATGTTTTTATGATGGGTACACACATGAGAGATCTTTAAAAGATGACAGACAGTATCTGCAAGGTTATGTTTTAAGATTTATATGTTGTGTTTTTATTTTTTAAAGACCCCCCCCCCCCAACACAAAGCCCAGAGCATGCTCCCTATGTAAAGCATAACAGAACAACACTATGGAGTACTCCTTTCCTTCAGCCGTGGTTGAATTTCTATTCTTTTAGTAAAGAAATCTGACTTCAGGCTAGGTAAAATGTTCGGCTAGTTCCAAGCGATACCAAGGCTTAAAGTGAACACTCGTCTGCCCTTGGGAACGCTTGGATTTGCAGTACACACATAAGCAATAAAGAGCCAATCCTGTCGGTACTGACGGGATCGGCCCATTATTACTAATGTGTGTACCCAGCTTTACTTGAATCAAGTTTTAATTGTAAACAATTTTTTTTTCTTCATATGTTTTGCTATGGCTTGGGGCTCTCAGCTTCCATTTTTGAATCATATTTTAGATTTAAAAAAAACCCCAAAAACTTTACGTAAGTTGTTTAGTTGCGATTCACCTTGACTATTTCTTCTACAGCAGAAGGTGTAATTTCTAGGGTTAATTAAATTCCTGTCTTGTACTATGATTCTTTTACCATGTGTTTATATGAAATGAGGTTGGGTTTTTATTATCCAATGGATCGGCTAGAGCGGGAAGCGGGACTGTACATCCAAGAGAAAGAGGATGAACATAATTCTACAAGTAATTCCTTTCACTTTTTGACCAAAGCTTAGTGGCTGATCCATTTAAGTGATTTAGGCCTTTATTATACAGAAAGGTGCCTCCCTGCTACTTCTGTAGAAGATATTCAGGATACCAGCAACATATGTCTCTGTGATATTGTGGCTGTGCGCATGTCTTAATTATGCCAAGTGGGAAGGTATAGCTGGTCTTTAAAACTAAAAAAAAAAGGTGCTCCTCCACTGATCAAGTTGGTGGTGTTTATTGAGTGCTTGGTTATGTGAGTGTTGAAAAGAAAAACATTGTGAACTTCTCTAGATTCATTCAGATCACTGTGATTTAGTTTGAATTTTGTTTCTCTGGGCTTGTTGCTTATATAAAAATAAGCTGGGAAACACTGCCACTTGTTGGTTGGCTAATACCTTGCACTGTATTCATTACCAACCCACCCCTCACCCCCTCTAACTCCCCAACCTTTAGAGACCCGCTTCTGTCTGTGAATGCAGATCATCATGGGAACAGTGTGAAATGCGTGTGGACTGAATGGCATTTTTATTTTACCAGCATTAGGTTTGAAATATAGTAGCTCAGTCTACAACTGGGCATCCGATTTTATGATTATCTGCCATTGGTAATAAAGGGAGGATTGAAATGTTTCATCTCCTTTAATTAAAATCTATTAAATACAGCACATTTCACTTGTGGAAACATTTTTGGGATATTTAATATGTGATTAACATTTAGATTTTGAATGAACATTTCTCCTACTTTTGTGTTTTGAAAAGCAAACTTGACATCCAGCAGCCTTTGATTCAGTGGGTGTGGTGGGGGTGGGGGTCTCGAATAGTTTTGCTGCAGCAACAAGCTAGTAGCAGTTGGTAAATAAAGATGGATATTCTTTTGTTGTGCAGAGCTTGCTGCTCGTTATACTTCACTTACCCAGTGCGCTTCCCAGAGAGTGGCAGCTGTTTTTTGTGTAAGGCACTCTATCAGGGCCAGACAGCTCCTGGTTTTGAATGCATTGATGGGGTTGATGGGAGGGGGGGGGTATGCATTCTTGTTAAATTCTCAGTAGGATTAACTTTTTCGTGCGCCAAGAGGGCAGTGGTGAATCTCAAATCCAGTGTGCCACCTAAAAAAAAGAGAAGTAGTTTCTTTCAGCGAATCATGTGGTGCCCAATCATAAAGGGAGTGGCTGTGTGTACAGAAAACAGTTTCTGTCTATGTTGTTTAAAAGTTAAGTTGTTCTTGTTTATTTGAACATATAACAACAAACAGCAGAGCAATGCAAAAAAATAAATACAATTCATGTTGTTAAAACTCAGATTCTCTCTGAACATAAAACCATTTTATTGAATAGAAATTAATTTTGATTTGAATTTTGATTTGCAGTTTATAACAGAGATGGTATATTGCAGAACTAAAACAGTCTACATTGATACTTTTAACAGGAAGGATATCAAAAGATAAGTGAAGGGGAAAAAAAGGATCAAGTCCAACAAAGACTGACTTGTTCTAGGAGGTTTTCATCATTGTAATCTCCGCTGTGCTCATTGTTAAAGTCTGTCTGGTCAAAGCCTTTAGGGTATTTTTCCCCTTCTTTATACTTTATGAATAGGGATCTTAAGACACAAGCAAGTGATGATATGAAATCCCCAAAGTCTGTGAGAAAAGGTGGTCTTAAATTTTTATTTCAAATTAGGTTAAATTTCCCTTACAGCAAACAGGACTGTCCTTTTTATATAAAGGTTTGTACTGTTCAATGGGTTTTCCAACACATTTACACAGAAATGTAGGATTTTGTTAAACTATTAAAAAACAAAAAATCCCCTGCACCTTCATGTTGACAGAATGTCTCTAAAATGAAATTGAGACATTTCGTAGATTAAGGATGAAGAAGGAAAAGGCCATGGAAACTTAAAAAAAATTGTACAAAAGGAATTCTATAGTTATATATTTTATCAGTTTTTTTCTTTCTGAAGGGATTCATTTCTCTTTCAGTAGAATATTATTGCTTGGCTATTAAATCTGTTCTTCAGATTAGCAAATTGCCTATAGTTGTGCAAAGTACTTGCACTGCAAAATGTAAATGAAAAAGTTCTCCATATGTCACTGTGAAAAATGACAACGGCAGAAATAATACATTGGACATCTGCTCGGAGCCTTACATTCGCTATGCTTTTAAGGCTCAGATGCGCAGAACCTAAAGTGTGTTATTTATCTCTGTGTGAGAGGCAGCCCTGAGTTGACTGGTTCTGTTGCAGTGGATTTTAATTCTGTGATGAGGTTCTGTTTTAAAAGCTTGTTGTTTGAAAGATGACATTCAGCCAAATGCATTTTCCAACTTATAGCCTGGAAGCTGATTAAAATCATAATCCCAAATAAAGATATACCTACATGAAGAATGTAAAATTTTTAGCTACAGCAATCCAGTCACTTCCTCGTTCTTTTACAGCTAACGGTCTTGCGTTACAAATCAGGCTGATATATGTTTATATCTCTGTTCATTTCAGACAGGGAAACATAACCTGAGACCATTTATTGTTGTGTAGGGGTCTGGAATTATACTTTAGCAACAGCTGAAGGGTATGCACTGGATATTCTTCATCTGGAGACTACTGTTTAAAAGGTAACAAGGTCATATATTCATGTAATAGAATCAGTGAATCATCTGCCCTCCAGCTATTGTGCAGCTCCTATCAACCTACATTTGCTGAGGGTGGCTGGATGGCGTTTTTATGAACAGCAGCTGTCTGCTCACTGCTGCTACACCTGTATCATAAGGTTTCCTGTCCTCACGTCTGTTATCCTTTCAGCCTGTTGACATCTGAAATACGTAAATGAACCCTTAAGTGATCTACTAGGGTCAGTGGTGCATTTAGTGAATAAAAAATATGGTGCAAATTTTGAGACTGTAACTACCAAATGCTTTCATTGATGCCTGAGATGACATTATGGTGTTGTCTCACAATAAAATAACATTGGGATTTTATTTGTATTTAACTGTAGGACTGGAATAGGAGGTTGGTAAGACACTAATTAGATCTGTTGTGTGTTGCAGTAGCAAGGGGTCAGGAGTTGAATGGAAGAATTTAGTTATTGATTTGATGTCTTTTTTTTTTTCTGTTGCACTGTCTTGTTTTTAATTGTTTATTTTGTTAGATACCGACAACAGCTTTCTATTTAAAGGGGATGTAAATAAAAGAAAATTGTTAGAAATAACCAAACTAGGAATAGTGTTTTAAATCGAAGAATCTGTGATTATGAAAGAGGAGGGGCGACCTCTTATGAAATAAACCTAAAACGATGCAAATACCTTAACATGGCTATGTAACCTCAACACCTTAGCCTTATAGAACATATTTTAACTTGCCTAAATTACCTTCTGAATAATCTAACTTGTTGGCAGTAATCCACTACCAGTAGATACAAACCTGCATCCTGGTGATTAGTATTTCATCTGTGAACATTGTTTTAAAACAGACCCCCCTACAAGATGTATTTTACCATACCGCATAACTTCTTACCATTGATTGAAAAGTCTACTTTTACCCACAAGGCAAAAGCTGTTTGAAGCCAAAATGCTATGTGTTCTTGTTGAGGGGCATCCCCATTAGCATTTCATAACATTTCATTTGGACATGGATGTTTTAAGATGCATAAAGTTTTCAGAACCCCCTCCATATCTCTTACTGCGTCCTATATCTGTTAGATGTTTGGGAGGTACTTTGCCCCTGATAGGTAAAGCTACAGGTAGAAGAGTGTATTTTACCCTGGATTAAAATGATTAATGTTGCCTTTTATATTTATTCAAACAGTTTTACGAGTAGAATTTCTTCCAGGTAATGTGAAAAACAATAGAATTTTTTTTTAGCATATATATAAAAAAACAACTTGAAACCCCTATAGGTGGTATGTTCTCTGTACTTTCTTTAGTATAACTAATGTAAACAAGGTTGCCTTTATTTATATTATATTATTGCTGTGCTTCCAATAAAGCAGGCATGTCCAACCTGCGTTCCACCAGATGTTTGCAAAGTACGAATCCCAGCATTTCTTGGTTGCATTCACAACCAAGGAATGCCAGGAGTTTAAGTTTTACAACCAAGGCATGCTGGGAGATGTAGATTTCAAACATCTTAAGAGCAATAGGTTGGATGTCCATGCAGTAAAGACAGAAACGTATTAGTAATTTTTAAAAAAAAAAAATGTCTATCAACTTCTTACCTCCTAAATGTTCTACCCTATTTGCTTTATAGGTGAATATATAAAGACCTGGCGACCCCGTTATTTCCTCCTCAAAACTGACGGTACTTTTATTGGGTACAAAGAACGTCCACAAGATGTCGACCAATTAGAAACACCTTTGAATAATTTTTCTGTAGCCAGTAAGTATGGTGAGATTAAAGGCCCCTAATTATGTTTGAATGGCGTTTTGTCTTTATTTCACAACACAAATTAAATATTTTGCTTGTTTAGATTGGTTCACCCACTTTACTGAAAATTTTATATAGAAAATGGCTGTTAAGTTCCCCAATGTAATACAGCAAGGCCTATATACTCAATTGTATGAATAAATATTATAGTAGATATAACAAACATATAACCTTATTTATACGATAGCGGGTCCCGACCCGCGACGCACAATGTGTACGAACGTTCGTTTCAGACGATAATCGGCCCGTGTGTGGGCCCTTTATTGGCTGAAACGGCCGTTCAGTCCGGGATCGTTGCCCAACCGACCAGCCGTTTCGGCCGATAAATGGCCCATACATGGTCGATTATCGGCCAAAACGAACGTTCGTACACATCGTGCATCGCAGGTTGGGACCCGCGATCTCACGTGTGTATGAACCTTAAACGTTTTATCTTGTGCAGTTCAGACACACAAACCCCGTTTTCATTTTACTTTAACCTTCCAAAGATGCTCCCAGGCTCAGTTTGTAAACTGAGAGGTTATTTTTTTCTTAGGAGGGTGGACATGACCTTAAAGAACCTAGCTGTAGTTGTGCTGCGTTGAGTGGAAGTGCACTGAAATGTTTTTTATGTGCTATGGGGGGGCGCTGGTATTTCTAGCTTCACCCCTACCTCCTACCTTGGTGACATCATAACCTTAAAGGTAATGTGACCTTAATGGTGTGCTCTTCGTGCAATATATCATTCCTTTTAAAGGGCATGTCTACCCTTCTAAAAATTTTTTTATATAATATTCCCCCTGTCCCCCCAGCCCCAACCGCTATATTTTTATTATCAGAAAGTGCCCCAAACATTACTTACCTTCCCTCTTTCCTCCGCCACGCTGCCAGGCCCTCTGCTTGCGACAAAATGGAAGCAGAGGGGCGGGACCGGCAGTCACGTCTGTGATTGGCTGAGCGGCAGCCAATCATGGACGCGGCTGCCGGGAGTTCAGTGCGGCAGAGGAAAGAGGGAAGGTAAGTAATGTTTGGGGTACTTTCTGATAATAAAAATATAGCGGTTGGGGCTGGGCTGACGGGGAATATTATATAAAAATAATTTTACAATAGGGGGAGGGAATCCTAATCGGGATGGAGAGGGAGGGGGGGAGGGCTCTTCTGCACATGGCAAAATTCTCCCGGAGGAGAAACAGGAGGCAGAGTCCTATATGGACTCTGCAGTACTCCTGGTGGGCGTTTTTTTGTACTTTAGGGGGGATAGCAGAAGAACCAGATGGAGCTGGGATGTAAGGTCAAGGATTAAACTACACTACACAAGGGGCCAGTAGTGGGGGGGATTATAGTTATGGGGGTGGACATGCCCTTTAAAGTCCTTTATGTACTTAAAAAAATAAATACAATCTGTTTTTCCCATCTTTCAAATCTTACTTAGTACACTTTAAATTGCATATACTTTAATATAAGTGAACACATTGAACATTATTTCTATCAATGCTGTTTCCTTGTGTTAATTTAATATATTGCGCTGATAAAGGGGGGGGTTTAAAGTTCTGTAACATTTAGTAAAAAACTAAAATGTTGCCAAATGTTTTGCACAGTTTAAATTAATAAAATGTTTATGAAGACCCATGAGCCCTATTTATTGTGTATAGATAAGGTTATATAAAGATCTAAATGGATTGCACCCAGGCGGAGTAACAGCTTAAAGTGAGTGCCTGCTACAAACATCGTTTATATATATTCAAAGCATGTGGCACCCAAAACCGATGTTTGAATATTTCCCTGACAGCTGTTTTTCCCTTCTGCCAGAACAGAGAGGTGGTTGCTGCACAATAGCACATCCTGGCCTTCTGGCTTGTTTAGTGCCCATTATGCTCCATTCCCTTGCATTGAGGAGCACTTGTTTGCTGCAGTATGTTGTGAATAATGATGGGCAGGTTCTTAAAATGCTGGTAAGTGAGTGTGCTTAATGTGCAGCTGTTTGTTTAGTGCACTAGCAATGAGATAACAACTGCTTAATACTCGGCAATATGTTCAACAGCTGTTTTGGCCAACAATATTTCTGCCTTTATTTCCCAGACTTGCAATTTTTTTAGTGTATACAAATACAAATTTCAGTTCAGTTGTAGCAGCTCCAATCACTTTTAATAAAACAATATGTTTATTATTATTATTATTATTATTATTATTAATATTTTTATGAATGATAATCACCCAAACTAATAATATCCCATACAGAGAGGACATGAACTGCTATACTTGAGCAACATTGATTCAGCTGCGTTAGGGATTTTTTGTGTGTGATTCTAGCTACTTGTGTTATGCAGGGTCCTTGTGGCTTTTTGATCCTCCTCATCAATGATTAGATGAGGGGGGTGTAATACAAACAGCCATATAGTGACCTTAGGGTACTTACAATGCGAGTTTGTTACCCCTGGACCTATGCCTGCTAGATTTTATCTCAATGGGTTTATGTGCATAGGGACCCAGATTAGGGACCCCTTTTCTTAATGCTAGAAGTTATTGGCAGCAATACAGGGTTTTTCCTTCTGCATGTACTCTTTCACCTGATTGTCTACTTCTATTTAATCTGTTTATTTAGTAATTTGGAAGTGGGTATTGTCAGCAAGGTTTCTGTGTTTGCTGACGACACAAATCTTTGTTGACCATTAAAAACTTCAGAGGATGTGCAATTGTTGCAGGTGGATCTAGATAGATTGTCCCATTGGGCTGCTAAGTGGCAGATGAGATTCAATGTTTATTGATGTACGGTGATGCAAAATCCTTGTGCTACTTATACTATAAATGGCTTTGTGTTAAGTGAATCCCTATTGGAAAAGGATCTTGGGTTTTGGTGGATAACATACTAAAAGGTAGCAAGCAGTGCCTGGCAGCAACAGCTAGAGCCAGCAAGATATTGTCTTGTATAAAGAGAGGTATGGATTTTAAGGGCATGTCCACCCCCAAAACTAAAATTTAACCCACTACTGGCCCCACTGTGTAGTGTATAAAAATCCTTACCTTACATCCCAGCTCCAAATGGTTCTCCTGTAATTTCCCACCCAAAGTTAAAAAACTGACCACCAGGAAAATTGTTTCCGCCTCTGAGCTGTCCTCTCAGAGGTTTTTGGCTTGCTTAGAGCAGCCCTTCACTTCTCCCTCCCTCTCGTTTTGTTCTCCCTCCCCCTAGTGTAAATCCCCTTTCCTACATATTAGGGATAGTTCCCCCAGCCCCAACCACTATAAAATATTTGTAAGAAAGTCCCCCGATCTTTACTTAACTTCCCTCTCTCCTCCGGCGTTCTGAACTGCCGACAGCCACGTCTGTGTTTGGCTGTCTCTCACCCAATCACAGTCGCTGCTGCTGGTCCAGCCCCCTGCTTGCAGTTCCGTGCAAGCAGAAGGCTGGGCATTGCGGTGGAGGAGAGAGGGAAGGTAAGTAATGTTAGGGGGACTTTCTTGAAAATATAATATAGCGGTTAGGGCTGGGGGAACTAGCCCTACAGCATACTAAAACTTATCAAAAGGGGTGGACATGCCCTTTAAGGGAGAAAAAATTACAAAGCATTGTAAAGGCCTCATTTGAAATATGCAGCACAATTTTGGAATATTGTGTACAAAAAGGACATCTTGGTAATGAAGAGGGTTCAGAGAAGGGCAACTAAAATTATAAAGGGAATGAGGGAGCTTGAATATGAAGACTGGATAAGTTACAATTATGTACACTACACTACAATTATGTAAACTTCCTCCTGGATTCAGCAGGGTATGTTCACTCAAAAATGAACATATGCGCAATAGTATAGTGCAGATGTAGTCAGGAGCTGTCAGAGGAATCAGCAAAGAAGCGTGATCGAAGGTAACATGTAAAGTTTCCCTGCCTGCTTTTGTTAGATTAATTTCAGAACGGGAGGTAAGACTTTTATTTACTAACTAGAAAAGGAAAGTTTAAGTATAAACTTTGAATTTGGGTTGAAAGGCTGCATTTTGGAAGGGAATTTGTGTGTTTGTGCTGCAGATTTTAAAACTCAATAATGTCAATGATGAGGACATTGTTGTTTTTTACTTACCCTTTAAATATGTCACATGCATTAAAGGTAGGTCAGTTGGTGTTTGTGTATTCATATCAGGTTGGGGGATAAAATACTAACTTTTTTGATGATTGGTCAAAATTTGTTTTTTTGACTTTAGTTACCCTTTAAGTATGGCTGCCACAGTAATGGATAAGTAGATCAGTAGGTGTAGGTACCCGTGTCGGGTTGAGAGTTAAAAAAAAAACTTTTGTGATGATTGGTCAAAATTCGTTTTTTTGACTTTAGTTACCCTTTAAGTATGGCTGCAACAGTAATGGAGGGGTAGGTCAGTAGCTGTGTATACCTGTATCACAATGGGGGTTAAAAAAACAACATTTTTTGATTATTGATCAAAATTTGCTTTTTTGACTTTAGTTACCCTTTAAAGTATGGCTTCCACAGTAATGGATAAGTAGATCAGTAGGTGTGTGTGCCTGGGTCTGGTTGAGGGGTATGTCTTTTTTGTGTTTACAACCATAAAACTATTTTTTATTGAGGATAAATCTAAATTAGTTTTTTTTACTTTAGTTACCCTTTAAATATGGCTGCCACCATAATGAATAAGTAGATCAGTAGGCATGTGTACCTGGGTCTGGTTGAGGGGGGTATGTATTTTTTGTGTTTACAACCATAAAACTATCTTTTATTGAGAATAAATCTAAATTATTTTTTTTTTTTACTTTAGTTACCCTTTAAGTATGGCTGCCACAGTAATGCATAAGTAGATTAGTAGGTGTGTGTACCTGGGTCTGGTTGAGGGGGTATGTCTTTTTTGTGTTTATAACCATAAAACTATCTTTTTTTGAGGATAAATCTAAATTAGTTTTTTTGACTTTAGTTACCCTTGGCTTCCATGGGAATGGAAAGGTAGGTCAGTAGGTAGGTGTACCTGGATCTGTGTGGGGGGTTGGGGGTATCACCATTTGTATTTATGACCATGAAAAAAACTGTTTTGAAATATCCACATTTGAGGATTGTTACCATTATAGTCTATAGCTAGAAGATAGCACACTTCTCCACTTGAACTACACAGCTCCTCGCACTCCCACGTCCTTTTTAATCTTCCAAGGTGCTGCTTGCCTCCACTGCTCAACCATAAGCAGTACTTTAACAATCCAAAATAGTACCAGGTAGGCGCACTCAAACAAGATATAATAGTGTTTTATTAGTGATATAGCGGTGCACAACCTTTCGGGGCTTCCTCCTTCCTCAGGTGCATAAAACAACATACCATGTGATTTCTTAAATACACACATGTCCCTCCCGCTCCCACTTCTCTGTACCGAATTTCATGTCTCTAGCTCAAAAACTGTGGGAGGAGATACGGTCCAAAAAAAGCGGAAGAATAAAACGGAAGAAAAAGAAGAAGAAGAAATAGAAAGAACAGTAATTTGGCTTTTTCAAGCCAAATTAATTAATGCAAAAAATAGTGTGTTTATTTACTATTTAACACCGGAAGGCCCAGGACATTAACCAGGCAGATGAAAACCAGACGTGTTGGTGCTCCTCAATCAAATAATATTGGGAGGTTGGAGAAATCAATCTTACCTCCCTGCTCCAGGTTCTTTTCATTTGTTAGTTGTCCTTAAACATAGTATACTTGCTGGACTGTTCAATATGCGAGGAGAGACTTCGCTGCTGACAGAATGAGCAGTGAAGCGGTTAGCAATGGTTAAGTGTCATCTTTGAGAGCTTACAGCCTCGTTACTACTACAGAATGGGTGGTTGGGGATATTCTCTCCTACCTTCCTAGGAAGTAAGGTTTTAATGAAAATACTTCATATAGATGCCCTTTAAAAGAGACTCTTGATACTCTATTGTTGCTTCTCCACAGAGCTTGGACTTCTACAAAAGTACATTTTTTTTGTTTCTCCTTTGAACTAAAATGGCCTTGCTAGAAATGGATTGTAAAATCCATTTTAAGGGCTAGGCCAGACTGCTGTGTTTTTTTCTGCGTTTGCGCATGAGTTTTTAAAAAATCATTGAAAACGCGGCAATGCACCAAAAACACGTGTTTTTGGGTGCATTGCGATTTGCGTTCCGCATTTTTAATCGCAATCGCATGTGTTTTCCTATACCTAATGAAGAAAACGCAACAAAATCGCACATGAAATCCCATGCAATTGCGTTGCAGTGTGGCCGTGCCCTAACACTTTGTTACCTATCAGAGCATTGCTGTTCATTGCCTGCAGATTTAATATAAAGGATGTATGTATTTTAGATCTGTTTCCCACAGCACACTGGAGGATTGTTGGAATAAACCAATATAGGAAATGTACCATTGGATCTAGTTGTACAAAAATGGGAGAAAAACCAAATAAGGAGACGGTATATCCAAAACAGCGTAAAAATGTGCAGTGTTTAACTATTGATTCCCATGTTTAAAAGATCCATATCCCTAGATATTGCAAGGCAATAAAAAAGCAAGTATACAGAAATGTATGACAGATACTCATGTGAAGTATCCTGGAACATCAGTATAGAGCTGCCAGTTTCATCCACTACTAGTTTTATAATACTTCGTATACATGAGCTTGTCGCATTACTGTGCTCTTAAAAGCAATCTTTAGCCAGTGACTCTCCATTTGATACCCCCAAACAGCTACTCAAGGCTGTTTGGGGATGACATATAGAATTAGGTGGAAAAAAAGCAGGTTCCTTCTCTGAATAATAGCAAGAAGGCATGTCATTACTTGCAACATTAATCAGAGTTTATATAAAATGTGTAATTGAGTGAACATTTTATGCCTCAAGATAAAATTATGATTAGTTTTAAAGCACTTCAAATTTAAAAGGACGCTAGAGCCACATTGCTTTAAACCTTTAACGGCTGAGCACAACAAATTCTCCATAATTAAACCTGTATTCGATGTGTGAAGGAAGAAAACGACATTGTTCTGGTTTGTCTGAAAGTACATTTATTTCGCTCTTAATAGGTAAGTCTCAATCTGAAGCCAAAATCAGCCCTGCTGCCAGGCTGTTTACCAGGGAATAATAAAATAAAACTTAGGCCAGTTTGGAAAACACATAGAATTATTAAATGAAGGTGGCCATGAACACGCAAGCATGATCAAATGTGTGCTGACATTCCATTGGAATCTTGTCTGCAACATGCAGATGTTGCCGCATACACGGCCCAGACCAATCCACTATATGCGGGATAGGAAACTGTTGTCTGTGCGCCCACACGTGGGGACAATCTTCTCTACTTACTTTACTAGCGTAAAAGGGAGTAGATAGCGACCAATTAAAATTATCATTGACTGTGATGCCAATGGCAGGAGTTTGTCTGGATTATTGTCCTTTTTTCGGTCCCCACACCTTATCGATATTCTGCTCAGTAATTTTTGAGCATTTGCCATGTGTATGGGTTGCATTAAGAGGCACAGAAATGTGTCCATGCTGTTAATTAGCAGGAAATAATCAGGTGACAACTTTTTACTGGCTGCAGACTAATAGCACATTAAAAAATGTGCACCTCTTAAATATTAGATAAGCCACATTGTGTGACTTTGCCTAATGTACAGGAGGCATTGCCAGTCTTCGGAGGGTAAAAGATGTTAACTCTAAGGCTGAGGATGCTCAAGCAGATTTTTCAGGCTGATTGACAGATATTAGCTTGTAAATGGAGGTCAGCCCCAAAAATCTGGTGTTTTTGCGGGTGGCCATGAGGCGATTGAGTGTGCTGGTAAACCATGCCTGATTGTGTGGCCCCCTATGGAGTGCATGATTGGTCCTGGCAAGCTGGCAGCCATGGGTGGCTACTTTTGCTGCATCCAACCGCTTGCTGGTGTAGAATGGTCGGCCGGGATGAAGGATTGTATGGTGTGTTACCAGCCCTTTGTTTGTCATGGTTTTTATTAAAAAATTATATGATATATCTAAAATAGTGGGCTTTTGTATAAATAGAGAAAAGGTAGTACTGCATTCTGGGAGCCCCCTCGATCAGTTCTTTAAATGTCAGTGCTCACACGCCTGTATACCCATCCCCGTCCAATTTGGATTCTTAGTAAACAATCAGACAGGCTACCAACACTCCAGAAAATTGGTTATAAACTTCATATTTTATTTCAACAGTTAAAAAACATAACGGACCATCCAAATTCAGCAAGGTGGAGACTAGCAAAGAGTGTCTGTAGCTTTCCTGATTGCTTACTAAGAGGTTTTTTTGTAATTATCTTTGTGGATCCCATAGAAACAACTTTTTTTCTCCATCTTTTTGATGATGTTTTTTTGACAGGTAAATTCATAATATCTCAAAATACTGTACTTGCTTTAGAAAGATGAAGGGCACTGAAATGGGATTGCAGGGCTTTGCCAGGTATAAAAAATGAAGGAGACTTAGGTGATGGTATAGAATATGATGGTATCCATTTAAAGATGCACTGTAGCTGAATTTCCGTCTAATTACTTGTATGTGTGTTGAGTAAAATCAAGACAAATGAGTATTTGAAGAGGTTTATGAGGCATTTCTCTCCTCTTGTATGTGATAGAATGTCAGCTGATGAAGACAGAACGACCAAAACCAAACACATTTATCATTCGGTGCCTCCAGTGGACCACAGTAATTGAAAGAACATTTCATGTGGATTCTCCTGAGGAGCGGTATGTTCCACTTACATTGCCATTAAAACACGGCTGTTAAAATTTAAAACTGTTGATGTTGCCTTCTAATCCAGCTGTTGTGAAATACATCATTTATCTAGAAAGCAACAGGCCGGTCGGTCTGTTTTAAAATAAGATCAAAAAAACCTTAGAGCAGGATTTTCAACCTGTGACTCGGATTTGGTGCTTGAGTCTGCACATGGGCTTTTAGGGGATGATGGATATTGTAGTTTGACCACTATGGAAGTGGATATTCTACTTTCATTTTATAGGTCCTGGGCTTTTAGGGGATGATGGATATTGTAGTTTGACCACTATGAAAGGGTTTATTCCACCTGCAGTTTAAAGGTGCTGGGCTTATAGGGGATGATGGATATTGTAGTTTGACCACTGTGGAAGAAGGGGGATATTTCACTTTCAGTTTTGGTGACCTTGCTATAAAACTATTTTTATTTAACAAACATTTCTCTTGGCATTTAACTGTAGCTTGTGAACTATTGAATGGTACATGTTAAAATGGTAACTTGTTACAGAGAGGCAAAGTGCATGAACTGCTACATAGCCAATCAAAATGTCCCTTGGAAAGGAACAAAACATTGTCAAATTATGCCAGTGTATTTTAATGAAAAATAAAACCATTGTGATAGCTGGCAATATTTATAACTATATAGTTGCTTGGGGACTGTGCCAGGTTTAGATAAAACCATATCAGTTTTCCACAGGCGTAACAATACATTTTACACTTTTTTCACTAATCTGGCTGAAATGAAGAAATCTGAAAAAACCTTCCTATGCAAATCGCTTGAATGTACTCCGATCTCAGATGACCTTTGTATGATGAATGGATACCAGTTCTTGGACAATAAAAGGACAAAAGTAATGTTTAGAAATGAAAGCAAACTAGAATGCTGAATGTGCTAGTATGTCTGAATGAAACTAAAGTAATTCTTAGATTTTGAAAATAAATATGAGTGCTTCTGCTACATGTTAAGGTTTATAGAATAAGGAACATGGGCATAATGACCACAATTAGGAATGATGGGATCATTGGCAAAAATTGTGTTTGTAAAATGTCTCTCTCCACCCCCCCCCCCCCACCCCCGTTCTCAGGGAAGAATGGATAAAAGTCATCCAAGCAGTAGCAGACAACCTCAAGAAACAGGAAGAAGAAATGATGGACGTTCGGTCTGGATCGCCAAGTGATAATTCTGGAGCGGAAGAAATGGATATTTCACTTTCTAAACCAAAACACAAAGTAGTAAGTTTCACATGACCTAAGATTTAGTCAGTGATTTGTATCTGCTTCAACTATCCAAGGTTTGAATTATTAACCTCCTTATACACAGGTGTGTTAAATCTGGTGTTATCGCTCTTACATTGGGCACTGAAAGTTGAACATGGCACCTTATTGTAGAGAAAACTCTGAGGATCTGAAAATCATTGGGGATTGGCAAATCTTTTTATAGCCTAGGCCATCTTTATGTACAGTAGAGACCAATTTTTTTTTCCAGATCCTTCTTTACCATGTCCATTTTCCAGTGACCACTATGAGAGAGTGTGAGAGCGATAACTCCAAATTTAAGACAACTGCCCCATTCACACCTGAGAACTGGTAACACCAATGAGCCACATGGCACCGGGCAGGGAAACTGGCATTTTGGGCAAAATGTGGACATTTTTCAATTAGGGGTATACTCACTTTTGTTGGCAGTGGTTTATACATTAATGGTGGTGTGATGAGTTATTTTGAGGGGACAAAAAATTTACACTGTTATACAAGCTGTACACTGACTACTTTACTTTACATTGTTTTATATCTTCAGTATTGTCCTATTAAAGATATAATACAATATTTACAAAAATGTGAGGAGTGTACTCCCTTTTGGGAGATACTATGTATGTATGTATGTATGTATGTATATATACACATTAAACATATGTAATCCCAACATTACATTTACATATACTGTTGATGAGCGAAAAATCTCATTTTTTAGATGTACTGATTTATAAGGATAATGGTGGATTGACCACAGATATATTTAGAAAGAAAACAGACTGTAATTCTCTACTTTCATATTAGAGCTTTCACCCCACTCATATTAAATCCTCGGTCCCTTGTAGTCAATTTACAAGAGTTAGAAGAATTGTCAAGGATAACATACTATGTATTAAAAGGTTGGATGAGATGCAGAGTAGACTTGAAAATCGGGGCTATCCCAAACTTCTCTTGGAGACCGAGAAACATAAAGTCTTATCTGAAAATGAGAAATGTAAGAAATCTAGGAGTAATAATAGACATGTCTTTGTGAGCCAGCATACTAGGGCTAGTCCCTTTCGAAAATTATATGCAAACACTGGCATATTCTACGCCAAGCCTATCCACAGGTAGTTGAATTTCAAACTACATCTCTTCTTGTTAAAATCACAGACCATTAGAAATAAACTGGTCTGGGCAGAAGTCAGAAAGAAAGACACAGAAACATTTTTGGGTAGGATACAAAATGGTATGTACAGATGTAAAAAATGTGTCCAATGTCCTTTTGTTAAAGAAATTAAAACATTTATACATCCTGGGACACAGAAGGAATATAAGATCAAGGGACACTATGATTGTGATACAGATTACTGTGTTTATGGGCTTCTATGCCCGTGTTTATTAATCTATGTTGGAGAAACACCTTCTTAACAGAAGGCATCTTGCAGTCTCATGCTATAAGAATAGCATTGCCCACAAAACCTAAGAAACAAGAAGTCATTTCTTACATGTTCCTCAGAGTAAGGGGCGGAGATATGCAAAATACTGCTTTATGTCCCTAAGCTTATGCATGTGTCCAGAACCGCTGGCTAATAACATGCAATATAGCTCAATATATAGAGCCAATCATCAGACCTGCAGACACAACGTGTTTCGATCTTGTTAAATCTCGTCAGTGCAAGATACAGATTCATGGCTCAGTGAAGGGCATTTTGCTCCTTTTGGCCCCTCTCTCCCTAAGCTTTCTAGCTGCCTTTTGATCTATGTTGGGGAGACAACTCAAAAGGTCGAACAGCAATTTTCCCAACATAGGTCATCCATCAAAAAGGCATATGTCTCTCTGCCTGTCCCTAAACACTGCAGTGAAATGGTACATGCTTCAGAGGACATGCAATTCTTTGTTTTGGAAAAGGTGTGTCAACCCAAAAGGGGAGGGGATAGACTCAAGAAACTTAAACAATGTGAAGTCTAAGGCTGGGTACACACCAGCAGACATTTTCGGCCGACCCACCGATTCACTTCACTTTCGGTCGGTCGGTCGAAAATATATGCTGGTCTGGTGCGGCCGTTTGCGGAAACATCGCAAAACCTTGTCATTGTGATGTTGTGATTTTTATCAGAATAAAGCTTTTGAAAAAGAGTGCTGTGCCTACCAAAATTGAACTTTATACATACATATGTATACAAAGTTTAAAACACACCTTTATTCGGATTCAACACATTTCTTCTGCCCGCAGGGCCGTCTTGATCCGTGACACTGGTGGAAACGCGTTAAATCTGAATAAAGGTGTGTTTTCAACTTTTGAGTGATTTCTATTGATATTCTATACAATGTGTGTGTGTGTGTGTGTGTGTGTGTGTGTATGTATGTATGTATATGTGTGTATATATATATATATATATATATATATATATACACAGTATATACCTTTAACATTTTAACAAACATTATTTAAAACTCTTATTCATTTGAGAACAAGGATTGCTTGTTTTTATTGTTTAAAATGTATTTGGTGAAATTTTATATACTAGTGTAATTTATTTGTCTACAGACAATGAATGAATTTGAGTATCTTAAGCTTTTGGGAAAAGGAACATTTGGAAAAGTTATTTTGGTAAAAGAGAAAGCAACTGGAAGATACTATGCTATGAAAATATTAAAAAAAGAAGTAATTGTTGCAAAGGTAAGTTTCCTATCTTTTGAGGATATAACTGTCACTTTGGGTTGGCCACAACGGCATGATTGTATGTATGTATTATGTATAGATTATTTATAAGTGCCACTTGGAGACGCAGCGCTGTACAGTAGCAAAATACAAAAAAGTCATACAAGGGGGATGAATACATAAATATGTAAATTATATAGTAGAATAGCGGTTTAAAGGTTATGTACACTGGAAAATTAGTTTTTTTAAATTGCCCATTAGTGGAAACTATAATTCATCTCAACTATAACTGTTTTTTGTTGATCTGCTCCCTATTCTTTAGGTATCATATTAGATATCTGAAACATCTTACATTTTAGCATTTCTGTAAGCAGTTTTTCTGTAGCTGAAATGATTTGACAGTTGGTGTGCTGTATACTGTATGCAGTTTAGACAGTTGGTATGTGGGAAAATAGTCAGGTCAGTGGTCAGAGCCTGAGCAGCAAAACAAGTATTGTATTGAGGCACACACCTCAGAGAAAGTGCTACTTACATGTATTTATTTATAGATTAAGATGGCGCAAAGTCATTTTTTCAGTATACATGCACTTTAAGGCAAGAGGAAGCAGTAGGAGTGTCATGTGCTTCTGATCGCATTTTGAGATCTATTAGCGAACCTGAGAAAAGCATGCCAGTGCATTTCAATGTGGATAACCACACTGTGTGCAGAAGGCTTGCACTCCGATAATGGAATATTAGCAAAATTGTAGTACAAGCAAATTATAACAGGTGTGAAGCTCGCTGTATTGCAATTTTCATGCACGCTACCATCCGTTGATAGTGTGCCACAGCTTTAGTCTTTTTGTATATATGAATTGGTTATACTTTTTATTAAAAATATACTTGGGTTTTTAAACTGGAAAAAAAAAAGCACTGTCAATAAACTTCATGTACGTCTGAAAAATAAATATATGTTTTGGTCTTGTGTACACGCCCTTGTTCACATTGTAGGCTTCTTATGATTCTCAGATGGCTTTTAAAGACCAACTTTAGCCTGACAAAAAGAAGGCTAAAAATGATGCAACTTACAGTACGTTTTGGAGTTTCTCTTGTCTTTAGATGGCTGGGTACGCACGGGTACCGACCGACCATTCACCACAAGTGAGCAATTGGCTGGGATGAATCACTGTTGTTCGCGGCGAAAATTGCCGCGGCCGACAGTTTGCTGCGACCAATTGTGTGGTACATAAGCAAGCGTGCATGATTTACCGATGTGTCCGATCGCCTGTTCGCCCGATCTGCGCTATCAGACATCGGGTGATGGCACACCGGTGATTTTTCAGCCTGACCAACCGATATACGAAAATATCGGAAAATATGAGTCCTGGTTTTTCCTATGCATCAGTGCACTGCTTTTATTGAGGTGCTGAATGCATTCTGGATGCGTTAGCAAGCTTTGATAGTCAGATCACTTCCTGTGGTAAGGTGACTGAAACAGATTAGCAACTTCAATAGGGGGTCAAGTACAGTGTGTCAAATAATTAAAACTCCTAAAGGAATATTCCTGCCACCCTCGCTAAAAGAAATTGCCAGAAACCACACACCTGCATGACACACGTGTGTCATAATAATTCAGCAGGTTGAAAAGCCATTTATCTAACTTCGTAAAGGTTAAATCACTAAATACTGCTTATCACACATGAGATGTTTACAGACAATGTTAGCATAATTAACAGATGTTTGTTCTTTCTGAGACCAATAATATTTTGCTATATACTCACCAATACAGTTCCCATGGGAATCAGTTGTTTGTGTAAATGGGCATGTGTGGAAGTTTTCTGTAATTGCAAAAAATTTTAAATGCTAATTACCTGAAGAGACCAGTGCCTGATGGGTCTGACTGGGAGGCGAACCCAGTCTTTCAATGGATGCATAATAATTTGTGATGGATAGACTGGAGGGGGAATAATAGAATAAAAGTTGCCACCCCTAAAACTAAAATTTTATCTACTTCTGGCCCCACTGTGTAGTGTTAAAAAATCCTTATCATACTCCTCTGCTCCAAATGGTTCTCATGCCGTGACTGTTCAAAGTCCAGGAAATTGAAGAGTAGAAGCTGTCAGTGAGTAATCCGGTCCCTGCTCCAGTGTTGTCCTCCGTAAGGACTGTGACATGTGCAGGAGAGCCCTTTCACATCCTCCCTCCCCTCCCTCTGGATTCCTCTTTGCTGTCTGGTGCCCTACCTCTACAAACTTTATATTGTAGGACTTCCTAGCCCACCCCCAACCGCCAGGTTCGTTTGTTACAAAAAAGCAGCTGAACTTACATTACTTTGTTCCCCCAGCGATCTGCATTGTCGACAGCCGCGTCTGTGATTGGCTGCCTCTCAGCCAATCACAGGCGTGATTATTGGTCCGGCCCATGTTTGCCACTTTTGGCAAGCAGAGGACCGGGAACAGAGCATGGGGAACAAAGTAATGTAAGTAGAGTTCTGTTTTTTTTTTTTTTTTTAACAAACAAACCTAGTGGTTGGGGGTGGGCTAGGATGCACTAAAATATATTATTTTTTTTTTTTTTTGTGCAGGTGGACATGCTCTTTAAAGAGAAATCCCCCTTTCCCCCATACACTTGCTGGACCCATAGAGAGATCCTAAAACACTATTGGGCTGATGCAATAAAAGGTGCAAACGTTTGCCAGTGCTAATTTTTTCTGCAATAACCAAATAAAAAGTGAATATCTGATTGATCGCTTTAAATTAATAGCATTGGCAAACTTTTTCACCTCTTATTGGATGAGCCTCTGTATATATATTTATCTATAGAAAACGTACTCTCTTTACCTCTGGAAAAGTGGCACTTCAGTACTGCCCCCTGCCAGCAATCCAAAAATGTGACACCTACGGTAAGAAGAGTTTGTTCTCATAGATTGGATGTCTTGCCAAGTAAAGTGGTGGCACTGGACTAGAATTAAGCAGAACTTTAAAAAAAATTCTTTAGTTCATCTGGTCTCTTAGCCTCATTCTTTATTTGGCTATTCACGGTTTCTTTATCCAGATATCTCTATCAATACACAATGACATCTAAATTTCATATATGTGTGTGTTTTGTTTCTGTTAAAATGTCATAAAATGAATTGTCGATACCGGCATTGGTCTTGAAATAGTTTTATTAATAGTTTTACTATGGATAATACCGTAAGTTTGGATGAAATTGTGTTTTCAGGGTTTGCAATCAATGCTGAACAGTTATGACTTTTACCCAGATGGTAAAATATAAACAGCTATTACACTGGAGTCTTAAGCTTAACTACCTTCTGTCTGCTTCAGTATAGTTCACTTGAGGGTTCTGCAAGGAAATACCGTTCAATTGCTTTATTTTTGTTGCCTTGTATGTTAAGGTGGAAAGTCTCACACTGTGTCTCTATAAATGTTCTATAAGGAAGTCCCATCTTGCTACTTGGAAATTGCTTAAGGTTTGTTTTACTGTAGTGTTTAGTGACCCTGTTACCTCGGGCTTTGATTATGATAAAAGTGAAGGTTGCCATAATGTTTTCAGCCAGATAAAGATATCATGTCTGATTAATGAAAAATGTACCTCTGACCTAGCACAATCCAATCACCTTTGCATGTATGGCCATCAAAAACTGAATTGCTTTAGGGTGATATTTTTATTACTAACATGGAACTTAAAGGACAAGTTTCACTTTAATGGTACCCAAGTAAATGATATTCAGTGACTCTCTGGGACATAGGAATAAATTAGCCACATTTGGGGAAATTTTCTGCTGTCTGCAGCGGTATTTTCTGAGATTAAAGTCATGGTAACTGTTTAATACCAATTAGCACCTTGCTTATGGCAGTTGTGCGGGTAACTCTAAAGACCTGAAACTGTTATAAGGAAATTTAATATCAATTCTTCATGACTATTTAATGCCAGCAAATAGCTAGTGTTAACTAGACAAGTAGGGGTTAATTCCCTTCAGGATTTGCCCAGAACCACAAAAGTGACATTGTGCCGGAAAAGAAACCTACCCAGAGACTATACAACCGATATTTTGAGGAATCCTTACAGTTCCTGGCTATTCCAAAATGAAATCACTCTCCTGTTTCTAGTCTTGTTGCTTTTCGGATATCATAGGAACTATACTGGGGTTCAATCTCTTGGGAACCACAGCAAAGCCTTTTATTGTTGGAATCTGTTTCACTTTCATTGAATAAGAAAAGCTCTGCCTAGTGCACAAAGAGGGCTGGCTTATTTGGCTTATTTGACTTGGGTCTAAGAAGCACATTTTCCTGACTTATAGCCCATTAACTGCTGATAAAGCAATGCACCGCTGATTAAACTCAGGGCTTTTCTAAGCAGTCTAATCCAAGATACTTGTGTGGAGCTTGTCAATTGTTTTTTCCTTACCCCACTTTCCCCTCTCCCAGCAGGACAGGTATAATTATGGGTTAGGACCTAGCGTATTATTATTATTATTATTGTGGATTTATATAGCGCCACCATCTTCCGTAGCACTTTACAATTACATGTATACATTCACATCAGGCCCTGACACGAAGAGCTTACAATCTAAGCACATTTATGTCTTTATGATTTTGGGGGAAACCAAAGTGCCCGGAGGAAACCCACGCAAGCACGGGCAGAACATACAAACTCCTTGCAGAACTCACGACACAGTGCTGCAAGGCATCAGTTCTAACCACTGAGCCCTCAGCTGCCCGTGTGTACCCAACCTAAGACATGATTTCATTGACTGATCCACTTTTTATATAAATGCAGCACACAATAGATGTCTCCACTATAACTTTTTCTGCATTAAGGAACCATGTAAACCAGTAATAATGCAGCAGGGAATTGAAGTGCTGCAGTGGGGTTTTTATTTTTTTTTGTTGCCTATTATTTAAAAAAAATAAAATAAATGTATATATATATATTTGTTAAATGTTTGCTTTAATTTCCAGGATGAAGTAGCACACACGCTAACAGAAAACCGTGTCCTGCAAAATTCTAGGCATCCCTTCCTAACTGTAAGTGCTAAATGTGTATTTATTGGAAGGAGGGGTTTAATGGGGCTGACATCACCAGCTGCAAAGGACCATGTAAAATGGGAAGAGAAGCAGCATCAACAATTGTTTTGCATTTAAACAATTGTTACATGTATACAGTATTTAGCGGTTCAAGTCCTTATTACATAGTCACCAAAACTCGTGTATTTAGTGATTCAACTCTAATTTTCTATAATCGTAATGCAGTGGTCACGACTCCCAGTCAGAATTTAAGCATGAAATGGCATATCTACCAAACAAAACAA
The DNA here is from genome assembly GCA_019447015.1 of Hymenochirus boettgeri. Classification (NCBI taxonomy): domain Eukaryota; kingdom Metazoa; phylum Chordata; class Amphibia; order Anura; family Pipidae; genus Hymenochirus; species Hymenochirus boettgeri. The sequence goes on along the minus strand of CM033476.1, from coordinate 260,562,874 downwards.
TTATCCCAGGCAGAGGAAAATGAAAGCTTAGAGGGCTTGCGATTTACTATTGTATGAATAACTTGACAGCTGTCCATTCTTCGTCACCCCAAAACACAGGGGATTATTTTATAAAAGGTACAAACCTTTGCGGCAACCAACCAGATGCTATCAAATGTTCTACTGTAGTAGACATGGGAAAAGGTTGCTGCTTGCTAACATCACAGGAACATTTTTGTGGAAACCATTTAAAGCAGTCACTTCTCTGTAGTATTGTAGTAGTGCTATTAAGCCAAATTTGCTAGAAGTTTTTGATTACTTCTTTTTAAACTAGTCACATTCTTTTTACATGTCATAAGGCTTATGAGTGTCATCATTGGTCATATCTCTGTCTAATATACCGTATGTTATGGAATTTTATGCAGTGTTGTGGTATATGTAGCAAACAAGTGAGTCCCTGTAATTCAACTCCTGCAGGATGTACTAACCTAAATAAAAAGTTTACCGTATATACTCGAGTATAAGCCGACCCGAGTATAAGCCGAGGTACCCATTTTTACCTTAAAAAGTAATAAAATACTCGAGTATAAGCCGAGGGGCCGAAATTATGACCACTACTGCCTTTTAATACTGTATGGGAACTCTGCTGTCCATAAAAAAGCCTCATTCCTTGGCACTCCAGATGTTTTGGAAACTACAACTCCCATCATGCTTTAGTAGCCGGGAGTTGTAGTTTCCAAACACTGCAGTGCCAAGGAATGAGGCTTTTTTTATGGACTGCACCCCCCAGGAAAGGCCCCCAAGCTCAGTGAGGTAAGTAAGAGTTAAGTACTCACTCGGGTCAAGTAAATAATTGTGGAATCTCCGGCTGCCAATCGTCAATAAAGAAAAGAAGAGACCAATCAAAACTATTTATGCCTTCTTTTCTTTCTAAATGTTTACTAAAACCCTATGGGGCACTAATTGGTCTGTTGTCTTTTTTGTGTATTAGATGATCAGAACTAGCTATGTATTATAACACAAAATTTCTTTAACATTTAGATAGCGTGGGATGGGAAGTACCGAGGATGACTCCCCTGACTGGGGCTCATCTACAATAAACCAAGATTTGGTTGCCCGGTCACTTTCATAATTTCTTCTAAAGTCATAGACTGTTAACTGTCTTACCTAACGAAAGCTATGTTATATCTTCTGCATATTCCTAGAACTTATTACTATGCTACCATGCTGTATTTTGGTGTACAACTTTGAGATTAATCAACTCGAGGAATATAGTCATGATCAAATCAAAACAATGGTCATCAACTGATTTAACAGAGGGACTGTAGGTTATCAGTCATTCAATTTCACTTATATGGTTTATATGCAGGTCTCTCGTTTAAGTCCCAATCTTTTTCTCCTTAGATTGTACAAATTATCATGAATCGGTTCCTATGTTGTGCCAAGATGGGTCTGTAAAGGAACACAGAGCTGATTTTTATAATAGGCGAATGCTTATTCCCCCACTCCCTCCCTGTGAATAATAAAGGCCTCTGGGGAACCCTGCAACACAGCTTACCACGCTCCACCTAGGCTCTCTCATCTCTCCGTCACACGCTGTGTCCCAAATTGCCCCCCCCGCCTTTTTCTTTTGTATTGGTGCATCACCCGAAGATAGGGCTCGGTCCGGACAGCCGCCTGTGACAGCTGAAGAAGAGCTGCAAGGGAGCCTGTAAGGTAAGATCTTCACTAGCGTTTCCCCAGGCACTTATATTATTCACAGGGAAGTGGGAATAAGCGTTCTCACTCATCCCTGTGAATAACAGATAACATATTCCATTTACTTAACGGATTACATGAAATCTGTTAAGTGTCGCTTTAAGAATACCCACAATGACTTTGTGTTGCCCTTTGCCACTTTTAAAGACAGCTATACACTAAGGGTGCTGAAAGGGTGCATCCAACACAGCCTTGATAAAATGTTTCTCTCTACTTCTAATGAGGGAGACAGTCGAAATATCATGGTGTTCTCATAAAGAGTGAAATGTACCTATACATGATTAAGTTACCCGGGGGATGTAATTAAAATGTGTCTGCAGCACTCTTCGAATCCCTATTTTTTTATTTGGAGGGGGTGTGATGTGTGAACAACATCTAATAAAATTCCTTTATCCTTTGAAACACTATGCCACTTTATAAATTTCCTCTGACATTTGGTCTTTATGATCTTAAATAGTGACACTGAAAGGCCATGAAACACACCTGTTGCCCAGAGATGGAAACAATGAAAAACTGCTGCGCAGAAGGATCATTTAGAAAATAAAACTGCAAATGGCTAAACATTTATTTGGATTCACTGTGAACAACTGTTTATTAAAACTTCTTTTTTTTAAAAAGTTCTCAAACGGAGAGCTGGGCCTTTACTGTAGGTAGGTGAGGAATAATCAACATACTCAATCTTACAACATGCAGTATTTCATTTTCACATTTAGAACTATAGGTAAAGGCGCTTTACCATTACTTCTGTTCCTGGGAGATATTTGTTCACACCAGTAATTGGGTGTTTGATGGTAAAGCATTGGCTGTATTGCGGTTTAATACTACACTTTCACTCACAGGAAAGAGTCTGTAATCCAAGTCTTGAGCTGCTGGTACTTCAAGACTACTTTATAACCGGATACATAGCTATAATTTCTAATATGTTTATAACATTACGGCCTCAAGAGAAATCAGTAAACAAACAAACAAAACCATAACTCCTCTCTATTTGTCATAACTAACTATGGCTGTCCTGGACTGCCTCCTGATATTACACTTTAAAACACTTACAGGACTATTCAATAAGGTTCTTATTGTTAAAATGGTGCTAAGTTTGCCCCATTTTTAACAAATAAGAACTTTTATTGAATAAACCTGTTTTTATTATCCAGCATCTGAATTTACCTTGGTCAGGTGGGGTATAGTGATCATCTGCGCTGTGAATTCTTCATCAAAATATCTTGTGTCTGTCTCTGATGTTACTTGTGGCTTAAAAGGGGTACAAGCTGTAAGAATGAAAGATACATTAATATGGATTACCTAGCTAACTGATAAAAAGTTAAATAGCATGTTCACCCCTCAAACCCCAAACTTTAGAAAGTGGAGAGATGTAGGACTAACATGTTATGCAGAAAAATGTTTTTCTCCCATTTCCTTCTGCCTCTAAAAGGTTTCCCCCCAACCTCCAAGCTTGCACATGCTCAAAGGAAGTAGTAGCGGAATACATTTAGTCAACAGCATTCAGCTGTGCTGTCAACTATTCCATCCATAACGGACAGCTGCTACCTGGAAGGACCAGGATGGCAAAACAAGGTATAACAGAGTTCATGCAGCATTTCAGGTTAGTTTTCATCTCTCAGATTTCTAACTACTGGGGTTGGGGGGTTATTTATCTTTATACATATTTTCATATGACGGGTAGACTGCACAAGTTTGTTAAAAGTTTATATGTAACATTTTCTTACATTATTGTTAAAAATTCTTCACAGTAGCAGGAACTCCTACCAAGTACGATAAGTATGGCAAACATTTTGAAAAACACCATTGTCAGTTTTATTCAGGTAAAATATTGTATTAATAGTGGTTGACAAGTGGCCACCTGGTAATCTTGTGTGACCTGCTAAAGGTGTCCTTTCTATAAAAACAACATATTAAATCCATAGGGCTCGATTATTAAACAGGAATGTCAACTTTTTCATTTAAAAATTTCCATGTTTGAACATCAAATATTTCAAGCCAAATCCAAGTTTAATAAATGTGATCATGTGACATTTAGAAACTTTCTTCTTATCACAAACAGAGGCATAATAATCCCTCAGATCATCGTGCTGGGACGAGTTTAATTCCCCAGAGTTAAATGCACATATCTGGTATATGTGTATCTTATCTATATACAATATCTACTTGATTTCCCATTCCTTATAAAATGTAATTATTAGTAAAGATCTATATCCATTAATACCTTTTTCTCATAAACATCTTGCCATACTATTCCAGCAAAAAATTTGTGTTGCATGATTTCTTTAGCATCATCGGTCCACCACCTAACCTAAATATAGGAAAAGGAAAAGTGATCATTGGAGGGACCATGTGCACAGTTTCAATTCACATTTTACCAGGAAGGTTAAACCTAAAATCTGTTGTGAACAGTAATAGAATTCAACCAGGCAATTCTGCATTGTGTGTCCTGTAACCTGTGACTCTCCAACTATTCTGTTAATTGAAAAACTAGAAATATTATAACATAGAAGGAACCAGTGTGAAGAGCATTATAACTTCAGAAGAATAAAAAGATTGCACACCATTACAAAGATGATGGGTGTCAAATCTGCTACCCTCAGTTTAAAATCTACAACACCCTACTGCACATGCTGATAGTTGTATTTTTCAAGTAGCCACCAGTTTGAGACATCCCTAATATAGATCCTTGTCTCAATTGTAAGACTGGTATTCCAGATGTTTCCAAACTACAACTTGTTCTCTAGGATGGTTAAAGAAACAACCATAAAACTGTAAATGAAGTGTCAGAATGTTCATTTACCTGCAAAATGGTGTAATTGCAACAGTATTGGAGGTTGTAGACAAGCCCCTTTCAAACTTTCGCTCAGCTACTAAGGTTAGTCCATATGTACAACTAGTGTACTTAATGTTATGTTACAGAATTTATTTATAATGCATAGAGAATTTTCACGGCACAAGGCTAAGTATACTCCAAATGGGTCAGAGGTGCTCATGTGTAAACTAATAAGTCAACCAGCAAGAAAAAAGTACCTGGCACACTCCAAATAGTGTCAAAATAGTAAAAGTCCCTTTATTATATGTAAATGGGGAAAGTCAAATAGACAAAAAGTACAGTGTATTTAAATTAAAAACACTTAAAAAAAAAAAAAAAAAGCATACCTCTAAGCATCCTGTGCATTCTCCTAAGTTTAGCATGATGCCTCTATTATTCTTGTCTCTGACCCCCTTAGTGATGAATAACGAGACTCAGACAGATGATATTGCCCACCTGTGGTTATAGTACTCTATATTATATATGCAATCTTTCATGTTTACCAGTGCAGAATGTCTGCTTGTTGGTTTTAAGTGTACTTTTGTCTATTTACTTTCCCCATTTACTATGTATATAAAAGAGACTTTTACTATTTTGACATTTGGAGTGTGCCAGGTACGTTTTCATTGTTGGTTGACTGAAATGCATAATGGCACATCCACTAGAAGTGGACAAAAAGAATGCATTTCCAGAATACATTTAAAGGTCTTACCTTGCTTAGGATCCTTCTTCACAGCCAGACAGCAAAGACTTGCTTCTGGCAATAAAGTGCGAGGGAATCTAATCTCTTCCATAAGGATAAGTTCAACAGTTTCTCATGTCCTGGTTATAAAAGGGCAAGCGCCCACACATCATTTCATACATTACTACTCCCAATCCCCACCATCTACTGGCACGGCCATAGTCATTATCTTCTAGCACCTAAATAAACAGAAGGACAATCATTTAGATCTCAATGGAGGCAATACAATACATACCACTTATTGCTGTGCTGACAATATATTGGCCTAAGCTAGGTACACACAGTACCGATAAAGCCCCGTCGGAACCGATGGCACTTTGTGTGGGCGCTTTTCCGAATGAGCATGTGGCTGCCGAACGCTCGTTCGGTAAAGACAGTAAATTTCCCTTGGCTGTGGTAGTCTCCCTATAGGGGATTCTGCCACAGTCAGGGGAAACGCAGTCCTGAGTGTATGCAGTGTATAGGAAGGACTTTGGGACTGTGTATCTTGATCTTTAGGGGTTTTAATTTTAATTTAGGGGTCCTCAAATTTGTTAACTAGGGGGCCAGTTTACGTTCTCTCAAACTGTTGGGGGGCCAGACTACATTTTTACATTTGCACTACATTACCATTCGTGTCGTTTATATAGTCAGAGCTGTGACACTGATCCAACAGAATTTGCGGAATATTGCTTATGTTTATGGATAGGTCCCATTACTACATTAGAGAGAGCTGATAATTTGGACCATGTATGGGCACATCGAATGATGATTGCTCTGATAAAGAATATACGCAATATCGCTACTGTGTATTTGCAACGATTGGTTAGTTTTAAATATACAAATACATATTTCTACATACAATACTATACCACCATGATTCTTGTGTACCTCTTCCTGCTCACTAACTCCATTCAGTGGAATGATACAGTAATCACCTACCCTCCAGAATCTGCCTGGGTACTTTACCTAACAGCTGATCTTATTTCACTAAGTTTCCCTTGGTATTCTGGTCCTTTTCTGCAGTCCGGAGCGTGCCATTAGGGAGGAGCGAGTGTATCACTATGAGGAAATGTACCTAAGGTCCTCACCCTGGGTACTATGCAGGTATAGATTGTGGAAAAGGTGAGTGTAATTGTCCTTAATAGTACACTATAGAGAAACCCAGACTGTCAGAATCATTTGTGCTTTACCAGGTTGCTTCTATAATTGTATCGATATATGGTGGATGTTGGAGGGTAGGCAAGTACTTTATAAAACCCCGTCTCAGCAATCACCTAAGGCAGCTGCAGGGTTAATATTGATACAGTCCTCTATGCTACTGGTCAATCACAACGTAGACTGGTTTATTTTTTTAAAACATACAAATGCTGCTTCTCACTTGCAGCTAATTAACAATGTATCACAATCTATGTAACAGTCTATGTACAGTCTATGAGCACCAGGAAAAGTAGAATAGCAGACTGCACTGAGCAGCAGAAAGGGGGGTTCAAGGCACCAGTAATACCAGCAGGGACCATGTGACTCACCTTAGAGGGCGTAGTTTAAGGAGCCCTGGTCTAATTGATCTAAATATCAGGCCATACGCAAGTGGACATTCACCAGTCTGGACATTTCATTTTGCGATGGACAATCTGATCTAATATTGATCATTGCAGGTGTTTGTATGTCCACTGACAGAACATTGTGGGAATGGCCTATAATGTATGGCATACATAGACGTTGTCATCACATATTTACCAAAATAAAAGGAGAACAATTCTATGGTAGGGAACTAATTGTTTTTTGTAGGTTTTATGTTTGCGATCAAAATAAAGAAAATGATAATGTTTGTTTCTAGTATTCCAGCACAAAACTAAACCATTCTTATAAGGTCTTCCCTATTTTTGCAAACCTGGGCAAGGCACACAACAATCATGCAACGCAGCGAAATCGCAATGACGCGCGATCCACATGCTCTAAGATTCCTTTGATGTTAACCTATCACAAAAGGGTCGGCAGCGCAGAGCAGAGGAAATAGTGGGAAATCCACATTCTCTTCTATTGTGTGCGCTGCTTTAACACAGTCACAGCAAAATAGCCTAGTGGGGCCTAGCCCTTACCGTACTTTTGATGCTGTAAAAAAGAGGTGTGTTAACCTGATAAAGGGTTTGTAAATATAGCACCACACATATATTCCAGGAAAAAATAGGGCAGCAATCTAGCCCCCTGGATAGACAACTTGTGCTTGTAAAGTTAACATTATTAAACACAACTTTTATATATGGTATAAACGTTTGAGATCATTGTATAAACAACACATTTACTAATCGCACCTTTTTCTCATTTCTTCCTTAGTCGTAATACGATTGATAAGCAATCAGAACCAGGTTACATAAATGAACATACAACAGGTATTACAATATAACTCTTAGCACATCTTACGCCTTCCTAATTCTTAATGCAGAACTTTTACAGGGAGTCGCGGGGTTGGAGTTCTCCAAATCATGGTGTCCATATTGATTAACAAATCCCTTTATCAATTTGAGACCCTCTCACCCTCTTATTACTGCCAACAGCAGAACCACGCCGTTCTATACTGCTTCTTCTATACCTCCTGCTGCACAGTCCAAGTGCTGAAATGTAACAGGCCGTCAGCACACAGGGGTGTGAAGCAGGAAGATACAAGTTTTACTGACAGTTGGTTGGTTGGTTTTACCTTTTCATTTATTTTGTTTTACTACAGTTTAAAATGTTTCTATATAAATCCTATTTATTGGAGTATTTGTCAAACCAACCCTCCCCCTTCAAAATTTAATTAAAAGTGTTAGAGTTTAACAAACTCTTTCAGCTACTAGAGGATGATGGGATTTGTAGTTCACAGCAGGTCAAGCCTGCAAATATACCTCTACCTCTAATGGAGATAAGTGGATTACCTTATACTGCTATTAACAATCTAACCGTCCACTAAACAGAAGGTTAAGTAGACTTCATAGTCCCTTCTAGCTCATCTTACTACTAGCTGTCTCAGTTAATTTGGGAAGTTATATTGCATATGGCAGTTTATATCCTTCCATGTTCATGCTGTACTGCCAGTCTGTACTGAAAGAGCTAGAAAGCATTATGGCCCATTAATTCTATTACAGATTGTTAATGGCTCCTAAATTCACATACTGTACTAAACTGGCTAATGATCACCAGATTGTTCCCTTATTGTTATTCTCACTCACTAATATATCTTTTGAATGGATCCCTTGATAGATTAAAAAAAGGATGTGAATGTGAATTACACAAGAGATTAATAGAGGGAAAGAAAGTCTTATTTATTAAACCAACAGCTTCCCTCACTGGGTTCTGTTCTGCTCTCTCGCACGTTCAAATGAATTTCACAGGAAAAGAAAAAGTCACAAGTCTTGCTGTACAAATCCAGAAGCTGCCAGGCATTAGATTACCCACACAGGTCTATTTACAGCAACTCCTGTAGTATGATTCACACCAAGCGACAGCTGCTTCTACAGCTGCCCCATATATGTAGAAGACCAACACACAGCTGCTGGTCTGCCAGGATTCCAGGAGCCAAGCTCATCCTTTATCAGTACCCCAGTTCCTGCTAGCTTAGAAGACATTCTGTTACAGTGTCAGTAGACGAAAATAAAACAGAGCAAGGCACAGTTTGTTTTCTACATTCTCCATTCTACAATAACCCAGTTCTGTTCTTTTATCAAGTTACACGCGAGTTCTGTAACACTGCAAGGCATAAATGGTACAACTAGAGGGTTTATGCAAGAGCATGCATACTGATTTAGAGGTGAGTTCTGCATTTAGAGAGTGGATGGGTCAGTTTCTCACGACATTTAAATCACCCTGGGAAACCTGCCCAGATTGCAGTCAACAAGCCCCTATAAGGGGCAAAATGAATGTGATCTGAATTAGCATAAGAAAACCTGATTACAAGAGACAGCTCACTAATGCAGGTTAACGTACTCATCTACTTGCACTTGTGGCCATAAGAAGACATGCAATGTTGCATTTTGCAAAACAGAACACTGGACTGTGATGTAATCGGGAAGTTGAAAGTCATTTTTATAGGATTCATGTAAGAAAAAGCAGAATGTTCTCCTACAGTAATAAGTACATTTTCACCCTTAATAGAAGCTTCTCATTTAATTTTTCTAAAGAAAAGTGATTGTATAATTGTCCTAATGTGTTTAGTTTCCCTTTAAAGAAGCAAACATACCTGTTGCGTGCATACGATCATTCTGATGGTCATGTAGAGGTAGCATATAGAAAAGTCAGGGGTGAGGCTATTCAGTTTGCCCCCACCTGATGATTACAGCAGCTACAAGGGAAGCAGAGAGGTGGACCTTCTATCTAAGCAAAGGCCAAAATTTCTGATGGGGTACCAAGCTCGGTTGCCTTTTCGTCCAGATTGGATGAACAGGCCATTGGGACTGCTGGTAAATCACGGGCGAGTGTGCGGCTCCATGGGACCTCATGATCGGTCACGCAAACTGTTGGCCGCGACCGAAACTCATTTGTCCCACTAGCAGCGAATGCTTGGTCGGGACAAAATGTCTGTTCGTCTGTACCCAGCCTAAGACTTTAAAGCCCCCACTGGCCCTAGCCCCTCTTGGTAATTATGCCTCATTAAACAGCCTGTGTGCACATTTATCTGTGTCTGTCTTGTAAATGTGTATAGACATTACTCCAATGCTATATATTCAAGTCCTAGATAAGAACATTTAAAGGGTGGGTTGGGGGATGCTACTATTGCATGGAAAAGTTGACCCATCTTCCTAACTTAATTACATGCAATGAACATCTGTTGTATTCAATTAGATCAACTGGAATTGAAGCTTAGTTCTTAAAGACGTTTCGCTAGTCATCCGACTGGCTTTCTCAATTCAGAATTACTTGTACAAGAATCTGTGGCAATTATGTACCCTGGAAAATCCCAATTAGCATATCACAGCCAAGTGTTAAGGCGTGATTGGGATTTTCCAGGGTACATATTGCCACAGATTCTTGTACAAGTCATTCTGAATTGAGAAAGCCAGTCGATGACTAGCTAAACGTCTTCAAGAACTAAACTTCAAGTCCAGTTGATCTAATTGAATACAACAGACTATACCAGTACCTGGATGAATGAGAAACCTTCACAAGCATACATGCAATAAAGTATGTGGGATTACACCTAAAGCCTATGTGGCCTTTATTTCTAGCCTTGTTCTTATGAGGCCTCTATACCAGTAGAAACTGCTCTGTCCACAATTTGTATGAATCTCTGCAAATGTCTGTGTGATGCTCAAAGTATGAATGTGATGAAGAATTTCATACATAAAGGGCTTTGCATTAATTGTAGCTTTCTTACCCATGGGTTCCCACTGTACCTGTAAATGCATTAGGAATTCCCATTGCAAAAAGACACAGCATGAAAATCCCAGATCATCCCATGATCAGATGATAACCCAATTTGTACAATCTTATGGTCGTGTGTATTGCACCATAACAAATACATTCATTTTTTACAGCTGGTTTCTGTGTACATAAAAGGAAATAAGGTAAGAGGGCCCTGATCACCTTGCAGTCTGATTATACACATGTGTGTGAATATTCTCTCTATCCATCATCATACCCTAACCGTTTACTACAGCACAATATGTTGGCACTTCAGAAATTTCATAACGGTAATAGAAGTTTGTTAAGCAAGAGTCAATTCAACATTTCAGTTAAATACTGGAAATACTCCCAAGTATATCAATGTCATTATTACAATAAGCCTGCCACCAACAGACAATGTTTATGCTGCAAAGTATATGCTAAACACACAAATCATCAATCCCCACAGAACACTCCTGACAGCTGTACATGGAATTTACAAGGGAAGGAATAACAGCTGTACCCACTATCATCATGGATACATCAAAGCGACAGATCCCAATGCTGCCTGTAATGTACCAGATTCCAACCAGAGCACAAAAACAACCACCACAAAGTAAACACTGCTAAACATGATCGCATATCCAGATTCACATTACACAGCATTTGTAATAACATGGTCATCTGTAATTCCTAACTTTATGGAAATATACTTCTAATTTACAGAAGCCTAAATGCTTTAAAATAAAAACTGATGTTTAAAAAAAAAAAAAAAAGATGTGAATATTCAGCATGCACACTATTCTTAGAAGGAACCAGTCTGTTGTTTGTGACTTCCCCATGCCATCTTATGATGGAAAGCATGTTAACTACACAAACGCATGAGGGAACGGCGGCAGAGCATGCAGGGTGCGTGGCATGGTCCCCACAAATTGTGTTACTGCAGTTTTCTGCGGGTAGTTGGCAAAAACAGCTAACCATATCAATCCGGTGATTAGATCTTGTAATCTATAGTTTTTTATGGAACCACATCCAAATTATAAAAACAATTAATTAATTCATTGATCATGTAACATAGTACATGTATTAAAGGTTGAATTAGACATACGTCCATCAAGTCCAACCTATAAGTAATTCTCAATATTTTTAGTTTTAGAAACTTATCCAGGCCTTTTTTAAGCTATTCAATGAACTTGCCATTACCACATCTGCTGGAAACAGTTTCACAGTTTCACCGTTCTCCGCTAAAAAAACCTTTCCTAACCTGAAGATGTTTCTTGGTTTCTTCCACTTAAAGGATGTCCACGAGTCCTCTGATATGACCTATTAGCAAACAATGCACCCAGAGTTCATTGTATGGCCCATATATATTTGTATAAAAGGTTATCATGTCCCACGCAAACGTCGCTTCTCCAATGTAACAGCCCTAACTTGTCTAATCTGCCTGCATATTCAAGCCCCTCCATTCCCCTTATTAATTAGTTGCCCTTCTCTGAACTGCTTCAATTTCCACAGATGTCCCTTTGTATATGGGATTCCAAAACTGCACTGCATATTCCAAATGAGGCCTTACCAGTGCCTTTGTAAAGAGGGAGAATAATATTGTTCTCTCTTGAATCTATTCCCCTCTTATACAAGACAATATCTTGCTAGCTCTAGCCGTTGCTACCTGACATTGTTTGCTAGCTAATTCTGTTATCTACCAGAACCCCAAATCTTTTCCATTACAGATCACTTAACACAGAGTTATTTATGGTGTAGGTGGCACAGGGATTATTAAATCCCAAATGCATTACCTTACATTTATTAACATTGAATCTCATCTGCCTTCTGTCTGCTGCCCATTTTGAAAATCTATCTAGGTCTGCTTGCAGCACTTGCACATCATTGAAGTTTTCAAAGCTCTGCTAGTTAGGTTCATCAGCAAACACTGAGACCTTGCTCTCAATCCCCCCTTCTAAGTCATTTATAAACAGATTAAACAAAGCAAGCCCCAGTACAGAACCCTGAGGCACTCCGCTTAGAACTTTAGCCGACATAGATGAAGCTCCATTAACCCCCACTCTCTGTTTGCGATCCAATAACCAGTTCTCAATCCATGAACAAATGTTTTCTCTCAAGGCCAACAGTCCTCAGTTATACATTAGTCGCCTATGTGGCCACGTATCAAAAGCTTTCCGAAAATCCAAATATACCACATCCACTGCTGTGCCTGAATCTAACTTCTTAATATCACTTCTTCAAAAAACCAATTAAATTTGTCTGGCATGATCTATTTCTCTCATAAATCCATGCTGACTACTACTAATAAGATCAGTTCTGGAGACTAAGTCAAGGATATGATCCTGTAACAAAGCTTCCATCACCTTCCCTACCACTGATGTTAGGCTTACAGGTCTATAGTTACCAGGCTGTGAACAACTACCTTTTTGGAATATTGGTATTACATTGGCTTTTTTCCAATCCAGCGGCACATCCCCAACCAAGCGAATCTGAAAAGATGAGAAATAGTGGTCTGATGAACTGAACTAAGCTCTTTTAAAATCCGAGGATGCATCCATCTGGTCCTGGGGCTTTATTATAATTAACTTTGTCTAATTCTTTCCGTACCATATCCTCTGTTAGCCAATGTAATTACTCTTCATTTCTACCCTGCATATTATTACAATCCCTGCTGTAAGGACAAGGATTCTCAACAGTAAAAACCGATGTAAAAAAACGGTTAGCCTTTTCGGAATCCTCTACAACCACCTCAGCCCCATTATTTAATGGTCCAACATTCTCAGTCCTCATCTCCACATTCTCAGTCCTGATCTATGTATTTTCATTTAAATTGGAAAAATAAAACAGATGCAGACTCTGCCCCTTCTGTGATACTTCATGTCCATAGTTCCATTTGAGAGCACACATGGCTCAGCTGTTGGCATACCCTGGAACAGCTGATGTCACAATAAAGAAGTATTTTAAGCCTCATTGTGAGTACTTTAAGTCCCTTGCCATAAGCATTATCTGCGTACAAGAATAAGATATATGCCATACCTCAGGAGAAGGTATTCTGGAGTGCCACAAATGTCTTCATGGTTGCCCCATCCTTTATTCCTTCTTTACAGAGGCCAAAATCTGTTATCTTTATATGTCCATCTTTGTCCAGCTTAGATTTCCAACTTAGAAGAAAAACAGAAGCAAATGGATCAGTTAAGAAATATCAATCAGAAGATACATCTGTACTTTGAACATAGGCTAAAACAGTTTTGTTTAATGAACTGATCACATGGGGGGGGGGGGGTTATTGATCAAACATTGGCAGAGCAGCTGTACACCTTGCTCAGCTTTTTATGCAGATTTCTACTAAAGGAGCTCAAGATTGATGGTGCAATGTGGCATTTTGGTTTCCAATGAGGATTATCGATCATCTGCATCAAGTTCATAATCCCCTGTGTGTGGGCACCTTAATATGAGAAATATTTTATCTAAAAGGACATACCGTACACATCAAAACAACATAGGGAATAGGGATTTGACGATTGTAATGGTTTATTATCAGGTCTTATAGTATAGTTCATACATATTTAGGCAAATCACTCAATTATTCTGCAGATTTCTGATTATTTTCAACAGATCTGTTATCTGAGTGACCACAAATTAAACAAGCAACTCCCAGGTATAGAATATGCAGGGCAGCGTTTCAAACTGACCAAACAGATCAAATCATTTAAAATCCATGCAAATACATATTGGCCATGTAGAAATGGTAACAATGTAATACACATTCTCTTGTGTACATCAAACCATTTAAAATGAACAAGATTGGAGTTTTATTATGTGTGCAGTAGGTAAGAGTGGGGAAGCCTCCAGCATCTCCCTGAGCTGCTATGGTTGTTTGATGTTTGTTTGCAAACAGCCAGTTTACATGAGCAGAAACACTGGCTGCAAATACTGCACTACTTGCCAACACAATAGAGGTCATTCTTAAAGAAAACATAAACAATATCAATAGTACTTGTTGTTTTCAGCAGCCTGAAAGACTATTTTTGCGCGTTTTTTAAAATTTTATTTTAGTGGCTTTCCTTTTCATTCATGATCAGCAAATGAAAAAGAACATCTATCAACACATAAGTCTCCCAGCACCCTTAACCAGCTTTCAGATGTCAGTTGGATGCGGTGGTTGCAGTTCTACAACAGCTGATAGAACAAATGTTATTATCTTTATGACTAGAAATAGGTTTCATGGTTTTCCCCAGGACAGAAAAGCCCGTTGTCATCTATACACAGATCAAAAAAACATTGTATACTTCCGATATATGTAAAGACCAGACGTGTTCTCTAATCAAATCCCTGTAGTGACAATCACAAGATGTTCCTCCACATTATATCTGAGTGCAAGACTATTAAATCACCAATCCGTATGACTACAGTTTAGAAACATAGTAATGGGATGAATAAAGATACACATTCATCTATTCCAACTTTTACAACCCTACACTTTAACCCTACCGAACAGTTGATCCGAGGAAGGTAAAGAAAAAACCCAGCTAAATAGGGGGGGAGAAATTCCTTCCTGACTCCAAATGGCAAACAGAAAGTATCCCTGATCAACCAGAACTGTAATAATGTATTAATACCAGTAATTCTCAATTATATAGTATCCCTGTACCAACACTAAAGTATAAGTAGTACCAAAGATTATACGTATATTATGAATACCAGTAATTCTCATATTATATGTATCCCTGTACCAACCAGAATTACAGTATATGTATTAATACCAGTAATTCTCAATATTATATAGTGTCCCTGTACCAACCAGAACTACAGTATATGTATTATACCAGTAATTCTTAAAATTTTTTAGTTTTAGAAACTTATCCAGGGCCACTTTAAAGCTTTCAATGAACTTGTCATTACCACATCTGTTGGAAGACAGTTCCACAGTTTCACTATTCTCAAGTTTCACCGTTCTCACTGACAAGAAACATTTCCTAACCTGAAGATGAAATATATTATATACATACATACACACACTCCGGTATATATATAAAATTCGGAGCACTCAACTGGATTTTACAAAATAACAAAACAAAGTTTATTAGAATCACATCACATCACCGTTTCAGTCCACCTGGGAGCGTCATCCTGATTACGGTCCCAGGTGTGACTGAAACGCGTGATGTGATTCTAAAAACTTGTTTGTTATTTGTAAAATCCAGTTGAGTGCCTCCGAATTTTCTATAATATATACATATATATATATATATATAAAGATATTAGTCCAGTGCACACATGGATTTAGTGAACAAAAGCAGCCTTTATTGCAATACATAGCAGACAAAGTTTCGGCCCTTCTTAAGCCGAGAAAGGCCCAACTAAGGGCCAAAACGTTGTCTGCTATGTATTGCCAATAAAGGCTGCTTTTGTTCACTAAATCCCATGTGTGCACCGGACTAATATCTTTATTATATTGATTAACCAACTGGTAGCACCGGGATCTTATATTGAAAATTGAGAAACCAAGTTGTGAGTGCCTCCTTTGGATAATATATATATATTATATATATACACATACATCACACACAATTTAATAAGCAAGGAGCTAAATTATAAAGAGTTAAAACGCTGTCCCTTCTTCCCACCTCAAAGCCAAATATCACCCTAAACCTCAGATCATTTATTATAATTCGACTCTCTTCACAAAATTATAATGGCTGTCAAACATTAATATCTGACCTGTGGGTCACGTTCTCTCTCAAGCATCAAAGTAAACAGTTTTGTCAGGACTTTTGCTTGTAAGCAGTTTTTCTTAATATGGTTAACCTCTCTTAAACTTTCTCAATTTCACTCTGGTTCACCCAATGCTCAAAGCGCTGTTTACAATGTATACAAAAGGTAAAACTGCATTATTATTTTTACTCTCCCTGAAAGGAGGGGCTTGACAGGGTTCAGGACAGGAAGGGCAAGCGTACCACCCCTGTGTTTTTCCTGAGGCAGGGGGAGGCGGCAGGTTTAGGTCAGGCAGGCTGGGAACCGAGGGGGATTGTGATGATAAGTTTCAAAGGGGTGGTCCCAGTTTTCCCCCGCAGCAACACCAGGAACAGGCTCTGGCTTTGGAGGGAACTTTATTTTAAAAAAATCTATCCAAGCGAATGAGTGAAACTCGGCAATGGGGTCCGCTACTGATCCCATTCGGGCCACATGCACGGGTTGGGAACCACTGCAGTAAATCATTGCTAGTACTACTTAAAAAGTGTCTTTCCCATTATACATTCCACCTATCGCCCAACTAATTTTATCCCAAAACCTTCATGTTCTTTTGCAGTGGGGGTAAAACGGGATTTTCAAGAACATTAAAAGGTCACGATACTGAAAAAATGACTGCCTCATCTTAATCTATAATTGAATACATGTAAGTAGCACTTATTGTTATTTCATGTGTTGCTGCATGCCTTCAATCCAGCACACATTTTGTTTGGAGCAGTCAAACCTGCACACAGCATTTCAACTGTCAAACTCTGTCACCATTTCAGCTACAGTAAAAACTACTCAGAAGAATAGTTAATGATAGCAAGGCACTTGATTGACAGCTGAAATATAAGAAGTTTTGATTGGATATCTAAAGAAATAGGGTGGCAGATCAACAAAAAAATTATACAGTGGTGGTTAAGAAGAATTAAAGTTTCCAGTTTTTCCAAGTCAATTTAAAATAACCTATTTTTCAGTATAGATGCCTTAAGTGACCTGTGAGAACTGAACTGTGAAATGTGCCCAATAGTGAAGATGGACATCTTGATTACAACTATTTTTCTTATATTTCTAAATAAACTAGAATGGTTCATTAGCGTATGGGTGGCAAAAGACAAAGACTCACCTTTAAATCTCTGTAAACAACATTTTTCTCTAAATGAAGATAATCTAAAGCAGAACAATCTCTGCCCCATAAAACCGGGCACGATCTTCAGAAAATACGTTCCCTTGATAAGTGGAAGAATAACTGGAAATAGAGAGAAAATAAAATAATTTGAATCAGCACAGTGGAAAAACAAAACAAAGCAATAACGGGAGATTTAATAAAAGTTCTTATCGTTTAAAATGGTGCTAATCTTGCCCCAACCAATCAAATTTTAGCTTTCAAAATGTTAAATAAGATCTGATTGGTTGAAGCAAAATTAGCACCATTTTAAACGATAAGAACTTTTTTGAATCTCTAAATGTTATTCCAGAGACATTAAGAAATACTGTCCCAATATAAAACCCTAAAATTGAAAGCTTATCATTGAATGTAACATTGTCACCAAAGTCTATTAAAGAAAACAATCAATGATAAGGACAGCAGCCCCATGTTTCAGTAATTTATTCCAGCTATAAAGCCAGTAAAACTCAACTTTTATATGTATCATGTTTGGGAGGGGGGGGGGGGGTTAACCCATTTCCCCCTGGAAATTTGTTGAGGATAAACAAATATTTTTGGTAGACAGAAACTGCTTTAAAAAAAAATGATAAAAATACACTGGCTGCTGTTATTTATTAACTTGTGCTTTGATTAGTTTTTAATTAAAAAACAACAATCTTCAATTGCCAAATCATAAAAAAATAGATAGATAAATCCCCCCCCCCCACCCCAAACCCCGAAACCACACTAGTTAGAAAGCTGACAGATTTAGAACTCAACTGTACCAAGCAACATTTTTCTTCTCCCCCTTCTTCACCTCTTAAAGGTTTCGCCTCCTTTACAATCTTGCACATGCTCAGGGGTAGCTAGTTGGAAAGCATTTAGTCGAGTTTTAATTGTTGTGATATCAACTGTCACATTCATGACTGACAGCTGCTAACCAGAAAACCAGCAAGCAAAAAGAGGGGTAACAGAACATAAAGCAGAAAGCATGTCAGGGTAGTCTTACATCTCTCAGATTCCTAACTGGTGCAGTTTTGGGGTTAGGGGGTGATTTACAGATTTACATGGTACATTCATTTGAGGGATAGACTTGCCCTTAGAGCTGTTCTGACCTCCACCACAGCCAAGCAAATAGTGTCATGAAGAAATGATAAAACAGTTTGTGTACTGTACATCTATGAACAGTAATTGAGCCAGTTCTGCAAATGCTGAGATTTCTAGTGCTGCATATCACAAATAAAAACAGTAAAACATGTCATGTTTACAGAACATTAAAAGTTCAATTCACAATACATGTTTTCCATGGGGCTTACCTCTCCTCCATTTGCATATTCCATAACAAAAACATAAGCGATCATGCGTTTGAAAAGAATATTTTAATGCCTAAAAGAAGGAACGAAAATACTATTGTGAATATAAACAAACATTTAAAAAACATATTCAAACATACTGCAACACACAGGAGGACTTATACACATTCAGGGATTCAAAAAAGTGCTACTGATTGGTTGGGCAAAATTTGCACCATTTTAAACGATAAGAACTTTTATTGAATCTCCCTGCTAGTGTATACTAACACAATGGTGAGAAAAAAACTAAATAAATCCTGTCTTTTAGAGCAGGGGTGTCAAACTGTATCACCCAGATGTTTGAAACTAGTACCTGCTGCAGTGAGAAATATCTGGGGGCGCCGCAAGTTTGAAATCCCTGCTCTAGAGCATAGGTTATAAAGAGTCCTTACTAAAGCGAAAGGACTGGTTTTCTCAACTATGTGTAGGGCTGATTTCTGTGTACTGTTAATATTAATTATATTAATTATAATTAAAAGATTCTAATAAACTAAAAATACTTTTTTGGAAATGCTTAATGCAAACATTCTAGTATTCAAAGGGGTCTAATACTATGGATTTCATACTAAGATAGAGGTGTAAATGTTCATCAATTTCCAATAGTTGTCTGTACTTAATTTAGGCACAAACAGTCTTAAACGATCATATCAAGGCTTTTGTCTGGATTAGGGAATTGTAATATAGTAGTAATCCGTATATACTCGAGTATAAGCCGAGGTTTTCAGTCTTTAAAATTAGCCTGAACATCACCCTCGGCTTATACTCGGGTCAAGTAAAAATTGTGGAATCTCCGGCTGCCAATCGTCATGTACAAGCTAACATCGAACATGTGTTCCGCCTGGCATTCCGTGCTGATCTGCAGGATGACGTCCATACGCGGCGCCTGTCTCACTTACTCCCTGCCCGAGTAGTGTCACTACTCGGCGCCGGGCAGTGAGACGGCTTCGCGTAGGGACGTCATCCTGCAGATCAGCGCGGAGTGCCAGGCGGAACACTGCTTCTGATGTTAGCTTGTACCATGACGATTGGCAGCGATTATGGAGATAATATATAATATAGAGAATTACTGGTATTAATACATATTCTGTAGTTCTGGTTGGTAAAGGGATACTATATAATATTGAGAATTACTGGTATTAATACATATACCATATACTGTAGTTCTGGTTGGTATAGGGATACTGTATAATATTGAGAATTACTGGTATTAATATATATACTGTAGTTCTGGTTGGTACAGGGACACTATATAAAGAATTACTGGTATTAATACATATACTGTAGTTCTGGTTGGTACAGGGACACTATATAATATTGAGAATTACTGGTATTAATACATTTACTGAAGTTCTGGTTGGCACAAGGACACTTTATAATATTGCGCATTGCTGGTATTAATACATATACTGTAGTTTTGGTTGGTATGGAGATGCGTATTATTATTATTATTATGTGGATTTATATAGCGCCACATCTTCCGTAGCACTTTACAATTACATGTATACATTCCATCAGGCCCTGACACGAAGAGTTACAATCTAAGCACATTATGTCTTTATGATTTTGGGGGAAACCAAAGTGCCCGGGAGGAAACCCACGAAGCACGGGCAGAACATACAAACTCCTTGCAGAACATCAGACACAGTGCTGCAAGGCATCAGTTCTACCACTGAGCCCTCAGCTGCCCGTGTGTACCCAACCTAAGACATGATTCATTGACTGATCCACTTTTATATAAATGCGCACACAATAGATGTCTCCACTATAACTTTTTCTCATTAAGGAACCATGTAAACCAGTAATAATGCAGCAGGGAATTGAAGTGCTGCAGTGGGGTTTTTATTTTTTTTGTGTTGCCTATTATTTAAAAAAATAAAATAAATGATATATATATATTTGTTAATGTTTGCTTTAATTTCCAGGATGAAGTAGCACCACACGCTAACAGAAAACCGGTGTCCTGCAAAATTCTAGGCATCCCTTCCTAACTGTAAGTGCTAAATGTGTATTATTGGAAGGAGGGGTTAATGGGGCTGACATCACCAGCTGCAGGACCATGTAAAATGGGAGAGAAGCAGCATCAACAATTGTTTTCATTTAAACATTGTTACATGTATACAGTATTTAGCGGTTCAAGTCCTTATTACATAGTCACCAAAACTCGTGTATTTAGTGATTCAACTCTAATTTTCTATAATCGTAATGCAGTGGTCACGACTCCCAGTCAGAATTTAAGCATGAAATGGCATATCTACCAAACAAAACAATATCCCAGGCAGAGGAAAATGAAAGCTAGAGGGCTTGCGATTTACTATTGTATGAATAACTTGACAGCTGTCCATTCTTCGTCACCCCAAAACACAGGGGATTATTTTATAAAAGGTACAAACCTTTGCGGCAACCAACCAGAGCGTATCAAATGTTCTACTGTAGTAGACATGGGAAAAGGTTGCTGCTTGCTAACATCACAGGAACATTTTTGTGGAAACCATTTAAAGCAGTCACTTCTCTGTAGTATTGTAGTAGTGCTATTAAGCCAAATTTGCTAGAAGTTTTTGATTACTTCTTTTTAAACTAGTCACATCTTTTTTACATGTCATAAGGCTTATGAGTGGCATCATTGGTATATCTTGTCTAATATACCGTATGTTATGGAATTTTATGCAGTGTTGGGTATATGTAGCAAACAAGTGAGTCCCTGTAATTCAACTCTGCAGGATGTACTAACCTAAATAAAAAGTTTACCGTATATACTCGAGTATAAGCCGACCGAGTATAGCCGAGAACCCATTTTTACCTTAAAAAGTATAAAAATACTCGAGTATAAGCCGAGGGGCCGAAATTATGACCACTACTGCCTTTTAATACTGTATGGGAACTCTGCTGTCCATAAAAAGCCTCATTCCTTGGCACTCCAGATGTTTTGGAAACTACAACTCCCATCATGCTTTAGTAGCGGGGAGTTGTAGTTTCCAAACACTGCAGTGCCAAGGAATGAGGCTTTTTTTATGGACTGCACCCCCCCAGGAAAGGCCCCCAAGCTCAGTGAGGTAAGTAAGAGTTAAGTACTCACTCGGGTCAAGTAAATAATTGTGGAATCTCCGGCTGCCAATCGTATGTACAAGCTAACATCAGAAGCATGTGTTCCGCCTGGCACTCCGCGCTGATCTGCAGGATGACGTCCATACGCGAAGCCTGTCTCACTGCCCGGCGCCGAGTAGTGACACTACTCGGCGCAGGGTAGTAAGTGAGACAGGCGCCGCGTATGGACGTCATCCTGCCGATCAGCACGAATGCCAGGCGGAACACATGCTTCTGATGTTAGCTTGTACATGACGATTGGCAGCCGGAGATTCCACAATTTATTTATGACCCGGTAAAGCCGAGGGTGGGATTTCAGGCTAATTTTAAAGACTGAAAACCTCGGCTTTACTCGAGGATATACGGTATTACTTACTATATTACAATTCCCTAATCCAGACAAAAAGCCATTGATATGATCGTTTAAGACTGTTGTGCCTAAATTAAGTGTAGACAACTATTGGAAATTGATGAACATTTACACCTCTATCTTAGTATGAAATCCATAGTATTAGACCCCTTTGAATACTAGAATGTTTGCATTAAAGCATTTCAAAAAAGTATTTTTATGTTTATTAGAATCTTTTAATATATAATTAATATTAATTAATATTAACAGGTCACAGAAATCCAGCCCTAACATAGTTGAGAAACCAGTCCTTTCGCTTTAGTAAGGACTCTTTATACCTATGCTCTAGAGCAGGGATTTCAAACTTGCGGCCCTGCCAGAGATGGGTTTCAAACATCTGGGTGATACAAGTTTGACACCCTGCTCTAAAAGACAGGATTTATTTAGTTTTTTCTCACCATTGTGGTGTATACACTAGCAGGGAGATTCAATAAAAGTTCTTATCATTTAAAATGGTGCAAATTTTGCCCCAACCAATCAGATAAGCACTTTTATTGAATAACCCTGAATGTGTATAAGTCCTCCTGTGTGTTGCAGATATGTTATGAAAATATGTAATATTTTATAAAAAAATGTTTGTTTATATTACACAATAGATATTTTCGTTCCTTCTTTTAGGCATTAAAATATTCTTTTCAAACGCATGATCGCTTATGTTTTGTATGGAATATGCAAATGGAGGAGAGGTAAGCCCATGGAAAACATGTATTGTGAAATTGAACTTTTAATGTTTCTGTAAACATGACATGTTTTACTGTTTTTATTTGTGATATGCAGCACTAGAAATCTCAGCATTTCTGCAGAACTGGCTCAATTACTGTTCATAGATGTACAGTACACAAACTGTTTTATCATTTCTTCATGACAATTTGCTTGGCTGTGGTGGAGGTCAGAACAGCTCTAAGGGCAAGTCTATCCCTCAAATAATGTACCATGTAAATCTGTAAATCACCCCCTAACCCCCAAAACTGCACCAGTTAGGAATCTGAGAGATGTAAGACTACCCTGACATGCTTTCTGCTTTATGTTCTGTTACCCCTCTTTTTGCTGCTGGTTTTCTGGTTAGCAGCTGTCAGTCATGAATGTGACAGTTGATATCACAACCAATAAAACTCGACTAAATGCTATTCCAACTAGCTACCCCCTGAGCATGTGCAAGATTGTAAAGGAGGCAGAAACCTTTTAAGAGGTGAAGAGAAGGGGGAGAAGAAAAATGTGCTTGGTAACGTTGAGTTTAAATCTGTCAGCTTTCTAACTAGTGTGGTTTCGGGTTTGGGGTGGGGGGGGGGATTTATCTATCTATTTTTTTATGATTTGGCAATTGAAGATTGTTGTTTTTAATTAAAAACTAATCAAAGCACAAGTTAATAAATAACAGCAGCCAGTGTATTTTATCATTTTTTTTTTAAAGCAGTTTCTGTCTACCAAAAATATTTGTTTATCCTCAACAAATTTCCAGGGGGAAATGGGTTAACCCCCCCCCCCCCTCCCAAAACATGACCACATAAAGTTGAGTTTTACTGGCTTTATAGCTGGAATAAATTACTGAATACATGGGGCTGCTGTCCTTAATTCATTGATTTTTCTTTAATAGACTTATGGGTGACAATGTTACATTCAATGATAAGCTTTAATTTTTAGGGTTTTATATTGGGACAGTATTTCTTTAATGTCTCTGTAATACATTTAGAGATTCAATAAAAGTTCTTATCGTTTAAAATGGTGCTAATTTTGCTTCAACCAATCAGATCTTATTAACATTTTGAAAGCTAACATTTGATTGGTTGGGGCAAAATTAGCACCATTTTAAACGATAAGAACTTTTATTAAATCTCTGTTATTGCTTTGTTCTTTGTTCCACTGTGCTGATTCAAATTATTTTATTTTCTCTCTATTTCCAGTTATTCTTCCACTTATCAAGGGAACGTATATTTTCTGAAGATCGTGCCCGGTTTTATGGGGCAGAGATTGTTTCTGCTTTAGATTATCTTCATTCAGAGAAAAATGTTGTTTACAGAGATTTAAAGGTGAGTCTTTTGTCTTTTGCACCCATACGCTAATGAACCATTCTAGTTTATTTAGAAATATAAGAAAATTAGTTGTAATCAAGATGTCCATCTTCACTATTGGGCACATTTCACAGTTCAGTTCTCACAGTATCACTTTAAAGGGCATCTATACTGAAAAATAGGTTATTTTAAATTGACTTGGAAAAACTGGAAACTAATTCTTCTTAACCACCACTGTATAATTTTTTTGTTGATCTGCACCCTATTCTTTAGATATCCAATCTAAAACTTCTTATATTTCAGCTGTCAATCAAGTGCCTTGCTATCATTAACTATTCTTCTCTGAGTAGTTTTTACTGTAGCTGAAATGGTGACAGAGTTTGACAGTTGAAATGCTGTGTGCAGGTTTGACTGCTCCTAAACAAAAAGTTGTGCTGGATTGAAGGCATGCAGCAACACATGCAAATAACAATAAGTGCTACTTACATGATTCAATTATAGATTAGATGAGGCAGTCATTTTTTCAGTATCGTGACCTTTTAATGTTCTTATGAAATCCCGTTTTACCCCCACTGCAAAAGAACATGAAGGTTTTGGGATAAAATTAGTTGGGCGATAGGTGGAATGTATAATGGGAAAGACACCTTTTTAAGTAGTACTAGCAATGATTACTGCAGTGGTTCCCAACCCGTGCATGTGGCCCGAATGGGATCAGTAGGGACCCCATTGCCGATGTTTCACTCATTCGCTTGGATAGATTTTTTTAAAATAAGTTCCCTCAAAGCCAGAGCCTGTTCTGGTGTTGCTGCGGGGGAAAACTGGGACCACCCCTTTGAAACTTATCATCACAATCCCCTCGGTTCCCAGCCTGCCTGACCTAAACTGCCGCCTCCCCCTGCCTCAGGAAAAACACAGGGTGGTACGCTTGCCCTTCTGTCCTGAACCCTGTCAAGCCCCTCCTTTCAGGGAGAGTAAAATAATAATGCAGTTTTACCTTTTGTATACATTGTAAACAGCGCTTTGAGCATTGGGTGAACACAGGTGAAATTGAGAAAGTTTAAGAGAGGTTAACCATATTAAGAAAACTGCTTACAAGCAAAAGTCCTGACAAAACTGTTTACTTTGATGCTTGAGAGAGAACGTGACCCACAGGTCAGATATTTAATGTTTGACAGCCATTATAATTTTTGCGAAGAGAGTCGAATTATAATAAATGATCTGAGGTTTAGGGTGATATTTGGCTTTGAGGTGGGAAGAAGGGACAGCGTTTTAACTTTATAATTTAGCTCCTTGCTTATTAATTGTGTGTGTTGTATGTATGTATATATATATATATATATATATATATATATATAAATCACAACTTGGTTTCTCAATTTTCAATATAAAGATCCCGGTGCTACCAGTTGGTTACAATATAATAAAGATATTAGTCCGGTGCACACATGGGATTTAGTGAACAAAAGCAGCCTTTATTGGAATACATAGCAGACAACGTTTTGGCCTTAGTGTTGGGCCTTTCTCGGCTTAAGAAAGGGCCGAAACTTGTCTGCTATGTATTGCCAATAAAGGCTGCTTTTGTTCACTAAATCCATGTGTGCACTGGACTAATATCTTTTATTATATATATATATATATATATATATATTAATATATATATATATATATAATATATATTATAGAAAAAGTTCGGAGCACTCAACTGGATTTTACAAAATAACAAACAAAGTTTATTAGAATCACATCAACGCGTTTCAGTCCACCTGGGACCGTAATCAGGATGACGCCCCAGGTGGACTGAAACGCGTTGATGTGATGTGATTCTAATAAACTTTGTTTGTTATTTTGTAAAATCCAGTTGAGTGCTCCGAATTTTATATATATACCGGAGTGTGTGTATGATGTATATAATTATTTCATCTTCAGGTTAGGAAATGTTTCTTGTACGTGAGAACGGTAAACTTGAGAATGGTGAAACTGTGGAACTGTCTTCCAACAGATGTGGTAATGACAAGTTCATGAATAGCTTAAAGTGGCCTGGATAAGTTTCTAAAACTAAAAATTTTAAGAATTACTGGTATTAATACATATACTGTAGTTCTGGTTGGTACAGGGACACTATATAATATTGAGAATTACTGGTATTAATACATATACTGTAATTCTGGTTGGTACAGGGATACTATATAATATTGAGAATTACTGGTATTCATACATATACTGTAGTTATGGTTGGTACAGGGATACTATATAATATTGAGAATTACTGGTATTAATACATATACTACAGTTCTGGTTGATCCAGGGATACTTTCTGTTTGCCATTTGGAGTCAGGAAGGAATTTCTCCCCCTATTTAGCTGGGTTTTTTCTTTACCTTCCTCTGGATCAACTGTTCGGTAGGGTTAAAGTGTAGGGTGTAAAAGTTGGAATAGATGAATGTGTATCTTTATTCATCCTCCATTACTATGTTTCTAAACTGTAGTCATACGGATTGGTGATTTAATAGTCTTGCACTCAGATATAATGTGGAGGAACATCTTGTGATGTCACTACAGGGATTTGATTAGAGAACACGTCTGGTCTTTTACATTATATCTGGAAAGTATACAATGTTTTTTTGCATCTGTGTATAGATGACAACGGGCTTTTCTGTCCCTGGGGAAAACCATGAAACCTATTTCTAGTCATTAAAGATTAATAACATTTGTTCTATCAGCTGTTGTAGAACTGCAACTCACCGCATCCAACTGACATCTGAAAGCTGTTAAGGGTGCTGGGAGACTTATGTGTTGATAGATGTTCTTTTTCATTTGCTGATCATGAAATGAAAAGGAAAGCCACTAAAATAAAATTTTAAAAAACGCCGCACAAAATAGTCTTTCAGGCTGCTGAAAACAACAAGTACTATGTGATATTTGTTTATGTTTTCTTTAAGAATGACCTCTTATTTGTGTTGGCAAGTAGTGCAGTATTTGCAGCCAGTGTTTCTGCTCATGATAACTGGCTGTTTGCAAAACAACATCAAACAACCATAGCAGCTCAGGGAGATGCTGGAGGCTTCCCCACTCTTACCTACTGCACACTATAAATAAAACTCCCACTCTTTGTTCATTTTAAATGGTTTGATGTACACAAGAGAATGTGTATTACATTGTTACCATTTCTACATGGCCAATATTGTATTTGCATGGATTTTAAATGATTTGATCTGTTTGGTCAGTTTGAAACGCTGCCCTGCATATTCTAATACCTGGGAGTTGCTTGTTTAATTTGTGGTCACTCAGATAACAGATCTGTTGAATAATAATACAGAAATCTGCAGAATAATTGAGTGATTTGCCTAAATATGTATGACTATACTATAAGACCTGATAATAAAACCATTACAATCTGTCCAAATCCCTATTCCCTATGTTGTTTTGATGTGTACGGTATGTCCTTTTAGATAAAATATCTTCTCATATTAAGGTGCCCACACACAGGGGGATTATGAACTTGATGCAGATGATCGATAATCCCTCATTGGAAACCAAAATGCCACATTGCACCATCAATCTTGAGCTCATTTCAGCTAGAAATCTGCATAAAAAGCTGTAGCAAGGTGTACAGCCTGCTCTGTCCAATGTTTGATCAATAACCCCCCCCCCCCCCCCATGTGATCAGTTCATTAAACAAAACTGTTTTAGCCTATGTTCAAAGTACAGATGTATCTTCTGATTGATTTATTTCTTTAACTGATCCATTTGCTTCTGTTTTTCTTCTAAGTTGGAAAATCTAATGCTGGACAAAGATGGACATATAAAGATAACAGATTTTGGCCTCTGTAAAGAAGGAATAAAGGATGGGGCAACCATGAAGACATTTTGTGGCACTCCAGAATACCTTGCTCCTGAGGTATGGCATATCATCTTTATTCTTGTACGCAGATAATGCTTATGTGCAAGGGACTTAAAGTACTCACAATGAGGCTTAAAATACTTCTTTATTTGTGACATCAGCTGTTCCAGGGTATGCCAACAGCTGAGCCATGTGTGCTCTCAAATGGAACTATGGGACATGTAAGTATCACAGAAGGGGCAGAGTCTGCATCTGTTTTATTTTTCCAATTTAAATGGAAATACATAGATCAGGACTGAGAATGTGGAGATGAGGACTGAGAATGTTGGACCATTAAATAATGGGGCTGAGGTGGTTGTAGAGGATTCCGAAAAGGCTAAACCGTTTTTTTACATCGGTTTTTACTGTTGAGAATCCTTGTCCTTACAGCAGGGATTGTAATAATATGCAGGGTAGAAATGAAGAGTAATTACATTGGCTAACAGAGGATATGGTACGGAAAGAATTAGACAAAGTTAATATCAATAAAGCCCCAGGACCAGATGGATTGCATCCTCGGATTTTAAAAGAGCTTAGTTCAGTTCTATCTAGACCACTATTTCTCATCTTTTCAGATTCGCTTTGGTCTGGGGATGTGCCGCTGGATTGGAAAAAAGCCAATGTAATACCAATATTCCAAAAAGGTAGTTGTTCACAGCCTGGTAACTATAGACCTGTAAGCCTAACATCAGTGGTAGGGAAGGTGCTGGAAACTTTGTTACAGGATCATATCCTTGACTTAGTCTCCAGAACTGATCTTATTAGTAGTAGTCAGCATGGATTTATGAGAAATAGATCATGCCAGACAAATTTAATTGGTTTTTTTGAAGAAGTGATTAAGAAGTTAGATTCAGGCACAGCAGTGGATGTGGTATATTTTGGATTTTGCGAAAGCTTTTGATACTGTGCCACATAGGCGACTAATGTATAAACTGAGGACTGTTGGCCTTGAAGAAAACATTTGTTCATGGATAGAGAACTGGTTATTGGATCGCAAACAGAGAGTGGTGGTTAATGGAGCTTCATCTATGTCGGCTAAAGTTCTAAGCGGAGTGCCTCAGGGTTCTGTACTGGGGCTGCTTCTGTTTAATCTGTTTATAAATGACTTAGAAGGGGGCATTGAGAGCAAGGTCTCAGTGTTTGCTGATGAGACTAAACTATGCAGAGCTTTGAAAACTTCAAATGATGTGCAAGTGCTGCAAGCAGACCTAGATAGATTTTCAAAATGGGCAGCAGAATGGCAGATGAGATTCAATGTTAATAAATGTAAGGTAATGCATTTGGGATTTAATAATCCCTGTGCCACCTACACCATAAATAACTCTGTGTTAAGTGCATCTGTAATGGAAAAAGATTTGGGGGTTCTGGTAGATAACAGAATTAGCTATAGCAAACAATGTCAGGTAGCAACGGCTAGAGCTAGCAAGATATTGTCTTGTATAAAGAGGGGAATAGATTCAAGAGAGAACAATATTATTCTCCCTCTTTACAAGGCACTGGTAAGGCCTCATTTGGAATATGCAGTGCAGTTTTGGAATCCCATATACAAAAGGGACATCTTGGAAATTGAAGCAGTTCAGAGAAGGGCAACTAAATTAATAAGGGGAATGGAGGGGCTTGAATATGCAGGCAGATTAGACAAGTTAGGGCTGTTTACATTGGAGAAGCGACGTTTGCGTGGGACATGATAACCTTTTATACAAATATATTAATGGGCCATACAATGAACTCTGGTGCATTGTTTGCTAATAGGTCATATCAGAGGACTCGTGGACATCCTTTAAGGTTGGAAGAAAAGTTTCATCTTCAGGTTAGGAAAGGTTTCTTTACAGTGAGAACGGTGAAACTGTGGAACTGTCTTCCAGCAGATGTGGTAATGGCAAGTTCATTGAATAGCTTTAAAAAAGGCCTGGATAAGTTTCTAAAACTAAAAAATATTGAGAATTACTTAATAGGTTGGACTTGATGGACGTATGTCTATATTCAACCTTAATTACTATGGTACTATGTTACTATGATCAATAGATATTAATTAATTGTTTTTATAATTTGGATGTGGTTCCATAAAAAACTATAGATTACAAGATCTAATCACCTGGATTGATATGGTTAGCTGATTTGTCCAACTACCCGCAAGAAAACTGCAGCCTGTTCCCTCCATGCGTTTGTGTAGTTCACATGCTTTTCCATCATAATGATGGGCATGGGGAAAGTCACAAACAACAGACTGGTTCCTTCTAAGAATAGTGTGCATGCTGAAATATTCACATCTTTTTTTTTTTTTAAACATCAGTTTTTATTTTAAAGCATTTTAGGCTTCTTAAATTAGAAGTATATTTCCATAAAGTTAGGAATTACAGATGACCATGTTTATTCACAACATGCTGTGTAATGTGAATCTGGTATATGCGATCATGTTTATGCAGTTGTTACTTTGTGGTGGTTGTTTTTGTGCTCTGGTTGGAATCTGGTACATTACAGGCAGCATTGGGGATCTGTCGGCTTTGATGTATCCATGATGATAGTGGGTACAGCTGTTATTCCTTCCCTTGTAAATTCCATTGTACAGCTGTCAGGAGCTGTTCTGTGGGGATTGATGATTTGCTGTGTTTAGCATATGACTTTGCAGCATAACATTGTCTGTTGGTGGCAGGCTTATTGTAACTAATGACATTGATATACTTGGGGAGTATTTCCAGTATTTAACTGAAATGTTTGAATTGACTCTTGCTTAACAAACTTCTATTACCGTTATGAAATTTCTGAAGTGCCAACATATTGTGCTGTAGTAAACGGTTAGGGATATGGATGGATAGAGAGAATATTCACACACCTGTGTATAATCAGACTGCAAGGTGATCAGGGCCCTCTGTACCTTATTTCCTTTTTATGTAACACAGAAACCAGCTGTAAAAACAATGAATGTATTGTTATGGTGCAATACACACGACCATACAGATTGTACAATATTGGGTTATCATCTGATCATGTGGATGATCTGGGATTTTCATTGCTGTGCTCTTTGCAGTGGGAATTCCTAATGCATTTACAGGTACAGTGGAGAACCCATGGGTAATGAAAGCTACAATTAATGCAAAGCCCTTTATGTATGAAATTCTTCATCCACATTCATACTTTGAGCATCACACAGACATTTGCAGAGATTCATACAAATTGTGGACAGAGCAGTTTCTACTGTATAGAGGCCTCATAAGAACAAGGCTAGAAATACAGGACCAATAGGCTTTAGGGTGTAATCCCACATTACTTTTATTGCATGTATGCTTGTGAAGGTTCTCATTCATCCAGGTCATGGTATATCTGTTGTATTCAATTAGATCAACTGGACTTGAAGTTTAGTTCTTGAAGACGTTTAGCTAGTCATCCCACTGGCTTTCTCAATTCAGAATGACTTGTACAAGAATCTGTGGCAATTATGTACCCTGGAAAATCCCAATCACGCCCTTAACACTTGGCTGTGATATGCTAATTAGGATTTTCGAGGGTACATAATTGCCACAGATTCTTGTACAAGTAATTCTGAATTGAGAAAGCCAGTCGGATGACTAGCGAAACGTCTTCAAGAACTAAGCTTCAATTCCAGTTGATCTAATTGAATACAACAGATGTTCATTGCATGTAATTTATTAGGAAGATGGGTCAACTTTTCCATGCAATAGTAGCATCCCCCAACCCAGCCCTTTAAATGTTCTTATCTTAGGACTTGAATATATAGCATTGGATGTAATGTCTCATACACATTTACAAGAACAGACACAGATAAATGTGCACACAGGTGCTTTAACAGAGGCATAATTACCAAGAGGGGCTAGGGCCAGTGGGGGCTTTAAAGTCTTAGGCTGGGTACAGACGAACAGACATTTTGTCCCGACCAAGCATTCGCTGCTAGCGGGACAAATGAGTGTCGGTCGCGGCCAACAGTTTGCGTGACCGATCATGAGGTCCCATAGGGAGCCGCACAATCGCCCGTGATTTACCAGCAGTCCCAATGGCCTGTTCATCCAATCTGGACGAACAGGCAACCGAGCTTGGTACACCCCATCAGAAATTTCTGGCCTTTGCTTAGATAGAAGGTCCACCTCTCTGCTTCCCTTGTAGCTGCTGTAATCATCAGTGTGGGGGCATAACTGAATAGCCTCACCCCTGTACTTTTCTATATGCACCTACCTCTACATGACCATCAGAATGATCGTATGCACGCAACAGGTATGTTTGCTTCTTTAAAGGGAAACTAAACACATTAGGACAATTATACAATCTACTTTTCTTTTAGAAAAAATTAAATGAGAAGCTTCTATTAAGGGTGAAAATGTTACTTTATTACTGTTAGGAGAACATTCTGCTTTTTCTTACAGTGAATCCTATAAAAATGACTTTCAACTTCCCGATTACATCACAGTCCAGTGTTCTGTTTTGCAAAATGCAACATTGCATGTCTTCCTTATGGCCACAAGTGCAAGTAGATGAGTACGTTAACCTGCATTAGCTGAGCTGTCTCTGTAAATCAGGTTTTCTTATGCTAACTTCAGATCACATTCATTTTGCCCCTTATAGGGGCTTGTTGACTGCAATCTGGGCAGGTTTCCCAGGGTGATTTAAATGTCGTGAGAAACTGACCCATCCCACTCTCTAAATGCAGAACTCACCTCTAAATCAGTATGCATGCTCTTGCATAAACCCTCTAGTTGTACCATTTATGCCTTGCAGTGTTACAGAACTCGCTGTAACTTGATAAAAGAACAGAACTGGGATTATTGTAGAATGGAGATGTAGAAAACAAACTGTGCCTTGCTCTGTTTTGTATTTTCGTCTACTGACACTGTAACAGAATGTCTTCTAAAGCTAGCAGGAACTGTGGGTTACTGATAAAGGATGAGCTTGGCTCCTGGAATCCTGGCAGACCAGCAGCTGTGTGTTGGTCTTCTACATATATGGGGCAGCTGTAGAAGCAGCTGTCGCTTGGTGTGAATCATACTACAGGAGTTGCTGTAAATAGACCTGTGTGGGGTAATCTAATGCCTGGCAGCTTCTGGATTTGTACAGCAAGACTTGTGACTTTTTCTTTTCCTGTGAAATTCATTTGAACGTGCAGAGAGAGCAGAACAGAACCCAGTGAGGGAAGCTGTTGGTTTAATAAATAAGACTTTCTTTCCCTCTATAAATCTCTTGTTGTAATTCACATTCACATCCTTTTTTTAATCTATCAAGGGATCCATTCAAAAGATATATTAGTGAGTGAGAATAACAATAAGGGAACAGATCTGGTGATCATTAGCCATGTTTAGTACAGTAATGTGAATTTAGGAGCCATTAACAATCTTGTAATAGAATTAATGGGCC
This sequence comes from Hymenochirus boettgeri, assembly GCA_019447015.1. Classification (NCBI taxonomy): domain Eukaryota; kingdom Metazoa; phylum Chordata; class Amphibia; order Anura; family Pipidae; genus Hymenochirus; species Hymenochirus boettgeri. The sequence goes on along the minus strand of CM033476.1, from coordinate 260,529,273 downwards.
ATAATGCTTTCTAGCTCTTATCAGTACAGACTGGCAGTACAGCATGAACATGTGGAAGGATATAAACTGCCATATGCAATATACAACTTCCCAAATTAACTGAGACAGCAGTAGTAAGATGAGCTAGAAGGGACTATGAAGTCTACTTAACCTTCTGTTTAGTGGACGGTTAGATTGTTAATAGCAGTATAAGGTAATCCACTTATCTCCTATTAGAGGTAGAGGTATATTTGCAGGGCTTGACCTGCTGTGAACTACAAATCCCATCATCCTCTAGTAGCTGAAAGAGTTGTTAAACTCTAACACTTTTAATTAATATTTGAAGGGGGAGGGGTTATGACAAATACTCCAATAAATAGGATTTATATAGAAACATTTTAACTGTAGTAAAACAAAATAAATGAAAAGGTAAAAACCAACCAACCAACTGTCAGTAAAACTTGTATCTTCCTGCTTCACACCCCTGTGTGCTGACGGCCTGTTACATTTCAGCACTTGGACTGTGCAGCAGGAGGTATAGAAGAAGCAGTATAGAACGGCGTGGTTCTGCTGTTGGCAGTAATAGATAGGGTGAGAGGTCTCAAATTGATAAAGGGATTTGTTAATTCAATATGGACACCTATGATTTGGAGAACTCCAACCCCGCGACTCCCTGTAAAAGTTCTGCATTAAGAATTAGGAAGGCGTAAGATGTGCTAAGAGTTATATTGTAATACCTGTTGTATGTTCATTTATGTAACCTGGTTCTGATTGCATTATCAATCTGTTATTACGACTAAGGAAGAAATGAGAAACAGGTGCGATTATGTAAATGTGTTGTTATACAATGATCTCAAACGTTATACCATAATATAAAGTTGTTGTTAATAATGTTAACTTTACAAGCACAAGTTGTCTATCCAGGGTGCTAGATTGCTGCCCTATTTTTTCCTGGAATATATGTTTGTGTGCTATATTTACAACCCTTTATCAGGTTAACACACCCTCTTTTTTTACAGCATCAAAATGTACGGTAAGGGCTAGGCCCCACTAGGCTATTTTGCTGTGCACTGTGTTAAAGCAGCGCACACCAATAGAAGAGAATGTGGATTTCCCCACTATCTCCTCTGCTCTGCGCTGCCGACCCTTTTGTGATAGGTTAACATCAAAGGAATCTTAGCGCATGTGGATCCGCGCGTCATTGCGATTTCGCTGCGTTGCATGATTGTTGTGTGCCTTGCCCTTGGGTTTGCAAAAATAGGGAAGACCTTATAAGAATGGTTTAGTTTTGTGCTGGAATACTAGAAACAAACATTATCATTTTCTTTATTTTGATCGCAAACATAAACCTACAAAAAACAATTAGTCTCCCTACCATAGAATTGTTCTCCTTTTATTTTGGTAAATATGTGATGACAACGTCTATGTATGCCATACATTATAGGCCATTCCCACAATGTTCTGTCAGTGGACATACAAACACCTGCAATGATCAATATTAGATCAGATTGTCCATCGCAAAATGAAATGTCCAGACTGGTGAATGTCCACTTGCGTAATGGCCTGATATTTAGATCAATTAGACCAGGGCTCCTTAAACTACGCCCTCTAAGGTGAGTCACATGGTCCCTGCTGGTATTACTGGTGCCTTGAATCCCCCCTTTCTGCTTGCTCAGTGCAGTCTGATGGTCTACTTTTCCTGGTGCTCATAGACTGTTACATAGACTGTTACATAGACTGTTACATAGATTGTTACATAGATTGTTACATTGTTAATTTAGCTGCAAGTGAGAAGCAGCATTTGTATGTTTTAAAAAAAATAACCAGTCTACGTTGTGATTGACAGTAGCATAGAGACTGTATCAATATTAACCCTGCAGCTGCCTTAGGTGATTGCTGAGACTGGGGTTTTATAAAGTACTTGCCTACCCTCCAACATCCACCATATAATCGATACAATTATAGAAGCAACCTGGTAAAGAGCCAAATCGGATCTCTGCACAGCTCTGGGTTTCTCTATAGTGTACCTATTAAAGGACAATTACACTCACCTTTTCCACAATCTATACCTGCATAGTACCCAGGGTGAGGACCTTAGGTACATTTCCTCATAGCTGATACACTCCGCTCCTCCCTAATGGCACGCTCCGGACTGCAGAAAAGGACCAGAATACCAAGGGAAACTTAGTGAAATAAGATCAGCTGTTAGGTAAAGTACCCAGGCAGATTCTGGAGGGTAGGTGATTACTGTATCATTCCACTGTAATGGAGCTTAGTGAGCAGGAAGAGGTACACAAGAAATCATGGTGGTATAGTATTGTATGTAGAAATATGTATTTGTATATTTAAAACTAACCAATCGTTGCAAATACACAGTAGCGATCATTGCGTATATTCTTTATACAGAGCAATCATCATTCGATGTGCCCATACATGGTCCAATATTATCAGCTCTCTCTAATGTAGTAATGGGACCTATCCATAAACATAAGCAATATTCCGCAAATTCTGTTGGATCAGTGTCACAGCTCTGACTATATAAACGACACGAATGGTAATGTAGTGCAAATGTAAAAATGTAGTCTGGCCCCCCAACAGTTTGAGAGAACGTAAACTGGCCCCCTAGTTAACAAATTTGAGGACCCCTAAATTAAAAATTAAAACCCCTAAAGATCAAGATACACAGTCCCAAGCGTCCTTCCTATACACTGCATACACTCAGGACTGCGTTTCCCCTGACTGTGGCAGAATCCCCTATAGGGAGACTACCACAGCCAAGGGAAATTTACTGTCTTTCCCGAACGAGCGTTCGGCAGCCACATGCTCATTCGGAAAAGCGCCCACACAAAGTGCCATCGGTTCCGACGGGGCTTTATCGGTACTGTGTGTACCTAGCTTAAGGCCAATATATTGTCAGCACAGCAATAAGTGGTATTGTATTTGCCTCCATTTGAGATCTAAATGATTTTGTCCTTCTTGTTTATTTAGGTGCTAGAAGATAATGACTATGGCCGTGCAGTAGATTGGTGGGGATTGGGAGTAGTAATGTATGAAATGATGTGTGGGCGCTTGCCCTTTTATAACCAGGACCATGAGAAACTGTTTGAACTTATCCTTATGGAAGAGATTAGATTCCCTCGCACTTTATTGCCAGAAGCAAAGTCTTTGCTGTCTGGCTTGTTGAAGAAGGATCCTAAGCAAAGGTAAGACCTTTAAATGTATTCTGGAAATGCATTTCTTTTGTCCACTTCTAGTGGATGTGCCATTATGCATTTCAGTCAACCAACAATGAAAACGTACCTGGCACACTCCAAATGTCAAAATAGTAAAAGTCTCTTTATTATATACATAGTAAATGGGGAAAGTCAAATAGACAAAAAGTACACTTAAAACCAACAAGCAGACATTCTGCACTGGTAAACATGAAAGATATGCATATATAATATAGAGTACTATAACCTAACAGTGGGCAATATTCATCTGTCTGAAGTCTCGTTATTCAGTCACTAAGGGGGTCAGAGACAAGAATATATAGAGGCATCATGCTAAACTTTAGGAGAATGCACAGGATGCTTAGAGGTATGCTTTTTTTTTTTTTTTTAAGTGTTTTTAATTTAAATACACTGTACTTTTTGTCTATTTGACTTTCCCCATTTACTATGTATATAATAAAGGGACTTTTACTATTTTGACACATATTTGGAGTGTGCCAGGTACTTTTTTCTTGCTGGTTGACTTTATTAGTTTACCATGAGCACCTCTGACCCATTTGGGAGTATACTTAGCCTTGTGCCGTGATAAATTCTCTATGCATTATAAATAAAATTCTGTACATACATTAAGTACACTAGTTGTACATATGGACTAACCTTAGTAGCTGAGCGAAAGTTTGAAAGGGGCTTGTCTAAACCTCCAATACTCGTTGCAATTACACCATTTTGCAGGTAAATGAACATTCTGAACACTTTCATTTTACAGTTTTATGGTTGTTTTCTTTAACCATCCTAGAGAACAAGTTGTAGTTTGGAAACATCTGGAATACCAGTCTTTACAAAGGATCTATATTAGGGATGTCAAACTGGTGGCTACTTGAAAACTACAACTATCAGCATGTGCATGTAGGGTGTTGTAGATTTTAAACTGGAGGGTAGCAGATTTGACACCCATCATCTTTAGTAATGGTGTGCAATCTTTTTATTCTTCTGAAGTTATAATGCTCTTCACACTGGTTCCTTCTATGTTATAATATTTCTAGTTTTTCAATTAACAGAATAGTTGGAGAGTCACAGGTTACAGGACACACAATGCAGAATTGCCCTGGTCTTGAATTCTATTACTGTTCCACACACAGATTTTAGGTTTAACCTTCCTGGTAAAATGTGAATTGAAACTGTGCACATGGTCCCTCCAATGATCACTTTTCCTTTTCCTATATTTAGGTTAGGTGGTGGACCGGATGATGCTAAAGAAATCATGCAACACAAATTTTTTGCTGGAATAGTATGGCAAGATGTTTATGAGAAAAAGGTATTAATGGATATAGATCTTTACTAAATAATTACATTTTATAAGGAATGGGAAATCAACAAGTAGATATTGTATATAGATAAGATACACATATACCTAGATATGTGCATTTAACTCTGGGGAATTTAACTCGTCCCAGCACGATGATCTGCAGGGATTATTATCGCCTCTGTTTGTGATAAAGAAGAAAGTTTCTAAATGTCACATGATCACATTTATTAAACTTGGATTTGGCTTGAAAAATATTTGATTCCAAACATGGAAATTTTTAAATGAAAAAGTTTGACATTCCTGTTTTAATAATCGAGCCCTATGGATTTAATATATGTTGTTTTTATAGAAAGGACACCTTTAGCAGGTCACACACAGATTACCAGGTGGCCACTTGTCAACCACTATTAATACAATATTTATACCTGAATAAAACTGACAATGGTGTTTTTCCAAAATGTTGCCATACTTATCGTACTTGGTAGGAGTTCCTGCTACTGTGAAGAATTTTTTAACAATAATGTAAGAGAAATGTTACATATATAACTTTTAACAAACTTGTGCAGTCTACCCGTCATATGAAAATATGTATAAAGATAAATCACCCCCCAACCCCAGTAGTTAGAAATCTGAGAGATGTAAAACTAACCTGAAATGCTGCATGATACTCTGTTATACCTTGTTTTGCATCCTGGTCCTTCCAGGTAGCAGCTGTCCGTTATGGATGGAATAGTTGACAGCACAGCTGAATGCTGTTGACTAAATGCTATTCCGCTAGCTACTTCCTTTGAGCATGTGCAAGCTTGGAGGTTGGGTGGAAACCTTTTGAGAGGCAGAAGGAAATGGGAGAAAAACATTTTTCTGCATAACATGTTAGTCCTACATCTCTCCACTTTCTAAAGTTTGGGGTTTGAGGGGTGAACATGCTATTTAACTTTTTATCAGTTAGCTAGGTAATCCATATTAATGTATCTTTCATTCTTACAGCTTGTACCCCCTTTTAAGCCACAAGTAACATCAGAGACAGACACAAGATATTTTGATGAAGAATTCACAGCGCAGATGATCACTATAACCCCACCTGACCAAGGTAAATTCAGATGCTGGATTAATAAAAACAGGTTTATTCAATAAAAGTTCTTATTTGTTAAAAATGGGGCAAACTTAGCACCATTTTTAACAATAAGAACCTTTATTGAATAGTCCTGTAAGTGTTTAAAGTGTAATATCAGGAGGCAGTCCAGACAGCCATAGTTAGTTATGACAACATAGAGAGGAGTTATGGTTTTGTTTGTTTGTTACTGATTTCTCTTGAGGCCGTAATGTTATAAACCATATTAGAAATTATAGCTATGTATCCGTTTATAAAGTAGTCTTGAAGTACCAGCAGCTCAAGACTTGGATTACAGACTCTTTCCTGTGAGTGAAAATGTAGTAATTAAACCGCAATACAGCCAATGCTTTACCATCAAAACACCAATTACTGGTGTGAACAAATATCTCCCAGGAACAGAAGTAATGGTAAGCAGCCTTTTACCTATAGTTCTAAATGTGAAAATGAAATACTGCATGTTGTAAGATTGAGTATGTTGATTATTCCTCACCTACCTACACTGTAAAGGCCCAGCTCTCCGTTTGAGAACTTTTTAAAAAAAGAAGTTTTAATAACCAGTTTGTTCACAGTGAATCCAAATAAATCTGTTTAGCCATTTGCAGTTTTATTTTCTAAATGATCCTTCTGCGGCAGCAGTTTTCATTGTTTCCATCTCTGGGCAGACAGGTGTGTTTCATGGGCCCTTCTCAGTGTCACTAGTTTAAGATCATAAAGACCAAATGTCAGAGGAAATTTATAAAGTGGCATAGTGTTTCAAAGGATAAAGGGAATTTTATTAGATGTTGTTCACACATCACACCCCCTCAAAATAACAAAATAGGGTCTGCCAGGACACATTTTTAATACATCCCCCGGAGTAACTTAATCACTGTATCGGTACATTTCACTCTTTATGAAGACTACATGATATTTCGACTGTCTCCCTTCATTAGAAGTGAGAGAACATTTTATCAAGGCTGTGTTGGATGCACCCTTTCAGCACCCTTAGTGTATAGCTGTCTTTAAAAGTGGCAAAGGCAACACAAAGTCATTGTGGGTATTCTTAAAGCGACACTTAACAGATTTCATGTACTCCGTTAAGTAAATGAAATCTGTATCTGTTATTCACAGGGAGGTGAGAACGCTTATTCCCACTTCCCTGTGAATAATATAATGCCTGGGGAAACGCTGAAAGACTTACCTTACAGGCTCCACTTGCAGCTCCTTCTCAGCTGTCAGGCAGGCTGTCCGGACCGAGCTCCTATCTTCGGCGTATGCGCACCAATACAAAAGAAAGGCGGGCATTTGGGACAGCGTGACGGACAGCTGAGAGAGCCTAGAGTGGAGCGCTGGTAAGCTGTGTTGCAGTGTTCCCCAGGCCTTTTATTATTCACAGGGAGGTGGGAATAAGCATTCGCTTATTTATAAAAATCAGCTCTGTGTTCCTTTACAGACCCATCTTGGCAACAACATAGGAACCGATTCATGATAATTTGCTAAAATCTAAGGAGAAAAAGATTGGGACTTAAACGAGAGACACTGCATATAAACCATATAAGCTGCAATGCCTGATACCTACAGTACCTCCTGTTAAATCATGTTGATGACCATTGTTTTGATTCAGACTATATTCCCGGTTATGATTAATCTCAAAGTTGTACACCAAAATACAGCATGGTAGCATAGTAATACAGTTCTATGGAATATGCATTAGATATAACATAGCTTTTCGTTAGGTAAGACAGTTAACAAGTCTATGACTTTAAGAAGAAAATAGAAAGTGAGGCAACATCTTTGTTATTTAGATTGACGCCCAAGTCAGGGGTATCCTTCCGGTACTTTCCCATCCCCCGACTACTAAATAGTTAAAGAAATTTTTTGTTATAATCGAATAGCTAGTGCTGATCATCTAATACACAAAAAAAGACAAACAAGACCATTAGTGCCCATAGGTTTTAGTAAACATTTAAGAAAAGAAGGCACTAATAGTTTTGATTGGTCTCTTCTTTTCTTTTATGAAATCCTTGATATTAGGCAGGTGCTCTGCGTATTTAGCAAAATCCTGAACCCATAATAAAATTAGTCTTAATACTAAATGAAATATGTATGGCACACACATTTAATATGCAGTGTTCCGTAATGGCCTTCCTGTGTTGTTTGATGAGTGAAATCACTAATTTGTGTTCTTATTCCGCAGATGACAATTTAGAATTTGTTGACAATGAGAGAAGACCACATTTCCCCCAATTCTCATATTCTGCTAGTGGAAACGCTTAACTGTTCAGCCATCGTTTATTTTCCATTACAACACAGACATCATACTGGCACCTAAGATCATCAGACTTTGTACAGGACTTTCTATAGCCTATGAATTACAAACTATGTTTGTATGATCAGAAAGAAGGATTTAGAGAATGTCTGAAGTTTTAAGTCAGTATGTAAAACCGTCCTCGCATCACATGTTTGCAAAGAAAACCCAGCCCATTCCTGAACTTTTTTTAAAGTATGTATCACAAAACATACGTACATACATAAACATTTATATTTTTGTGTCGGGTGACACCACACAACCTGAGAGAACTTGCTCATCAACTCAACAAATGAAGACTGAGCATATCATAGGTTTAAAATAAAGTTAATCTTCATGCCCTGTTCTGGATTTCCCACAACATTTTTTTATTATTATTTTTTATTTATTTGATAGATTTAAATATTCAACTGTGGGCAATTGGATTGTAGTTAGAAAATATTAAAAGGTATAGTAGTGCAATAATAGAAAACAAACCTGTTTTGAGTACTTTAGTCACTTTTTATAACAGTGAAATGTCAATTAAATGGCAAAACCAACAAGAGGACCAGCATTTATAGCCTCAGTGAGGTATGTAATGAAACAAGAGTTCTTATCTTGCTGTAGAAGACAATACATATCGGATTAGCCTGGTTTAGCAAAATTCAACTCAGTCCATTGCTTCTCTGGTTCCTGCTCTTGTCGCGTGCTTGATGATATTTTGGGGGGTTGCTTGCAAAGCTGTCAGTTTCCCTACCAGCCATGATTACAAATTACACCATTACATTCAAATAAACGAACCAGGGCTTGATTCTACTTTAACTTCAAAACATTAGCCACTCAGAAGAGAGCAATGAAATCAAATGTTTCTAAACTGCAGCCTTGCGTAGACTAAATTCACTGTTAAAACCACACATAAATAAAGAAAATCAAGAAAAAGGTAACACTATATCTTTAACAGTAAATCTGTCTACACACACACACACACACACTGTCATGTAGAACTAAGAAAGTTTATATATTGTTTGGAGCCAAAATGGTGGGAAAGAAAATGAAATGAAAAAGATTTTGAATGTTAAATGACAAATACAATGATTGCTGTGGGTTACATCTAGATATTACCTTTTAGAGCAACTTTTACTTCCTGAGAAAAAAGTTTTATTCCACCAATGTAGTTACAGGATTTAGGCAAAATGTTAAGAAATGCTAATTGCACTTTAAGCAGATTCCAGCCTTCCTAAAGGAAGATGAAACAAGTGTACACATATGCTGTTTTTTCCAGCCTGGGTTAAACAATTCTCTTGTGCACCATTTTTGTAACTTACTGTGAAACTGCATGACTGCAAGTGATATTCCTTCCTCATTCTGGTTTATTACTGTGTATTCATTTGAAGTTAGAATGTCACCATGTGGTGATCTACAGACCAGGTAACATACATGTACATCATTTCATCATACAGGGATTATGTTCTGCGTTGTATAAACATTTACAGAGAGACCTATAAATCCCCATAGTTTGTTTAAACTATATATCTTTAATCATTTTCTTTTCAATGTGTCATCTGAGTTTTACAGCTCACAATGTGGGTGGGTTTGTTTGTACATCACCTATCTAATGACTGGTGTTTTAATTTTATCTTTTTGGCTAAATTAGGATTCCTTTATAAAAGAAGCAAATTGGCATCCTGGTTGATATTGGGAGAAACTAACATGAAATTACTTTTAGAGATACTGTGCAGAGGAATTGCCTAATATTTGATCTTGTTAAAGGGCATGTCCACCCCCAAAACTATAATCCCCCTAACTACTGGCCCCACCATGTAGTGTAGTTTAATCCTTACCTCACATCCCAGCTCCATAGGGTTCTCCTGTAGACCCCCCCCAAAGTCCCAAAAACTGCCCACCAGGAGGCTAGCAGAGTCCATATAGGACTCTGCCTCCTACCTGGCCTCCGGGAGAAGTTTGGCATGCGTACTGCAGCCGTTCTCCCCCTCCCTCTCTGGATTCCCTCCCCCTAGCGTTAATCCCCTTTAATATAGTAATCCCCCTGGTCCCCCAGCCCCAACCGCATGATTTTTATTTTTTATACTAACCTCCCCTCTTTCCTCCGATGAAGTGAGCTGCCGGCAGCCGCGTCTGTGATTGGCTGCCGCTCAGCCAATCACAGATGCGACTGCCGGTCCTGCCCCTCTGCTTGCATTTCCTCGCAAGCAGAGGGCCGGGAGCGTGGCGGAGGAAAGAGGGGAGGTAAGTAGAGTTTGGGGGGCTTTCTAAAAATAATGCGGTTGGGGCTGGGGGACCAGGGGGAAGGCTATATTAAAAAATAGGTTTAAGGGTGGACATACCCTTTAAATGGAGAATTCTGTAAAGAGTGATGCTGAAATGTACCTATAGGATGATGAACATGTATTACTAAAGAGTTATCTGAGTTATCTGAAGTACAATTAAAGGACTGTAGAAATGCTCCTTAAGCTATTCCTACACTAATAACACCTCAGAGAGATTAGATGTTTTGTCTAAATAGTGCATAATTGGCCTGGCAGTTCTCACTTTCAGACTTTGACACCTTGCCCATTCATTTTGAGATCGGGAGTCGATTGCATAAAAGAATGGGTCAGGTGGTCATTCGGACATCAAGCAATTGTTGAAAGAACGTTGCGAGAATTTCAGAAGGCGAGTGTGCAGTATATGAGCACCTTTAGACTAAATTACAATAATATTTTGTCGAAGTGTTGCTTTGTTTGAATTTTTGACTAGATCAATAGCACTTTCACAGCTTTTTTTGTAATTTACCATAAGGAGTGTGTTTTCACAGTCCCTTTGTTGTATGTTTTTAGAAGGATGATAGGTAAAGCTACCATGTGTTAGTAGCATCTTAACCTGGCCCTTTAATTGGAGGGTCTATGTGTTTTTATGTAAAGCACTATATTAAAACCAGTGGGGGGGGGGGTAAAAACCTGCTACACTAATCCAATGCAAAAGTTTGAAAAATACTTTTCCTAAGAAAAACCAATTAAGACTGAAAAAAGGGTGTTAAAAGTTAGTACCTTCCAGAGTAGGGTTACCTTGGTGTGGCTGAAATGCTTTGCGTTCTTGTGATCATAATAATGTAAACTAAAACCGTTTTTGTTTATTATGTATGCAAGTGCACAGACAGTATATTGTAAGTGGCCTAGGAATATGCATTGATTATCTTTGATTGACCTGATGCTTGGTGTGAAGGAATGGACATTTCTAGTGTTAAGCTAGGTACACACACTAGCGATAAAGCCCAGATACTGTCGGATCCGAATGTTCCCAGCGGCCGAGCGGTCGTTCGGGGAAAAAACTAATTTCCCTTGGCCGCGCTAGACTCCCTATAGAGGAGTCTGCTGCGGCCAAGGGAAATGCACAGTTCCTGTGTGTATACAGATATTTGAAAGATGGCTGACAGGATCTTGCAGATCCTGTCTGACATCTTTCAGAAATCTGTAGTGTGTGTACCTAGCCTAAGTGCTTTATTGTTTATTAAACATGAGCTGGCTGTGACTTTATTGGTCTGACACTAGAATTTTGTCAGTTTTAGGGGAAATTGCTGTTGGACAATAAGGAAATGAACGCAGTAGGATATAGGAAAGTTTGGTTAGGTATGTGTAAAACGTCAAATGTGATTTTTGATTTTTTTAAGAGAATGCCCTGGAGCAGGACCTTTCCCAGAGAATTGGGTCTTTATAGGCCATTAGGCAATGTTGTATGAGACTACTGGATTACAGTAAGCTATCTCTGTTAATATTTCTAATATGGCACATATTGGTTGGCTGTAAATAGCATTAAACATGCTTCATTTTGAATCCCTGTTCAGATATGACCAAATAGCACATGATCCAGTTATTTAGCCCATGAATTGAATAATAGAAATGTAAGGGAAATAGCCAGTGGCTTTACCAGTTTCACCAAAAACAAATCAGCCACCGTGCGACCATCTTTTGATTTGCACTCGCTAGTAAATGACAGTGCAGTTTGTAGAAACTGTACGCTTTACAGGTTGTCCAATTTAATAACATTTCATAGTTACAATATCCTGTATTATCTTCATGCCCTTTGTTCTATAGTTCCTTCCTTACGCAAATGCATTATTCGAGTAAAACAATATGCACATTCCCATACTGAAGGGAACTACACCAATTTAAAAGGATTTTAAAGGTGAACTTGTACAAAATGGATATGTATGTAGTATGGTGGGGCTAATATATTATTTGGTTATTATTATAATTTAAAATTATCTAATTAGTTTATTTGCTGTCAGTTTTTCTGTATGTCATGGAATGCTGCAGTCAACAATGTTTAAAATTCAAAGAGTAAAACATGAAGACCAAGTTTTAGTTGCCTGGGAATATCACTATGAAGGTAAAATAAGGTTAATTACTGTTTTAAGTATCCACTTTTTATTCAGAAGTGGAGACAATAGGCTGGGCAAATTACAGTAAAGCTAGGTACTCAGGGGACCAATATTTCTAAATTGGACAAAAGAACTATTGGGCTGTTCAAAACATAGAAAAACATGGCTATTGGGAATGGAACTGAATCTGAGTAATCTCTTAATCTGAAATTGCATATTTTTTAAAATAAGTTAAAAAAGAAAAAAAGAAGAGGGTAAAATGAAAGTTAATAGACATTTGTGAAGGTTCTGTGGTTCGATCCCAAGCAGTGTGTGATCATTAAAAAGACACCTAGTATAGTTTAATGGCCCAACTTTTTTTTATTTATAGTTAAGGTTTTTGGCATTTTTAAAATAAATGTTCCTAAAAATGTTGATACTGATTTACCTGCAGTTGTAGCTCGGACAGATGTAGAAAAATACTCCCATTTTGATAGTAACAATTCTTTATTCAAGATTAAAGCCAGGAAATCTAAAAGTAGTGGCAAGTCCAGCCTCAAATGAAAACTTTTATACAGGTTAATCACCCCCTAAACTGTAATAGTTTGAAATGTGAAATATATAAGTCTAACCTGAAATCCTGCACAATGTCCTGTTTCCCCTGTTCCTGCTTCCTGGTTCTTCCAGTCAGCAACTGTCAGTTATGGATTTGACAGTTGACATCACAGCCATTGACTAAATGCAAATCCTCTAGCTGCCTCTTCTGAGCAGGCTCAGTACAGGTTTCTAAATTGCTCAGTTTCCATGAAGGATCCAGAAGCATAGCAGGCATACAGTAAAGACTTCAGGAGTAGGATATACCAACATATTTTAAAGAGGCCATTATTATGATGTTATTATGAGGGTGGAGTTGTCCTTTAACTTAAAATTCTTCCATTTTACAGGGCTGTATGCAGAGATCCACAATTGATCCTTTCTTTCTCTTTATATTTGTTTTTTAACATGAATTGCGAACACATTATTGTCTCTCAATAAACAATTTGTGGCTTAGACTCACAGATTTTCCAATATTATATATTCCTACACACATTGAATGATCTGTCTTAAACCCATGATAAATCTTGTACATCACTGCAAACAAGTTTTGAGTTGGTTTATAGCAATAGCTGCTCTGTAAATTTCTCGGTTAGTCTTTGGAAGGAGTCTGAATTTACTTGTTTTGGCAACTATTTTCTTAAAAATGCATTGATCTTTCAGGAGGGTGCAATAATGGGCACTTTCATCCAAATCTATGCTAAACCCACTCTATTGGGTGCAAAACTTATGGGTTAGTGAAGGTTTTGTACTAATTGTTTTGGAAACAGTGTACCCATTCCCACCATGTACTGAGAGCTAGGCCACACTTTTTTGTTTGCGCATGCGTTTTTCCGGTCATTAAATTGCGTCAACGCACCGAAGATGCGCGTTTTTAGGTGCGATGCGATTGTGTTCTGCATTTTTTAATCGCAATCGCATGCGGTTTCTATATCTAATGAAAAAACCGCTTGCGCAAACGCAACAAAATCGCATGCGATTCCTTGTGCGATTTCGTTTCCGGCGTAGTGTGGCCGTGCCCTGAGAGTCATAAAGCGATTTGGACATTGTGGGAATACGGAAGGTAAGCATAGCACTCTCTTTTTATTGCATTGTCCTGTTTGTGCTTGAAATACTTGGTTTGGGGGGTTACAGCACTTATTTTGTTTTTTCAAAATACCTACAACTTCATCAAACTAGCGCAGAGATGACCTGTTTGTTTCACTACAACACCTCCAAGATTTATTTAAGAAAAAAAAAAAAGCAGCTCTTGGAAGTGCTATGGAAAACAAGGCTGGAAGTGAAATCATATTTGTGACAGGTTAAACTTTACTGCTTCATATTTACAGGGTTATTTCAAAAAGGGCAGAATTAATTTCTAATATATATTGAGGGACCAGAGGGGGAAAAATTGATGGCAGCACTTAATGACTTAAAAAAGATTTACAGACAAACGTTAAAAGTACAAGAATAAAATGTAAAAAAAAAAAATCAGTGTTTTACCAAAATATGAAGACGGATTCAAAACGTAATGGTGTTATAAAGTGAACATAGTTTTTGTTTTATTTTTTTTAAGTGTAATGTTCCCCATTTTGTATTGTTACTTTTATTATTTTTATAAAAACATTCTGAAACTCTTTTTGCACATGAATGTACCTGGTTATAAATTGTTCTCAAATTTTGTTTTTCATTTTTATTTTTTTTCTGTATAAATATTTACTGCAGTTCAATACATCTATTTTATTATTTGTTTTTGTTATGGGGGAACACATTTTAAGATGGCAAAAAAAAAAATAATTTCCCATGAAATAAAAAAAAAAAAAATTTGCAAATTGCAACAGTCCCATGGCACTTTTTTTAAAAAAAATGTTAAAGCAGCATTTTTGCTTCTTCTGATGCAGTTTTTCCCCCCTTAATGCATACAATAAAAATGCTTTGCCTAACTTGTCTGTTGTGTTCACTGTGGTGGTTTTACTGAAAAATATGCCCACTATTTTATTTGTGTTCTACAGTCAAATGTAAGTACACCCTCTTTTTAATTTAAAGGTTTTACACATCAGGAAATACACACAAGATTCCCCAATGTCATTATTTATTTAACAAAATGACATCCATGATTCAGTAGCTTTTATAACCACCTTGAGCAGCAATAAGGTAAAGTACAGTGGTTGGCAAAAGTATTCACCCCCTTGAAGTTTTCACATTACTGCCACAAACATGAATCAATTTTATTGGAATTCCACCTGAAAGACCAATACAAAGTGGTGTACACGTGAGAAGTGGAACGAAAATCATACACGATTCCAAACATTTTTAACAAATCAATAACTGCAAAGTGGGGTGTGCGTAATTATTCTGCCCCCTGAGTCAATACTTTGTAGAACCACCTTTTGCTGCAATTACAGCTGCCAGTCTTTTAGGGTATGTCTCTACCAGTTTGCACATCTAGAGACAGAAATCCTTGCCCATTCTTCTTTGTAAAACAGCTCCAGCTCAGTCAGATTAGATGGACAGCGTTTGTGACCTGCAGTTTTCAGATCTTGCCACAGATTCTCGATTGGATTTAGATCTGGACTTTGACTGGGCCATTCTAACATATGGATACTGTATGTTTTGTTTTAAACCATTCCATTGTTGCCCTGGCTTTATGTTTATGGTCGTTGTCCTGCTGGAAGGTGAACCTCCGCCCCAGTCTCAAGTCTTTTGCTGACTCCAGGAGGTTTTCTTCCAAGATTGCCCTGTATTTGGCTCCATCCATTTTACCATCAACTTTGACCAGCTTCCCTGTCCCTGCTGAAGAGAAGCACCCCCAGAGCATGATGCTGCCACCACCATATTTGACAGTGGGGATGGTGTGTTCTGAGTGATGTGCAGTGTTAGTTTTTCGCCACACATAGCGTTTTGCATTTTGGCCAAAAAGTTCCATTTTGGTCTCATCTGACCACAGCACCTTCCTCCACATGTTTGCTGTGTCCCCCACATGGCTTGCGGCAAACTGCAAACGGGACTTCTTATGCTTTTCTGTTAACAATGGCTTTCTTCTTGTCACTCTTCCATAAAGGGCAACTTTGTGCAGTGCACGACTAATAGTTGTCCTATGGACAGATTCCCCCACCTGAGCTGTAGATCTCGTCCAGAGTCACCATGGGCCTCTTGACTGTATTTCTGATCAGCGCTCTCCTTGTTCAGCCTGTGAGTTTAGGTGGATGGCCTTGTCTTGGTAGGTTTACAGTTGTGCCATACTCCTTCCATTTCTGAATGATCGCTTGAACAGTGCTCTGTGGGATGTTCAAGGCTTTGGAAATCTTTTTGTAGCCTAAGCCTGCTTTACATTTCTCAATAACTTTATCCCTGACCTGTCTGGTGTGTTCTTTGGACTTCATGGTGTTGTTGCTCCCAAGATTCTCTTAGACAACCTCTAAGGCCATCACAGAGCAGTTGTATTTGTACTGACATTAGATTACACACAGGTGCACTCTATTTAGCACTCATCAGGCAATGTCTATGGGCAAGTGATTATGCACACCCCACTTTGCAGTTATTGATTTGTTAAAAATGTTTGGAATCATGTATGATTTTCGTTCCACTTCTCACGTGTACACTACTTTGTATTGGTCTTTCATGTGGAATTCCAATAAAATTGATTCATGTTTGTGGCAGTAATGTGTCAAAATGTGGAAAACTTCAAGGGGGCCGAATACTTTTTCAAACCACTGTAACTATTTTCTGTAAGTACTGTATCCGTCTCACATAGTCGTGAAAGGATTGTGGCCACATCTATTTTAAAATGTTGCTTCAGTTCATTTATGTTTCTGGGTATTGTTTATACCACTACTGAATTGTGATCAACCCAGCCCATTTGGTTCTTTTTGGGTAAATAAACCAGGAATACCACACAATATTAAACCATTCTGAGATATGATATAAATATAAAGGAATATTCTCAATGTGAACATTAAATTTACAGTTGTCAGTATAGCAATTAAAGGAGAACAAAACTCCTCATCTGCATGAATATTTAGTAGATGTGCATGGAGGCCACCCATCACTTGCAAAGCCAGATGACCCTGATAAGCCTAATACACATATGCAATCGCGTGGGGAAAGGTGTATGCATGGCCAACCATCGTGCCTTGTATGGATCGGGCTTGTTGCCCGATATGCCTGGTGGATCATTGAGCACTGACCGAGCAGCCATTTCGGCCAACAAAGTGCCAAAATATGGCACATTTGTCCGACAAAACGGCCATGCATACACGTGCATAGTGGGTTGGCCCCTTGGATCACACGTGTGTATGCAACTTTAGTCCACCAGTGCCAGAAAATGTACCCCCCAGTGGGAAGGCAGAGTAAATCAAGACAATTGGAACTGCAGGGACAGGGTAGGCACAATGGGACAGTCATTGGATACTGTGGGTTATCGTGAAAGTACGATCTCTGCTGTAATTGTATGGTACCAAAATACTGCAATGGTTTTGTATGAGGGATCTTTAATCTACGACCACAATCATAACTTTACGATCATGGCATTAATCATTTAAGGCAGTATTGCAAAATAGTGATACCATGCCTTATGCTTTTGTTGCTGCAAACATAAATTTAAAATCCCTCATGCAATACCTTTACGGGTGCAATCGTATTATTCCAATACTACAATAAACACCTGTGTACTGGGAGCGCACTCCTACATGCAGCCGGTGCGCCACAGGGTCCAAAAAATCCAGCAACCAGACTAGTTAAAAATTCTGATCCTTTATTGAGGAAACTTTTAAAGGCCATAGCGGCATGGAGACATACATTCGGATGGACACACAAACGGCTCCGATAACCAAAGTTGACAATGCCGCAGGTTTTGAAATGTAGTCCTATACAGTGAGAAAAAACTCAAATCTGGCCGATTTTTGTTGTGAAAAGGACAATACTTGGTTTATCTTCCGCTCATGTGTATATTATCTGCCTTCTAAGCACTAAAAGAAAAAAAAAAAGTCCCTATCCTATATAATAAAACCCTGAGTGTGCGTCCCTGTGTGTGTCACTGCAGTTCCTATGGACTCACCACTAGAGGGAGAGTCTCTGCAGTTCCTATTGACTCACCACTAGAGGGAGTTTCTGCATTTCCTATTGACTCACCACTAGAGGGAGAGGGTCTGCAGTTCCTATTTACTCACCACTAGAGGGAGAGTGTCTGCAGTTCCTATTGACTCACCACTAGAGGGAGAAACATGGAGGGAGAACAGCAATTAAACAGACTGCAGGTAAGGTTGCTTGGGACAGGGGCCCCTGGATTTGGGACAGAGGGGGGCCTTGGGACACTAAGGGGGCACTCTGTGCTTCTAGCGCCCATTATTGTAGTGGGCAAATGTCTAGTAGTTAAATAAAGGTGTCTCCTACTACATTCATTATCCTGTGTGTCTGGAAGTAATACAAGTTCAGTGCAAGAAGTCTTATTATTTGGGTTCATAAAGTTTAACTCTTTATTGAAGAACTCACATCTTTGGAAAGTATTGAAAACTCACTTTTTTAAAATCAATTTTCACAGCTTACAAACAGAACATTAGTGCACAATTGGAAGTTCTATTAAAGACAGGCATGTTTTATTTCCTAAGTGAACAGACTAACAAAATAATCAATGAAACAAATGAACTTTTTTGAGTGAAAGGGTTTGAGGACAGCTAAAGTATAATTGAAAGAAAAAAAAATGCATTTGAAAAACTTCTGTCACCCGCAGTAACACTGGATAATTATGCAATTAAATACTAAACCTAAGCTATTTCTAACCTTATCCCCTGTATGGGTGTAGGTTTTATTGAAGATGGTAAACTAGATTTGGTGTTAAGTGCTCGAATGCCAAATGAACGTGAAATTTGCCAGGGAACCAGATGTTTCAAACAGTTAAGTTAAAACACATTAGGAAGGGAAAAAGAAAATAAGCAAAGATCATTAAGTTTTATTATGATTATTGTTGTTTTGGTTTTAAGGCAAATGGTGGGATTGCTGCTGTGTGCAAGTGCTATTTGTATTCATATCCGTTTAGGTTGTAGGGAGAGAAAAGTTTAAATAGTCTTAACAATTGAGAAAATTGTGAATCACCATAAAGTTTGTAGGTGTAGGTGATCGTATCTAAACAAACCAACCAAGAACACACCTTCCCGTACACGGCAATATATCAGAGGTTAAATGTTCTCAATTTGGTTTAATCTATTTTGCTACATGTTCATGAAAAGAAATTATACAATTTAATATAGCACACATTTTGTATTTTTATGTAGTTGCTGCATGGCGTCCATGTGAAATTAGGCTTTGAGTCAGATACGGTTATACAGAAAACATTTTCCTCGAGCTACTGCTGCATTGAAGTGTTTTTTTAACAACTTGTATTTTGGCTATTTTAGTTATAATTATGACCTGGTTATAGCTGTTCTGTGTTATGTGAAAATAAAGAAACCAAGCCTATATAGAGGTAGGGGGGGGTTTGACACCAACTGT
This sequence comes from Hymenochirus boettgeri, assembly GCA_019447015.1. Taxonomy (NCBI): domain Eukaryota; kingdom Metazoa; phylum Chordata; class Amphibia; order Anura; family Pipidae; genus Hymenochirus; species Hymenochirus boettgeri. The sequence goes on along the minus strand of CM033476.1, from coordinate 260,509,980 downwards.
CTGCCATGTACAATGCTGGTTTGACACCTTACTCTGGGCATTCCACTATCCAACCACACCCATAACACCTGGCTGTGATATGCTAATTGGGATTTTCCAGGGTACATAATTGCCACAGATTCTTGTACAAGTCATTCTGAATTGAGAAAGCCAGTCGGATGACTAGCGAAACGTCTTCAAGAACTACATTTCAAGTCCAGTTGATCTAATTGAATACAACAGATAAACCATGACCTGGATGAATGAGAACCTTCACAAGCACCAATAGCTATTAGGCTAAACACTGCATATTTGCTATTCCTCAAGTATGTCAAAAATTACAAAAGACACTGCATGGCAATCACATAGCATAAGTGCTCCGAAGTAGTATCTGCATTGCCAACACCAACCCTTTTTAAATATTCCCCTATTCGACATCTTTTAGTGCTGTATCTCTAGGTAAAATATTAAGACCGGCGATAATTTAATGAGGAAACTATGGAGAATTTTCAGGTAGAAGCATATAAAAGTACACTCCTTTCCCTTGCTGATTTGCCTTTCCCTTGGAATCATCCTATGAAGCTCCCAGTCACATAACAGCAAGCAAAATAGCATAAATTGCCATGCACTAGGCAGTTGTGGCCAGTATGCATATGCTACATGGTAAGGGATGCCATTTTGCCCCCAGCTATCATGATCAAGTAATGGGCCAGCCAGGGACATCCACACAATCAGGTCTACAAGTGTTCCTTATTGCTTAAAGGGCCTATAGACAAACCAATCCCGAACATACAATGCATTCCTCCCACATTGGTCAGATTTAAAAAAAAAAAAAAAAAAAAAATATCAGCCAATATCAGGAAATCCTGATAACACAAGGTCAGGATTCTTGCGTGTATGGGGGCCACGAGTCAGTAATTTCCCCAGAATTCCATAAATCAACTGCAGGACCTATATGGGCTTAAAAAAAATAAAATATATAGTTTTCAAAAAGCAAAATTTGCTTGCAGCTTAAAGTATATGTATACAGAAAAAAAATGAGTCCTCTTAATCTAAAAATAAATACATGCAAGTAGCATTTACTCCAAGTTGTGTGTTGCTGCATGCCTTCAATACAATACTTGTTTTGCACAGGCTCTGAACCGACTATTTTCCCCACATACCAACTGTCAAACCATCCCAGCTACAGCAAAACTGCTTACAGGCTAAAACGCAAAATGATGTTTCAGATTGGATATATAATGAAATAGGGCAGATCAACAACAAAAAAGGTAGTGATAGTTGGGTTAAATTATAGTTCCCACTAACGGGCAATTAAAAAAAAAAAAAAAAAAAAAAAAAATATAAAATAAATTAAAAAGGGCCCCAAAAAAAAACAATCCCAAACCAAAAACTGAAAATTAACAAAAAAAAAAAAAAAAAAAAGACACAATAGTACAATATTGGAATTTCCCAAAAATACACGCACCTGGATTGATGCAGGTATAGAGGCTATTAGAGCACAGAAAGATAACCAATCCACACTGCCCCATCCCCAGGTGGATCACATTTTTTGGCTTTTAAGGGCTAGGCCACACTGCTGCGTTTTTTTTGCGTTTGCGCTTGCGTTTGCGTTTGCGATTGCGCTTGCGATTTTTCGAAATTATTGAAAACGCGGCAACGCAAAAAAAACGCGCGTTTTTCGATGCGTTTGCGTTTGCGTTTTGCGTTCTGCATTTTTAATCGCAATCGCATGCGATTTCCTATACTTATTGAAGAAATCGCAAGCGCAAACGCAAAAAAATCGCACATGAAATCGCATGCGATTGCGATTGCGTTTGCGTTTCAGTGTGGCCTAGCCCTAACTGCACTTTCTGGTGTTTGAACCTACAAACGTCTGCATGTAAACCAAGCAACACTACAAAACTAATTTACCTATATAAAGCAAGATATTCTGTAAAATCAGTTGGTCAGATCACAGGAACCAGGTATGTAATCCACCTTAAATTGCTTTAAGGTAAAGTTCACACCTGGCCAAATGTTTATACTTGGAAGAATGAGTAACCCCCAAAGGTGTTAAGTTATAAAATAGTGTCAAGATATAAAAATAGGACACTACTTGTGCAGCAAAAGAAACCTGCTCACCTTTGCAAGATACAAGTCTCCGGGTCACTGCAAGAGAGCAGTTACCCACTCCTTACAGCTACTGTAGGCCGTTCCAGCATTACCTTATTTGTTGAAAACCAAAGGCTTGCAAGTATAATCCCATGAAGTGCATCATATTTTACCGTATATACTCAAGTATAAGCCGAGATACCCATTTTTGCCTCAAAAATTAGGAAAACCTGATTGAGCAAAGGTAGAAATGATTACTGGCATTAGTTGCCCTTTAAGTGTACAGCAGAATTCCCATACAGTAGTCCCAATACATTTTCACTGTAGATGTTTAGAGACTACAATTCCCAGCAACTTAAGCAAAACATCTATAGTGGAAAGGTATTGGGGGTTACTGTATCGCATACTGACCCCCCCCCCCCCCCAAGAAGTTTTCTGTGAGATGAAGATCCTGAGGCAGTGAATAAATCAATTAGATTCACCCCAGGTACACATGTAGCAGATTAGCTTTTTAAAATAAGCCAGACATATTCCTACACTTGTGGCATGTTTTTAGCTAATACACATCAAATCTCCACAGGCAGATTGGCTTTAACCTCCAAGATAAAATCTAATGAATTAAAAAAAAAAACCTGTATGGCAAACTTACCCCTCTGCCTGCTTCTCCCCCACCTGACATCACTACTCGGCGCCGGGAAGTGAGAGGCGCAGTAGTAACATAGTAATTAAGGTTGAATAAAGACATCCGTCCATCAAGTCCAACCTATCTTTTTTTTTTTTTTTTTAACCCTACCTAACAGTTGATCCAGAGGAAGGCAAAAAACCCCAGCTAAAAAAGGGGGGGGAAAATTCCTTACTGACTCCAAACGGCAATCGGAAAGTATCCCTGGATCAACCAGATCTATATGCATTAATACCAGTAATTCTCAATATTTTTTAGTTTTAGAAACTTATCCAGGCCTTTTTTAAAGTTATTCAATGAACTTGCCATTACCACCTCTGCTGGAAGACAGTTCCACAGTTTCACCGTTCTCACTGTAAAGAAACCTCTCCTAACTTGAAGATGAAACTTCTTTTCTTCCAACCTTAAAGGATGTCCACGAGTCCTCTGATATGACCTATTAGTGAACAATGCACCAGAGAGTTCACTGTATGGGCCATTAATATATTTGTATAAGGTTATCATGTCCCCACGCAACCGCCGCTTCTCCAATGTAAACAGCCCTAACTTGTCTAATCTGCCTGCATATTCAAGCCCCTCCATTCCCCTTATTAATTTAGTTGCCCTTCTCTGAACTGCCTCAATTTCCAAGATGTCCCTTTTGTATATGGGATTCCAAAACTGCACCGCATATTCCAAATGTGGCCTTACCAGTGCCTTGTAAAGAGGGAGAATAATATTTTTCTCTCTTGATTCCATTCCCCTCCTTATACAAGACAATATCTTGCTAGCTCTAGCTGTTGCTACCTGGCATTGTTTGCTACAGCTAAGTCTGTTATCTACCAGAACCCCCAAATCTTTTTCCATTTCAGATGCACTTAACACAGAGTTATTTATGGTGTAGGTGGCACAGGGATTATTAAATCCCAAATGCATCACCTTACATTTATCAACATTGAATCTCATCTGCCATTCTGCTGCCCATTTTGATAATCTATCTAGGTCTGCTTGCAGCACTTGCACATCATTGGAAGTTTCCAAAGCTCTGCATAATTTAGTGTCATCAGCAAACACAGAGACCTTGCTCTCAATGCCCCCTTCTAAGTCATTTATAAACAGATTAAACAGAAGCGGCCCCAGTACAGAACCCTGAGGAACTCCGCTTAGAACTTTAGCCCACATAGATGTAGCTCCATTAACCACCACTCTCTGTTTGCGGTCCAATAACCAGTTCTCTATCCATGAACAAATGTTTTCTTCAAGGCCAACAGTCCTCAGTTTATACATTAGTCGCCTATGTGGCACAGTATCAAAGGCTTTTGCAAAATCCAAATATACCACATCCACAGCTGTGCCTGAATCTAACTTCTTACTCACTTCTTCATAAAAACCAATTAAATTTGTCTGGCATGATCTATTTCTCATAAATCCATGCTGACTACTACTAATAAGATGATCTCTGGAGACAAAGTCAAGGATATGATCCCTTAACAAAGTTTCCATCACCTTCCCTACCACTGATGTTAGGCTTACAGGTCTATAGTTACCACTGTGTCTCATCTTTTCAGATTCGCTTTTGTCTGGGGATGTAGTTATTTATGGTGTAGGTGGCACAGGGATTATTAAATCCCAAATGCATCACCTTACATTTATCAACATTGAATCTCATCTGCCATTCTGCTGCCCATTTTGATAATCTATCTAGGTCTGCTTGCAGCACTTGCACATCATTGGAAGTTTCCAAAGCTCTGCATAATTTAGTGTCATCAGCAAACACAGAGACCTTGCTCTCAATGCCCCCTTCTAAGTCATTTATAAACAGATTAAACAGAAGCGGCCCCAGTACAGAACCCTGAGGAACTCCGCTTAGAACTTTAGCCCACATAGATGTAGCTCCATTAACCACCACTCTCTGTTTGCGGTCCAATAACCAGTTCTCTATCCATGAACAAATGTTTTCTTCAAGGCCAACAGTCCTCAGTTTACACATTAGTCGCCTATGTGGCACAGTATCAAAGGCTTTTGCAAAATCCAAATATACCACATCCACAGCTGTGCCTGAATCTAACTTCTTACTCACTTCTTCATAAAAACCAATTAAATTTGTCTGGCATGATCTATTTCTCATAAATCCATGCTGACTACTACTAATAAGATGATCTCTGGAGACAAAGTCAAGGATATGATCCCTTAACAAAGTTTCCATCACCTTCCCTACCACTGATGTTAGGCTTACAGGTCTATAGTTACCAGGCTGTGAACGACTACCTTTTTTGAATATTGGTATTACATTGGCTTTTTTCCAATCCAGCGGCACATCCCCAGACAAAAGCGAATCTGAAAATATGAGACAGTGGTCTTGCTAGAACTGAACTAAGCTCTTTTAAAATCCTAGGATGCAATCCATCTGGTCCTGGCGCTTTATTGATATTAACTTTGTCTAATTGATTCCGTACCATATCCTCTGTTATCCAATGTGAAAACTCTTCATTTCCTCCCTGCACATTGTTATAATCCCTACTGTAAGGATTCTCAACAGTAAAAACCGATGTAAAAAAAAAACGGTTTAGCAGATTAGCCTTTTCGGCATCCTCTACAACCACCTCAGTTCCATTATTTAATGGTCCCACATTCTCAGTCCTCATTTTTTTACCATTCTTACCATAGTGAAGTGGGAGATGCAGAGCGACCAGCAGCAGGCAGAGAGGTAAGTTTGCGGCTGACTAGAATAAGCCGAGGATCGATTTTCAGGCTTTTTTTAAAGCCTGAAAACCTCTGCTTATACTCCAGTATATACGGTACGTGTGTACAGTCTGCTCACTCACTTAGTAATGGATAGAAAGCAAGCAGTCTGCAAAATGTCCTCTTCAGAACAGATTCAAACCCATTACTTGCGGCTGCATGGGTAACAAAAATAACCTCCGCAAGCTATGCAATAGATGTTTTTGCAGGCTCTTAAAGGAGTATTTAATGCCAGCCAATAACTTTAGTTATACTCACTCTGGTTAATTTACCCAGAGCTACCATTTAATCTTCTGCACAGAAGATCTATCCACAGCAGCTATGAGTAAATCTCTCCCCTTCGACTTGGTTCACACAATTAAAATGCATAATAAACATGTTTTTGCATTATCAATATTTTGGAGACTGATTTTGACAAGTCTGTTGCTGGCATTCATTGTACCCTGCATTTGGCTCTTTAAAAATGGTTATAATCTATTTGTTCTTGCGTCAAAACATCTACCTTACACACCCCATTCTTCCATTTCTATAAAACAAAAACCTCTCAACCCCACACACCTATTACACAACATAAATTAATATGAATAAATTGTGAAATTAAAATGCCCTCGTTCCCTTATAAAATGTGGCCTTTTCAATGCCAGAGCCCCCCCAGTTTCCCTTAAAACACTAGTGTATCACTTGTCTTTCAGATTTCAATGTAAAAGTAAAATAGATTTGTGCCATCTTGTGGCAATTACTCTTTATTACAACATTTATATAAAACATACAATATATACAAATATAAAATATACAGAATTATTGCATTTAAAAAAAGTACAATCTGTTCCACAATCACTGTTTAAGCTTCAAACACAGCACAGGTAGAGCAGAACATCTGGTCTCCATCATTCCCATCCCTAAAGAAAAAAACAAAAAACAATATATGTTAAAAACGATAGGGACAAGTTTTCAACATAAGGCTTCCATCTACTATTTCTGTCCCAATTAGGTTTCTTGATTTTGGTGGCTTAACAGATCACTTAGAGTTTTACTGCCACCTTGTGGATGAAAATTAAAGGGCATCTATACCGAAAAATAGGTTTTTAAAATTGATTATACTAGAAACTAATTCTTCCCAACCACTACTATTGTTTTTTTGTTGATCTGCCCCCCATTTCTTCAGATATACAAGCTAAAACTTCTTATATTTCAGCTGTCAATCAAGTTCCTTGCTCTCAAAACTATTCTTCTGTGAGTAGTTTTACTGTAGCTGGAATGGTGACAGTTTTCAGTTAAAAATGATGTATGCCGTGTACAGGCTTGACTGTTTGTGGGGAAAAAGTCAGGTCGGATGAAAGTAGTTAAGAGGGAGGGGGGATACTGCTCCTAAAAAAAAAAAAAAAAAAAAAAAAAGTGCTGGATTGAAAGCATGCAGCAACACACACAAATCAGAGTAAGTGCTACTTACATGTATTCAATTATAGTTTAAGATGAGGCAGTAATTTTTTCAGTATAGTGTCCCATTAAGTAATCCATTGTCTTAATTTATAGACAATTTTTGGCACATTACAATGTGATTGAGCAGTCCCTTAAAGAAGAACTAAACCCAAAAAATCCAAGTTTAATTTAGTGCTTGCCTCAACATCCTTCTCCGCATGGAAGATCCCACTCAGGGGCCTTCTCTATTTTTATGAGCTCATTTTAGGTTCTGTTTGTTCCAAATCTGAAGCTGACATTTTACCTTGCCTGCATTACATTTTCAGCACCTGTGATTTCCACTCCCACCTCTTAACCCCTATGATGTAGGAATATATTAAATAGTCTGTATTCAAATTGGTGGTGCAGCTGATTACCACTTTCCTAGTAGCAGTGTTTTAGTGTGATGTATATAGTTCTGGGTATCTAGTGTGTGTGTGGATCTGAAATAATGTATGTCTAACCTATGGCTTTCACTCCACCAAATCCAATATATAAACAATAAATTGCAGGTGAAACATACAAAAAGACACAGGTCTGTAACAGAATATTGCAAAACATGCGTGCTACATGTTTCAGACCCATTCAAGCACTTGAGAAAGAAAAAGTGGGTCAGAAACATGTAGCATGCATGTTTTGCAATAAACCTGCACTATTCAACTACAGACCTGTGTCTTTGTATGTTTCACCTGCAATTTATTGCTTATATATTGGATTTGGTGGAGTGAAAGCAATACCACACCTTTATAAATATGGCTAGCTCTCCCTGTCAGCTGCAGTAATATTAGTGGAAAGTATAACTTCTTAAAGGGGAATGTTGGAGGGTAGGAAGAGTTTTTATAGAAACCACATTGTGCAGAACTGTAGGGGGAGGATAGTGAAGTGAACCTGATTTTACCACAGCTGTGCAATGCATTTCTCATCAGTGCACCTTATTAAAAGGTAATGTTGGAGGGTAGGAAGATGTTTTAATACAGACCGCAGAATCAAGAACAAACTGTAGTACAGAGCCAAGGTAAGAAATGCATTGCACAGAGCTGTGCTAACATCAGGATCATTATATCCTCCACCTGCAGCCCTGCACCATGTTCTATAAGTATGTATTGGAGGGTAAGCCACTTACATCTCTGCACCATGTTTCTATAAATGTACATATTAATAGGAATTATTGGAGGGAGTGCCAATTAAAGTAGTACTGTTAGAGGAATGCAAACATGCTATATAAAATTAATGTAGCAGGTGGGCTGCCTGTGGGAAGTTTTGCATTAACAAAAAACCCTCTTCCAAATAGTTTTCCCACCTTTGCCTTTAAGACCCGGACACATACAGGCCTATGTATTAGAAGTTCTTATCGTTAAAAATGGTGTAAATTTTGCCCCAAACAATCAGATTAAGAACTTTTATTACATAGGCCAGATAATATCTACACAACAAAAAGTTTAGTATTTTCTTTAGAAGCATGATGCAGGCTGGGTTTGTATTTAATGCAACGGTACTTAGCACTGCAACATGTAGATTTAATACATGTTTGGGTCTTAAAGGCAAAGGTGGCCTGTAAAATGCATTGCACAGAGCTGTTCTAAATTCATGTTCAAGTCAATATGCAGCACCTGCAGCTCTGAGATGTTTGTTTTTATAAGTATCTTGTAAATGCTCAAATATAAAGGGTTAACCGGTTGTTTCCTAAATACATTCGAAAAGGGTTAACACCTTCCCCCAATCTGCTAATAATGTTCACTGCCATCTCCGATAATTGGCTGGGAGACACAAACAGGTGGGGACTGAGTTCAACTGTTACATGCAGCCTAGCATAAGGGGAGTGGGAAAAACACAAGGTAGCTAGTTAGCATGTGCAGAAGGAGTTTTGGTACCTGGACGAGGCAACACTGGAAGCCAGATAACGAATTGTGGATTCCCAACAGGTAGGTTTAAAGGTGCACTCCCTGAAGCCTGTGCCACATCAGGTAAGTATCAAGTCAATATAGGAAAGGCAGGGAGGCACACTCAATAGAATTTAACAGCAAACTTTCATTTATTGAGTGCTCAACATGCAAGTCAGGTACACAACGTTTCGGGGGGTCCAACCCCCTTCCTCAGGTAACCAAATACTACAAGTGCAAGACATTAGTGACATCATAAAAAGTGGCCCCACCTACTGTTAGGGCCTAATTAAAGTGAATATGTGCAGCATAAAGTGATCTGTGAATAATAAATAACATTCGTTATCAACGTCACTAAACATCATTATAACCATCAAGTGAATTAATCCTAAACAAAATTTGATAATACATTATTAACACATATTGTGATATAAAATATCGTGTTATAAAGATATAAAAACTTCTTATAAAGCGTGCACCTTCCATATATCATATGGGGTAAAATACTGTTCGTGGTAAGTGATAAAAGATGACTTAAAGTAATACATCAAAAAAAAAAAATTTGGTGAGTGTCATGTGTATTAAAAAGTCTTAGTTTAAATACATAGATCCTAATTGAGAGATATATAGATCACCACTTTCAGCAATGTAGACCAAAAAGAACAGTTACATTGTTAATCCTATTTGAAATTGTATCAATATGTTAAATTAGGTTATTAGCTACATTGTTGTTTCTTTGCATGACAGATACGCCATCTAGTGGATCTTTACATGCATAGGATAAGAAAATTGCATGAGGACGATTCCCTCTGGATCTATGTATTTAAACTAAGACTTTTTAATACACATGACACCAAATTTTATCCTCTTATCTTGATGTATTACTTTAATAGTTATCTTTTATCACTTACCACGAACAGTATTTTACCCCATATGATATATGGAAGGAGCACTCTTTATAAGAAGTTTTTATATCTTTATAACACGATATTTTATATCACAATATGTGTTAATGTATTTTTATCAAATTTTGTTTAGGATTAATTCACTTGATGGTTATAATGATGTTTAGTGACGTTGATAACGAATGTTATTTATTATTCACAGATCACTTTATGCTGCACATGTTCACTTTAATTAGGCCCTAACAGTAGGTGGGGCCACTTATGATGTCACTATATATGTCTTGCACTTGTAGTATTTGGTTACACCTGAGGAAGGGGGTTGGACCCCCGAAACGTTGTGTACCTGACTTGCATGTTGAGCACTCAATAAATGAAAGTTTGCTGTTAAATTCTATTTTGAGTGTGCCTCCCTGCCTTTCCTATATTGACTTAACACTGGAAGCCAGCCATGACATCATAGATTGCCAGTACACAAAAAAGTTCTATAAATATGATTTCTACAATAAGAGGCGAGAAACAAAGGGTTTTACCAAGTGACAGTTAGAGTCTGTGGAGCTGCCTTTTGTATTTTGGGTTTAGTTCTCCTTAAGGTTTCAACTGCATTTTATTTAATTTGTTAAAGAGCATCAAGTGCACATCTTGACAGAAAATTAAGATTGAATTTAACCATATTTTGCATAGAGGTGCATAAGAAAAATGGAAGTCTTTTACAGTTCAACTTCAAAAACTTCAGATTGATACAGTCACTAAAAATAGATGCATCTGTAAGTAAATACAGTGTAAGGTGTTAAGTGCAGCATTTCTAGCCTTCAGGTTATTCTTTCACAGAAGTTCCCCATAATGTTATAATGAACTGCTAGCCTTGCAATATGTATATTTAATAAGGTTAGTTCCTCTAACAAGATCACTTTCATTCTGCCAGTCTCCTAGATATTTTGTTGCAACCTACCCACATCTATAGATTAAAACTTGCTGTAATTTCGTTTTCCCAGTCACTTCTCATGGCAGCCTGCACCATCTGAGTGAGCTCCAACTTTTGCCTGCTGAAAGGAAACTGATAAAGACCTCCCTCCCATGTTTGCCTTAGGTTTTTAAAGAACTATCTTCTGCAATATAAAGTACAACAACACAGAAGGGTGGGCTTGTTGTGAAGGCTGCCATGAGAACCGAAATTTCGGTACGTTTTAATTTCCTGTTTTCTCCAGTCACCATGGCAGCCACTCACCAACTGGTACCAACCATAACTAAAGAAAGAAGGGAAACTATATGCAGTGAAAACTAATCATGCAATACTGCTTGCAAAAAACTTTCCGAAATTCACATCATCTGAATTTAAGACATCCAGTCTATAGTATCTTATATAATGTATTGGATGACGACCATTTCACAGCTTTACCGATGTTGTCTACTGGAGCATTGGCCTGGGCTGCCCAGGAGGCAGAGAATGCTCTTGGGGAACGTCCCTTTAACGGTTAAGGGACACTTTTCCTGCCAAGGAGTAAACCATAGCTATGTATTAAATGATATAGGAACTTGGAAAAAATCAGGTTCCAATGAAGAGTACCAATACCAAGAGGAGCAAGAAAAGGTGATTTTCTCCAGCCTTCGGTTCTTTGGAGATATATGGAAAGTGCCCTCGCCAATCTAAAGTATGCAATTTTTCTGTCTGCGACACTGGGTTTGCAAAGAATGATGGCAGTATTATCTCTAGGTCCATATGTAGCTTGGTCAAAGCCTTGGGCAGGAATTTAAAAGATGGTTGAAGAACAGGCTCAGTGGAAGACAATGCACTTATCTCCTCTACAGGCAGATGTTATCGCAACTAGAAATAGTAATTTAAGAGTCAAAGATCAATCTGAAGCAGAGGCCAAGGGTTTGAAAGGAGCCTTTGTCAATCCTTGTAATACCAGCGGCAGATCCCAGGGAACAAGCTTATTCATACGTCTGGGTAAGATTCTAATAAAGGATGCAAAAAAATCTTTATTAAAGGAATAGATGACCAGTTCATACCCTGAATGGCAGAGGGACAACACTTGGCCTCAGTGTATTTTCACTAAGGGATAGTTAACCAGCATTCAAGATTTTTAGTAGAAAGGAACATAATGGAATTAAGGGGTCTTCTGCAAATTGTCCAGACAATTGTAGTAATAGGCAGAGATACATGTTTACCAGTTCATCCTATGGGTTGTAGTTGCTTAGTCTCAATTTTCAAGCAGCTAATGATAGTTAATAATTAATTTGAGGCAGTGTCTGCATGCCAGGACCTGAACCACAGCACCCTATGGGTGGAAACTGACAGGGCTATGGACCTTGCAGAATGGTGAACCAAGTCCACTAAAGCCTCAGACAAATTCTGCTGCCATCTTACACTTAAGCATTTCCAACAGCTTTGAACGTTTTAACATTAGATCCTCCATATTCTGTATCCACATCTGCAAGGCATGAGGCACTGAAGTAAGGGCTGCCACTGGCCTAAAAAAAGTCTCATGCTGCTTGAAAGGATTCTTATACTGAATTCCATTTTTTTTCTCCAATGGATCTTGAAACATGGCAGCATTGACCAGGAGAGAGTTGTTTTACGCGCAAGCCTGACTACTGCAGCACCCACTTTGGGTGGAAACTCCAAATTTGGTAATCGATTCATCAAATGGGTATTTATTGGCAAAAGATATTTACCCACTCTTCCATTTTCCTCCATTTTGCAGTAATAATCTCAATTGATGAGTGCAAGAGAAAGGAGAGCATCTTAAACGGTCACTAACTGTGGAGGAGCCCAGGACATCGGCATCTGACAAGCTGTGCCTTGCAGTTAGTCATGTACAGACCCAAAGAAGGTCAATGACTGCACAATCAAGTTCAGATTCAGTCTCAGCATTATCCCTCTCCTCTGGCACTTCTGGAAGTTATTCGTATCAACCCACAGACAATTCAAAATCAGAATATTCAGACTGCATTTCTAGCAGTACATGATATTGCTCTTAGCAGCAGACTACTGCATAACCTGTTTGAATACTTGTTTCATAATGGCTTACAGATTTTGTTTATGTTGGAACAGCTGAGGTTGTATCATCTTCAAACATGGATAAAAAGAGAAATCGAAAAAAGTCTGATGCACTGCAATAGAATAACAGTAACCCTCAGAGCCATGCAGCAATGTTCTTTCTTTGAAATATCTACCAAACTCATAGCTACATAAAAACAGAATAGATAAAGTATCAAAGTTAAAAAAAAAAAAAAAAGAAAAAAGGGAAGTCCCAGACCGAGGGGACCGCATGCTAAGAAAACCATGTGGTGCCATGACTGGAAGTAAAAAAAAAGCAAGTGCACTGTGCCGATGAAGTCACATGAGCAACACATTTAGCCAGTCACCTGGCCTCTCCCCACTTACAATCCCTCTGGTTGTGTACGGGGGAGCTTCAGGGTGGGCACCTGGGAAATTGCCACAATGGCAAGTAAGGAGAGTCCCACAATGACATGTTGCAGGCATTGTGGACAGAAAACAAAAAGGTAATCAAACAGGAACAAAGAGGTCTTTATCAGTTTCCTGTCAGCACTCAGTTGGCGAGTGGCTGCCATGGTAACGGGGGGGGAGGGAAATTAGAAGTTTGAAAAGAGACTAAGGTGAGTGAAAGTGAACAGGATTTATACTTACACAGACACTGTACAGAAGGAACAAGTTATTGCAGAGCAACAGCTACACGGCTTGCAGCAATCTTTACAAACACTGCGTTCACATTGTGAGCAAACTTCTTTTTCAATGACAGATCTTACGCAGAAAGAACAGGCCTTGGAAACCCCTGTTGGTGGAACTGTTAAGAGACATTAAAAAGTTGAGCCAGATTTGGAAAAATAAAATTGAACACCAAAACTCCAGGTAGGATTTTAGCTATAAATCATATTTCCAAAACCATATTTAGCTACCACACTAATTTTGATTATTAAAGGAATAGTTCATGCAAATGGTGAACTATTCCTTTAAAGCAGTGATTGAAGACAAGTGATTTTAAGAACGGAAGGTAAGGAATAGGTCAGTTATCTCCCTAACCAGAATCGAAGGTAAGTATATTTACCTCATGCATGATCCACCGCAGCTCAGTTGACAAGTCCTGACCACTTCCTGGTCTAGTTTCACTATAGCACGCATGCGAGATACCAAACCAGGAAGCGGTCTGCAATTTTCAACTGAGCCGCGGTGGATCGTGCGCGAGGGAAATACTCACCTTCCATTCTTGTCAAGTGATTGAAGAACGGAAGGTATGGAATAGGCCCTTTACCTCCTGGTCTTCAATCACTGCTTTAAAGAATAGTTCACTTTTTGCGTGAACTATTCCCAGAAATTCAAGGGCTAGGCCACACTAGCAAGTTTCTCTATCCATTTGCACGAGAAATGCATGCTAGGCTAACAGTGTGGGCAGCCACACTGCATGCTTAAGTTTTCCAAGTGCATGCGAATTGCATGTGCTAGGATTATAGACTGAAGTTCATTTCACACGCATTACCATGCATTTGCTATACTGTTAAAGTTCTAAATTATTCCTGGCTTGTACTATTGCCTGAATAAAATGGTAAGGTAATGTGAAGGTAGGATGCCATCAAGTGTCACTGGATCTTGAATGGAAGTCTGATTTTATAACAGAACAAAACTAGCAAGGAATGCAAACAATTGTAAAATTGTGTAAAATTGCTTTTTACAAGGTTATGGCAGAGGCCAAAGTATGCCAGATGGCAACACATGGCAATTATACAATGAGCACATGTGCTCTGAAAATGGATTGCAGTGTATGCAATGTGGCCACCCACATTAACATGCACCATTGCAAAACAATTGCAAGTGCGTGGGAAATGTGCAAGTGTGGCCTAGCACTTACCCACGATCTTAAAGAGCAGTTTACATAATGTGCATTACATGTATACAAGTAAACAGCCATTTGCAAACCATGGCCCAGCACAGACTCCCACTGCCATGGGCAACTGGCACACCAAGCAAGTTTTTTTTACTATTCTTTAACTTGCCTCATGGGTGAGGTGCACATGTCCACAAACGCCCTCAAATAAAAATCTTACTTTGGCTTAACTGTTTGCTCTTGTGCAGTTTTCCATCTCGTCCAATGGTAGTTTGTCCAGTTGGCAGTTCATGAAGTGTAAATTCCTTCTCTTTTCCATTTGCACCTTGATGCTCTTGGTGCCCCATTACAGCCTTTGCTCCTTTGAACAACATTTTTTTTGTCCTCTCTAAAACAATAATAATTAATGCTTTAAGAACTCTAGTAGTCAAATTGGGGGGGGGGGGAAGAAGTCCTAGAGTAAGTGCTAGACAAATACTAAACATTTAACTAAAAAATGTTACACAAATGTGGAGTAGAATAAAAGGGTAAAAGTGGTCTCCATTCAAGTGCTCTTATTAACAGAGCGCTTTCACAAACCAAAGATGATGTCTCTAGTTTCACTGGATCACTGGGCTTGTAAAGTTAGTTCCTTGTCTTTCCAAATCTGTGACAGTTACATGATGATCTGTGAAAGAACCCCCTCCCCCCCCAAAAAAAACCCCACAATCTTTTTGAAGCTATCTACAGGCGTGCAATCATTCTCTATCCTCTTTTCAGGCTTGTGGCTAGCTAAAAATGTTTTTAAGGCTATGGCTTATTATGTAGCTGTTGCTCTGTCCCAGTTTAGGGCATGCTCCAACTGTAAACTTGGAGGCAGACCCAATAATTCTGGTGATGTTACAGATCACAGTACCAGCAAAAAATTGTAATTTTAAAAAGGTAGGTTTTTAATAAAGGCCACTTGTATGGGGACACCAGTTCCTCTTTAAAATAGTATTGCCAGTATTTCAACCCAAGTGATTAAGCAACCAATTAAGATCCAAAAAACCCAACATTTTCCACATATAATTGGTTTGGACTAACCGATTTTTCTAAAAAAAAGCAGTAGGGAACAAACAAGATTCTGGTTAAACAGATTCAACCAGATGCATCAGCCCATGTGCACGATCCCCACTTCAGATATATATAGCTGTGGAATACAATGCTTCCTTCCAGAGAAGGAAGCATTAACTTTTGACTTCAAGTATCATTTACCGTATATACTCGAGTATAAACTGAGGTTTTCAAGCTTTAAAAAAAGCCTGAAAATCTTACCTCGGTTTATACTCGATCAATCTTTCTCCTACCTTGTCCGCGGCCGCACGATCCGCATCCTCAGTGCGCTTCCGGATGACGTCACTACCCAGCGCCTCTCACTTTGCGGCGCCGAGTAGTGACATCATCCTGAAGCGCAGAGGATGTGGAGCGAGGGGCCGTCGGACAAGGTAGGAAAATACCACAGGACACCAGGCCACACAATACTTACAATGAGTTAAAACATTTGTGCATACTGTATGCACAAATAAAGGAAGATTACCCCATTTGCAAGTATTGGCTTCTGCAGATGTTTGAAAACTACAACTCCCAGCAATTAAAGCATGCTGGGAGTTGTAAGCTTCAAACATCTTAAGTGGCAAATACTAGTAGGGGTTACACCCTTGGTTTATACTCGAGTTAATCTCTTTTCTCCTTTTTTAGGTAGAACTAGGTACCTCTGTTTATACTCGGGACTTTTTAAACTAGTATATACAGATACACTAAAGGTTCGTACACATGTGCGATCGCGGGTCCCGACCCTCGACGCACGGTGTACGAACGTTCGTTTCGGCCGATAATCGGCCCGTGTATGGGCCCTTTATCGGCCGAAACAGCCGTTCGGTCTGGGATCGTTGCCCGACCGGATCTCTGAATGACCGGCTGTTTCTGCCGATAAAGGACCCATACACAGCAGATTGGCAGAAACTAACATTTGTACACATCGTGCGCCAGGACCCGTGATCGCACGAGTGTACGAACCTTAACGCCCGACATCCAACCACGTGTCTCCGACTGCCTCCTTGCCATCTCCTCCTGGATGTCTTAACACTACCTCAAATTAAATCTAACTGAACTGTTCATTTTTCCTCCTAAACCTGGTCCAGTCCCATCTTTCTCTATCTCTGTTGACAATACCCCCCATTTTCTAATCGGCACGCTGCCTAGGGGTAATTTACTTCTCTCTCCTTTTCTAACCACATTAAACTATGTTGCGAAAACTTGCCGCTTTTCCCTTCGCAATATCCGTAGGTTTCTTTCTCTCCAGACCACCGCTATGCTTATGCATGCTCTCATCCGATCACGCCTGGACTATTGCAACCTACTACTTTCTGGTCTTCCCGCTTCCCATCCTCTCCCCTTCAATCTATGGTTAACTCTGCCACACGTATTATTTTGCACTCTGACAAACCGGATTCCAAATCTCCTCTGTACCGGACTGGCTCCTCGTTAAACAGCATATTGTAAACAAAATCCTTCCCCTAACTTTTAAAGCCCTTCGCTCTGCTGCTCCTTCTTAGATTTCTTCTCTAGTATCCCCATATGTTCCTGCCCGTACCCTCTGCTCATCGCAGAACAAGCTCCTGTACAGAACCCCCCACTAGTACTGCTTCTCTCCTTAACCTCTTGTGGATCCCATCCTCTAGAATTCTATTCCCCTCTTTACGTCAAGAAACCTCTATTAGCAGGTTTAAAGGGCATGTCCACCCCCAAAACTATAATCCCCCCAACTACTGGCCCCACCATGTAGTGGTAGTTTAATCCTTACCTCACATCCCAACTCATCTGGTTCTCCTGTAGTCCCCCCCCAAAGTTCCAAAAACTGCCCACAGGAGGCTAGCAGGTCCATATAGGACACTGCCTGCTACCTGGCCTCCCGGAGATTCCTGCCATGCGTGCTGCAGCCCTTCTCCCCCCTCCCTCCCCCTCCCTCCCGTTCTACTATCCCTCCCCCTAGCATTAAACCCCCTTAATTTCTGCTCCCCCATGTCCCCCAGCCCCAACCGCATGTTTTTTTTTTTTCAAAAAGCTCCCCAAACTCTTACTTACCTCCCCTCCGCTTTCCTCCGCTGCACTGAATGACCGGCAGCCGCGTCCGTGATTGGCTGCCGCTCAGCCAATCACAGACGCGACTGCCGGTCCCCGCCCCTCTGCTTGCATTCTCGCAAGCAGAGGGCCGGCAGTGCGGCGGAGGATCGAGGGGAGGTAAGTAAGAGTTTGGGGAGCTTTTTGAAAAAACAAAACATGCGTTTGGGGCTGGGGGACATGGGGGAGCAGAATATTAAAATTCTATTTTAGGGGTGGACAGCCTTTAAATCTAGCCTTACATCCTACTTATCTGGAAACCTGCACAATATTTGATAGTTTTATTTGCACTGCATATGTCTCACTCCAAGCACTTGTAACCACTCCATTTTATCTGTAGGTTCCCACCAAACTAGATTGTAAGCTCTACGGGGCAGGGACATCCTCTTGTGGCAAAGCTACCACTTCTATTTATAGAATTTAGATATTTATGTACTGAATTATCTATGTATTTATCCCCCTTGTATGACTATTGTATTTTATTACTGTACAGTGCTGTGACACCAAGTGGTGCTTTATAAACTATATAAAAATTTTCAACTGGAAAGTTTCTAGAGAAAAGTAGTAATCCGCGTCCATTTTGCTGCTTATTCGATTACAGTCCTGTGTAGAATTACAGAAATGGGATTTCATCCTAAACATATTTGAAACCTGAACGAAAGTGCGCATCATTATTGTTAAGCTTAATATTACCTGTAATTCCGATTGTATTGTCCTGGCACATCAGCATCTCCCCTCCTTTTTCCCTCAGCCCCTGTCCATTCACATCGAAGGGACTTTTTTTCCCTCAGCCCCTGTCCATACACTTTGGATAGAATTTTCCCTCAGCCCTCCATAAGCTAACTGTCCTTTTCCTTTAGGTGTGTATGGGAGCAATACAGGATACAAAAAAGACCTTAACTTCCATGCTTGAAGAAGTTAAAGCTGATATAAAAAGAAATGTATTGTTTCAATATGCGGGTAGACATAAAGGCATCTTAAAGTATAAGACCCTTCCCCCCCCAACTGAGTGAACTGCTATTGTGTATATTGCTCTATGCAATGCTGCAAATAACTAACAGGGTAATTGACCACTAGTGACTACTTTTTGCATAGAATGTACCCTTATTATTAGATGTGTGCCCACTCGATAAGGTATATATACTGACAATTCAGCAGCGAAAGCTACTGATCCTCCCAATATACAGTAACAGAACCTGCTTTGACCTAGAGCACTGTTGAAAGAGCCATTGCTAATACGTACCAACCCCCCTGGCCTCCTACCACTTAGCCACACTCTCCCCTCCTACCTCGTTCCTTCTCCCCCCATTTGCCCTTGGGCTGTTGTGGGGAGCTACAAAAAGAAAATACATATGATCAAAATATGTTATCTATACGGGGGTACCAATTATCACCAACCATCCAAATGGCGAAATTGCCGACATGTCTACCCTATAACACTAACAGCGATATATAAAGACTCCCATACTACTTACCAGGTATGCAAATGGTCGTCATAAATAAGGAGTGGTTACTTGATGAGGTACAGGGATATGACAGTTTAAATCTGTATGGCAATGTGTCCCCCCGGCCCACTAACAGGCTAAACTCCGCCTCCCCCCCCTTAACCAAACAATCAGACTCTACATGTTGCATAGACCTTAACGGTATGGTGCGCCACATGTATGATAGATAACCATCAGGTGGAGCAACGGTTTTTGGAGGGCTGGATAGATACCCGCCTACTACAATGTGTATATACGGTGACAATATCCAAATATTATTAATGCTATTCTATAGCAGAATCCTTTTCTACAAATACAGCTGTGCACCCTGAAACCCAAACCCCACAAATATAAAGGTACAAGATACCATGCATACGGTATACTCCGCTGTATTCGTAAATTTCTGCTGAAAAAAGAAAGTATATACAGTGGCAAAGCGCAACTAGCTATATTACTACCCACCCCCAACAAAAAACAAAACTCACTTCACTAAAGGGAATATAACCTACCTTAACACAAGACGAGAGAAACCGCTATGCTAACCTCTTTGCCAACTGATAGATCCCTGTACAGGACGACAATGCAGGCTTGTCCCTCTGCTTTTATCTTCCCCCTCCCTGCCCCTTATAGTCGGTGCCCGAAGGTACGAGCACTAAAGTGCCTGTATTATCCTGTAAATCTTTTCTGCACAAGTAGATGGAGTGACCAATATAGGAGTGTTGAAGCGCCCCCCTTTGTTTCTGAATACTCCTGCAGGAACCGCACATTCGTGCAACCCCTGAATAAAAACCGGCAAAGCCGAACCTGTTACAAATGTTTATTGTTAAAATTGTTAAGCAGTTCTATGTTCAGTCACATGATACGACACTAGGGTGTCTGGATATAAACCGCCTTTAATCTGCTACCCCCCTTGTGCCAGTGAGTGGCTGGTGACCCACTGGACAATAGACCTTCAGAACAAAAGGATACAAGTGGAGTAATTGGAAATCCCCATCTATAAACAGACTGTAAATCCGAACTATGGCTCACAGGTATAAGAACCTGCTATATAAACCTCAGACATGACACCAGATCTCCATGTAATGCTTCCAACAATAGTACTAAGGTTTGGTTGATGAACTGATCCTGAAATAACCCCCTCTTAAAGATGTTTAACTAAGTTTGCAAACAAGACCCACCTATGGTTTGTTTAAACATGTATAACTCTATCCGCTCAATTGGTCCAGACATAATATGCCTACAAGAAACTCACCTGTTACAAACTACCACCCACTATGTCTTACGACCCTGGTTAAACTGGGCAGCACACAGTACCCACTCTGCTTACTCCCGAGGAGTATCAATCCTACTCAGCAAGACCCTCAGATATGTTATACAGGATGTTAAATCTGACAAACTGGGGAAATATATATGTGTAGCACTACTAATAGAATCAACACCATATGTGATCATAAACATATATGACCCCCCACCAGCTACATTACAACCAATCAAAGAAATAATACCCTTTTTGATGCAACACACCCAGGCACACATGTGCCTGGGGGACTTCAATGCTACTATGAGTCCTACACTAGACAAACTGACAAGCAACCCCCTACACAGATCTTCCACACAATCTACACCACTGGCTCGTCTAACTAAAGAATTGGGATGGATTGATGTCTGGCGGTCCCGCCACACAAACACAGCAATTTTCCTGCTACACCAAAACACATGATTCTCTATCCCGAATAGACCACGTTTTTGCTAACAAACTGGCGGACCAGGAAATAATGGAGGCAACATACCTCCCCAGAAGTATCTCCGACCACTCCCCAGTCCTAATTAGGTTTAAAAATTGCAATCAACCAAAGTCTAAGGGTACATGGCGCTTCCACCCATTCTGGCTTACACTCACAACAGAGCCTGACCCTATGCCAGAACATAGAGTACTACTTTAGCTTGGACCATGGCACAGTGTCCAGGGGAATTAGGTGGGATGCCTTTAAGGCAGTACTGAGAGGACACCTGCAATCATCAATAGCATACATTAAAAAACAATGCCACACAAAAGAAAGTAAAATAGAGCACTCCCTCAAAACAGCGGAGACAGCATTCACACAACACCCCACACCTGTAAATAGGCAGCATTGGCAATCCGCACAGTTGGCATACGACAACATACTCACTGAAAAGTTCAGCAGAAAAGAATTTTTTAGCAAACATATTTCGAACATGGCCACCAGTCAGCGAAAATCCTGGCAAGACTTGCGCATGGTCCCCCGGACCAAAACATGGTCACCTCCATACAAAACTCAGAAGGCACAATTTTCACAGACACCAAAGATATATTAGAAACTCTTGCTAAATTTTATATTAACCTCTATACCTCCCACTTTGCAATCTCAGAACATGCTTTAAATCAATACTTAGCCAACACACCTCTACCAGAGCATGGGGTAGGACGCACGCCGGGATCGCTCCTCAACTAAACTCAGTCTACTTCTAAACCGGGGCACTTTACCTATACCAAGCACACCTCGGACACACCGTATGATCCCCCACACCTTGACAGATGACGAGATCTAAAAGCCAGAAAGCAGCGGGTCAGGCGCGCGCAAATTTACAGAAGTTTGCACGGAACGCAAGCCCGCCAAACACAGAGACCACGTGTCGGGCCCAGAGCGCAGGTATGGGACACAGATCTAGAAACCCGGCTACCCTGCTTGAGCAGACGCCGCGGAACACCAGCCCGCCGGCTGCGGGGGAGGTGTGCAGGGCCTTCAATATGGCCTCATCACCGGCAACAGATCAGTCGCGAACAGAATCGGGCCCTGAGAGTCCGGCCCCCTTGCCTGCAACACCAGCCCTGACGCTGGAAGACCTTATGGGAGCAATACAGGATACAAAAAAGACCTTAACTTCCATGCTTGAAGAAGTTAAAGCTGATATTTCCATCTCCCGGCAGGATCTACAAAAAGTCAGATACAGAGTTGGGGAAGCAGAAACTCGGATCTCCACGCGGGAGGACACGGGTCATCCCTACACCCAAACAATAACTAATCTGCAAAAAGAACTACATGCCACTCAAACCAAGCTGGAAACATCTAGAGAACAGATCTAGGAGACAGAATCTTCGGTTCCTAGGCTTCCCAGAGGGCCTGAGGCCCTGGACCCACCTATGTTTCTGGGAGACTGGTCAGGTCCATTTGGGTATTGATGGCCTATCTCCACAGTTCGCCATCGAACGAGCACACGTATCCCTGCCAAAGTGCCGATACCAGGAGCCAGACCGCGGCCTCTAATTGCGAGATTCCTGAACGCTAAAGACAGACGGATACTACGCCTCGCCCGCCGACCGCAGGTGGAATTGGCAATTGAAAAACCTAACATCAAAATCTGTCAGATTACTCACTGGATCTACAAAGCGTAGGGCAACTTTTCCTCGACCATCAAAAAAAAGGCTCTGAATGCTAAAATTACTCTATTCTATGGCATACCCGCGAGACTTCGCATTGTAGTCGACGGGAGGTGAGTTCTTCGAATCGCCAGAGGACGCCAGTCATGGCTAGATCATCGGTAAAGTGTAACCACTGCATAAAATTACCCTTCTCCTACATTTGGGCCCGCTACCCACACTTAATTATCCCTCTCTTCCCCCTCCATACTACTATAATACGGATAAGCCCTGACATATACTGTCCAAAACACACACTAGGGTGTCGGGATATAAAACCGCCTTTAATCTGCTACCCCTTGTGCAGTGATGGCTGTGACCCACTGGACAATAGACCTCAGAACAATAGGATACAAGTGGAGTAATTGGAAATCCCCATCTATAAAACGACTGTAAATCCGAACTATGGCTCACGAGGTATAAGAACCTGCTATATAACCTCAGACATGACACCAGATCTCCATGTAATGCTTCCAACAATAGTACTAGGTTTGGTTGATGAACTGATCCTGAATAACCCCTCTTAAAGATGTTGTAACTAAGTTTGCAAACAAGACCCCCCTATTGTTGTTTAAACATGTATAACTAAAAAGAAAGGTATTGTTTCAATATGCGGTGAACATAAAGGCATCTTAAAGTATAAGACCCTTCCCCCCCCAACTGAGTGAACTGCTATTGTGTATATTGCTCTATTGCAATGCTGCAAATAACTACAGGGTAATTGACCACTAGTGACTACTTTTTGCATAGAATGTACCCTAATTATTAGATGTGTGCCACATCGATAAGGTATATATACTGACAATTCAGCAGCGAAAGCTACTGATCCTCCCAATATAACAGTAACAGAACCTGCTTTGACCTAGAGCACTGTTGAAAGAGCCATTGCTATTACGTACCAACCCCCCTGGCCTCCTACCACTTAGCCACACTCTCCCCTCCTACCTCGTTCCTTCTCTCCCCCCCCCATTGGCCCTTGGGCTGTTGTGGGGAGCTACAAAAAGAAAATACATATGATCAAAATATGTTATCTATACGGGGTACCAATTATCACCAACCATCCAAATGGCGAAATTGCGACATCTATACCCTATAACACTAACAGCGTATAAAAGACTCTCCATACTACTTACCAGGTATGCAAATGGTCGTCATAAAAAGGAGTGGTTACTTGATGAGGTACAGGATTGACAGTTAAATCTGTATGGCAATGTGTCCCCCGGCCTCACTAACAGGCTAAACTCCGCCTCCCCCCCCTTAACCAACCAAACAATCAGACTCTACATGTTGCATAGACCTTAACGGTATGGTGCGCCACATGTATATAGATAACCATCAGGTGAGCAACGGTTTTTGGAGGTCTGGATAGATACCCGCCTACTACAATGTGTATATACGGTGACAATATCCAAATATTATTAATGCTATTCTATGCAAATCCTTTTCTACAAATACGCTGGTGCACCCTGAAACCCAAACCCCACAAATATAAAGGTACAAGATACCATGCATACGGTATACTCCGCTGTATTCGTAAATTTCTTGCTGAAAAAAGAAATATATACAGTGGCAAAGCGCAACTAGCTATATTACTACCCACCCCCACAAAAAACAAAACTCACTTTACTAAAGGGAATAATAACCTACCTTAACACAAGACGAGAGAAACCGCTATGCTAACCTCTTTGCCAACTGATAGATCCCTGTGCAGGACGACAATCCAGGCTTGTCCCTCTGCTTTTATCTTCCCCTCCCTGCCCCTTATAGTCGGTGCCCGAAGGTACGAGCACTAAAGTGCCTGTATTATCCTGTAAATCTTTTCTGCAAGTAGATGAGTGACCAATATAGGAGGTGTTGAAGCGCCCCCCTTTGTTTCTGAATACTCCTGCAGGAACCGCACATTCGTGCAACCCCTGAAAAAACCGGCAAAGCCGAACCTGTTACAAATGTTTATTGTTAAAATGTTAAGCAGTTCTATGTTCAGTCACATGATAACGACTGTTCCTTTTGTTATGTACAGATGAGTATGGGAAATATGTTTTACTGTATACCCCAACTAACTTATAATGGTACGACCACTTAAAGTTCTCTCATGGAACGTGAGAGGCCTAAATAACCCCAGAAAAAGACTGGAAGTTCTCACATATCCGCTCAATTGGTCCAGACATAATATGCCTACAAAAACTCACCTGTTACAAACTACCACCCACTATGTCTTACGACCCTGGTTAAACTGGGCAGCACACAGTACCACTCTGCTTACTCCCGAGGAGTATCATCCTACTCAGAAGACCCTCAGATATGTTATACAGGATGTTAAATCTGACAAACTGGGGAAATATATATGTGTAGCACTACTATAGAATCAACACCATATGTGATCATAAACATATATGACCCCCCACCAGCTACATTACAACCAATCAAAGAAATAATACCCTTTTTGATGCAACACACCCCCAGGCACACATGTGCCTGGGGGACTTCAATGCTACTATGAGTCCTACACTAGACAAACTGACAAGCAACCCCCTACAACAGATCTTCCACACATCTACACACTGGCTCGTCTAACTAAAGAATTGGGATGGATTGATGTCTGGCGGTCCCGCCACACAAACACAGCAATTTTCCTGCTACACCAAAACCCATGATTCTCTATCATCCGAATAGACCACGTTTTTGCTAACAAACTGGCGGACCAGGAAATAATGGAGGCAACATACCTCCCCAAAGTATCTCCGACCACTCCCCAGTCCTAATTAGGTTTAAAAATTGCAATCAACCAAAGTCTAAGGGTACATGGCGCTTCCCCACCATTCTGGCTTACACCTCACAACAGAGCCTGACCCTATGCCAGAACATAGAGTACTACTTTAGCTTGGACCATGGCACAGTGTCCAGGGGAATTAGGTGGGATGCCTTTAAGGCAGTACTGAGAGGACACCTGCAATCATCAATAGCATACATTAAAAAACAATGCCACACAAAAGAAAGTAAAATAGAGCACTCCCTCAAAACAGCGGAGACAGCATTCACACAACACACCCCACACCTGTAAATAGGCAGCATTGGCAATCCCACAGTTGGCATACGACAACATACTCACTGAAAAGTTCAGCAGAAAAGAATTTTTTAGCAAACATATTTCGAACATGGCCACCAGTCAGCGAAAATCCTGGCAAGACTTGCGCATGGTCCCCCGGACCAAAACATGGTCACCTCCATACAAAACTCAAAGGCACAATTTTCACAGACACCAAAGATATTTAGAAACTCTTGCTAAATTTTATATAACCTCTATACCTCCCCACTTTGCAATCTCAGAACATGCTTTAAATCAATACTTAGCCAACACACCTCTACCAGAGCAGGGGTAGGACGCACGCCGGGATCGCTCCTCAACTAAACCCAGTCTACTTCTAAACCGGGCACTTTACCTATACCAGCACACCTCGGACACACCGTATGATCCCCACACCTTGACAGATGACGAGATCTAAAAGCCAGAAAGCCGGGTCAGGCGCGCGCAAATTTACAGAAGTTTGCACGGAACGCAAGCCCGCCAAACACGAGACGCCACGTGTCGGGCCCAGAGCGCAGGTATGGGACACAGATCTAGAAACCCGGCTACCCTGCTTGAGCAGCCCGCGAACACCAGCCCGCCGGCTGCGGGGGAGGTGTGAGGCTTCAATATGGCCTCATCACCGGCAACAGATCAGTCGCGAACAGAATCGGGCCCTGAGAGTCCGGCCCCCTTGCCTGCAACACCAGCCCTGACGCTGGAAGACCTTATGGGAGCAATACAGGATACAAAAAAGACCTTAACTTCCATGCTTGAAGAGTTAAAGCTGATAGTCCATTCTCGGCAGGATCTACAAAAAGTCAGATACAGAGTTGGGGAAGCAGAAACTCGGATCTCCACGCTGGAGGACACGTCATCCCTACATCCCAAACAATAACTAATCTGCAAAGAACTCCATGCCACTCAAACCAAGCTGGACGATCTAGAGAACAGATCTAGGAGACAGAATCTTCGGTTCCTAGGCTTCCCAGAGGGCGCTGAGGCCTGGACCCACCTATTTTTCTGGAAACCTGGATCAGGTCCAATTTGGGTATTGATGGCCTATCTCCACAGTTCGCCATCGAACGAGCACAACCGTATCCCTGCCAAAGTGCCGATACAGGAGCCAACCGCGGCCTCTAATTGCGAATTCCTGAACGCTAAAGACAGACGGGATACTACGCCTCGCCCGCACCGCAGGTGAATGCAATTTGAAAACACTACATCAAAATCTTTCCAGATTACTCACTGGATCTACAAAAGCGTAGGCAACTTCCTCTCGACATCAAAAAAAGGCTCATGAATGCTAAAATTACCTATTCTATGGCATACCCAGCGAGACTTCGCATTGTAGTCGACGGGAAGGGAGGTTCTTCGAATCGCCAGAGACGCCAGTTCTGGCTAGATCATCGGTAAAGTATGTAACCACTGCATAAAAATTACCCATTCTCTACATTTGGGCCCGCTACCCACACATTTAATCCCCTCTCTTCTCTCCCCCTCCATACTACTATAATACGGATAAGCCCTGACATATACTGTCCAAAACACACTAGGGTGTCTGGATATAAACCGCCTTTAATCTGCTACCCCTTGTGCCAGTGAGTGGCTGTGACCCACTGGACAATAGACCTTCAGAACAAATAGGATACAAGTGGAGTAATTGGAAATCCCCATCTATAAAACAGACTGTAAATCCGAACTATGGCTCACGAGGTATAAGAACCTGCTATATAACCTCAGACATGGACACCAGATCTCCATGTAATGCTTCCAACAATAGTACTAAGGTTTGGTTGATGAACTGATCCTGAAATAACCCCCTCTTAAAGATGTTGGTAACTAAGTTTGCAACAAGACCCACCTATGGTTGTTTAAAACATGTATAACTAAAAGAAATGTATTGTTTCAATATGCGGGTAGACATAAAGGCATCTTAAAGTATAAGACCCTTCCCCCCCCAACTGAGTGAACTGCTATTGTGTATATTGCTCTATGCATGCTGCAAATAACTAACAGGGTAATTGACCACTAGTGACTACTTTTTTGCATAGAATGTACCCTTATATTAGTGTGTGCCCACTCGATAAGGTATATATCATGACAATTCAGCAGCGAAGCTACTGATCCTCCCAATATACAGTACAGAACCTGCTTTGACCTAGAGCACTGTTGAAAGAGCCATTGCTAATACGTACCACCCCCCTGGCCTCCTACCACTTAGCCACACTCTCCCCTCCTACCTCGTTCCTTCTCCCCCCCCATTTGCCCTTGGGCTGTTGTGGGGAGCTACAAAAAGAAAATACATATGATCAAAATATGTTATCTATACGGGGTACCAATTATCACCAACCATCCAAATGGCGAAATTGCCGACATGTCTACCCTATAACCTAACAGCGATATATAAAGACTCCCATACTACTTACCAGGTATGCAAATGGTCGTCATAAATAAGGAGTGGTTACTTGATGAGGTACAGGGATATGACAGTTTAAATCTGTATGGCAATGTGTCCCCCCGGCCCACTAACAGGCTAAACTCCGCCTCCCCCCCCTTAACCAACAATCAGACCTACATTTGCATAGAGACCTTAACGGTATGGTGCGCCAACATTATGATAGATAACCATCAGGTGGAGCAACGGTTTTTGGAGGGCTGGATAGATACCCGCCTACTACAATGTGTATATACGTGGACAATATCCAAATATTATTAATGCTATTCTATAGCAATCCTTTTCTACAATACAGCTGTGCACCCCTGAAACCCAAACCCCACAAATATAAAGGTACAAGATACCATGCATACGGTATACTCCGCTGTATTCGTAAATTTCTGCTGAAAAAAGAAAGTATATACAGTGGCAAAGCGCAACTAGCTATATTACTACCCACCCCCAACAAAAAACAAAACTCACTTTACTAAAGGGAATTAACCTACCTTACACAAGACGAGAGAAACCGCTATGCTAACCTCTTTGCCAACTGATAGATCCCTGTGCAGGACGACAATGCAGGCTTTTCCCTCTGCTTTTATCTTCCCCCTCCCTGCCCCTTATAGTCGGTGCCCGAAGGTACGAGCACTAAAGTGCCTGTATTATCCTGTAAATCTTTTCTGCACAAGTAGATGGAGTGACCAATATAGGAGTGTTGAAGCGCCCCCCTTTGTTTCTGAATACTCCTGCAGGAACCGCACATTCGTGCAACCCCTGAATAAAAACCGGCAAAGCCGAACCTGTTACAAATGTTTATTGTTAAAATTGTTAAGCAGTTCTATGTTCAGTCACATGATACGAAACTGTTCCTTTTGTTATGTACAGATGAGTATGGGAAATATGTTTTACTGTATACCCCAACTAACTTATAATGGTACGACCACTTAAAGTTCTCTCATGGAACGTGAGAGGCCTAAATAACCCCAGAAAAAGACTGGAAGTTCTCACATATCCGCTCAATTGGTCCAGACATAATATGCCTACAAGAAACTCACCTGTTACAAACTACCACCCACTATGTCTTACGACCCTGGTTAAACTGGGCAGCACACAGTACCCACTCTGCTTACTCCCGAGGATCAATCCTACTCAGCAAGACCCTCAGATATGTTATACAGGATGTTAAATCTGACAACTGGGGAAATATATATGTGTAGCACTACTAATAGAATCACAACCATATGTGATCATAAACATATATGACCCCCCACCAGCTACATTACAACCAATCAAAAGAATAATACCCTTTTGATGCAACACACACCACGGCACACATGTGCCTGGGGGACTTCAATGCTACTATGAGTCCTACACTAGACAAACTGACAAGCAACCCCCTACACAGATCTTCCACACAATCTACACCACTGGCTCGTCTAACTAAAGAATTGGGATGGATTGATGTCTGGCGGTCCCGCCACAAACACACACAGCAATTTTCCTGCTACACAAAACACAAAACACATGATTCTCTATCCCGAATAGACCACGTTTTGCTAACAAACTGGCGGACCAGGAAATAATGGAGGCAACATACCTCCCCAAGTATCTCCGACCACTCCCCCAGTCCTAATTAGGTTTAAAATTGCAATCAACCAAGTCTAAGGGTACATGGCGCTTCCACCCATTCTGGCTTACACTCACACACAGCCTGACCCTATGCCAGAACATAGAGTACTACTTTAGCTTGGACCATGGCACAGTGTCCAGGGGAATTAGGTGGATGCCTTTAAGGCAGTACTGAAGGACACCTGCAATCATCAATAGCATACATTAAAAAACAATGCCACACAAAAGAAAGTAAATAGAGCACTCCCTCAAAACACGGAGACAGCATTCACACAACACCCACACACCTGTAAATAGGCAGCATTGGCAATCCGCACAGTTGGCATACGACAACATACTCACTGAAAAGTTCAGCAGAAAAGAATTTTTTAGCAAACATATTTCGAACATGGCCACCAGTCAGCGAAAATCCTGGCAAGACTTGCGCATGGTCCCCCGACCAAAACATGGTCACCTCCATACAAAACTCAGAAGGCACAATTTTCACAGACACCAAAGATATATTAGAAACTCTTGCTAAATTTTATATAACCTCTATACCTCCCACTTTGCAATCTCAGAACATGCTTTAAATCAATACTTAGCCAACACACCTCTACCAAAACTCACAACACTTGTCTTTGCAATAATGTCATGCGCACTTTTTAGAGTATGGCCCATACTCAGGTTTATACATCAACTGGCGTAAGTCCTGTCTATTTCAGATAGATAATCACATTAACCTATCCCCATTCGCTAAAACACTAGTCCCTTTGGTGAAAGAGTTTAAGTATCTTGGTATCACATTACATCACAGAACCCACAAACCTTTTACTCTCTAATGTTGCCCCATTGTTAGAACTTGTCAAAACAAAAACCCAAACCTGGAAAAAATTACCCATCACACTAATTGGCAGAATCATTTGATCAAAATTGTCCTTCTCCCCAAACTTTATACACATTACAACACACCATGTGCATTATCCCCGGACTCTTTCTCTTTGCAACCCTGCAAAGCACACTGCTGTGCTTATTTGGGGCTCAGGACGCAACAGGGTTAGGCTTAAACTGCTACAAAGGCCCAAGACGGAAGCTGGACTTGCAATGCCAGATTTTAAACTGTACTATATAGCGGGTCAATTGAAGTATTTTAAAACTTGGATACTACCTCCCCCCACCACACCCGATACCTTTAATGCTGACCCTATCGAAGATATAGAGAGAATGCTACTTCATACTTCCCTACTACAACACAATAGCCTTCCTAAATGACCGCTATAGCACAAGCGCAACACCTCTCCACGCACAACAACCTACACATCTGGAAACAAACTAACAAGATACTGCAGTACACTGGTATTCCAGAAGAAACCACCATATGGCACAACCCAACATTTCCATATCTAGCATCCTTTGCAGCTTCAGATACTGGGAGGAAAGAGAATACGATATTTCAACAAAATACAAACCGAAAACCATAAATTACTTCCATTCATTGGCATGCAAGAACGCTTCCACCTTCCTCACACTTCTCTATTCAGATACCTTCAACTGCAATATTGTATAATTTATGAATTTCAGAGCACTACACTCCCCCATACAGACGCACCCTGTCATCCAAATACTGAAATTAAAAGGTGAAAAACAACTTCTCTAGATATATAACTGTCTACTGGGGGCTAGCAGACAGATAGAGGCAGATAAACTAATAAATAAATGGCAAGCAACTATCCCCTCCTTGACATCTTCGGAGTGGGGAGGATATCGCAGAGTCTCATACCACAGTATCACCCTCAGCACCAACAAACTAATGCAATTTTATATTATCCACCAATCATACCTATCCCCTGCACGAATGTCCTGCATTTCTCCCACTCATGCCTCCTCATGCCCAAAATGTCAATTCAACCCTGCAGACTTCTGGCATCTCCTATGGAACTGTCCACATGTTTGTAGATTTTGGGGTAAGTTACAGCGTTCTTGTCAGAGATACTAAATAAAGACGTACCCCTGGAGCCCAAGCTTTGTGTCTTGGGAGTTCCAGAGATAGCTGTGACCTGTCCCAAATATCTATCATTTCTCCAGGAATCCCTATTCTATGCCAGAAGGACGATAATC
Organism: Hymenochirus boettgeri; assembly: GCA_019447015.1. Classification (NCBI taxonomy): domain Eukaryota; kingdom Metazoa; phylum Chordata; class Amphibia; order Anura; family Pipidae; genus Hymenochirus; species Hymenochirus boettgeri. Next base: position 260,478,126 of record CM033476.1, on the reverse strand, counting down.
CTGGTGTGGATGGCCCACACAACCCCCAAACTAGTGTTTGGAAGAAATGATCGCGAATATGCTTCCATGCTTAAGAGTGATATATCTTGGTAGAGGGTGTCTCAAAGTTTGACAAAATCTGGTCTCCTTGGATTAACCATACTGGTGCCCCCGCGCGTCTAAACAGTTACCATGACAACGCTTTCTGCACATGCACATAATCAACCGGTGTTTCGCGCATGCGCATAATCAGACGCGTGTGTTACTTCTGCCCATGAAACGCTGATGGAGGTACACAAAAGTAATTATGCCGCACAGTAAAAGACTTTCCTGCACAAAGGAAATGAAGGGGCTGAGAGGCTGCGGCAGGGGAGGTAGAGCACTGTCAATGCACTCTGTAATTGCCTGGAGGGAAATACAGCAGCCTGAGGAATAGAATGCACACCATGTGGCAAAAAGAGGTAACTGCAGGACACACTGACAGGGATGCACACTTGCATTTTATTATATAGGATTATTATATAGGATATTCTTTTTGGTAGACCCATTTGATTTTCCTAGTAATTGTCGATATGGGGGGGCCCCGATATTTCCATGAGGTGCTTGACATATATAGTGTAATAATGTGTTGCCTTGAGCATTAAGAGTTGGTTTGTTTCTATCAAAGAGTGCTACACATGGGTTTTAGAGGGTACCGAAACTAAACACCTTATTGATAATAGAATACCAGTCATCCAGACCTTCACACAGCCGGATAGGTCTACCAGCAGTAGTACATATCTGCATGTATCCACAACCTCTGAAACAGTGGTGAGAGTTGGAGATTTTAGGAGTTATGATGGGATGTTATACCATTTGTGGAGGATTTAAAAAAAAAAAAAAAAAAAAAAAAAATCGTGATATCAAGGGGTTTACTGAACATTCACATATTTAGGAATATCTGTCCCCAAGTTTCTGATGTGATGATCCTAGCCATATATCCCATTGAGATTGTACTTGGGTTTGTCTACCGAGTTAGTGGTTATTTAAATATTTAGTTAGGAATTGTTTTTGGTCCAAGAGGATTCTGTAGACATATTGATTCAAATCTAGTGAGGGTAGCTGGTTCTCTTTGTCAAACATTTAACAAATGCACTAGCTGGGAGTATCAGCCATTCTTTTATTGGGATGCTTAGCACCATTTGTTTGTGTTTCTCTTTTTTGTGGGAAAAAAAAAAAAAAAAAAAAAAAAAAGTCAGGTTGGATGGAAGTGGTTAAAGAGGGGAGGGGGGGGGGGGGAATACTGCTCCTAAACATGTGTGCTGGATTGAAGGCATGCAGCAACAAACAAAATCAGTGCTACTTACATGTATTTAATTATAGATTGAGATGAGGCAAAGTAAATTTCAGTATAGTGTCCCTTTAAAACTCCTAAAGGGACACCAAATCAACAATTTGTAATAGATACCAGGTAGATCTATAGATTAAAGAACTCCTTATGCAGGGTTATTCTTAACTACTGGCTTGCCAACTCTTAATAGCCGACTAGCACACTGTCCCAACATGCTTTGTTTGCACATGTGCAGAAAACAGGAGGCACCTCGGGACAACATGCTAATCAGATGTTGGAAGCTGCAAACCCATTCATTTTATGGCCATTGGGTGTACATGGTCCACTCCCAGCCAACAAACTTTTTACGTGTGTACAGGGCAACAATGCTTCACATTAGTAAACAGGGTAAGGCCCTAAAACCACTAGGTCCTAACCACTGAGTTCTTTATACACAAAATACTCTCCTAAAGACAATGACCTGGCACTATTGTGAAGGCTGAAGAGGAACAAAGGAAAGTTTAGGCAAAGTAATTCAGCCAATATAAAACAAACCCAGGGACAAGGACCTAGCAGTTTAGGCAACCTCCCTAAGAATTATTCATGGAAGACCAGGGCACAATTAGCAGTCAATGTGAGTAAACACTCCTGAGTCTCCTTTAACAAAAAGACAATTACCTTTATTGCTTGTACATTAATAAACCCTCCCAAAAATCCACTTAAACTAGTTATAAAAACATAATGGGTGAACCTATACACTGCCATAGTCATGAAAAGTGTACATCCAAGATCAGACGTTGCCTCCACAGTACTGGGTTTAGTACAAGTGCCTTAGTGCAATATTATGTCCCAACATGCACCCGATATTTATAACTGGTATTAAAGGGCAAGTCCAGCCCTAAAACGAGAACTTACATACAGGTAAATCACCCCCCCAAAACCATAAATGGTAATAGTTTGAAATCTGAAATATACAAGTCTAACCTGAAATCCTACACAATGTTCGGTTTCCTGTTTCTGCTTCCTGGTTCTTCCAGTAAGCAACTGTCAGTTATGGATTTGACAGTTGACATCACAGCCAATGACAGAATGCTAATCCCCTAGCTGCCTCTTCTGAGCATGCCCAGGCTCAGTATCCATGAGCCATCCAGAAGCATAGCAGGCATACAGTAATGAATTCATAGGGCAAAGTATGATATATCAACATATTTTAAAGAGGCCATTCTTTCTAAAAGAGGTTATGAGGGTGGAGTTGTCCTTTAAGTTCCATGTGCAATCAAGAAAATAGAGGCGCAAATAATTTAACGGAGTACAATTGGACTTACTATTCAAATCTTCACCCGACTACAGCCCTGAACAGCATCTCTGGTTCCCGTTTCACCCATCATGTGTTTTTAAGCTGATTTTTGGGAGGGTTTATTATATTAATGTAAAAGTAATAAAAGGTAATTGTGTTTGTTAAATGAGACTCCGGAGAGTTTACTCACATAGACTTGGCCAATTATAAGTGACCTCTGCTATAGGTCGGGTTTTTCCAATTGTACCCCGATCAGGTGTGCTGTGCTATATGGGGAATACTCCCCCCCAACATCTGTCGCTCTAATGGTCAATTCAATTGTGAGGTTGGTTCCCCTGCATTAAATTACTCATAAGCAAGACACTAGGGTTTTCTTAAGTATTCAGGCTGATTTCCTACACGTTTGCCACAATGCTCCTCTTACCTTCTAGTTTCCAGTAATCGCTTTGAGAGTTTCTGCATTGTAGGAGACAGGAAGGAAAGACTAGCTTAATGGCTCCTTTCCCTAACGCCACACTGATGCGTTCACAAGCACAGCCGACACTGGCATGCTCATGCGCTGCGATCACGCAAAAATGGGGACTGCATCTGGGGCAGCGCACTAGTGTGGCCTAGCGCTCAGTTATGACCAAGCTAGCAGTGCAAAACTTGAGAACAGCACAGGCTCCGCTACTTAAGTGTTAAACCCACGCTAACAGATATTATCCGATTGGGTAACATGCGTTTTTAACTTATCTGGGAGATACTACCAATTATAGCAGGACTTAACACATGCAAATGATTCACCAAATAAACAATACGAGAAGCTTCACACATATAGTTTGACAAAAGTCTTATGTATAAATAGACCTGAAGTGTTACTTAACAATAATTCTAACGCAGATTTTGTTTCAAGAAATGGTTCATTTTACACCAAACAGCTTTTGTAATGTTTCAATGCAAAACTAGCAAAAAAAAAAAGCCAATTGAGACAATAAGTGTTGTAGCCTTGTCATATGGGCTTCATCTGTGACTAATAATGGATCAATTAGGTGTCAGGTGTGTATAAAAAGAACCCCAGTACACTAGACCTTCACATCAACTGCAAATAGACCTCTGCAAACATGCCTGATTCACCCTGAGACGAAAGTGTGGCTGAAGACCAAATCCACTTCGGATGTGGCGCACACCTTCAATGTCTCTCAGCGTCAAGTTCAGAGGATAAAGAAAAGATAAGGAGACTGGAGAAGTTTGACAAGCCCAGGTCAGGCAGACCCCGCAAGACAACTGCTCGAGGAGGCAAAATCATGGTCTGGGGTTACATCCAGTATGGGGGTGTGCGAGGGATTTGCAGGGTGGAAGGCAACATCAATAGCGTAAAATACCTAGAAATCTTAGCTACCTCATATTCCCAACCATAAAAAAGGCAAAATTCTGCAGCAAGATGGTGCTCCATCGCATACATCCTTCTCCACATCAAAGTCCCTTAAGGTGAAGAAGATCAAGATGCTCCAGGATTGGCCAGCCCAGTCACCAGACATCATTGAGCATATGTGGGGTAGGATGAAAGAGGAAGACTAAACCAAAGAATATTGATGAACTCTGGGATGCATGCAAGACTTTTCTTGGCTATTCCTGATTTCATCAATAAATTGTATGAATACTTGCCAAATGGATGCTGTCCTTCAAGCTCATGGAAGTCATACAAGATATGAAATTTGGATCTCACAGCACCACTACTTAATTTGCTGACATTTTTGGATTGGCTGTAGTAGATCATTTTCTGTATAGGCGACTACATTTTTGTCTTGCAACATTTTGACTTTTCTGTCTTTATTAAATGATAAATTATTTTTAGTGAAACTATTTACCAGTAAATTTAATATTATTTGGGAGGGCTTTAGCTTGTCATATGAGCTATTTCTAACACCAATTGATCAATTAAAAATCTGGTTAATAGCAGGAGTTACTGCAAAATACACAGGCAACAAGACGTTTCAGAAACTGTACTGTATCAGATGGTTTGGATAATTTTGGGCCATCTGCTTCCTAGACCCTAGTCTAGTTCTTACTTTTGCACATGTTTAAGACCTGGCACTCTGTTGGCTTTTCCATCAATTCACATGGCATGCCTTGACTCACGTGTTTAGACCAGTGTTACTCAACCTTTATTTGTGGGGAACACTTGTAACAACTTACGTCTTGGAGAACCCCAACATAAAGGAATTATATAGTGGATAATGCACCTCCAACTGTAAATTATAAGGATATTAGAAGTCACCGAGGAGTTTTGTGACCATATAAAAGTACGAGACTGCAGGCCGAGTACCTTTTATACAGGGCACGGAACTCCAAGGTGACTTCCAATATCCCTTTAAGGTTCGGGGTGCATTTATTATAACCTACCCTTTGTGGCTTCTGGTTTCCTTCTCCTCCTGGAACTGTAAGATTATAAGGTTATAATCTTACAGTTCCTCCCATAGAAATCCACTACCGGGGTAGGTTATATATTATATTTTCTCTTTTCCTCTCATTCTGCCAATACAATTAGAAGGTATTTTATATCCAAGATGTCTCATCAGGGGCTAACACAGTACTAACCTACTAATACTTAATTTATACAAGTAGAAATTATAAAATCAATAAATCTCTCCATTAAAAAAAAAAAATATATACTCAAATTGGGTCTGGGGAGGGATTTATACCGGTGTTTCAGACTTCTTATCCTTATGGAACCCCTGAAAAGTGTTAATATCTCAGGAACACTTACAATAAAACATTACTTAACTTTTATCAATACTTCAAACACAATTCATACAAATATAGAACATTGAGAAATATATAGTAAGATATCTGTATTCATCACAATAGTGGATCTATAGTTTGTCAATCTGTTGGGGACCCCCATGCCACCTCAGGACACCAATGTGCCCTCAGACCCAGGTTGAGAAACACTAGTGTAGACTAATTGCTACACTGCCACCCACCCCAGTCTGGCACAGCAGAAATGAGGCTGCTAGATCACATCACTGACTGAGGTATATTAGCAATTCATCGCTTTAACAGGGCATTTTTTTGCTCCAATTTTAAGCGTTGTTATGCACCTTTAACAACCTTGCAACTAGGGAACACAATTTGCAAACAAGGCATGCTGGGAGGTGTAGTTTTTATCAATGGCTTGCCAAGGTTCGACATCATTGCACTACCTCCTACTTCAGCAGGAAGTCCCCCCACCCTAACAGCCTATGAGTGCGGTTCCCTGTACGCACAGGTTAATAAGGTATGAAGCGCCCCATAGTCACCGTCTGGATAGAAACACGGAGAAGGAAAATATAATGGACATGGGAAGTTATAAAACTCTTACTCACCAAAAATCTCCCTCATCAAGGTCTCCCCTGCCACTCCCTGGGATAGCTCCTTCTCACCGACGTGAGTCTTCAGCTGCAGCGGAGAAACGCTATCGAAAGGATACGCACGCTTGGGCATAGCGGGAAACGCAAAAGGAAACTTCTCTAGTGCAAAGTAAACGCGTTAAACCCAATCACAAACTGCTACGCATGCGCGTGATACTGGCGCGCTGTCCCTTTTTCAATACGTGAAGTGACTGTCCCACCAATAGGATTGCACACTGGGGAGTGAAATGAGGTCGTCGATTGGGCAAGATTAAAGGGGGCGTTTCCGGAACTGGTTTGGGTAGACTACTAAAGAACGATGAAGTCCTATATTACTATTACATTATATCACGTTACCAGCTAGGTGTCCCTGTGGACCGTTATCACTATTGATGCCAATTGATTGATTGAGCTTGCCAATTATACTGAAAACTATCATGGCTATCCTATCCTGAGACAGGGCTACACACCCCTCTTCCTATTCCATCAGAATAATCTCCCAGTATTTCGTAGATAGGATTATTATACACAAGGTAATCAAGCAATCTGCCCAGTGCTAGGGCTTCCATCACAAGGGCAAGTGCTGGATTTACAAGGGTGGGGGGATCCCCCTAGGGTTATCATGGGCAGTGAGGGGCCCACCTCATCCCAATTTTAGCCACCCATTCCTTTAATAAAGGCCACAATGTTAAAGGGAATGTTATGTGGAAAATATACTTTTTAAAATTCTTTGTTTGCAATATGAATACCTAGTTATTCTACATGTTCTCTTCCATTTTGAAAAATCAGTTGCAATTCCTACCCCTTGATATTCCCTGCTGTTGACATTAGTGAGCTGACATTTCAGATTCTGTAACGGTCCTTCTTCTTCCCAGAATGCACACTACCTTGGAATGCTCCTAAAAGTAATTTCTACTGATTGGCTGTTGGATGGGTTAAACATGCTTAGATCTCTGCTGAGCAACTGAATCAACCCAGGCCCTGCAAACAATAAATTAATATTTCAGGAGCATTTACTTATACACAAAATTCTGAATAGGCAGGGTAAGGTCATTGGGATAAAAAATACTGCTCTTAAAAGCATATGTATTTGCGCTGTATTTTTTTTTTTAATGCCCCTAAAATTTCGATTCTTGAATAATGTTCCCCTTTACTATGAAATACAAGGATATTAAAAGTCACCAAGGAGTTCCATGGCCATATAAATGTATGAGGTAACCCTATAGGTATGTATATGGCATCTCTAAATGTAAACATGTTTTAATCTTTTGTTACAGATAAAACCAATATTGCCATATAAATCCTTGTTACTTTCTGGAGTCCAGTTCATGCTAATACCAGGAAAATAAGCATAAGAATAATACATTTCCATTTGTTCTATGTGATCAGTTTCACACCTGTCCTCAAACAAGTAACACTATCGGAGCACATGCAATCTGCATTTTTTGGTGCAATTGCAGTGCACGACAAAGTGCACTATCCAATTGCACAAAACTACGCAATCTGAGCACATGTAACACCTCAAATTATCAGAGGATGCATTTTAAAAACACAAGACTGACCCAGCAGTAATGCAGTTTAAAGTACACTGTTAGAAAGTTAAGTTAAATTGGAAGCAGGAGCTGTTAAACATTTTCTCCCTCCTTTTTTTCCCCTAGGTCCCTCCTGAGCCTACCTTTGCTGGTCTAGAGTTGCTGACTTCTTGGATGTGATGTGAAGATTGTTTTGCTCCTCCCCTCTGAAACTTGCTGGATCCCCTTCTTCATAAGCCTCCATGAGGTCCGTAAGTGCGACGTCACGGCGCACTCGACGGGACGTCAGCGCGTGCATGGACGCATGCACCTGTGACGTCATGCGCACGGACCTCATGATCCCATCTTTTGGAGGCTTATGAAGATGGGGATCCAGCAAGTCTCAGAGGGTAGGAGCGAAACAGTCTTCACATCATATCCAAGATGTCAGCAACTTTAGACCAGCAAAGGTAGGCTCAGGTGGAAACCTAGGGGAAAAAAGGGGGAAAGATTTTAAACAGCTGCTGCTTCCAATTTAACTTAACTTGCTATTACAGTGTACTTATCCTTTAAATGAAATCAGCTTGTAATCAGTGCAGCTCTGCTATCCTTTTCAATTCACAAATCCCTGTAGACGCTGCTTTTGATAAATACCCCTTAACCATGAATTTACTTTCTAGAAATTGACAATGGAACAACAGCATAGGTTGGTGATCCTCAAACTGCAGCTCTCCAGATGTTTGACAACTCCCAGCATTCCTCAACTACATAGGGTATTTGGAGAGCCGTAGTTTGCCCATCATTGGCTCAGTGTCTTGCAAGGGTCCGTTTTTGGCATGCCCAAGCTTAAACCAACCCTTATTGTTTTAAGGGTAATCTTGACAGTTTAAAGGAACTGTGGTCCAAAAATGACTTTAGGTAAATTGATAGGAATTGCTCTCCTGAGAATTTTTGCAATTTATTTTCATTGTTTATTTTGCATAGTTTTGAAGATATTTACATTTTTGTTTGTGATATGGCAGCAGCATCACCAGGTCCCCTGCACTTCCTGCTTCATGCTCTGAAACCTGTCAGTCAATCTGCCCTGTGTCTCCTCCTCCCCTTTGCAGCCCCCCTGGTACCTCCCACTCATGGACCCCTTGGTCCCTCCAGTTGCAGGCCCTCCTTGGCCCATTCTCTTACAGCCCCATGTGGCCCCACCCACCTACCAAAAAGAAGGTAAAGACTCTTCTCACTTTTCAAAAAAATATCTTAATGCTCCCCAACACTTTTGGGGAAATATTCTGTGCACTGACAAAACAAAAGTTGAACCTTTTGGAAGGTGTTTGTCCCATTCATTACATCTGGTATACACGTAACGCAGAATTTCAAAAAAAGAATGCACAGACGAATATGGTGGTAGTAGTGTGATAGTCTGGGGCTGCTTCAGAACCCAGGAAAACTTTCTGTGATTGATGGAACCATTAATTCTGCCCTGTACCAAAAAAATCCTAAAGGACAATATCTGGACATGTGAGGACATGTTTTGACATTGAGTTAGGGCTAGGCCACACTGCTGCGTTTTTTTTGCGATTGCGCTTGCGATTGCGCTTGCATTTTTAAAAAATCATTGAAAACGCGGCAACGCAAAAAAAACGCGCGTTTTTCGGTGCGATTGCGTTATGCGTTCTGCATTTTTAATCGCAATCGCATGCGATTTCCTATACTTATTGAAGAAATCGCAAGCGCAAACGCAACAAAATCGCACATGAAATCGCATGCGATTGCGTTTGCGTTTCAGTGTGGCCTAGCCCTTATTTTTTTTGCAGCAAGACAATGATTAAAAAAACACCAGCAAGTCCACCTCTGAATGGCCTATTCAACAAGGTCTAGACTTGAAAACAATTGAGATGCTGTGGTATGACCTTAAAAAGCCCATTCATGCACGTAAACTCTCCATTGTGCTAAATGAAAATTCTGCAAAGAAGAGTGAGACAAAATTCACACGATGATGTGAAAGCCAGTTATCGCAAATGCTTGGTTGCAGTTGTTGCTGCTAAGAGTGGCATAAACAGTTTAGGGGGCAATTACTTTTTTACATTGTGGCATGTAGGTTTGGGTAGTTTTTCCCCCTTAAAAAAAAACATCATGTCCTCCTCCAAAATCAAAATTTGTGCGTATGCAGAACACCCCCCAAATCCTAAAACCCGTTATGCTAACACCGCTCAAAACGACTTCTACAAGGAGATATCCTAACAATTCCTACCCCCTCTTTCTCATGTATGCTGTGAAACCTCAGTGCTTTCATGCTTGCTCACCGAGATTTTGCAGGGTTCAGAAGAGAAAGCTCAGAGATCACCATGACCATGACTGCAGCTTGTACCTAGAAGAGCCAGGAGCTGCAAAAGAAGAGTGAGGACAGATTGGGGAGCATATCTCCTAGAAGCAGTTTTGAGCTGAGCAAGTATAACAGTTTCTAAGTTTTGAGGGGTGTTCTGCTTAAATACAAAATTTAATTTTAGAGGTGGACATGCCCTTTAACTGCATTTTGTGTTTACTTGGGTTATCTTTGTAAAGATACAAAAGGTACTTTTTAAATTTGATGATCTGAAACATTTAATTGGGAAAGGGCAAATACTTTTCATAGCATTGTACAGACCAGTGAGTACAGACAGGCCCCAATGCACACACTTTATATACTTAAGGGGGGAGGTTTATATTGATTTGTACTAGGTACTTCATCCTTGCCCCATGTGTTTCTGTTCTTAAACATGAGGTATTATTGTTTTAATCTTGAGTTTACACTATTTATTGCTTTTCATATTATTTAATACCCCAAAACACAAAGGTAGTATAAATAATATAGTTTACTGTATTGTATCCCTAACCTCCAATACTGTAACATACATGCATAGCCACTTTCCTATAATTTTTAAAATAATAATAATGCATTCAAATATCCTATAAAAAACTGAATTACTTGAAAAGTTTCTTTTTAAAAATTAACACAGTGAACACCAATAAATTCCCTGTGTGGATTAAATTTTTTTGTGTGTGTTATGTTGACCATGTATTATATGTGGAAGGGTCCTGATAGTATATACCATGTTTAGCGCTAAGAAGTTATATATTTATTTAAATAAATAAATGGTTTTCTTTACAATCCAGTTTTATTCTAGTTTAATTTCTTAGATACATTTGTTTTTCTAGTGAGGAATCCATCACAATCAGCATTTTGTTCTTTCCACTCCAACATTGTGAAATCATACATCAGGCTCTGGGATCAGTGTGTAATAAGATATTAAACTGTGGTTTAAAACAGTTCAATCATTGATTCTCTAGATTTTCCAACTCCAACCCATTTAACTGCAAAAAAAAGTAAACAAAAGCACATTATTTATCACTGATTTCTTTAAGTTTATGAAGTTTTATTAAAAAAAACTTATAGGCATGTAAAATTACATTTTCCAGACTGCTCTGTCTCTTTGTCTCTGTCACAGGCAGGTGTTATAAGCTGTGTCATACAGTAAGCTCCATCCCTAAAAAATTATCTTTTTCTGCAACCATTCTCCTGTACATTCCTCAAACCTATGGACACATTAGGGAGAGAGAAAAAAGGTTGTCTGGCTTGTGGCTAGCTTGGTTTAGATGTTCGGGGTGTGGCTTTTAAAGGTGGTCTGTCATGTTACGGCTCACATTGCTAGCAGGAAAAAACACCCTATATATTGCTGTAACTTTGGATAGACTGCAACTAGAAGCATGATCCTGGGGTCATTTTAACTTATTATGTTGGGGTCATTTTAACTTTGTTATTAAACAAATGTACACAAGCAGAGAAGGAATTTTACACACATTTTCTAAATTGATGAATCTGCTGTCCTGTGCAGTAAATAAAATGATCTGTTCAAATGGATCCAGTTAATAATTTTCTCAGATCCAGTAAAATTTGTGAATTCAGAGAGCCGAGGGAATGAACGATCGTAAGTCTATTTCTGTTGGTATATCACAGCCCATCAGGCAGTTCCATAGGTGGCCGCGTGATTGGTCACGCAAACTATTGCCGAGCACTCACTAGTAGCGTTTGTGTGTACCTAGCCTAAGTTACTACTTAATTTAAATCAGTTTCTTTTACTTTGAAACCTGTACCAAACAACAATATGATTGACTCATCAGACATATGCTATTTACACCCCTAGGATCTGCCACCTACTACATGAAAGGCATTGCTGGGTAGCACTGATAAAATACAGGCTTTGTTAGGCTGGGTACATATGGGTGAATTTTTCGTCCCGACCATCCTTTTGCTGCAAGCGAGTGATCGGCCAGGACGAATTACTGTCAGTCGTGGTGAACGTGGAGGCCGTATACGAAAATATTGGTCATTTTGCCTCAAAAATCAGCTTGTGTGTGTACCCAGACTTTAGTCGATAGTTCGAATCCACTTGTTGCTACATTTGTATGTTATCAATCTGTTTGTGGCTTTTTCATGTTTATAGCCAGAATGATAAATACATATTGATTGGTTGTAATTTTGAGCAATAGGGTTTTTCTTTTGTGAAGTTTAGGTCCTATTAATAGACAGAAGAGGAGGGGAGCGAAGAAGGTAACTGACCTTTCAACATGAACATTTTAAGACTGCACAGGATCTCATCATTGGGACATGAATTTTAATGACAAAATCCTGCACAGTTTCGAGATGTAAAATTTCAATACTATTCATATTTAGTGTCTGAATAAACAAAATGTAAAGTGCTGCAGATTACATTCAGCAATACATGAATAAGAAATGCATACAAACTGTATAAAAGTATAAAAACGTTTTAAATTGTGTGTAATCATTCAGTGACAACTTAAGAAGTCACTATCTATCCTTGTAGCTCACCAGGCACTCCAATGTGGTTTTCCACGAATCTTATATAATGTTGTGCTCTTGCAGGAAGATCCTCCCATTTTCTTGCACCAGTTGTATCACTCTTCCAGCCTGGCATCACTTCATACTCTACTTCTACTTTCTGTAAAATTTCCTGATTTGCTGTAAAATGTAAGTTGGATACATTCAATGTTAACATTGTCCTGTCCATTTAGGGCACAACCACACTGCAACGCAAATGCAATTGCACGCGGAATCGCATGCAATTTCATGTGGGATTTTGTTGCGTTTGCATATGCGTTTTTTTCATTAGATGTAGAAAAACGCATGCGATTAAAAATGCAGAACGCAAATTGCAATCGCATCGCATCTGAAAATGTGCATTTTCGGTGCGTTGCCGCGATTCCAATGGTCGGAAAAAACGTATGCGCAAACGCAAGAAAAATGCGATAGTGTGGCCTAGCCCTCACTTGTTCTAAAAACAATGCAAGTACAATAACTTAAAAAACACAATTGCTTTAAAAGCAAGCCGTGCTAACTTTACTGTGCAGTTTGGGAAAAATTGAATCTTGTCTTATCTCCCGCGTGAGTTTTTACTTACAAGCTAATCCCAAAACAGAAAGAACATTCGTGGGGAGCAAGAATATATTGCAATTACTTCATTAGAGAGTCAGTGCTGAAAAGTGGAAGTCTGCTTTTATACTATACTCAAATTTAAAGGGGAACTGTGGTCTCCAAACAAGTTAAGTTTAAATGAAAGTCCAGTTTCCTACCTTTAAAAAGATAGGAACCACCTCTCTACGTGCTCCACAGCCCAAGATATACAGAAATGACTGAAAAGTTAATGGGTGGGAGGCTGACTTGAGACATTCCTGAGGCTTCTCCTGCACAGTGCCGCTGGCGAGCACAGCCTCAGACTCCCTCAGTGTGTGAGGGAGACAGTCCCTCCTCCTCTCTGCTGTGTGAAGTCCTGACAGAGAAGGTAAGGGAATCTACAGCCCTTCTCTTTCACTGTGTGAAAACAGCCTTTTCAGGCAGAGTTTTCTGTAGGGGGGGGGGGTCTGAGTAACCCATGGCACCCGTGAGTGGGCGGGGTTAGACACCCACAAGTGGGCGGGGCCACATGGGGCTCTAAGATAATGGGCCATGGGGGGCCTGCAACTGCAAAAGGGAGGAGGAGACACATGACAGATTGACTGACAGTTTCAGAGCAGGAAGCAGGAAGTGCAGGGGACCTGGTGATGCTGCTGCCATATCACACACAAAAATGTAAATATCTTCAAAACTATGCAAAATAAACAATGGAAATAAATTGGAAAAATTCTCGGGAGCAATTCCTATCAATTTACCTAAAGTCATTTTTGGACCACAGTTCCCCTTTAATTAGCATATCTACACCTCTGTGTGGTTAAAGGACAACTCCACCCTCATAAGAACATCTTTTAGAAAGAATGGCCTCTTTAAAATATGCTGATATATCATAGTTTGTCCTATGAATTCATTACTTTATGCCTGGTATGCTTCTGGATGCCTCATGGAAACTGAGCAGTTTAGAAACCTGTACTGAGCCTGGGCATGCTCAGAAGAGGCAGACAGGGGATTAACATTCAGTCATTGGCTGTGATGTCAACTGTCAAATCCATAACTGACAGTTGCTAACTGGAAGAACCAGGAAGCAGAAACAGGGACATCAGGACATTGTGCAGGATTTCAGGCTAGACTTATATATTTCACATTTCACAGTTTTGGGGGGTGATTTACCTGTATATACGTTTTCATTTTGGGGTTGGACTTGCCCTTTAAAGCTCTACTATTGGTGCCAAATTAAGAAAATATTTCACCGGCCACACACAAACCTATATTTATGCAATACAGGAATATCCCAATATCATACGTTTGGGTTCTTTGCATATATGGCCAACTTAAAATTAAATCTACTTTCATTTGTTAGATTTTCTTTTATTATACATTGCTAAAAGAATGATTGGTGTTTTATACATCCTTTCCAATACACAAAGCATACGCATATAAATTAAAATAAACTGCAGTTTAATCAATCCAACCTGGAAAGTATGGGATTCGCTTTCCATTAAGCCTGTAAGCAACTCCAACTTTAATTTCATCCAAAATATCCAAAATATCCAGCTTGGTTAGAGCCAACCTAAAAAATATAAAACAGATTTTACACATACAGATTTTTGTTATTAATTTCATAGAACAGAATTAATGAGCATGCAGGCAGTTGTGTTTCATACCATCTGAAGAACTAGGTATGCCACTAATTAAAATGCTGCATAAAGAACAATGGAAACAATCTTTCAGTACAGGGTGTTTTTATATGAAGAGGTAAGGGGGGGGTGGGAGGGATTGTGATTGTCCAACTGGCAAAAAAAAGAAAAGATTATTATGTTTCTACTACTTGTAAGGGTAGAAAATACTCTGTCACGAACTTACCTGCCTCTCCGGTCCCACGCCGCTCTGCACTTCCTGGTGGGTGACGTTGAAGACGTCATGACATCACGACGCCGGCACGTGCGAGGATTCAAATGCCGGCGTTCTCCTGGACCCGGCGCCCGATTGTAGCGTTTAGCTACCCTAAGCTCAGTTACTCACCTCTCCTGTTTCCAGCGATTTCCTACCAGTTCTAGATGTTACTTACCTTGCATGTTCCTGTGAAGTTACATACCTTGCATGTTCCTGTGAAGTTACTTACCCTGCCTGTTCCTGTGAAGTTACATACCCTGCCTGTTCCCAGCAGCTCCTTGATATCCAGCACACATTTCCCAGCAGCATCTTGGTATCCATTTCCCAGCAGCATCTTGGTATCCATTTCCCAGCAGCATCTTGGTATCCAGTTTCCATCAGCACCTTGTTATTCAGCATACAGTTCACAGCAGCATCTTGGTATCCAGTTTCCAGCAGCACCATGTTATTCAGCATATAGTTCCCAGCAGCATCTTGGTATCCAGTTCCCAGCAGCACCTTGGTATTCAGCATACAGTTCCCAGTAGCATCTTGGTATCCAGTTTCTAGCAGCACCTTGCTATTCTGCATACAACTCCAATCAGCCTCTTCTGCCCCAGAATCCAAACCTACAGACTTGGGTCTCCTCCTGAAAGCGTACCTGTGAGTACCCTGGCTATCCGGACAGATTTGTTACATACCTCAAACCATAACTTGCTAAAAAGGTAAACAGTGGGGAAAAAGTAATATGGTATAGTATAGTATAGTATTTGAGGTTGAATAAAGACATACGTCCATCCAGTCCAACCCATCTAGCAATATCCTCATTTCCTGCCTAACTGTTGATCCAGAGGAAGGCAAAACCCCCCACCAAATTTATGAAGGGGAAAAAAAATCCTTCCTGACTCCAAGTGGCAACTACTTTATGTATCAATACCAGTAACTTGCAACCTTCCTTGTTTGCAGAAACTCATCCAGCTTCTTTTTGAAACTGACCAATGAACCTGCCATAACAACGTCCACTGGAAGACAGTTCCATAGCTTTACCGTTCTCACAGTGAAAAACCCTTTCCTAACTTGAAGCCTACATTACTACGAACTTGTTAAATGCTAAATATCAGAGTGAAAGTGATTGAATTGTAAATGAAATTAAATCTCATGGATGATGTTGGCTTTTAATGCATTATGCTTTAGGTTCAGTACACACCATACAATATTTTTGGCCGACCGATCGATATTACCAAGTATACGTTGGTCAGATGAAACTATTGTATTGTGTGGATGCCAACAACAATGAGCGATCTTGGCCGCTCTTTCGTCCGTATTGGAAGAATTGTCAATGGTAAATCACAGACAACTGTGCAATACCCTATGGTAACAACCGTTAGTGATTTGCCCTGGCCGACCTCTCACTAGTGGCGAACAGTTAGCAGGGACAAATGATGTCCTATGTGTACTCGCCTAGGACCTGCTATGTGAAGCCATTTGAGCATCTAATGTACATGGAGAAAAGTCATTTACAGAAAGTCAGTGTGACTGTGACCTACAGGTATGTTGAAATTGTAGAAAACAATAACAGCGTGATTAATTGGTCTTAACATTCTGTTACACCCAGTAGATTTTACTGTGATGTTTTAAAGCATAAGTCTCAGCTGAAAATCGAAAGTGCCAAAGGTAGCCCTGCACATATAATTTTTCTTCAGTTATGCCTTACCTCCCGTTCTTCAATCAATTGAATTGGGTGTGCACTAGGCTTCTATTTTGTATGTATAACACCTGAAATGAGCGACCATTATTAGTAAATAGTATAGTAAATAGAGAGGAAATGCTTAAATCCCAGATCTTAAATCTGAATTGTATCAGTGTAAACTGATCAACCAATTGTTATATTATGTGCTCTGTAAATAAAGACTGGATACAAGGGAATTCATATTAGTAATACAGTAAGATAATTCTGAAGTTCTCTTGGAGTATTACTGTCTGTAATCATATTAGCCTGGGTACACACCATACAGTTATTCGTTCCAGATGACCGTTCACCACTAGTAAACAGTCAGGCTCAACGAATCTCTGTAAGTCATGGCGAAAGTAGCTGCGGCCAAAAGATTACCGTGACCATTCATGCAGTCCAGAGGGGACCACAATCGATTTACCAGTATGCCCCATTGTCCAATCTGTACATAGAATGTGTGAGGTGCATAAAATAACACAGAGATAATAAAGTGCAAATGGTATGGCAGCCAATATCTGTGAAGCCCTTTTCTCAGAGTCCAGCAAGGATATGTAATAAAAGTTTTTATCATTAAAAATGGTGCTAATTTTGTCCCAACCAATCAGATGTTATGTACCATTTAAAGCACATAGATGACTTACGCTGTGAAGCCATTGATCATATGAGCATATCGTAAAATAATCAGATCTAACCATCCACATCTCCGCTTCCTTCCTGTTGTAACTCCCCATTCGTGGCCTCTGGATTGAAGAAGATTACCAATTTCCTGGGTGTAAATGAGAAATGAGGTTTATAAAACACATTTTAATTACAATTACAAAAATATAGCTAAAAAGGGGAGGAGAATGGATGTGATTGAAATATTCAAATGCAATAACACATCCAAAAAACAAAACGAGCAGATTCTGAATTAGAAAAATATTTATAACATATTCCTAAAAGCAAGCTGGAAATAATAATAATTGTGTCTGTCTGTGTGTGTGTATGTTGGGGGGGGGGGGGTTAGTATAAAAGGCACATTTTATAAATGTTAATTTTTACATACACACAACAAACATCTAGCTGTGTTAAAGAAAACCAACATTTAATTGCTCTGTTGGAAAGGCTCCAATGCCCACTCTTGTAGTATATGCTTTGACCACACCATAAATTTCCCCAATATTTTGTGGAGGGACCCCGAGCCCAGTGCAAACGCCACCTACTGTACAGTTTGAGGATGTCACAAAAGGGTAAGTGCCTGCAGATAAGAAAAGGTTATGTGAAAAGTGAGAGGACAGACCTATTGCAGTGTTAAGGACCATTAAGAAACTCTCTCTCTTAAAGAACAACTGTACTGTCTAAGCTTTATCCTCACGTTAGTATGGGAGCTAACCAGTGGGAAAAAGCGCTTCCAGAATGTGTCTTCCCATAGGTTAAGCCCTGGGACAAAAGTGGGGTGGAGCATCAACCATACAGTTGTCCTTTAATAACTGTACTGGCCCCCAACAAGCACATACTGACATATTCTAAAAACACAATTTCTTTTCTTAGTCAAAGTAGATGTTAGGTCAAAAATGTTTTTAAAGGAAATTACCTTTCACTCGCTCCTCCTCTGACAGGTCCGAGGGACTTAGTAGTACAGATGAAGTGGCGGAGGAGCGAGTGATCGGTAGGTTCCTTCCCTTCGTTTCCGGCTCCTGAAGGTTTTATTGAAGAAAGGGAGGTAAGACACAGATCCTTTACCTCCCATTCTTCAATAAAACTGAATAGAAAAAATGGGGTTTTAGCAGTGGACATACCCTTTAACTATGATGAAATTATATATCATTGATACATGTGTTAAGTCACTACAATTTCCCTTCCTCACTGCTATTGGCTTGGGCATGTTCAGTGTCCTACTCCCAATGAGGCAGGGCTTAATCTGAATCTAACAATATGTCCTTTTACATTTTTGCCTTATAAAGAATAACTATTGTGTCCATACATTTAAAAGAGCTCTCACATACCTTCCTAAACAACCCATTGGTGATGTATCTAGCTTCTCTGGATCTTAAGTTATAGACTTGTAAGGGGGTTTTACCAGTGGAGATACCCTTTAACTATGATGAAATTATATATCATTGATACACGTGTTAAGTCACTACAGTTTCGCTTCCTCACTGCTATTGGCTTGGACATGCTCAGTGTCCTACTACCAATGAGGCAGGGCTTAATCTGAATCTAACAATATGTCCTTTTACATTTTTGCCTTTTAAAGAATAACTGTTGTGTCCATACATTTAAAAGAGCTCTCACATACCTTCCTAAACAACCCATAGGTGATGTATCTAGCTTCTCCGGATCTTAAGTTATAGGCTTGTAAATATACATATCTTTGTCTGTCCTGTCTGAGTCTGTGACAGTCACATGACGTGCTGTGTAAGAAGCCCCACCCCCCAAAAATCTGAAGCTAGTTACGGTACATAACTGCAACTATTCTCTATCCTTTCCTCTACCTATGGAAACACGAATATTTTAATGCTTGTGGCTAACTTTATTTCCCCTTTAAAGGACATTGTTCATTTCTACTGCATGAACATGTGGATTTGCATGTGGAGAATGTCTGTCAGCTGATGATGACAGAAGTAGGCTTCGGACAGAAAATAACTTGGAAGGTTGACAAAAAAAAACTACAAGGATGAAAGAAACTACCCTATGGTAAAATTATTATTTTAGCCACAGTATAAGAACTCAACAGAAAGGATAGTCCAATTGTCACTAACCAAAGTCAATATCTAGTAATGCAGCATTAGCTCCCTCTACCAATATCTTTTTTGGAGAACCATGAAGGGCTTCATACATAAAATATACTCCATCCCGGACCATGGGCCTTATTTTTTCTGCATACATCTGAAACATGAAAAAAATCTTAATAGATGAATACATTCTTAATGTATATGCTATACCAGCTATATGCTATACTGTGCCTCCTGTTAAAACTACAATTCCCAGCATTCCTCAACTACAGAGGGAAGCCAGGGAACGCTGGTAGTAGTAGTTTTCAAACATGTGGAGGCACACCTTTTGAGAATCCCTTTACTATACCTTTAACATAGGTCATCTTACCTTAAGCTTTTTCAGTTGTCCGTCAATGTCAATCTCTAGAGTAGGAAACATAGATTGATATTGATGTGCCAGGTTTTTAAACCTGCAGATTAAAAAAAATATATATTATAAGCATCATTTTAACGAATTAATAGGACAAAGTATGATATATCAACATATTTTAAAGAGGCAATTCTTTCAAAAAAAGATGAGGGTGGAGTTATCCTTTAATCTATGATTGAATACATGTAAGTAGCACTTACTCTGGGGTGTACTGCTCCATGCCTACAATCCAGCACACATTTTGTTTAGGAGCAGTATGCCCCCCCACTTCTTTTAACCACTTCCATGCAACCAGACTTCCCCCCCCCCCCACAAACCAACTGTCAAGCCTGCACACATCATACAGCATTCCAACCATCAAAACTCTGTCCCCAGCTACAGTAAAACTGCTCACAGAAGAATAGTTTTTGAGAGCAAGGAACTTGATTGACAGCTGAAATATAAGACATTTAGATTGGATATCTAAAGAACTAGGGGGCAGATGGTTGGGAAAAATTATAGTTTCCAGTTATAGTAAATTTAAAATAACCTTTTTTTTGGTATATATGCCCTTTAATTTCTGAAATGAAAGTTTACCATAATGTTTGTTTTATAAAGTTAAGAAATTAATTCCAATGATGTACTTTATATTTTACAGGGTTTCATTATATAAATATAGGAATACAGTACTAATACTGTACCTTGTTGAAAATTCATCAAAATCAGAAAGCAAGTCACAGATTCGCAGACCAGTCCGTGATGCTTTTGATGAGTATGTTGGTCCAATTCCTTTCTTTGTTGTACCAATGCTAATTAAAAAAGTATATATAATTACATAATAAAAACAACAAAGTACCCTGTAACCAGGTGATACTTTATTCCTGTTAGATCCATATTTTAGCCCAATTCTAAAACATTAGGAATATGTGAATTCAGTAAGAACAAAAAAATTCAAAAGATATTGGGATTTCAAATTAACTTAAAGGGTAACTGTGGTGTCAATACAAGTGTCCTCTATTTAACAGATCTCTATTATACCTTTCAAACAAGCAAATAATAATGCCTCTAAATCCTCTGCTTTTTAAGTTATATCCTACAGTAGTCACAAACAGAGTGTCACAATTCCCAATGGTTCAGTGTAAGAACCCCCCCCCAAGAAAAAAAACTATATTTTCTGAAGCTATTTAAAGACTGTTGCAACAGTAGGACACAACTGGGCATGCTCAGTGCCTGTTGGCAGAGGGGCAGAGCAACGGTGCTGGTGATGTCACACCATCATTTATACTGCTATAAGTTTGCAAAGGTTGCAGCTAGAAGCTTGATCCTGAGGTCATTTTAAAGGCAGGAATGTGCTCTTTCTAATAAAAGTCATTTGTATGGATACCACAGTTACCCTCAAACCTTTTAGTGTTAGACTATTTTCTCAAGATTGTTCAACTTAACCCTATTGGCGATCTTAACAACGGATTTAACCATGGCGAAAATTATTGGTCTGAAAACTCATGTTTTTATAAATACAACAAAAAAATTCAGAAATTTTTGAAGCGAAGTCTGGCATTAAAAAAAGTATTACTATATCACTATTGATAACTTTATAAAGTGACAAGTCCTCACAACAACTTTCAACTATGCCGGTAACATTCTACATTCTACTAGTACCAAAACGAAAGAAATAACTTTACTATCTTTCCATACTAAAGTAAATTACTAACTGCAAGAAGTTGTTGTTTTTATAATTACTTTTTCCCCTCCTGTGCTTGACGTTGCACTTCTTGAAGGCCATCAACTGCTTGGTGAAAATCACACACTACGCGATAAAGGAAAAACAGTCAGACATTGGATAATAGAAGTCAGTATCTGAGTAAGGCTGGGTACATACGGGATGAGATTTGTCCCAACCACATGTTCTCCACTAGCAAGCAGTCCCTGTGTGAGATTTAGCAGGCCAGGTAATTGCGCCTGCTTACGCCTCCTATTAAAAGGCATTCAGTTTCACGCTACACAGAAGCAGATTTGCATCACATGCACTGCACTATTTTAAAACATTTTAAGGAAATGGTGCAGGCACAACAAACTTAGTGTAAAACCCATGCTAGTAAAAACAAACACATACCAATATGTGCTCGGTCAGATATAATTAGCCTTTTTTCCCAGTCCTTCAAACCTGTTAAAGAGATGGTTACAACTTTAACTAGAAACAAAAAACCTACAGGGAGATTCAATAAAAGTTCTTATCGTTTATAATGGTGCTAATTTTGCCTAAACCAATCAGATCTTATTTAACATTTGAAAGCTAACATCTGATTGGTTGGGGCAAAATTAGCACCATTTTAAATGATAAGAACTTTTAATGAATAACCCTGCAAGTTTACTATACAAAATTAAATCTAAAGGAAGTATAGGGACTGATGCAATAAGAGGTGCAAAAGTCTGTCTGTGCTGTTAATTTGCAGCAGCCAATCAAATGCTTTACACATTTATCGTTTTGTTAAAGGTGACCATTCTGAGAAAAGAATTGTCAAGAAAAAATAATTTGTGATATGTACATGTATATGTTCATTTTTAAGATGTTTGTGATTGCAATGCCCCATTGTAACAATGTTTATTAAATATCAAATATTAATGAAGTACTGAGAAATTGCATTTTTTAATACCGCAGTTCAGTTGCATATACTTTTATTAAATATTAATATCTGATATTTAATCAACCTTGTAACAATGGATGTTTGTTATTTGGGGAAGCAGTGACACAGAAAGGCTTACGACAATATAATTCCACTGAGAGATGCTAAACAATTACATTATCAGCTATTCCTGATGCAGACAATAAAAATCAGGGATTTGTACTAAAATAGTAAAAAGCCTGTGGTCAATATTATATTAACAGCAGAGGATGCACTACCTTGAGTAACCGGTGTGTGCTGTCCAAATAATTAGACGGTGCTAAGATACAAAATATAAATATACAGAAAACAAAAGGGGAAAGACCCCCCTTAGCTATCATAGTGTGGGGGTGTTATATTCTAGGTGTTTTTATATATTTCTGTGCCAATAAATTGCTGTTTTGAATCGGGATGTCAAGTGCATGAGTGCTTTTAGGATACTGGGGTCTTTCCCCCTTTTGTTTTCCGTAAAAAGCCTGTGGTCACCTGTTAAAGAATCACCACTTACCTTTCTTTTCATTTTTTTCTGCCTCTTCAAACAGGCCTGGCAGATGTATGACTACTCCGTTACCTACAGCGATATGATTAAAATGGGAGACAATATTTATCACTATGTCATAGGCTTTATCTTTATAAACTGTAAGAAAATGTAGTTAGTAAGAGTTGGTTCATAGCCCATGGGCCATTACCGATTGCAGCTTTCTTGACAAAATACACTTCCTTCAGTCCTATCTTAAAATAGCAGCGCAATACATTTATTTTATAGAGAGATTCATATACAGTAAACTCCCATAGGGACCATGGCCTGTAAAATATATAACCTGCTCATGTAGGAAAAAGCTATCCATTAATATTCGGCTGGAGAAACATGGCACAGCTAAATATGTCATCAGAAAACGACACGGAAATGAGTTCACTTGGGGAATTTGGAAATTGCACTTTTTATAGATTTTCTGCTATGGGCAGATAAAATCGGTGTTTTTTACAGTAAAATCCTATTAACTAAACAGCTTATGTGACATAATAAAACACAATGCCTACCAAACTGCTCCAATTTAAGCAAAAAGTTTATTTTTTTATTAATCCTCCTATTTGTTAGCTTCTTATAAGTTGGTTTTACTGACATTTTTATTAGACCTGTATGTTTTACAGATACATGCATCAAGTGAGCTATTGTGCACTGTAATATGGTAAAAGCTATACAGGGCGATGCACCGAGAGCCGCAACCGACAACCGGTGCAAACAGCCTGGTGATGTTATATGCCAAATGTGGCTCTTGGAGCATTACTATTTGCCATATTTTTATTTTTGCACTTTTAACTTTCACGTTAGCCGTCGGTGCATTGCCCTGATAGAATGTGCTGTACTCTAGATACATTCAGGGGGATTCAATAAAAGTTCTTATCATTAAAAATGGTGCTAATTTTGCCCCAACCAATCAGATGTTAGCTTTCAAATGTTAAATAAAATCTGATTGGTTGGGGCAAAATTAGCACCATTTTTAACAATAAGAACTTTTATTGAATTTCCCTTATTGTATTAGATCATTTCAGGGGGTAAGGTGCCCCTTCACCTGAAAAGGGTGAACCTTATCCCCAAAATGTTTTGCATTTTGATGTGTGGTCACTTATAAAACGTTATGTTTTTGGAGTGTGGCCCTCGGTTCTTTTTGTTTGATACTTATATTCCGTTGAGTGTTGGTCAGAGTGCATTGGACTGTATACATGTTGGGAATAAAAGTGGCCACAGGGGACATGGGAATTAAGAGAATCGTTGTTTGGAGTTTCTACACTAAAGGGAACCTGAACATCCATAGATTTCTGTGATAATATTAATAGGCTGATAATATAAATACAATAACCACAACTTCTTTATGTCTACAGTTCCACTTCCTAAAATGAAGTCCTGATTGTTACCCATCCCAATACTACAGATACAAAAGAATACCCAATTCTTTGTGTAAACCACAACTCCCAGCATGCAACCGAGGCATGCTAGAAGTTTTAGTTTTCGAAATATTTTAAAGGAAATGTCCAGCCCAGCCCCAACCACTATAAATAGATTTTCCAGAAACTCCTCCTATCATTACTTACCTTCCCTCTTTACTCTGGCATACCGTCCCAGCCCTCTGCTTGCATGAAACAGCAAGCAGGGGGCCGGACCAGCAGCCACATCCATGATTGGCTGAGAGGCAGGTAAGAGAGATGTAAGGTAAGTACAGTTCGGGGGAGTTTCTGGAAAATCTATCATAGCAGTTGGGGCTGGGGCAGGAAGCCGTCTTATATATCAAAGGGTTTTTACACTAGGGGGAGGGAGAGCAAAACGGGAGGGAGAGGGAGGAGGGGAGAGGGGAGGAGAGGAGGGGAGAGCTGCTCTGAGCAAGCCAGAAACCTCTGAGAGGACGTCTCAGAAGCGGAAAGTTTCCCTCCATGCCAGGCTCCTAGTGGCCAGTTTTCTGGACTTTGGAGGGACATTACAGGAGAACCATTTGGAGCTGGGATGTAAGGTAAGGATTTTTATGCACTACACAGTGGGGCCAGTAGTGAGTGAAATTATAGTTTTGGGGGTGGACATTCCCTTTAAAGGCCGCTGGTTCACATCACTGATTTAAATAATTCAAAATGGCTTCTCCTTATTTCACCACTAGATGTCGCTATAATAAAAGAAAAGTGGCAGTTAGATGAAGTTACGTTTACTAGAATGCAGTTTTATTTATAAAATTCGAAAAATCCTTACAGTATGTGGACCTTTCTGTCTAATGAATCATAAATTATAACCTTAATACCAGGATACTGTAACTCTGCAACTACTGTAACTTGGTAACTTGGTATTCCTTGAGATAATCCCCATATATTTTACCTTACTGCTATGGGGCCCCTTATTAGAGAATAGGAGAATCATCTAGGACTGTGACAACTTGGGGGTTGTCCAGGTGCTTAATGCACTTTCAGCAAAATCTAGGCCAGTTAGCAGAATCCTCTCACAGGGCCATATTTATAAACGATAGTAGCGCAGTTAAATTACCGACACACATTGCCGCGGAAAAAATACCCCTATCGCTATATTTATAATGACTAGCGGCATTGCAGCGGAAAGTTTCGCGGCTGCGATGTGCAACGTTAATTTGATCTATCTTCGCGGCGATACTGCTCTTAGCGCAGTGCGCTAAGTACAATACCGCCGTGGATCCCGAGATGGAACAGGGATCTGGGAGGGGCTGCTGGGAAGGGATCACGGCAGGTGGTCGCATCTGCCGCTACGGGGGGGCAGGGTGTATGGAAATTCTGAAATCTAATTGGTTAATGTAAACCATGTAAACTAATCATTAAAAAATTGACCAATCAGAAACGGATTAGGGTTTTATGCAAACCTATATAAAGAGCTGCAGCTGCAGTGAGCCTGTCTGGCATCGACAAACTCAGTGGGGTTGGTGTCGCTAGCCTGAAGCTCGTCGAGGACACCAGCTGCGGGACCCCTGCCAAATGCACTTCTCAGTGCTGCAAGGGCCCTTACAAGGGCTGGCAATGGGGGTCCCGGTTCAAGTTGCGGGACCCCTTAAGCCCCAAAGGCCCTTCTCAGGGCCGCAAGGGCCCTGATAGGGCTGGGGAAGGGGGTCCCGGTTCGAGCTGCGGGACCCCTAAGCCCCAAAGGGCTCTTGTCAGAGCCGCAAAGGCACTTGTAAGTGCCGCAAAGGCCCTGATAGGGCTGGGAAGGGCAGTCCCGGCTCGAGCTGCGGTACCCTTAAGACCCAAAAGGCACTTTTCAGTGCCCCCGCCTGGAGGGTCCCTCCACCCCCTAGCAGCCCTTTCCCTCCCCATGAGCGTACGGGACAGGGGTCTGGGAGGGGCTGCTGGGAAGGGGGCGGCGGGTGGCCACTGCCGCGAGGTGCAAAAGGGACCACCCGCGGCGAGGTGGGCGTACCTCCCATGGCAAATTGCCAAATAAGTCAAAGATCTTGAGATTTTTGACGTACTGACACATAGATTTAAAAGGTGGAGATAAGGGCCTCTATAGAGATGACTGAATCCACCTTTCGGATGTAGGCTTAGATACTTTTAATTTAGGTCTACAGACCCTGTTGGAACGTTGTTTGCTGAAATAGAGGCTGGGCATCAACCTTTGCTAATAGAAGGAGAGGGACAAAGTCCATGCCGTGGTGGTAATAATAAGAAGTAAAGCTGCGTCCATTACTCCAATGTGTGATTTGTTAATTTTGCATAATCAACTATGTGCCGCCTGCCCTTTCCATGTCAGTGGCATTGGAGTCTGTGATCAGCACTGGACCTTTCATGGGAAAGTTTCTCCTTCATTGCTTACCTTAAATGGTGGACATACCCTTTAAGGTAAGCAATGAATTGCATTTACACAATAAAAGTCAAAAACTCTTGTGCAGCTGTGCAATTTTAAGAAGCTTGGACAAAAAGGCACACTACGTTATTGGCAATTTTCCATACTAGTCCATTTATTCAGGTTATAGGCATTCTAGTTATACATTACAGGCATTTGCCAGTAATCTGATACACAGATTCTTGGAATTGCATTTGACAGTGAGTCAGGAAGGAATTTTAACTCCCTTCCGGTGAAAGGTAAATGTTCCTTCAGGATCAACTCTTTTATAGGCAGATATTCATAGGAAGTGTTGAACTTGATATTTGACCCGGCCAGATAATGCTTTAAGATCAATGTTATGTCACTCATAAAGTTATTTGGCCAAAGAGTTGTCCGGAACATTGCAAGAACCTCTGCAGGTGAGAGCTAATGTACTGGCACCTTAAAACTCGCAGTTTGACAAATGGATGTTGGGAGGGGAGACCGCTATTTCTTCAGTCAAGGCAAAGCTCAATCACATACGTAGCTCTCTATATTGCCACAAAACTAAATTTACTCACCAATACACATACAGTACTTTATATTTAGAGCTACTTAGTAGATTATCGGGGTTATTCAAAAAAAGTTCTTATCGTTTAAAATGGTGCACATTTTGCCCCAACCAATCAGATCTTATTAAACATTTGAAAGCTTACATCTGATTGGTTGGAGCAAAATTAGCCCCATTTTAAACGATAAGAACTTCTATTGAATAACCCTGTATATGCTTTAAAAAATACTATTCTAAGATACAATTTACTTTAAGCCATCTGCTACACTTTAGATAGCCAATACACGGGATGATTATCGGGCGAAATGGGCATTCGTACACATAGTACGCCGCGGGTCCGCACCCACAATCGCACGTGTGTACGAAACTTAAAGGGGAACTGTGGTCTCCATACAAGTTGAGTTTAAATGAAAGGCCAGTTTTCTACCTTTAAAACGACCCATCAACATCTGTCTATGTGCTTCACAGCCCAAGATATAAAGAAATTACTGACTAGAAAGTTAATGGGTGGGAGCCTGACACGTGACATTCCTAAGGCTGTTCCTTCACCTTGCCGCCGGTGAGCACAGCCTCAGACTTCAGTGACAGGAGACAGGAAGTTCCTCCCCCTCCCTGCTGTGTAAAGATCCCCACAAAGAAGGTAAGAGAATCTACAGCCCTACCATCCCACTATGTGAAAACAGCCTTTTCAGAGTTCTCACTCTGCCTGAAAAAGCTGTTTTCACACAGTTTTCTGTAGGGGGGGGGTGTCTGAGTGGCCCACGGCACCCGCGAGTGGGCTGTGCCACATGGGGCTGAAAGGGAAGGGGCCATGGGGTCCATGAGTGGGAGGGACCAGGGGGGCTGCAAGGGGAGGAGGAGACACAGGGCAGATTGACTGTCAAATGGGGACCTGGAGATGCTGCTGCCATATCACACACAAAAATATAAATATCTTCAAAATGTTGCAAAATTAACAATGAAAATAAATTGGAAAAATTCCTATCAATTTACCTAAAGTCATTTTTGGACCACAGTCTAATGTTTACAAGAGGCTTTTTTATGTTGAAATTGTGCATTCATAAATCAATATATCCCCTCCATTTAGAATTATTATATACTCTTCAGGCTTCAAATACAAGTATAAAGGTTAGGATGTCATGTAGGACATCAATATTTTATAAACCATGTGGGAAATCCAAATAACTTTACTGACATTACATACCGGTAATAGACAGTTTCATCTAGAATACAACACATGTGCCTTGTACCCTTCATTTGTCTACTGGTGTTTTTACTGCGTTAGTCTCTATTGTATGGAATGTTGGGTATGACTGTTTAATGGAACATTAGAAGTCGAAGACTAGGAATTTCATCTGAACAATTACAGAAGTGAGGGATAGGTACTGAAGGTGAATTTGCAATATGTATATGGAGAATCTTTTCTACTTAGGACAACTCAAATCGGAGAAAGTTAGATTTTTTGTTTTGCATCATTTTCCCTTTAACTGATTAGTAACATAAAAGAGAGGATATCAAGGAGTTCTTGCTAATTGGAGTTTATACATGTTTATTATTGTAAGACATTCAATGTCTTGCAAAAGTCAAAATAAAATAACTCCTTATAGAAAAGTGTCTGCCTTCACTTGACCAATTACAATGGGTAAAGTATGATTCTTAAGCTGGGTACACAAAGGCCAGATGTTTAAAAGATAACAGACAGGCTCTGCAAGAATCTGTCATTTTTCAAAGATCAGGATACACACAGTAAACTCTCAGGGTTATTCAATAAAAGTTCTTATAGTTTAATATTGTGCTAAATTTGCCCCAACCAATCAGATCTTATTGAACATTTGAAATCTAACATCTGATTGGTTGGGGCAAAATTAGCACCATTTTAAACGATAAGAACTTTTATTGAATAACCCTGTCTGTATTCCCACGCCCGCAGCCGACTCCCCTTCCCTGAGAGAAATTTATGGTCTTTTCCGAACAGCCGGGAGGCTTGATCAGGAAAGACGCTACACACACTAGCGATAAAGAGACAATACCGACGGTATTGGGGCTTTATCATTAGTGTGTGTACCTATCTTTAACCTAGCGATGGGTAGTTTAACACAGAATTTGTCAGACCTGGGAATTGCTTTTGAGTTGTAGTTGCTAACCAAAAATACTGTATAGATTGTATTTCTTTAAAAAAATAAACATATCTGTACAAATTTTTCACTACAATAAGACCTGCAGTTTTTTTTACTTTTATTTTGCGCCAGTCTCTTTGTCTCAGTGGGAGAAAGTACTCTACTGGTTAGGATCCTTAAGGTGCCTATATATAACTTACATATTAGATTAGACATTTTTCTATATTAAAACGTCCTAGCCCGTCCTTAAGCAATCAACGTGAGATCACAAAATAAATGGGCCAGATGGGATTATCTCAAGACAAGAACAACTGCATGTAAAATGCGGCCTTTAGACATTATCTAGATTAGATGTTTGTCTATGGACGAATGTCTCATCTATCTAATGACTGCCTGGTATAATACTGTATGGCCAGCATTAGGGTGCACATAACAATCTGATCGTATCTTATTCGATATCAAACAATAATCCATTGTATGTGGTAACCACTGACAAAAATCAAATTGATTTTTTTCAGAATCAGAAAAATTTAATTCAGACCAAAAATAATGTACGAATAAAAATGTTATACTATTAGATTGCTAAGTGAATAGGCACGCTAACTTTCTTCCAGGGGGAAACACTATGAACATACCTTAACCAATGGCTTGGGGAGAAGAAGAAGTAAGATAGGGCCAAAGGGCTTGACTTGATGGGTAATGAATTTCTTAGAAAGGCATTTAAATCAGTTTCTGTAATCAGTTAGGTAAAAAAAAAATAACAACACTAGAACAACACTAGAGAAAATGGCATGTACTTACCAATGAAGGACATGGCTTTGGAATTAATTATACCACTTGGCAAGAGGTGAAAGTCATATTCTTTTCCTTCCGCTACCACAGTATGGCCGGCATTATTTCCTCCCTAGAAGTAATAGGGCTGTAATGTGAATGGTTACAATGCCACTAGATGGTAAATACATAACCTGTAGCAAAGCTGAAGTAAAATGTAAATTCATTTTGAATTTCCCTTTAATAAATATAAGAATTCCCTTTAATAAATATAAGAGTATTTGGAAACATAGGCAAAGTTCAACACAATCTACTGTTATAACCAGTCAGCATTTTAAAAAGTACAAGTTATATAGGAAGGGCCCAACATGGACAATAATTTGATCTATTGGGACAAATTAATGGCCATAATCCTGACCAATTATTAGGCAAAATCATTTGGTGTGGGTGATCAGAGATATCCATAAGTCACAGCCGATCTTTTTCAATGGACCAAAGGTTTAAGTTGCGCTGGAATAATAGTGAAGCTAGTTTATTTCCCAGCAGACTTCTGATCGTTTTTTTTGGATCCATGTGTACTAGGCCGAAGACTACAGATATTACAGAAAAATACTTTATACTTAACTTACCCTTGCCAAACTACAGTGCACTGATTATATACTGAACCTCTTTATTTAGTTAATAAACAAATATTAGTAAGTTTGCCTTTAAACCGTAAACTGCTTTATCATGCAGTCTGCTAGTTTATTTATGAATAGACAACTATGTAATGAGGGGTTCGTTTGCATGTCTAAACTCTATAAAAAGATTCAGCTCCTGCCAGGTTCTAAAATAGTTGCTTAACATTGATATGTCTCATAAGGGACAAGATTTAAACAAACATTGGACAACACATACTGGGCTCAATATTCTATAGTAATGGGTATGTTGATTGATGGATTGTATGCATCAACAGCCATTTGTAATTTAGTTAGGTATATGTCAGATTGAGCAGTATGGCCAGTGCAACACTGTACAATAAATGGTAGAAAGGAGAGAAAGAGATGATAGGCTGTAAAAGTTGGGGGTCATGGCTGGAAAAAGTTGCAAAAAAGATCCATGATGTTAAGACTGAGAAAGGGTGTCAGAGGGTTATTATGTTGAATAGCCCATTGATGTCATTTCAATACAGGACAATATGGTTGGCTTTCTTTTATGTAGGGTATAATACGACATTGTTGGATGGAATGATAATGTTCATTTAATTTCATATATTAATACTGGGTGGTGCTTCTAAACAATATAATACCTATCAGGAATAATATGACATTGCAATATATAGTGAATAATGTACCTCTATTATTAAATACTGTATAAACATATTATAAGGCACCAAGAAATTCCACTTAAAAATCACAAGACTGCAGGCCTTACTTCTATTATACCCCAACATGTACAGGAGCGTTGTATCCATAGTAACATACCATATATACCCGAGTATAAACCGTCCCGAGTATAAAACGAGATACCTACTTTTACAAGGAAAAACAAATTAAAGTGATTGACTTGAGTATAAACCGAGGGTAGAAATTATGACCACTACTGCCTTCTGATTCTGTATTATTTTGAGGCTTTAGTTGCCCTTTAAATGGACAGCACAATTCCAATATATTAGTCCCATACAGTAATAGCCAAATCCAGTATGACTATTACTGTATGGGACTATTGTATGGGAATTCTGCTGTCCATTTAAAGGGCAACTAAAGCCTCAAAACAATAAAGAATCAGAAGGCAACAATATATGCCATTCTCCTTCAGATTTTGTATTGTTTTTTTAGTTGCCCTTTAAATGGACAGCAGATTTCCCATACAGTAATAGCCATACTGTATTTGGCTATTACTGTATGAGACTTCTGCTGTCCATTTAAAAGCCTACTAAAGCCTTGGCACTCCAGACGTTTGGAAACTACAACTCCCAGCATGCTTTAGTATCTGGGAGTTGTAGTTTCTAAACATCTGAACCCTCACCCTTCAGTGTGTACCTTTTGCGGGCATGCTTCTGTGACATTCTGTCATTCTGTGGCATCCCTGGTTCCTTCCTGGCAGTACCGGTAACTGAAAAACCGAACTCAGTTTATACTCAAGTCAGTTACCTTACAGCAAAAATCAGGCAGCCGCAGGCACGCTCCCACACTCCCTATACTGAAGCGCTGGCTGACGTCACTACTCGCTGCCGGGCAGTGACGTCACCCGGCGCGCCAGTATAGGGAGCGAGAGAGCGAGCGTGCGGCTGCCTAATTTCTGCTGAAAGGTAACTGACTCTAGTATAAACTGAGTTCGGTTTTTCAGGCTGATTTAACAGCCTAAAAAACGTGGTTTATACAGTAGTAACATAGTAATTGAGGTTGAATAAAGACATATGTCCATCAAGTCCAACCTTTTTACCCTCCTTTTTAACCCTACCCAACAGTTGATCCAGAGGAAGGCAAAAAAAAAAAAACAGCTAAAAAGGGGGGGGGGGTGGGGATTCCTTCCTGACTCCAAATGGCAATCGGAAAGTATCCGTGGATCAACCAGAACTGCAGTATATGTATTTATACCAGTAATTCTCAATATTATATAGTATCCCTGTACCAACCAGAACTACAGTATATGTATTAATACCAGTAATTCTCAATATTATATAGTATCCTTGTTCCAACTAGAACTACAGTATATGTATTAATACCATTAATTCTCAATATTATATAGTATCCCTGTTCCAACTAGAACTACAGTATATGTATTAATTCCAGTAATTCTCAATATTATATAGTATCCCTGTACCAACCAGAACTACAGTATATGTATTAATACTAGTAATTTCAATATTATATAGTATCCCTGTACCAACCAAACTACAGTATATGTATATACCAGTAATTTCAATATTATATAGTATCTTGTCCAAATAGAACTACAGTAAGTATTAATACCAGTAATTCTCAATATTATATAGTATCCCTGTCCAACCAGAACACTCAGTATATGTATTAATACCAGTAATTCTCAATTTATATAGGTATCCATGTACTAACCAGAACTACAGAATATGTATTAATACCAGTAATTCGCAATATTATATAGTATCCCTGTACCAACCAGAACTACGGTATATGTATTAATTCCAGTAATTCTCAATATTGTTTAGTTTTAGAAACTTATCTAGCCCACTTTTAAAGCTATTTAATGAACTTGCCATTACCACATCTTCTGGAAGACAGTTCCACAGTTTAACCATTCTCCCGGTAAAGAAACCTTTCCTAACCTGAAGATGAAACTTCTTTTCTTCCAATCTTAAAGGATCTCCACGTGTCCTCTGATATGACCGATTAGTAATAAATGCACCAGAGAGTTTATTGTATGGTCCATTAATATATTTGCGTGATCATATCCCCACACAAACCTCGCTTCTCTAATGTAAACAGCCTTAATTTGTCTAATCTGCCTGCATAGTCAAGCCTCTCCATTCCCTTTATTATTTTAGTTATCCCTCTCTGAACTGCTTCCATTTCCAAGATGTTCCTTTTGTATATAAGATTCCAAAACTGCACCGCATATTCCAGATCAGGTTTTACCAGTGCCTTGTAAAGAGGGAGAATAATGTTTTTTTTCTCTGGAATCTATTCCCCTCTTTATACAAGACAATATCTTGCTAGCTCTAGCCGTGCTGCCTGGCATTGTTTGCTACAGCTAATTTTTTTATCTACCAAAACCCCCAAATCTTTTTACAGTGGAGATTCACTTAACACAGAGTCATTTATGGTGTAGGTGGCACAAGGATTGTTAAAACCTAAATGCATCACCTTACATTTATCAACAATGAATCTCATCTACCATACTGCTGCCCATTTTGATAATCTATCTAGGTCTGCTTGCAGCACTTGCACATCATTTGAAGTTTGCAAAGCTCTGAAGTTTGCAAAGCTCTGTGTTTGTCTCATCAGCAAACACAGAGACCTTGCTCACAATGCCCCCTTCTAAGTCATTTATAAACAGATTAAAAAGAAGTGGCCCCAGTACAGAACCCTAAGGAACTTTAGCCCACATAGATGTAGCTCCATTGACCACCACTCTCTGTTTGCGATCCAATAACCAATTCTCTATCCATGTACAAATGTTTTCTTCTAGGCCAACAGTCCTCAGTTTATACATTAGCCGATGACTGGCATTTAAGTCCCACAACAGGGAAACTTCATTTTGGGATGCACGGACAGGCGCTTTACGAATGTAGCATCACCGGAGCAATTGCATGGGAGAGTCGATAGCACCTCTCCGTGCATCACCCTGTAGGTGCCATACACCATCATGGCACCACTGGTCATGTGACACAGATGCACCGGTAATAACTAATGACTAGCTAATCACAGGTTATAGAGATATATTTTACAGGACATTCATTGCTCTTGAGCATTTTAATCAGATAACATTGTTGTAATATAGTGAAGAAACACCACCAAAGATTACAATGCAAGACTAAATATAATGGCTAAATTAGGGAGTCCAGAGCTGCTACTTTTTTAAGGCTAAAGCTAGGAACACACAGTACAGATTTCTGAAAGATGACAGACAGGATCTGCAAGATCCTGTCTGCCATCTTTCAAAGATCTGCATACACAGTCCCGAGCGTTCTCCCTATAGGGAGAACGCTCGGGACTGTGTGTTTCCATCGGCCGCGCTAGACTCCCTATAGGAGTCTAGCGCGCCGATGGAAATTATCGCCTTTCCCGAACGAGCGTACGGCCGACCCGATCGTTCGCGGCCGCACGCTCGTTCGGGAAACGAACGTACACACAGTAACGATAAAGTAACGGATCCGACAGTATCGGGGCTTTATCGTTACTGTGTGTACCCAGCTTTAAGCTGGTCAGATTGGTGGGGTGATTGGTGTGAATGATAACTGATTTTGTAGGATTCCTTTCTTGTATTTGGGCTCGACTTTGTATACAGTATCACTGCTAATAACACACATCTGGGCTTTTCAGAAGCATCTAAAGCCAGCTATGAAGAGAACTTGCTTTTCAACACAGGACCACTCCAACAACACAGACTTGCAGATTAAAATTGAGTACTCGTAGTAAGAAGAGGACGCCAAACAGTACTTCAGACTGCAAACAGTGTGTTTATTGCAACATGTTTTGAACTACAAAGAGTTTTTTTTCAAGCAATTTTTTGAACAGATTAAAATCAGATTTTAGCTTTCAAATGTTAAATAATACCTGATTGGTTGGGGAAAAATTAGAACCATTTTTAATGATAAGAACTTTTATTGAATCTCCCTGAAGATAGCAAATATAAGTGTAAAATCTAATTCTTATCTAAAATGTGCCCAGTTAAAGAGACACTATACTGAAAAAATGACTTTAATCTATATTTGAATACATGTAAGTAGCACTTACTCTGAGGTGTGTGTTGCTGCATGCCTTCAATCCAGCACATGTTTTGCTGAGGAGCAGCATCCCCCCTCCCTTTTTTAACCACTCCCACTTCTATCTGACCTGACATTTTCCCCACAAATCAACTGTCAAGCCTACACACAGCATACAGCATTCCAACTGTCAATTGGCAATGTCAACAATGGATTTTGCATTGGCGGGGGTTAATGCTACAAAAAATCACTATTTTATAAATATGGCAAAAAAATTTTTTAAAAATGTAACAAAGCTTGCCAAAAATATGTCCCCAAGTGACTGTATAGATAATAGCAAGAGCATAATAGAAGACATGCGCGCATTAAAATAAAAAAGATAACAATGCTATTATATACTGTAAAGGTTCGTACACACATCAGATCATTTTTGTACAATGTGCCTGAAGAACGGTCAGCCACCGTCTTGTTATACACTAGTTCTGCCAACGACGCCTGTACATACATCAACTATAGTGGATAGATCATGTTCGTTGGTAAAGGTGTTAGGTGACGTACGTATTACGTGACATTCGGAATATCGCGTGATCTCGAAATGTTGCACATGTGCATTTCATTCAGTCTTACATGACAGTCTAGTCTACCGATAATCTGCCGACTATATACAAACATACGACAATCAGCAGAAAGAATCTGCCAGGCTGATCGTCAGAAAAAGCAGAGAATAGTTGTGGATTGTTGGTCTTATTAGATTGTTAAAGCTTCATTTTTGCACGAATGTCGCATGATGGGTCGTTCATCGGGCAAATCGTGCTAAAATTATCTGACGTGTGTACGAAGCTTTAGAAAGGAATCAATCTTTATTTGTGTGTTGCAGTAAGCAGTTTGAATGCAGGAGATTTCTATCTGGATACACACCAGAAGACATTTTCGGCTGAAAATATCTCCTGGTGTGGGGCGGCCGGCCGGGACCAACCATGATCGTCCAGAACGGACGATCTGACATGTCGGAAAATCCGATCAATTGTGCACCGAATTTGCCATGACGGACGGACATTTGTGACAAATAGTCCCTCCATGTGTACCCAGCCTAAGGGCAACTTTTGCATCTTGAATTGCATTGGCTCTATAGACTAGTTGTAAGGTTTACACATTGTGAATAGCTCTGCATTACAGCCTGTTCCTGAAAATACAGACTGACAGAAGTTCACTATTGCCCAAATCTACACTATAAAATGTTGCTTGTCCTGTGCCATTTCAAAACATTCTACAAAAAAAAGCTAAAAGCTACCTTCAACTTTTTTGCACTGCCTTAATTGTAAGGCTGAGGCCACACTGCAATGCACCGGAATCGTGCACGGAATCATGTGTGTTATAACATGCGATTGTGTGCCCGATTCTTCTGCGTTGTGCATTTGCACATGCGTTTTTGCCATTTTTCGTTATTGAAATGCATGCTTAAACGCACAAAAAATGGCGAACCCATGTGTTACCAAAACGGAAACGAATGCGCAATCGCCTGCACATCGGAAACCACAGGAATTTTTGCTTTCCAGCGATTTCCAATATAACCCAAATCGCAAACGCGCTAAAAACGCGTTAGTGTGGCCTAGCCCCAAGTGGTTAATACATCACAGGAATGAGTTCAGGTAAGGTGGGCTAAAACAAAATTTTCCAAAATATACCCCCCTAACTTAAAGGGCAAGTCCACCCCCAAAACTATTATTTTATATGTTATTGGACATGATTCTAGCTTTAAAGCAAGCCAGCCCCCATTAAAATCTGTTCAGCCAATTTGAAGATACAAAATTTATCCAACATGCTTTTTGCAGACCAGGGGCATCTCAGTGTAATCTGAAGTCACTTTTCCTGTGCCTTTTCCATGCCTTTTGCCTCCCTTGGCACCCCCCCACCATCCGGATTCATCCTCGGTCCCCCTGCATCATAGCGTGAATTCCTTTAAGGATGTGATAGGGGACCCCTGCCCAGACCAAAACACCAGATAATTTAAAAAAAAAAAATGTTTGTAGCCTTACTTACTGTCCTTCATTCCCACAGCTCTTTCTTTTGACGTCAGCCGCATCTTTGATTGGCACATTGGAGGCTGAAGGCATGGATTGGATTACAGTGAGCTGCTCCTTTTCTGCAAAAGGCGTGTTGGAAAGACTTATATATCTTCAAATTGGCTGAACAGATTTTGATGGGGTATGGCTTGTTTTAAAGATAGAATCGTGGCCAATAACATATACAATTTGAGTTTTTGGGGTGGACATGCCCTTTAATATTGCCCCACTGCTGGCCCCACAATGTTGTGTGAAAAAAATCCTTAGCTTCTCCTCTGCTCCTTATGGTTGTCCTTCAGTGCCTGCTGAAAGTCTAGAAAAGTGAAACGTACAGTAGGAGCCTCTCTGAATGTAATCTGGTGCCTGCCTCTTCCTTGTCCTCCATGAGGACTCTGGCATACCCAGGGGAGTTTAAAATCTGTCCAGAATATACTTATATACCTTCGTTACCTCGGTCTCTTTGCTAACCGGCAGCTACATTTGTGATTTGCTGACTCTCAACCAATCACAGACGCTGCCACCGGTCTGGCCCCTGGTGTTACTTCTGTTCCAGGAAGTAACAGAAGAGGACAAGACCAAGGAAACAAAGGTGGTGTTTAGGGTTGGGTGTTTCCCCTACATTATATAGTGGATAATGCACCCCCAACTGTAAATTATAAGGATATTAAAAGCCACCGAGGAGTTCCGTAACCATATAAAAGCACGAGGCCGCAGGCTGAGTACCTCTTTTATACAGGGCACGGAACTCCAAGGTGACTTCTAATATGCCTTTAATTTACAGTTTGGGGTGCATTATTTATTATAACCTACGCCTTTGTGGCCTATGGTTTCCTTCTCCTTCTGGAACTGTAAGATTATAAGGCTATAATCCTACAGTTCCTCCCATAGAAATCCACTACAGGGGTAGGTTATATGTGCTTTTTCATTTGGGGGTGGAGATATCCTTTAAAATAAAAGCTTGTTTGAAATAAGCTTTCTGTTTCCAAAAAGTAACTGGACCACATCAGGGCATATGGGCATTACACAAATACACACAAAGGATACAGCACAATCAATTAGCTCACACATTAGTTTTTCTAGCACCTGTTGCATCACACTGCAGAGACGAGGGTAGCAGAGGCCTCAGGCTCTTCTATAAATTACTGCATCTTAAGGGCTCAGCTGTCTGTATTTTTAGATATGGTAGACCTTTTCAAGTGGAGTTGAATTGCAAAGTTTGTGTCTCAGTTAAGTTTCTTCAGTTGCTTCAATAAATATTTATATATTACCTATATATAAATTTATTGGTGGCTCAATGATTATAAAGAAAAATGAAAACAGAAATAAGCAATCTTTGTAGCTAACCCAACTAATATTAGTTTAGCAGACATTCTGTGACCCCCCCCCCCTTTAAACTTGCTTGCCAGTTTGATTAATTTTGTCTTTTCCTTACAAGCATAAGACCATCTAATCAGAATATGTCATCTGAAGCCTGCTACGCAGACAAGCTATTTTATGTGCTGACTCATGAAGGCAATAAGCATTTAAATTTGTTTACATCTCATGAAGATATTTCAGAAAATGAAACATTAAGACTCAATTTTATTACTATTGTTTTACTGAATAAAAATATAGACTATTTTGGAATGGAACACAACTAGAACAAAAACCTTCCCCTTTCCTGGACAGCTGGTGCCACAAAAACTGGTTTTCCAGTCTATCCCCTAAACTGGTGGGCTAGACACCACTTTCTGCCTTTGTGAGCTTGATTATTTGCCTTGGTACGGAAGGCCCCCCTAAAATTTAGAACCCAGTAGGCTTGCGTGTAAATCACTCCAAGGCTATAGACTGTTGCTGAATGCTACTTCAGTCCAAAAAGAGAGCAGATTAAATGATCTAACTATGTAAATTGAAAGTACTACAAAGTTAATATAGCATGGACGTTACATAACCAAATCAGTCACATTACTAGCAGTCACCCAGGATACAGGGGTGTATTAACTGTTCACATAGGAAATAGAAATTTTACAGTGCACATGATCGTACATCTCAGAGAAGGAATTAACAGGGTTATTCAATAAAAGTTCTTATAGTTTAAAATGGTGCTAATTTTGCCCCAACCATTTAGATGTTAGCTTACAAATGTTAAATAATATCTGATTGGTTGGGGCAAAATTAGCACCATTTTAAACGATAAGAACTTTTATTGAAGCTCCCTGTAAGTTTGTTATACATAAATGTAAATGCCAGAATGTGTAAAGATTTTCTAGAGAAAAGCATAAT